>CM018095.1:3034299-3634299 GCA_008658365.1 Alca torda
CGGAGGGATGTTTTCACATCTCAGTAGCCATGTACCAGGCACAGACATCCCCTCGTGAACTCCCCCCACTGACCCACCCAGAAAAAGCTTCAAAAACATTCAGAAAAAATAAGCTTTACTTAGATACGGGAAATCTGCTCTACGGGACATAGGTGCTATATGTGGAATAGCCTGCTTTCAAAGCACTGAGGTCAAAAATCAAGGGACCACGGTAAAGTTTAAGGGATTGCCAAGCTGTATCTGGATTCCCGTTAATTCTGCACCTGCGGAAGGCAGCCTGTTATCTGTGAGCAGCATCCCACACTTGGGGGTGCCACAAAAATAAAAGGCTGCAACATACCATAGGCAAACTGCAGCACGAATTCTATCTGCTGTAGCTTAATCGTCATCATTTTAGATTTAAACTTCAATTGTTTCAAATCCTACTTATCCTGATTATAACAGTCATTCCACCTTTGCAATTCTGAAGCTCGCAAGCTGGTTTAGAGAAAGGGTGCATTGAGTTCCATGCAGTCTGTGAATTAGAAAGCAGTGCAATTAGATGACTCCGCTAATAAGCCCTTGTAGTCGAGGTCTCGGGTCAACGGAGGGAAGAGTTGTCCAAGCGACAAGAGAACACCTCCACAAGCGAAAGCCAGATCCAATTAACGCGTGCAGCATCTGCCAGGCTAAAAATCACTAACGCAAAGCATTGAAAGGCAAGCAGCACTAACATTGCACTTGCAGGTGCAAAATAGGAACATCGCCAGATTTAAAAGAGCCTTCTCTAAAATGAAATTCGCCTCGAGCTTCTAGTTTTACCACTGTGTGTTAAAGCACTCTGGAAAAAAAAATACTGTCTAACCATTTAACCCAAAAAACTTTAGTACAAACTCACTTAAACCTTAGCTGAATGAATCATCATTGAATTTGTCATTTTAAGAACAGTTTCCATTAAAAAAAAACTCCCAGAGAACACAGTTGTCTTGATGGAGTTGGAAGTACTACTTAAGAAACTGAATTTGATCAAAGTACCTTCCTTCAGGCTTTGAGAACACGTGATTTTTTTTTGGATACCGGCTTGTAGGAGCAGTCAATATTTTGCACCATTTCACACCCACGCTGCAGAACTTGTTCTGTTGTATCAGCACTTTAATCCTATTAACATGTTAAATCATTCTAGGGATTACAGGAGTCATGCATGCAAACTCCCCGTTGTTTTTTATCTGGTATTTGCATCATTTTTCAGCCACGTGAAAAGCATAAGGGAATCGAGGCGTCCTGGAGAGGCTCTGCAGCTGCAGCCTGTATAAAAGCAAAGACCCGGGAGGCAGGGAGCAGCAACAGCCACATGCAGAGGTGAGACATTTCAGAAGGCACGGCATCACTGTTAGCACCGAAATTCAAACAACAGGCTCGATACTTGGAGTGGCAGAGGCAGCCATGGTGAAGGAAGGCACATACAAGTGGACAGAAGTTACTGGAGAATAAAGAAGTCCGCACATAAAATACACATATGGAGGGAGAAGGGGAGAGAAGAGAAAACTACAGAGATTACACCTATCAATCAGCTTAAGCTGCTGGTCTCGAGGCATTTAAAAGGTTGGTAAATCGCATTATTCTCCTTTGAGAGGGAAGGGAACCCGGGTACCGGCGAGCCCCTGACGCAGCAGCCCGAGGCCCCAGCCTGCCCCCCAGCACCGGGGGGGCTCCCGGCCAGTTTCTGCAGAAAGAGTGGGTGACGCCAGCCCCTCTGGAGCAGGGGGATCTGCCAAAGAGCCACGCAGGGCAGGCACTGCTCGTGCCACGCTAGCCACGACTACAGGGGACTTCCACTGCCTGACCATCCCTCCCTGGCACAGACACCGTATCCCTTAAGGGTGCTTTAAAGCACGCAGCAACTCCAAACACCTGCCTGATGGCTCAGAAATGTGAACACAACACCCTTTAATAACATAATTGTTGAAGACTTCCCCCATCTTCACTGCAAATTTAGTCTCATTTTCCTTAAGCACGTCAGGGCTCTGACGCTTGGGATGAAATCCCCAGACTTTCCTCCGGCAACAGAGATCACCAGGTGGTAAAACTCCCCTGAATCATTACAGCAAGTCTTTCCCCATCACAGGCTGCGTACTGGAAACTCCTGCTATTGCATAAGTCTTTATTGCCTTCGTCTTGGGAGAGTCTGGGGGAGCCAAAAACACTACAGCTGTTCCAGGCAAGGGAGTTTGCCTCCCTTCCCTGCATCGCCTCTCCCAAGCACAAACCAGAGCGGAGCCTGAACACTGAGCACGAGCGCTCAGACACACGTATTTATCAGAGATGGAAAATGAAAATTCCTTTCCAGCAGCCAGAAGGCATATGGGTTCAAATTTCAAAACTACTTCTTAGCAAAACAGAGCACTCAACAGGGCCCGGGGGCTGCATTCCTGCAGGAAATCCCAGCATCCCCCCCCAGTTCACAGCTGGGAGCAAGAAACTGGGCTCGCAGGATGCCCACCTACGGACCACAAAATGGGAAAGCCAGCAGAAATGCCTCTGCTTTCATATGGGCTCCATCCAATTTTTCAAGCCCTGGTAACTACAAGCCACATACCGTAGCCCTTACGCTCCTCCACCAGATGCTGAAATGGAGAATCTACAACCCCTTAAAGTAGATCTGTCTGCACCCCTGTTCCTAACACACCGTAAGCAGGCTTCCACTGAAGAGAGGAAGACTTTGTTTAAATAAGGGAAAGTTTTCTAACTTTCTAACCTGCAAAGATTTGAACGGCTGCCAAGGGAGACTAGAGCTGTCCCTCTCTGAGGTCTTCGAGAAGCTGCCAGACAAACACTGGCCTGGAATGGTTCAGGTGGACCTGATCCTGCCTCGGAGCTGGGGAAAGAGGCTACAAGACCCTTCAGTCCCATCCAACCTATTTCTGAGATTCCTTTGTAGGATTTTCATCCATGCATGCATGTCTAACTGAGGTTTGCCCTATTAAAAACCTGTCGTTTTGCTGCTCCGGTGCCGCATCTGATCCTGAAGCCCAGAGCAGGGATGTCCTGCTGGCATGCACTCCACAAAGTTTCGCTTAAAGGCAGGCCGAAATGAAAGAAGAAAAAAAAAAAGACATTAAGCAAAATCCAAACTTCACCAGGAGGTGACACCCAAGGCACGTCACAACCTTGGGCACAGAGCAGGCCGGGAGAGTTGGCAGGAGCTGCCCGGTCCGGCTCTACCATCTCCTCCCCTCCTCTCGCAGCACAGGATTTCCATCACAGCACTGCCAGCGGCAGAGTAAGGAGGAACAGGCCTCCTTCCTTCCTACAGGTGCCCAACAATGCCAAACACATTTCAGAAAAAAAGGAGAAAAACGATCCCCATATGTCCAACAAGGTTTCGGGAGCTCTGCGGGTGGGTTCGCTGCCCGGTTTCATTTGCAGACTCCAGATGGTTGGCTTCCACTTTTCTCAGCAGCCCATTTAGATTTATAGCGCTCTAAACCCAATCTGCATGATTCATTTGCTTCCAATTAGAAAAAGACAAAGGTAGTTTGTGCACTGCACAAACCTGGGCTATGTGACAGCTTTTTCTGCTCTGGCTCTGCTCAGCTGGCTGGTTCCTTCACACAAATTAAATAACGAATACAAGATAGTAGGAATTACTGAAGCGACGTCGCTGCTCCACCTTTTAACTTTGCTTCTATGATTTGCTTTTCAGAAGTCCTTCAGGCCCATAACAGACACGCTGCAGACACTCCTCTTGCTGAAACCTCAAGACGTTGAAAAGGAAGGGGCATAAAAAGAAGCTGATAAGTATTTCTTTAACTTTGAGGAGAGCAAGAAGCTTCTGGCTTTCTTATCTCTTCCTCAACAGGATATTAAATTGTAGTTCAGCCTTACAGAAATGCTTTCCCCCTCTTCTAAGTATCCCAAAGTGTTTGGAAAGATGAAACACCCCACTTCAATCGTTTCTGTATGACATCCCATCCTGCAGGGGAGCCGAGAAGCTGGAAGCACCCATTAACCAAGGGCTCTCACGCTTTGCACCTGGGCCTTCTGTGGTTCTCCCACCCACAGCCAAGCTATGGAGAAAACCTCAAGGTTTGTACAACAGGTATCACTCCACACGCTCTTCATCAAACCTGGTCAGAAACTGGTGAAAAACCGGTCAGAGCTTGCGATGAACCCAACAGGTTGTGTATAAGCCACATTTCTCTCCTTAAAACAAAGCAAAGAGTTCAAAAACTCTAGCCTTGGCCTCGAGAACACTACAGCCACCTTGAAAACCGAACTGAGTTCAAAAATAATCCACTTGTCAAAAATATAAAATCCAAAATAGAACACTTTGTAAACAAAAATCCGCAAGAAAGTGAGCTCACTGCATATTTCATCTTTATATTCCTTCTTCATTCAACATTTCAACGCTGGAGTGTGTAAGATGTTACTCTGTTACTGACATTTTAGAAAGCTCCTTTCAGGCAACTGAACTGCTCGACTACGATGTTTCCCCAGACAATGTTTATTGGTGTAAAATTCCCGTCTGGATTTTCGTAAAAATCACCGATATGGATGAGTTTCATGTAAATCTATTTGTGCTTAAAGAGGTATGCACTGGAGTATTTCCTGAAACAGAAGTCTGCAAAAACAAACGCAATTCCCAGCGGTGAGCAAGCTCAGGAATTTTGAATGTGTGTTTTGAAGGTACTGCAGATCAAGCAGAGGGAAAGTTTTAACTAAACTTTGAGAGACAGAAATCTGCCATGGATGGCTGGATCCAAAATAATTGGCTGGAAGCGTGGCACGGCAGCTGAGAGCAGAAGTATCTCGGGATAAATCAGCAGACCATGATGCCATCATAAAATGAAAAATGGTGTCTGAGAAAACACCATCAGGAACTTTCTTATCTGCTTCCCCAATTGCTCAGCCTCAGTGCATCGTACATGCCGGTGTCATGCCTTTCTGTAGCTCAAGAACCACTAAAAGCAAGAGAGGAGCAAAATAGGCAAGAGAACAGGAACAGAAGACTAGGGCTGAAGGGTCAGACGACACAGACTTAACATCAAAAAAAGAGAGACTGATGCAATAAGCAGGACATGAAGGACTTGGGAAGGGAGGCGCGAACATTACTGCCTTCCCTTCTCCCCACCACCACCAAAAGTATTAACTGTCCATTCAAACGACAAATACGTTATGCATTTTGTAGGAGAAAAGGCATGAAAATTCACTCCAAACAGCCCACAGAGAAAACGCATCCATGTTTAAGCAGGGAAAAAAAAAAGTTTTCCTTCTCTTTGCATTTGCAACATTAGCACATGAAACAAACCCTAAAGCATTTTTATTGAAATAACGTTACCTTTTGGAAGTCATCCAGCCAAATCAAGCAAACTGACCATCACCGTGAGTCCTACAAGGCTAAGCAATGAAGGAGCCCCCAGGTAAGTAAGGAAAAGCTTCCCTTAAATTATGTTTCTGTAACTGCTTTGAAGAAAGAAGCCCACAGTAAATAAACGGTCGCATTTTCCTTTTCCCCCAAGCAGCTGCAAACCCAACAGGTCTCATTGCAACTGGCTGACATTGCACCTGGAAGCACGCGAGTGCAGCTTGGAGTAATGATGCGGTGAAATGCTGACAGCAAAGTACACACCTTGGCATTGATATATGGGTCAAAGGGGCCGTACTTTTTGAGTTCTTTGATCTCAAGAGCATTCTACAAAAAGGAAGAGGAAAAAAAGAAAAAAAATGTGATAATGAAATGGGTGAGATATAGCAACAAAGCAATGGGTGAACTCCCAAGGGGTGGAAATGACAGAACACAGCATCTCCTTCCAGTCAACGCTATTACCAGCAGAAGCCATTCCAGCTGCCGATTCCTGTAACCTGAACCACTCTGCGTCCCATTTACGAGGCTCCGAACACAAGCAGCACGGGCTATTCAGCTGACTTTTCTCATTTAAAAAGGCTCCTACTAAACAGACATTAATAAAACATTACCTGGAAGGATTACACTAAGCTTTTAATCGTTTGTAAAGGTTTGTCTTGTACCTGTCCTACTCGGAGCAGAACAGTTTACGCTCAGGGCCCTCAGTCGACTCTTATCAGGTTGATCACAAACAGCTAACTCCACTTCTCAAACCTATTTCAGCAGACTGAACGCCTGCAGCTCTGCCTGAAGATGTTATTAACCACAGCCCCAAACTATCAAAGACATTAAAAAACTATCAAAGACATTAAACCACACATTTTAGTTATTTCTGCTCAGTTGAGGAGCGGTAGTGAACAGCATTACCATGATATTTTTCATTTTGTGATGCTTCAGAAGCAACCATTCAGCCTTAGAGCAGGCTGGTGCATCAAGTTAGCTGTCTTACACTGAGGAACAGCGAACGGCACTTTGGTGCCCACAAAGTATGGCTGGAAGCAGGATTAGGATTCCTGAATCCAACTCTGAAGGGAGCTTTGCTCCTCAGCTTCTGACAAGTACACACCGCAGATCAACATTAAAGAGCAGAAACTCACAGTTCCCAGCTGCTCATCTTGACTTTGACAGATTCTGCTAAACTTGAGCCACGAGTGTCTGACCGACTTGTGAATTAACTTCTCAATGAATATACATTTTTAGCCTTGTAGCAGTAAGGCAGACAAACTTATTTTGGTTTACTCCTCTCCTCCCTGGCTGAAAACCCGAGTGGTTCAGGAGTTGATTCACAGGGACATTAGCTATTCCTGCCTCAGGGACAGGACAACCAAGGGCTATTGGAGCTTTAATTGTCCGATTTGGATCTATTACTGCACGTCTGCCCAAGCACACTCAGCCGTAACTGGTGCAGTAACGCTGCTCAACTGGCCTCACTCAGTAAACCAGTTCCCTTATCGAAAACCCTTTAAAAAAAAAAAAGATATATATATTTGGGTCTTCCAGCAGTAGCATTTCAAAAGTTCCCTGGAATTGTAAGATACCTGCTGACTTCCAGGGGGAAGTTACACGGGAGCCAGCCCTCCAAGGTGGGCACAGCGGCCCCTGTACAGAATCCCCGTCTCATGCAAATCAATCCCTCCTCACCCTACACCAAAACTATAGGCTTGACAAAGGGAAGAAAACCACCGGAGTTTTATTTCTTGCCTGATTGAGAAAATTTTTTAAGATTAAGCTAGGGATTTATCTGGGGGCAAGTAGGGTTAAAATGATCTTGCAACTTACAAATTAGTTAACTGGAGCAAGTGCTAGAGACAAGCCAAGAGAGTAGCTAAGAGAGCGTGGCCAAACAAAGACTAAACAAAGCTGCTTTGATTAGTTCCCAAAGAAGGGAGCCAATGGATCCCTTCACAGAACTAGAAACCTTCTCAGCTACCCAGCAACTGAAAGGGAAAAACTACGGGTTAGTTTTAGAAGCCCAGTATGAAAGCAGGAGACCACTGCCTAGGTGTTGAGTGGTTCTCATATTTCTGTATCTCTGTATAAACATATATACCTCACTCATTCAGCCACTAACTCAGAACTGGAGGTATCTGCTTCTGGCAGTGCCCTTCTTATCCCATTAGCACGTAGGACTTTATAACAATTGCTACTAGTTTGGGAAGGCTCAGGAGTCAGCTGAAGTAGTCTCTCTCCATCCGAGGGAAGCGACTCAATGATATATTAGAGAAAAACAGGCAGACCTGCTCATTCACTTTAGTATGCGAAGGTCCCTGGTGGATGAGGAGCTTCACTATGTCTGCGTCTCCTTTCCAAGCTGCCAGGTGAAGGGGGTAACAGCCTTTACAGTCTGCTACGTTGGTTAGCGCGTCGTTCCTCAGCAGAACTTCCACCACATCCCTGCAAGAGAAGGAAACTCGAGTCCATACGATATTCAGGCTTTGTTTCACAGCTTACGTTCTGCAGTAAGTACTTCACAAAAAGCTAATTTGAAAAGGAGTATTTCAGAGACCCTCTCGAAATGTGATTTTAAAGTGTTCCTATTAAATGATGCCCAAGGGCGGGGGAAAAAAAAAAAAGGAAGACTGCTGGGATGAGCTCAGGAAAGATCTATGTTACCTTCACGCTAATGGAGCTGAATAGGGGCTGAAGTCATCCACAAGCCACTCTGGTGAAAAAGGAATCGCACCGACTCAATGAAAATGAATAAAGATTTTAACTCTGTTCAATTTCTCAGTATCTTCAGTAGCAACGAACAATACGATTTACCACAGTGAAGCCTGGAGTTACTTAAAAATGTAATATGCACGAAAGCAAATTTTGCGTGGTGCAGGCACAGCAACACACGGGACACCAGACAGACTGCAGAGGACTGTTACTGGAGAAGCCACCTTTGATGTGTTGTTATATCTTAGCCAAATTGCTTATAAATAAAAGGGTGGTTGAAAGCCTCAGTGTTTCACCAAATTTTTGAAGAGAGGTACGTCCATACTGTGCAGCGGCCAGTGCCTCTATAGCTTCACTGCACCGATGTTCTTCGCTTTTTGACCTGAAGATGGTGTAGTGTTGCACCATCGCCACATTTTCAGTGGAAACAGCGTTAGGCTGGTGAATGAACTGCACAGAAACAGTAGCTTGTAAAGCACACAGTATCCCCTGTGATCAAAGGCATTATAAGATGACTCACTTATGACCATTCAAAGCAGCATGGTGCAGTGGAGTGTATCCAGTACTGTCAACGCAGTTCACATTTGGCCCTCTCCAGATGCTGCAAGACAGAAAACGGACAGGGAACACTTAGGCGTACAGCAAACAGACAGACAGCGGGCGAGGACAAGCTTCAGCAGAGTTCTCACACCGAGCTGGTTATCTGGAAGCAAACCAGTGGCTGGAGAGCTGTGGTTAAGAGCGGTAATACAGCGAAGAGACGGCACAGCACTGCCTCGAGCAGGGGGTTAGTGTCACAAAACACACAGCCTACGGTGCAGGGATCCACCACTCGATGCTTTATCTGACCATCCCTGTTTTAAATCAGAGCTCCCACATTCTCCTGCTACCAGACAATCTTTCAGCCACGCATGTGTTTGGCAAAAAGCATCTTCAGAGGAACATGTTTATTAAAGTTAACCACAAGAGACAGGAAAGCATCGACCCACTGCTAATTCACACCCCGCTGAAGAATTTTGATGGGTCTGGGAAACCCTCTCCCCTCCATGGCAGGAGTCACTGGGGATGTAAGTCAAAGACTGCAGGATACAAAGCCTGCTCCTGGTCACCAGCGTGATTCCACGCTGACTTCTGGCTGTCCAAAAATCATTTCCATCTGACAGCTGCTGGCAGTCGATACGAAAGAGTAGGTGGTCTCCGAGCACTTCTGAGAATATTGCTTAACTTCCCTTCCTTGTTCAGAAGTCAAACGCTTTTTTTAAGGATTTAAGGATTAACCCCATAGAGGATTAATCTTCCCTCTAACCCCTGCAAGGTGCCCTATTTAAAACAGCAGAGAAAGGCGCATGTGAGAAGCTGACACTGCTCTCGAGCTTGCCGTCGCTGGAGCCGTCCCTCACTGGCGCTGCCACCCGCTCCCAGAACAGGCACACGAACTCAAATCAGTACGTTCTTATAAGCAAATTGAAACCATTCACCTTTCCTGAAGACGGCCCTCTCCCTTACAACCCATCACTCCTTGTATGCTGACCTGCTTTAAACTCAGTACCTTCAAAAACTCACAGGATTTATTATAAGCCTAGACAACCACGCTTTTGCTAATACGGTACATTTTCCTGCATTGTTTTCCTTAACTTGGGGTAAAATTTAACAGCACCCTCTAATCCCCAATTTAATTGCTTTAAAATAAAGTCAACTGTTGCTCTTTATGAAGTAGGCCTTTCCTGATCATTTCATTTCCTCCCCAGCATGTAATCGCTACGAATCACTGTACGACACAGCCCGAGCAGTAACAAGGTTTTTTAAAATAACAGTCATGACTGGAGGGCTCCTGGCCAGAAAAAACTCTATAGCAGTGTATAAAAGCAGCAGGAAAGGCACCAAACCAACAGGAATCTCCTGCAGACCAAGTGGAAATTCAGAAGTAAGCTAAGCAGCACGCTTACTTGTGAGCACGTTTCAGGCGGGATTCAGGAAAAAGCTCTGAAATGGAAAGTCTCTGCCCTCCGAGTGACTCCTGATCCGGCAGAGCATTACCAAAGGCTTCGCGTCCCGAGACAGACGGGAGCTTCGCTAGAGGAGAGGTAGCTATGGGGAAACTTCATCCAAGGGGAGAGATAAGCCACAAAATCCAATTTGCAGAGGATCAGAAGGCTTATCCCGAGGCATTCCCACATGCCATCCCGTGCTTCACAAGCAAACGGCAAACCCATACACGCAGGCAACGCATTTCAAGTGCTACTCGCATCATTTGCAGGACGATGGCTTAAATTATGTCCAGAAGATATGCGAGACACCAGAAAACCCATCAGACTGAGTCCAGGAGGTGCCGTACCCCATCCAGCTGCAGCAGCCCTGAAGTATGACGGGGACCTGAGTAATCCTCAGGCTCTGGTTTATTTTTGGCAGTGGGCTCATGCAGTGTGGTTGCCCAAATAATTTATTGCTGGATTTAAAGGGGCAATTAATGGTTAAAACTAGTGCCAGAATGACTTGCGTGTAATCTGGAGCGGTTATAAATACTGCGCCTGCGCATCCCCTCGCACAGGCTGGCCAAAACCAGAGAGTCCAGTGGTTTTACATATCAAACGGAGCTGTGTTTGGATGCCCAGCTGAAAAAGCTTCAGGGCATACTATGAAAAAGCAGCAGCGCTTAATACAAGTACTTCATAACATCAGCTGAAAGAAATAAGGAAAACCAAGGTTAGTGGTGTAATGGGCATAAACCAAGTCACTTGCTCAACGCGATCCACCCAGTCGGCAGCAAGAGACGGGAGCGGAGCCCAGGATATCCGTCTGCACCACGACACGGTCTCCCTGTGAGAAAACACTTCCATAAACATCCTTAGAAATTTTCTGGTTAACGCTTTAGAGTAAAATGCGAAGTTCACTCAAAGGACTCAGAGGAGGAGAAAAGCTGGGAGTCCAAAACGAAGCTGGTTCAACAGCGAGCGCTGGGTACCAACTCCTAAGATTTTAAGATATTAAAAAAATAAATAATAATCTGCCATGTCCTTTCCTCCCCCTTGCCCTTTAATTCTTGCAAATAAAGAAAGCTTTATATCGAAGAGAGGTCAAGTCACCCAGAAGTTCAGACTGAAAGGATCCAAGAAGAGAACTATTTATATTTCGATGTGGGGAGTGCAGTGAAGTCTATCAGCCTCTTCCCTCCTCTTCCTCTCCAGCTCTGCTAGAAGCCACGCACTTCTCCTGAGTTAACAAACCAAATCTTTCACCCCATTTTTATTTATGCAATGCATAGCATTAAAGTGACAGACTAAGATAAGATCCCACGCTCCTCATGTTAGCTCTAAACACAGAAAAATAACTCCACGATGTTCCACAGAAACTAGGAGCTGGAAAAACACTAGCGCAGGGATGTTACTTCTGCAATTCCTCCAGAGCGCTATTTGCAGCAGCTGGTGCATCTGATCCCAATGACATCTCAAGCAAAATCCATAGGAACTGTGGCAGAACTGCTGGAAACAAAGCCCAGGCTCTAATTTAAAATATTAGGAAAAGCCCCTCAGAGCACTCGGGGAGGAGGCAGGTACTCCCCAAGTGCTCCGAGATCAGATATTTTGAAGTGAGGGGTCTGTCAGGTCTTTTCAGGCCAGATGGGGAAATTTAAAGAGGTTTAAGTCAACAGGAGCAACTCGGCAAGACTCGGAGATGTCGGGCTCACGGGTACGGGGAGCCCCGCTCCCAGCCCCACTCTGGGAATCTTGTCTCAGACAAGTAAATACAGAACAGTACCTATCTCCCCTTGATTCAGCCCAGCGCGAGCACATTTCCCAACATGAACAATAAAAATCAGACATTAAGAATCACCTAAGTAGGTTTTATGGAGACAGAAGTCACTGCGGGGCAACGAGGAGTTCGCAGCAGCTGGTCGGGCTCAGTCCCTTTCAGAGGGGTTTCCCCCTCGAGTCCCAAACCTGCCGCTGTGCTACGGCGCAGATGCTCCCAGCAAGGCCCGGGGCCAGCATCTCCCCCTGGGACAGATCACCTCCAGTGGCTCGCGGATGAGAAGTGAAATGAGAAAGAAATGAGCGTTTATTTATGGCACTGTGAGATCACGCAGCGGTAAAGCCTGAATCATTTTATCTTAACAATACCTACTTACAGACCTGTTGCCCTGATTTTATGAGGCAGAGGGGAAGTAATTCAAAACAGGGCAGTATAAAACGTTGCCTTTGGCAAAAATAGACAAGACAGAACAAAATGCAGGAAATCCTAGCGCCAGATTGCTGCAATGCTCTTCGAGCCTTGCAGGGTGCAGATGACGACTCTGGAAGCCACGAGGGCTTTAATCCTTTCTGTGCTACGTAGCCTTGGGAAAAGCTCTACTCCCAGACCTCAGTTTTCCCCACCTGTAAAATGGGAATACAGCAATTGAGAGAAGCAGAGCGCAAAAAGCCAAGTACTATCTACGTACAGTGTGATTTTGGGCTGTTTCTGATTAAACAGAAAAACAGATCCCAGCACAGGAAGGAGAACGCTGTAAATACAAGTCTCCAATAAAGCTCAGAGAAGGTCTGGAGCCAATTCCACCACCACCGCTGTTTGCTTTCTTTTCTGCCCCAAACCCCCTTCACATCAGAGAGGGGTTTGCTTTTATATTAGCAGTCTCCCTTATCAAAGCAAAATTCTCAACCAATTACCTAGATTTCACCTCCCTTTTGCTGCATTAGGTAGTATTCTAACGATGTTTCTGATCTGTTTAAGGCAACTAAGACTGAACATTAGAGGTATAAGAAAAGCTCTGAAAACCGCAAAATTGCTCTGTTCAAACTAATTCTTCTGCTCAGTTTTCTCTTGCTCCATGATTCAGCAAGTGCTGTAGCCTTTTAAATAAAGCTTCCTGTTCGTAAAAATTGCTGAATAAAGCACATTGCTTTAGGTCATGATAAAACCCAGCAGTTCCTTTAAACAAGGCCATATTTGTCCTCCTGCTTTCCCATTTATTTCTTCCTGACCGTAGTAACTTTACTCACAAAATTGTCTGGGTCAGTGGGCTAGAGCAAAGGCCAAGCCACCTAAAAACTAACCCAATGTTTTCAAGCCAAAGGATGAGCATCAGAGCTGATTTATAGCCTCAGTTATCTGGATTATAGAAGCAGACTTGGGGGACCAGTAGTCACTTGTGCAGAGCAGAGGCCACCGCTACCCTGCGTATTTACACACCCAACACTAAAGGCACCATACCAGTGCTACCACTGCTTCAGGGACAAGAAACCAATGCACACTTGGGCTTGGCCCAGGGTCACAAAGGAAGTTTGAAGCAGCTGAGAACTGGCCCCAGCTGTTTGGAGACTTAGTTCAGTGCCTTAGAGACCGAGTGTCCCGAGGGCGGCTAAGGCTGGAGGAGGATTAACTCCCCGTCCATTGCCCGGAGGACACCACAAGCAAGTCCATACACACATCTCAGCTATTAATATCCATACAACTGCAAGATTCTTGCAACACTAACACAACCCTCCTTTGGTATTTCCTGCTTATAGGCTGGTAATGCAAACAACTCAAATGCTTTGTGCAAGACTTCAGGTTTAGAAATTGCACTTCAATGCTTCTGTGGAGCGAGAAAGGCAGCGCGACGTCCATCTCCCCGATGGGAAGGGGTACGGAGCCACGACCCCTTTCCTTGCCTGCCTCAACCGCTAGATAGTACAATAGCCTTTCCAAAAATAAACTGCCAAGGCAAGGCTGGAGAAGATTAAAGCAGAGTATTCCTGGGCCAGGGGAGAACGTGGCCAGATCCCAAGCAATACTTTCTCAGCCCCTCTTGGCAGGCTTCGGGAGAGAGCGCGGAGAGCAATCGCATTAGATTCCAGCTATCACAGAGGCTGCGAAGGATGCCAAAGTGGAGATCCTTGGCTTCTACACTCCTCAGCTTCTCTGTCCAGATTCTTCTTTGCTATAAAGCAGTCAGTTGGGATGACTGCTCCCACCCAAATCTCCTTGGCTGCCTTCTTCCTATACTCTTGTCCACACCATCATCCTCTTACGCATTTTACATCCCCCTTTTCCCTCTCTCCAGCAGATTCCTGCCAAACTCGACTGTCCTCCACCCAACGGACCGAGGAACAGACAATCTCTGCATCTGCCTGCTCTGTTCTGCTCAGGCCTGAAGAGTCTGGAGAGCAGGACCTCGCTCCACGGGCGCTTCATTCTGTCACTCCCAGGTCATCGCAGAACACCTGACAAAAACGGTGCTTTCTGCCTCTGTCAGTATTTTCCACTGACTGCAGCAGAGTTAGCTCTAAAAGCACAATATCTGAGAGCCCGGCATTGTCATTTTACAGCTGTAACGTCTTATCAGTTACGAAAACAAATTCAGACATACTACAGAAAACGTGGGTGGCCATTTCATATAGAGGATAATTATATAATGCTTTGCAGAGAATCCAGGCATTTTAAACACATGCAGAAGTCTCACTTCACATTCCAGCGCTACACAGGAAGCATTTGCTGTATATGAAATTCTCCCACTAACATTACTGCCTCCGTTTTTCTGTTGGAAAAAATAAAATACAGTAATCCCCGTTTAGCACTTCAGACGTGATGATGCTGCCAAGCATTTTACAACCGCACACAGTAATTACCTCCTACCTGATGCAGAAGAGCTCTGTTAAGGACCAAGGGGCTGCAAGGGGAGAGGTGCAGATTGTTTTTGTTGGATTTGTTGTTTGAGTTCAGTTGTTGGGTTAGATGTTGTGGGTTTTTTTTTTTTTGGCTACAATTCAGAACAAATTTTTTTTCTTGACTGTCAAGGCTAAAAAATGCAGCTTCGTAGGCTGGAATGAAAGGGAAGGAGCTCAATGATCTGACCTAATACTACACGTGCTTCTCAAGCACCTCTAGACTTGGGAAAAACACATGCAAGAAGAGCTGCCAGCAAGGACGCTACCCATCGATCACACAGCCTGCGAGACCTCAGCAGAGCTGAAGCTCTCAACCAGCTTTTCACACTGAAAGAAGCAGGGAAGTCAGAGCAGCGTGTATTCCCAAAGCTGTCGGGAGAAGCGTGGAAAACTCCTTCATGCAGCAAAAATCAACTTACATTGATAAATCTTGCTTACAGAGCTCGAATGGTTACGGGTAAATTAAAAAGCAGATCTGGATTCATGGGGCTGTCAGCCCTGTGGCCACACACAACTCAATAGGTGCAATGTCGAGTGTGTCCCCTTAAACTGGCTACGAGGGATTACTGCCCACGTTTCCTCCTGCTGGAACTCACCGGCTCCTCGCTGTTGTGCTTAAAAATCTAAAATTAGAGGAAATGGTAGACCACTGACCCCAGGCACAAGAACACACTGAAGAGTACAGCACTGCTACAGCATCAGCACAGATTTACATGCTGCTTTCAATCTCTCTCCATTCCAGAAAGCACCTATGATATGTGAAAATTCGCCACTGGAACGCTGTTAGTTCTGGGCCGCAAAGCAGAAATTTTCCTGGCAATTAACACACAGGAGCAGGAAAGCAACACCTATAAGGAAAGAACGCTGGGATCATAAACAGCTGTGCAAAGCATCCAGTTTTCAAACATGAAAAGAACAAAACCGCCAGAGCAGACAAATTGATCCTACTGGGATTTGAACACACCATTCCAGGAAATCTGGATACTTGAGACACGGCGCATAGGTTAAAGTCAAAGTTAAGGGGCACACGCATTAAACGTGCAGCCACTTCAAGCCTGTTGGACCTGGACACGGCAGACGGGAAAGCATCATTCCTAAACCGACAAAGCATGAGAATTCCAGGTTCCTTCCAAGACAGAAGTACGGCAGCGTCTCTGCGGAGACAACACTGTTCACAGGGAATAACTCGCTTCTGGGGATCAGAAGTCTGGATCTCACAGCCACGGGATTAATTTGTGTCAGCCCATGCAAGGTGGGAGAGCTGACAAAACTCTTCTCAGAGATCCGCAGGGCAGCGATACGAGATCTTCCTGTCTGTTTTTCCACCCAGTCGGAACATACCTTCTCTCCTGACAGAAATGGAGGCTTACACCAGACAGAGCTGAGTCAGGCCATCAATCTATCAAGGAACAACAATTGTGTTTCCAATTAGAGCAAACAGGTGAAGACACGCAGTATATACATTGCGAAGAGGAATTCAGCGCCTGCTGGAGGTGCTTTTCCCCACTCAAATTGCAGGCAGCTATTTCCAGAAAATTCCTTTCAAAAAAGGAATACAGTTTCCCCAGCACAGACATTTCTTCACACAAATACCTAACAAATCTTGAAACCTAAACTCGGCAGAAGCCTGCTGAAAGCATGATGTTGCAGCGTAAAAGTCTCCTTGAACGGCCAGTGTCCTCACCCAAGAGCAACTTCCAGATTTATGGATGTGCTCGTAGGGAGAATTTGTTTATTTTGCAGCTGCATTTGTGTATCAAGCAAGTTTTATGGGAGTAATAAGCGTTTTCAACAGCTGTATCCACAAAACTCACTTTAATTCTCTCATATAGGTCTGTTTGCATACAATGAAGAGCTCTACGTGGCAGGGCACGCTCTCATCTCGCCTCGGAGCTGCGGTATGAACTCACACTTCCCGGTGGACTTTGTTTCAACAGATTTTAGATCCAGTTCAGATCAATGAAGAAGTACTCGACAGCATCAGCAAATCTTAACTACGCATCTGCAACTTTTAATGGAAACAACTACCCAAAACTGCCTGGCACTCAAATTTTGAAGAGGGATGGTTAAGTGAGAGTAGGAGACTAAAATGTCATCATGATATTAAACAGGAAAATTCACGGATGTGTACACATATCAAAGAGAGGAAAGCAAATCTCCCGTCTCAGCTAGTTCTCTGGCAGGAGCGAGAGTGTGGCTGGAAGGAGAAACCACAGCACAGCTCTGTAATGTTACAATAACAAAGAAAAATTGGGGGTGAATTTTTACTGGAGTGACTTTTTGATCTCCTACGTGCATCTGGATTTCTTTCCTTTCAAAAATTTGGCCAAAAGAAGTAGGTTTGGCACATGAGAAACACATAACTGTCTCTAGGGGGAAGCTGTCCCACCGCCTGGCTTCCAGCAGCGGGATGGAGATGAAGCTTCCCTGAGAGAGGAGAATCCGGACGTTGGGAAGGGGCAATGGTGGGAATGTGTCTTTGATAAAAACAGCAGAGAAAAAAAAAAAACACCACCTCCACATGCACATACCGAGAACGACGGCATCGGGGTGATCACTGACCATGGCCATTCGACCCCAAACACGTATGGCAGCACCCAGCTGCTCCGAGGCCGTGACAGGACTTTGGCCATCATCCCACTTGGTTCCCTTCCCCTTGCTCTCCAGAGACCACTTCAATCATCGCACAAGCAAGAAGGCGGTTCTGCCGCTATTTAATTGGTACCTGCACCTCCCCCAAACCACTGCACGCATCCTACGTATCACCTTGCTAATAACATCCAACCACTTGGCTTAAAAGCATTTTTTTCTGAAATTCTCCTTTGCTTTTTTTTTTTTTTTTTTTACTCGAGGTCAAACAAGCGACTCCAGCAAACAAGCCACTCTTCAATGCCCACCATCACACTGAAATCCTGCCTGTTTCCAGCCCTGGGTCACATCTAACCCACTGCAAAAAAATCCAGAGACACGCTTTTCAGTGCGCCAGAAGGAGGAAGGCACATGCTTTACCTGTGGGAATTACAGGATTTCCAGTTTACCTTCTATCACGTTTAAGAAACAGACAGGTAGACACCACACGGAACCACTCGAACAGTGAACAAACAGCTCACCCTTATGGCTAACAGCACATTTAAGGCTCACGTTTATCCCTACCCTTCCCTGTAGCAGAGTACTTTCCATATTACTAAGTGTGCCGACCTGAGAGACCAAGTATACAGGACAGACAGATTAAAAGACTTAATCCTATTGCGCTAAATGAAATAGGCATGGAAGGAATGCATTAATACCTGCAGGCAAGACAGAGCTGATGGTAAGCACAACTGAAAAAGCAGCTGCTGGGGGACACCGATGCCCTGTAAAGTCTGAGCAGCGAGACAAACCTCTGGCCATTTCACCTCCCGGTACATCTTCCCTTTCCTCGACAGCATCAGGACCAGGATAAGGAGCTTCAAGCCATTCTGTCTTGAAAGCCTCAGGGCTTATTCTTTAGCACGGCCCAATTATTTAGCAATGCCGACTTTGCATGTGTGCGGCACAGAAGTTAGAGCTCAACATTAAGAGGACGAAGCCCAAGCCCTTCCCTACATCCCACCAGATAAACTAGAGCCAAAGACAGTTTAACAAGGTGAATTCTCCTCAAAGTCACAGGATCATGAGCTCAAGTACACGATGCCAGAAAGGATGGGGAAAAGGGGACATTAATAAGGGCAGGACACGTGAAAATGACCCAGCTGATATTGCACAACCCCACAACCCAGCCCAAGAGCTGCCGGAGCTCAGGCTCCATCATCAGACACTTGCCCTCAAGGTACCCAGCAGCGAAGGCAGAGCTCCCAAAAAGGGACCTGGGGGAAAACGCTCAGATTCAGTCCGACTTTCTGGCTGACACACAGCAGGAGCCAGAGACTGTGCCTGGCCCTCTGCGCACTACAAGTCCCCAAGCTCCCAACCCTCAAGTGCTTCCACTTCACCAGCTCATTTTCAGTGTGAAGCAATAGTTAGGAACAAAGACTGCCAACAGCTCCAGCCTCGTTGCCCAACACCGACAGAGAGTTCAGCCAGCGTAAGGTTAGCAGCGTGCTGTGAAAAAGGCAGCATTTCAAGCAGTGGAGCAATAACGTGCAGCAACTCATCCTCTAATGGCCAAATTGTTCCTTGTCTTTAGGAAGAGAGCAGAACCACTCGCTGCTCAGATGTGGTGACTGGCTAAGGGCAGGCAGCAGGACATCTGAGTTTTCAGAGTGACAGCAACCGCCTGAAGGATCAGTTCAGGAACTGTAAGAGGAAAAAAGGTAAGCTCATCTATTTCTCCCAAAACCAGCCTACCAACTCCCACTCCTCATCTCCAGGAGGAGGTTGTTTCGGGTTGGTGCAAGAATGACGACAGCCACACATTTAACCTCTGGGCTCACAGGCTCACGCTATAAAGGAACAAGACAGGGTTGCCATCGCTAATAGAAAAGCATCCATCCAAGCTAAAATTCCCCACTAGGAAGAGGGCAGCCCTACCCTTACAGATGGCTCCTGGCAGTGGAAATGCATTTCTTTAAACTTAATGTATGGTGGGGGGTGACGGCGGGCTCTGTCACCCCTCGCAAGATGCGATGGGTGACAGAAAGGATGGGTCATGAGTGCATGTTATGCTACATCAAAGAATCCCTGTGAGCAGGAGGCAAAATAAATAGCTGCAGGAGAAGAAAAAAAGAAAACAAACCAGGTCTGGTTTGAGTGCATATGCAGCCCTTTATTCTTAAAAGCATTACAGACACTCGCCCTGCAATCTGCTCCCATTACAGGAGCATTTCCAGCTGATTACATGCAATGGAGCAGAGTTCATACACAACACGGGCTCTACACGCCGGTGCTGACTACGGGGGCCAGAGCTAAACAAAGCTTTTCTGAAAGAAGTGCAAAAAAGTGTCACCCATCAAGACAGGGAAAGCCAAGCAGCGTCTTCTAGGAGAGCAGCCAGGAGCTTTGGTTTCTGTACAGTGTCGGGAGCATCCCCCTCTCCATCCCCGGCCCGAGGGTAGCGTGTTGGTAGGGGAAGACAAGGGAAAATGGGAGGGTAACATCAAAACGGCATCACGCACGGGTCCTTCGCGTTTGCGGCTCACAAACCCCACCGTGCCTGAGGACTCAGGCACTTAGCTCAACTGAAGACAAAACTCAGAAGGGCTGAGATTTCAAAAGGAAAGAGAAGGGAAAATGCTCACCGGAGTCATTTTAAAAAGCAAGTGTGCATTTAGCCTCCAACACACATAACTATGCCAGATGCAGCCTCCACTAGTACTTTAATAACAATATTCTCAACCAGGAGCACCTACATTCATCAGGGAGCAAACCTTGACCACCCGACACGCAGATGTAGGATTTTACCTGAAGCCCTGAGCTGGAAAAGCTGCGCTGCTTTTTCTAGGCAGGGAAAGCGACCTCTAAGAGAGGACAGAAATTGGGCGACATTTGCAAAACGGTTACAAACTTCTCAATGAGGTTTACTAAATACCAATTTTGCAATGCCTTCTCCTCTTTTGCATCTGACTAGATGGGAGTCTGAGGATTGAGCAAAACGAAGCAAAACATTCCTGCTGAAATTCAATAAACTGAGCAGCCTTTATGAACATCATATAAAACAGCCTGGAGCTGATAATATCACAGAATTGCGAGCTGCAGCTAGCAACATTGCTAAGGTAAGCGTTCCTCACTCTCCATTTGAAACTATGCTGTCCTGTTTCCACAGTGCTGGAGAAGATGCAGCTAA
The DNA here is from genome assembly GCA_008658365.1 of Alca torda. Classification (NCBI taxonomy): domain Eukaryota; kingdom Metazoa; phylum Chordata; class Aves; order Charadriiformes; family Alcidae; genus Alca; species Alca torda. The sequence goes on from CM018095.1 coordinate 3,054,749, forward strand.
GTGGAAGAAAATGAAGTATTTAAAAATTAAAAAAAAAAAATTAGATGCAGAGAAAATGAACAGGACACATTTAGCTGATGCGGGCTCCCAAGTTCTGCTGAAGCACAATTCCTTAGAAAGGTGCAAGACTGCCCCGTCACCTTCCCTCCATCCAGCAATTCCAGAGAAATGGAAGAAACCACAAAACCCTAATCCAAAAAGACCAGGCAGCTGATGCTGCAGCGCTGAGCTGGCTACAGCTGGCAGCCTCGCACTCTGGTCTCCCTCCCCCTTTTTCTTTTGTGAGATGGTTTAACAAGCTGCAGAATCCCAAGAGACCCGACAATCAAACAACAGAAAAAAGAGCATCGTGTCTTGAACTATACGTGTCCATCTGCACTGCTTCCTTCTGACAGACACACAAAAGGTCCAAGTTTGGAGTGAAAGCGTTGCCAAAAGGAACTTGTGCAAATAAAATCCTGGCAGAGTTCATTTCATTCCCACCGCCTGTCATTACCCCTCCATGGGGAGAACTGATGCACCAATTAAGTGTTTCGGGATGGCAGACAACGTGTCACCCTCTGCTAGCTGTCTACTCTCCAAAACAGCGACATGTTCATTGTCAGACGGAATCAACAGGATTAGAACAAGTCAAAATTACTGTTTTGCCAGTGTCCACACTGACCTTATCTAATAAGCACCTTGGTGGGAATTTGGGATTTCTCGCTGGGAACCTTGTACCTAGAGGCATGTAGGAAAGGTGATACTTTATTTAAATATGGACAACTTCCTCCTGGTTAAGTCTTAGATATGCTCTATACAGAGAAAATTAATATATCTCCATCCCTCAGTGCCAGACTGCTGAAAAGACCTGCCCTCTCCCCGCTCCATCCCATTACAGCCAAGCTGAGATGGTCCATTTGGCCACCGTGACCTCCAGCCCAGGCAAAGCCATCTCCACTTCATGCCTCCTCACCCTGAAACCACACCAGCCCGCGCACTCCCACAGCAAACCGGTTCTTCCTTTTCCACCTGGTGGCTGCCTCCAACTGATGCCCGAAAGGCTGAACAGCGGCGCTCGGGTCTGACCTGGAGCAGCTGAGAAACAGGTAAATAGGTCAAGTAAAGCAGAGCCAGGGAAACAAAGACTCAGAGACTGAATTACCCCCTCCCTACATCAATTAAAAAGCAAAATGCAATTATTTTGTAGCCATAACTGCATCTAGAGTGCACTTTTGCCTTAGGGAGACAAAAAAAAAAAATGAGACAGAGGGTCATACAACATCCCATTTCCCTCGTGACGTTGCCAAGATCAGTGACACGGAGGCTTTGAATTTATGCTGGCATTGAAGGGCTTAATTGCTCAGATGGGGAGAGGGCAGCGCACACGCAGGGACGGACCCTGCACGCCTTCGGGAGAGACTCGCAGGGCACCCAGTCCCAGCAAGACAAGCAGGGAGAGACGTTAAGCTTAATGAAAAACGAAATTCATCACTCTGATACTGAAGACTGAATGCAATGGGATGGGAGAAGAGGCCCTCAAGGAAAGGAACGCGGGACTGGAGAATTAAGAGCCACAACAAAGCTTCCACTTAAGCCGTCGGAGCAGACTTTGCCCACATCAGCAGCCCAGCCGCTTCACCCACACAGCTCAATTCGAGCACGTATCAAATCCCAGCGCTCCGGCTTAATCAGAAGTCCCCGAAGGCTGAAGAAAGACACGGCCGAGCAAGAAATTAACTGGCAACAACGCGGGACACAAACAAGGCAACGACATACCACTGCACTGACTCCAGATGACATTCCTTCTTGATGAGCTTTTTAATTGGATGCCCGACGAACAAGTAAGAGGGGAAAAAAAGAGTAGAGACAGTGAGGGTAAGAAGGCAAAGAGAAAAGTGACCCTGCCATGGCCTGGATGGGGACATTAAGGACACATCTGAGCGGTCACGGTCAAAGAGCACTGTGATAAGCTCCTGCTCATTCTTGGTATGTGTCAAGCAAACAGAGAAAGCATCAACTTATGACCAGGCAAGGCAAGAGTTCTTAAGAAAGCTTAAGAAAAGTAAGATGGAAATGAAACAGGACATCCTTTTACTCCAGAAGCATCTGTGAAATCCGCCCCATTAAAAAGCAGGCACGGGAGTGAATGGCCAAGGCAGTAAATTATTTCCAAATCTTGAGATAGCTCCTGTAAAGTTGTCATTACTTGTCTACGCTATCTGTAGAACAGAGATAAGGCTAGAGCTGAAAAATATGAGTGTGTAAGTCAGCCAGCCAAACAAATATGTATTAAACACTGAGGTCCTTTCCCTGCTAACTGCTTGCGAAGGGCTGTGGGGAAGGTCGGAGCAGCAGATACCGCTGCTCGGAGAGCTGGCAAAGACATCCCTGACACCCGTAAACTGAATAAATAGCGGAACTGGCAGCAAAGAGAGCTCTTTCCCACACATTTCACTGCACACCTTGAGCTTCCAGCTCTGTTCTTATCCACCTGCCAGATTTGATTTTGCCCAAGATGACAAGCCGGCCCCAAACAGCTTTTTTCCTCACCAGGAAAAAAACACATCTTCTTCGCGGAACATGCACAACATATGAGATTATGTTCCAAAACCCTTAAAATATTCCTGCTCACTTATTTGAAAGCATACAAAAACAGTTCTGGGCCTTTTCCTCTGTTAAATACAGTTCTCCCAGCCAGGAGGTGCTTTTAGTGGCAGAGTCTTTCCCAGCCTGACATTTTTAACGTACAGGAGGAATGTATATATGCAAGTCAGACTACTAAATTATAAACTTATGCAGGGATAAAACTCTCCAGTACTTCAAACAATTTCAGGGTCATTGCAACTCTATCCCAGCAAATAATTATATCTCAGCTGTAACAACTTATACCCATATAACTACCAGGATCCTGAGGCATTTCAGATGGCTTCAAAAGCTTCCCCACCAGCGACAGCTTTTGAGGTGGAAAGCACAAACCCCTTTTCTCAGACAGCAGCTCTGCATAGCTGTCTTGGAGCAGCACTGAAGACCATTAAATTATACCCAACTTTCCGGAGGAATTTAAAAGAAAATGTGTAAGTCAAGCATGAGCGAGTTGTGGAGAAAACCAGAATTGTTAATTACCTCAAACTAAGATAATTTCAGGGACCGAAAACTCAAGTCTCTTGAAGCAGTTCAGGTCAATGTACAAGAAAAAAAGATACCTTACTATATATTTATGCACACACAATTTAAATGCAACGTTTAACATTCAAAATTTTACTTCAAGCTTCAAATTTCTTCAATTTGTCAACTGCACCTCAAGAGACAACATTCACCCATTTATCTTTGCATCTGACAAACTGGTTCCAGACGATGCCACCCAACGAGCCCGCGGCAGACCCCAGCACTTCGGGACATGGGAAATCATTAAAGCCTAACGAGATGGCTTGGGTTAGAAACACCGCATTCACAAGGATGAAACTCTGGGCGCTGTAATGGTGGTATGAATGAGAAGACCAAGGCAAAGAGCAACTTGAGTCATTCTGAAGCTGTACTTACGATCTAGAGCATCTCTGGGCTTCTCCTTTCCAGCCAGGCTGGGTTCCCTATGGCAGCTCCCCCGCCGCCGAGCTGTTTCCAGCACAGACACCGAACACCCTGCTCAAATGACGCCTTCCAACTCGGACAATCAGAAAGACAGCAGTTTGGGTTTGTTGGTTTGTGGTGTTTTTTTTTTTTTTTTAACCAATTCTCTTCTTTTTAGGTCTTTATTTTCAGCGAAAAGGAACGTCAAGGACACATCCTGTTTCACTCTTTCTGTGAAGTAATTCCCGTTGAGGTTAAAGGAAATATTTCCAAAATGCCAAACCCAGCACTAATTACACATGTCCTCCAAGTTCTCTGTGTTCTCAGCTGTTTCTAACTCAATGGAGATGAGCCATAGGAGCTCAGACATGTGGCTTCAGACTCCACCAGGCTGAAACCAGGCTGCAAAGAGCCCAACATCACCAGGGGAATGCAAGTAATTTTAAATCACGCAAAGGTAGTTACTAACGACACTCCAAGATAACCAGAAGTCATCCACGGGGTATCACAGGATAAATCGAGGTCATTTAAACGTCTCTTAAATGACAGCCAACGCTTCGTCAGAGCTAACACTGCGCAGCGAGAAACTGTGGCTTGAAAAAACACTGTAAAGAAGTACTAGCAAAGAAACCCCGAGTCCACGGGACAAATAGTCTCTCATTTAAGTCATCTGATGGACTTCACAACCCTTGCAACAGAGCCTAGACCAGAACGCAAAGCTCTGAAGTTTCCAGAGTTCAAGGCTTTATCGTAATTCTGTTCCTGCTTCCTAAAAAAGAAAAATTGTGCTGATTTCTGAAATTAAGAACAATAAGGAAGGGTCTGGGGAGCCCATCTGTATCACTGCATGGGCAAGCTTCAAACCCTACCAGGCACTAGGCTTCTTTAATCGGATTACATTTTAAAACCAGGCAATTTACTTTGTGATGCCAAACTTGAAAGGATTTCTCTTAGTGTCTTAATTAAGATGAGGCAAAAGTCATTTCACCTAATTGCCAACCCACTTCAACATTAGATTTGAAAGGCCACCTATGACATCTTCAGACTGGTTTGGCCTAAGAGTCTGAAAAACAGCAGGCAACAGGATTAGATATAAATCTAATGAGATAATATATTTACATAATATTTATGGCACTCACTCTTGGACAAGGTTGTGTTCCTGCATCTTTAGTATGCAGCACTACAGACACTTCCCTTTAGCTGGAAAAAGCTTGAGGTTTATTTTTAAATTTAATTTCCCTTTAAAAGAAACCATGTGTTTAAATAACAAGGGAAGAGTGCTAATGTAATCTGCGTTTACCAAACCTAAACAACCTGAAGTCAACCTCTGACTTTCCTTAAGCTAAATAACACAGACTCTCTCGGAGAGGTCGGTAAAAGCCTTGCGCACACATTCCTGTTTTAAAAGCAACTTCTTCCGTAATTTCATTAACATGCTGCTAGTTTCAGATGTTTATACTGATTTTAATCTAAAACACTTAATAGCCATGCAAGGTGGGGTACGTCGTCAAGAACGTGTGCATATGCATGTGGTCTCAGCACTTGGCATCTCAGGGTCTCCTGGACATTTAAGAAGTTCACCTTTACTGACCACGGGGGAAAACAGCCACCTTAACACCACTGTACGTACGAGAGTCTGCTAAAGTTCTTGCTTTAGGAAAAAGTAAAGTAAAAACCTACACAAATCTACACACTGTATAGATAAAAATAGTTTTAAACTCAAGCATCTTATCCAGCGGTCTGGATTTTCTTCCAGGATTCAAACACCTAGAGAAAACTCTGCCCTGGCACATGTTGTTATGGAGCATCCAGCCCCACATCCAGTTGGAGTTGAAGGGTGATCAAGAAAGCTTAGCTCAGATATTCATCCACACTTCCCAAAGGCCATCTCCCAGTCCATGCAGCAAAGAGATTCCCTGATAAATCCCGAACATTTCTGAGGCGAGCCACAGTGATTCACTGCAGGACAAAAAGTTATTGTAAATTCAGGTTTAAAAACGTGCACTCGACAAGATGAACACCCTAGTACCAGATGGCATTAAAGCGCTGCCTTACTTTTTGCATTTCCCCACCCAGGAGAGGGCAGCAGGCAAGTTCAGAAAGCAGTCCTTTGGGAAATAGGATATAAATAGCTCTGAGGACATAATACAGGCTCTCCAGGTTCCACACAGGAGAAGGGGGCACATTCACACACTCTAGCAGCAATTTCCTTCCAAACACAGCTCGCATCTTCCTGCCCTCCACCTTTAATTAAGCATTTTACCCCTTCATCAGTCTATTGAAGATCTTTCTGCTGCTGACAGCTACAGTCCCAGGTGGACTAACATTTCAATTTATGTTTTTCTCCCTTCTGCAGAGAGCAGCTGTATGAGCTTCTCCAGGCTGTTGCTATAGAAACAAATCAATCCTCAACAGTTTTATTTTTACCAGTTTCTGTGAAATAGGATTTATCTCATTTCCATGACTAAGCTGTATTCCAGAGCGAACTCTTTGGGACAGTGATGGTGCCATCTCAGCACTGGACAGGACCTCGTAGCCGGTGTCAATGACAAGAGGAAATGGCCATCACCCTTATTTAAATACACCTTCTTCACTCCAAGAGGACACTTCACCTTGAAACGATTCCTGTTAGCCAGAGCATTACCGAGATGCAGCTGCATCCGTGGAGTGGAAAAAAGCAGAAGAGTGGATGGCAGAGCCTGGAAGCCCAGGGACATGCTGGGAAAGCTCAGCAGAGCACCCACCCAAAAGCTCAAGCACCCACCAGATGACAAGCCCCCTCCACGCAGGCAGAGGGATCTGCACGGGCAGGCTGGATTCAGCTCAGCGTAAGCTCCTCATGAAAGGCAAAGGGCTCACATGGGAGCCGAGGCATTTACACACGTTATCTGCTGCTGGCCAGAGAAACAGCCCCTCTGGGCACTGCGAGGGAAGGAGCTCAGCCTCCAGGAACTTCTCTTAGCCTCGTCCAAGTGCAGCTGGGAGAGGGCCTTCCCTTCTGGTTTGGGATGAACGCAGGTGTAATCTGTATATATTACCTCCATTCTGTATCACATCTCTCACTTATGTCTTTTATATCCTGCTTGCTTTTCCTACAATCTCACTAAAACAATGCACTACATTAAGAGAAAAAAACCCCACACTGGATGAGCACTGTTTCTTGGCTCAGCCACTCCTAATATATCAAAGACTGCTTCATACATTCATCTTTAGAAAGTTCAGTTCTCTGCCAAACAGCCTTAATCAGCCAGAGTACCACTGGACCCACGTCACCCAGTTGAGCAGTTCCACTTCCATAAATACACGTTATTTAGGCAGCACCTACGCAGACAGGAACTGCTGCATGCAGGGAGCTGCAGCGGGACAACTGCTCTGCGAGCAGAAGAGAAGGGGAGGGGAGATGCTGCCCCTTCGTACTGTCACCTGCAGGTTTCTGCCATTTCCCCCCCTCTCGGATCCAGAAACTGCGCAGCCTCACGAAACAAAAGTTTTCTGTTAGATCGGCCAGCTGGAGTGATTCACTCTGGCACAGCCACGCAACAACCCAAACGAGTATCAGGGAAAGCTGGGGGAGGACATGACCACCGCTCTCAGTGGCTAGCTGCTTAGTGGTAACCTTCAAATTTCACTATTACATGCCAAAACCTGTTTGTTAAATATTCAGCGTCCAGCTGAACTCTGCATAGCTCCTGCCTTCAGAACACAGAGCACTCTGGATGTACTCAAATCTGCAGTGACATTTCTTCAGTTTCGGGACTGCGGACAAAAGTAGAGGGGAACAAGGCTGTGGAAATGTCAGTATCTCATTGCTCAAATATCCCGTATTTGTTTACATGCATAGCTGTGGTTTGGGTCCTGAAATTGCTCTGCACAGCTCAATGACAGGATAAGAAGTTGGGGTATACAGACGAAAAAAGCCATCAGGGAATCTCACAAACATCCACTCAAGTCTCACGAGCATCCACTCTGCCATCAAGGTAAACAGAGAAATCCCCCTGCATGAATGTGCCGGATGCGGCTGCTAATTCCGGCATCAATAAAATGATCCCTAAAGACTTCAAGATGCAAGTTTCAAGACTGCACCTGGCATTTTAACCAAACCATCACTGCCTGGCTCAAACCGCTCCTGCGGGCACCCTGAATGCAAACCACCTTCTCAGACCTTGGGCTTCTTACAGCTATTTAGGATGCTCCAGCCAGCTCTTCAGCCAGTCGTGTTCAGGGCATCCATCCTGTTTATGGATGCATTTCACTGTTCCTGACATGATGGGGCAGAACGCAAACCTTCCGTGATCTCTGTGAACGCAAAGAGCTGTAAAATGATGCTCCTGGGAAGGCACGTAACCTAGCAATGGGAAAAACCACCCCGGGAGCCCTGCCTCCTCGGCTCCGCTCCTGTCCCAGCCCTGGGTGATGCATGGGGATACTGCAACCTTTTCAGTCCTGGCATCTGTCAGTAGGCAATAACTCGGTTCTGACGCCCTCGGTATCCTCAACACAGCCAGACCCACTTAACGCTCCTCACACCACGTCTGAGCCCACGGAGCGTTTGAGGTACCCTGTATGAGCATATGGATGTTTCCAAAGCCTGTTTGGCACTTCAAAACACTCTGCTGAGAAACTCTCAAAGCAAAGCCAAAATCAAGCTAACGCATTCTCACCCTCCGTCTGACATAAACACATCGTTACCCCCAAGAGTGGGGCTGGACACTGGAGGACTTAGCACGTGGGTAAAGACTAATGGGAAGTCAAGAGCCAGAAGGATTCGCCCCAGCCTGGACACCCACCTGTGTCATAGAACCAACAGTGGAGTAATCGGTCACAGAGGTTCTGAGTCACTGCCTACACAAACAGTTAAGACACTTTTACTCAGAGTTAACAGAGAGATTTCTATGCGACGTGCTGCGCTCGGAGCATTTTGCTCGAAGGCTGTACCACTTCCATCGATTCACATCTGCTCCCAACTCCTTACCCGTTTAATTCCACTCTGGCACACCCCACACAGCACCGCTGCGCCTCCCTTCAACTTCTAACCATCTTTTCTGCCAACCAAACCAGGCAGCATCAGGTCACTGCCCGCTGCGTGCTCAGCACAGAAACCTCGGTGGGCACACAGTGTGTCTGGAAAGACGCGGGGCAGAACTCTCCCAAGGGAGTTTCATGGAAAGGGAAGCCACCTACACAACACAATTTCCATGTGCATGCCAAGCAAGCCCTGGGTGCTACAGAAAAAGCAGGTCTTCCTCTACAGAGAAAAACAGCACCCATGGCTTACGGGAGCAACGCAGGGCATGGCTATGGTGACTTGTCTGAGGTCCCACAGCAAGTTTACAGCAGAAAAAAACCCCCGTCCTCCCCAGACCCAACCCTAATCACAACGTCATGCTGACCGAAGCAAGCAAATAAAATGTTCCAAAGCTGAATTAGAAGATCACACAGATACAAAACACTTAAGAGTCACTGCCAATAATTGCAGCCTTCCTGAATTATTTAAAAAGTGCTTAGAAAACAATTCAGAAAAAGAGCCAGTGCACACCTAATGCCTGTGGCACTAATACTCTTAGCAATACGGGCGTTCAGGTATCTAATTAAAGAGAGATCTCTCCTGCTTTGCTGTTTGCACAGCAGGGTGTGGAACAGGGAGGCAGTTTAAAAGTGGGCGAGATTATTAATCACAGCACCAAAAAAAGTGAAAGACCCAGCAATGATTCGTAACACAGCCCAGTTTTATGAGAAGGCACCAAGAGGAACTTCCTTTTAATGGGGGAAGGGGAAGACAGGGAAATAACTTCGTTTGCACCTTTACACAATCCTGGACCTTGGAGCCTGGCTGCTGCTCCCTGCACTATCTCAGCCAAACGCTGTAGAATTCGCCACTTAATCGTGAGGCCTGGCCACCTATAATGTGATAATAATCCACCCCTGAATGGGCAGGCACAACCCAACAGCCTTATCCCAGCCTTATCCTTCCTACCTATGGGGAGATTCCTCTTCTCCCCCCGTATCAGCTGCGCTGTTGGAGTGGGACCTCCCTTCCCAATGGGAATGCAGCGGGCAGAAAGGTTCCAGCCAGGCTCTCGGACCACTGGGAAAATGCGTAGCACTAACAAATCAATTCTTTAAATCATCCAGCTGCACAAGAACAGATATGAAACCCCACTTTTTATTTTAAATAGAAATCATTTTCCTGACTCTTAACCACATTTGGACTACTTGAAGCTCCTTGAAGTGTTCAGCCATTACACCATGTCATTTCCTAAACCAAACCAAATACTCACCAGTAATAACCGCTGCAAATTGACTAGAACACTTGCTGTGGCTTCTGTGAAGCAACAACCGAACCCTTTCCCACAACAGATGTATACAAAAAAGTCCTAATTCACAGCAGAAGCTTCTCCTTGACACACTTACAGACGATTCCATATACAATCTGAGGCTCAACAGCAGCCTCAGTTTCCCCTCACTTCAACAAAGATCCAGTCTTTTCACATCAATAGATGAAAATAAAAAGCTTTTTCTGCAGATTTGGCTTTAATACAATTCATCCCTTACTGCTACTGGCAAAACCTACTGAATGCAGCTTGATATTTCAGGCCACAGATTGTTTTGTTGCTTCCTCCCTTTAACTTCACAGCAAAGCAGCAAAAAAAATAATATCCAAATTCTGCAGCATCTGTGCAGAAGGGCCCCCTAAACCCAAAGAAACCTCATGGATTCACAAAGCATTTACAATTTCTGGACTCACTTTGGCTTATGAGCATGAAGCGGTGCTTACATTAAGTTGATAATATCTCTAGATGCTCACTGATCTACAAGAAATGCTGTTGCCCGTTCTGTATGAGATACGCTCTGAAAATGCAGCGGCCAGGGTACGATGCAGGAGCAGAGATCAGCATCAGATGCTGGGATCTGGCTTTCAGCATGTTTCCAGGCCCTGAACGGATCCCAACGCCCACGTTATGTGAGCGGATCCCGGAGGCTGCGTGGCCGCAGCACGAAGCCAAGCCTCTCCCCAAACCCTGGCAAGCCACCACCTCTTTGTAAGCCCCGCCATCTGCTTTGGCAAAAGCCAGAAACCAGAAATCTCCCTCTCCTCTGCTGCTTTCCATCCTCCCCATACCCTTCTTATTATCTCCACCCGCCCTTTGCACTCCCTTACTCACATGAGCTTTCCACCGGGGTTTATTTTCCTGATATTTTTAGTGTTACACATTGACCCCCTGGGGAGAGACCTGAATTCTATCTCTGTGTTTCCTTCTCATTTGGCTTATCACGGTCTATCATGTCTTGCTTCCTGCTTACCTGCAGAAACCGGTGATTTCGTTGGGAGTTTGTGCCCGTCTCACACCCAGAGGGCTCAGCTCAGTCATCTAAGCAGGAAGCGTGAAAACCTCAGACTTCGACAAAGTTCACATTTAAATTACAATAAACAAGGTGGGCGGTTAAGTTTATGTGATAAAACAATATGTTCCACAGAATTTACTCTGGGGGCATCCTTTACGACTTTATGGACCAGCATTTGCTCTCTCTGTTAAAAAAACAGCACAAACCCTTTAGTGTCCCACCTCAGACCAGTCACCCAGCTCAACACAAAGGTTTACCAGGTATAATAGTGAGAACGCAGCTTCCCAAACCATGCCCACAAATACGCTTATTTCTTCCAGGAAATGTCTGGTTTGTACCTAATTCAAAACTTTATTTTTAAGATGTCTGAAACGCTGCAGAACTGCACCAAAAAAGCTGGGACCGGCACCTCAGAAGGGGAACAGAAGGGTATTTCGAGAACAGGTAGTCCAAACAGTGAGACTTAAAAAAAAGAACTAAATACCGTGTTGACATCAAAGAGACCCGAAATCAGACAGAGGAAGGAACAGGGCAGCTCTGCCAGGCCATCCGAGGAGTGTCCATGACCCTGTTCCTGGGATGAGCTTCAGGGGGCAGCTCAGCAGCCCCTTTATCAGGAGATATCTTTAAATACACGAGCAGCTTCAGCAGAACCAGGAGTCAAAAATCACGATGCAAAAGGAGGAAGGCTGACAAAAGTTGTTTGAGGAAGGGAAAACACGGATCATACAGAAGTGACCACAGACAGATTTCTCCACCACAACTGAGGGGTAAGAAACCCTTAATTAGAAAAGTTCCCATGTTCTAGTGTTGGTAAAGGTAAAGTTTCCACACCACGCACATCCCTACAATTAAGTTGACCTGTCTTTTCTTTACAGTCCATGCAGATCCCAGCAACTCTGGCCACCTTCTCCTCTTGCAGGCTGACTGCAGTTTTGCAGAGCAACTGCATGGGTGTCAGAGATGCTTTTCACAGGTGCCCAACTAAGAAATCACGTTTGGCTTCTATAAAAGGCCATTTTGCCTGAAGCTTGCGGCAGGAGCCACTTCTGAGCAAGGATAAAAGCAGTCTTCCCCCCTTTTCTAAATACTTCCAACTCTCAATGACAAAGCTTTGTAACCTAATTTCTCTCAGATACAGCTTTATCATATGCAAAAAACCTAATTCCCTGCTCCAGATACCTATTTTGTGATTTCTTTACCCACCAGCACTGAAGACATCTATTATTTAAGCAGCTTTCCTGCACTGCAGAGCCTTGATAGCGTTAGCCACCAACTGAAGCACCTCAGCCTCCTCCATCAACTTACTACTTCCATTAATGCTTCCACTTAATTTGCACCGTGACTGTCTCTGGGCACACGTCCAGTCCGTATTTACTGTTTTTAATTTACAAAATGCATCTAATCATCATTAGGGAAAAAAAATATCAAGATAAAGGAATAAGATTTAAGAGAAAACCCTTCAACTTTAAAGTTATTCCAAAGTTGTTCTTGACCTGTTGCACACCTTAGGATGCAGGACTCCAGAGAAGGCAGGGGTTGGTGGGGTGGACACTGTGCAGACTCATTTCTGTCACCTCTACCCTTCCACCCCACTCCCACAGCACCACGTCCCTTTAATTTGCCAGTCTTCGACTTTCCATGAAGTGTCAGGCAGACGAAATTTCATATTGCCTCTTTCCAAACCCTTGAAGTTATTTTAAAAGGAGTACAGAAAGGCAAAGTTAGCTCTAATTAAATACCATGCCTGCTGTGGAAAACTTATTGCAACATCCTCCCTGCCACCGGGAAGCAGAGAAACCGCAGGCGAAGGTGCTCTGGAGGAATCGCGCACCTCAAGAGATGAGCAGAGAAGTCAGTAATCAGCCTTGGCACCAGGGAAAAGAGCTAATTTCACACTTTGCAGCATGAAAACAGACCACAACAACAGAGACAGGGTGACACACACGCAGAAGAGAACTGTCCAAACCTCGTCTCTGATACGCTAAGGCCACTTTGAAACTTTGGCTAATCTTTTGGAAACTCAACCCCCAGAAATACAATGTTTTGCTGCTGTACTAAGGGGACACAGAGGAGTGTGTTTGCTACTATACTAAACCTTTCAGCAGAGCTTGTATGTCTTGGAGCCATCTCACAGCCACATCAGGACATGAAGCAATCACTTAGATTGAGCCCAAACTACAGAAAACAACAGTTTTGAACCCTCTCCCGCTTGTCCCAGCTGCTCCCCAAACAATTGTCAGATTCTCCTGGCAGGTAAATTCACCAGCTGTTTCCCATGAGAACCTGCTCACTATAAAACAAGCACAAGTCTTCTCACATGGAGCCATTTAACCCAAAGTAAAAGCCCAACAAGTTGGGAGCACACCAGAAACAGTCAGAAAGCCTCTAAATCGTTTAAACTCCACTTTCGATATTTAACACGCATTGTTCAGTGCAGCACCCGAGCCCTCGAATAATCCCCCCGCTCCTCGGTGCTGCGGCCGCGGCCCCCCAGCTCCCGGGAACCCCACGGCTGGTTTGCAGGGGTGACTGCAGGTAAGAGCAGACCATCCCAGTGTCACTGCCCAGCCTCGGGCATGCTGAGATCGAGGAATACGGCAGACGCTGCTCCTACAGACACGGTACAGAGGTCACGATCCACATGGGGTGGGCACAAAGTCTGGGAAATCCGGGGATGCTGCTGCAGATTTCACCCAGCAAGGTGACGATGCACTGCAGTGACTCCCAAGTGACACCAGCACCCTTCCAGAACGAGAGCCACTATCATAAACATGCAAAAAGTCTGACTAACTCAGCAGCAGGGAGAAAAAGGTTCTGGGATTGGGAAATTTAGTGGGAGGAAGGGATTGTGATAGTGCCAAATGACAGACCTTTAAGACAGCTGAGTTAACACAGAAGCCACGAATGACAGCTGTGACAATCACCACCCTTCAGAGACACGTCTACACACGAAACCACGTTTACAGGTGAAAAATCATGCTACCGATCAGACATCAAACAGCCTGCCCACTCCACAAATCAGCTGGAACCAGAAGCCCTCATCATACCGGGGGAAAAAAGGTCGCCGTCATCACCACGCATTGTCGGGAAGCGCAGCAGAGCTGTTAGAACAAGAGGCTTGTAACACTCGTGGTGTGTATTTAACTCACTGACCCTCTCCACTTTATCTAAACACCCTGCAAGTACATCCATCTTCCAACATAGAGAAGCCTGAAGTGGTCAGAGCAATTTCCCACTCAAAACAAGGGCTGAGAGTGTTTAATATATTAAAAGAGAAGAATAAAGTTCGACCCGAGAGCAGATTAACGTGTCAGAGAAGCAAATGTCCGCACCGGGAAAGTGCAAGCTCTCTGTGTCAGCAGGTCCCTGCCGTTCAGCTCAATGGGCAACAGCAGAGCTCTGATAAGGTTATGTGAAAGGAAAAGTGGATCAGATTTGGCCACAAACGGGCAAGTCACATCCTCCTGAACCGTCAGGCCACACAGCAACAGCCTCACTCAGTGCTGTCACTCCCCCTACCCCAATATAAACCAATTGTTCGGGGAACAGAAACAGCAGCATTTCCAGCAGAGAAGCTGAAACTGCAAAAAAGCTGCAACTCAAGAAACGCAGCAGCAAGTGGTTTCCTTGGGAGATGCCGAAAAAAAAGGGGAGGAGAAACAACTAACAAAGGTCTAAGAGCTTCAAAACAGAGCAAATCCCATAGCGCGGTACTTTAAATGCTAAAGCAAATGACTGTGCCCTCCATCTGCTCGTGCAGGCCCCAGCGCAGCCCACCCGAGCCAGGCAGCAGAGGACTGTTACTGCAAGCCATGAAAATTACAGAGGAAGGGGGAGCAGGAGCAGGGAGAGGATGCCTCGGCAAACACCCGGCTGCGCGTATCAGCCCCAGGACATTCATCCAGCAGCATTCCTCCCCGTGGGAACCTACACACATCCTGGCTTCAGAGTCAGCAGCCTCCGCTAGCACCCTGACCCAGGGTCCTCCTCCAAACACACTGCATTTTCCCAGTTACACCAGTCCGCAGCATCCACAACCCCATTGCCTGCAGCAGTCGGATCCCCAGGAGACACCCCACCATTGCCCAGCACCCGCTCCAGGCAGCCTTTTCTCCTCTCCTCTCCCAGCCCGCCGGGCGCTGCTGCTCCTTGCCTGAGGGCACGCGAGCCCCAGGGGCTTGGCCATCAGCTCCCTCCAGCACACACGGCCTCCTCACATCCCTGGTCCCACGGGCACCACCAAACCCAGCCCATTCTCACACCCCCTGTGCGCCCCACATCCATCACAGTCCACTGCAATGTCTCAGCCCATTCCCTTGACCCCCAGTCCCCAGCCAATGCGACTCCTCCTTTGGCCCACGCTGGCCCAGACCCCCATGGGACTGCTATCCTCAGCCCCTCCACACCCACAGCGCTGCAGCCCACATCCCTGTCTCCGGGGCTCCAGCCCATATTGCTGACCCCCAGGGACCTCCAACATCCCCACATCCCCTGGCCAGAGCCCCACGGACCTCCAGCATCCCCACATCCCCTGGCCAGAGCCCCAGGGACCTCCAGCATCCCCACATCCCCTGGCCAGAGCCCCAGGGACCTCCAGCATCCCCACATCCCCTGGCCAGAGCCCCAGGGACCTCCAGCATCCCCACATCCCACAGCTCTCTCACCCACACACTCCAACCCAAGAGCAGATCCAAATCCCCACAGCTGCCCCCCTGCCCTACAACCCCTCATTCCTCCAGCCCACATCCCTAGCCCCTTGCCCCACAACCTCCAGCTCACGCCTCCTAGCCCCACCGCCACACCTCCTGCCTCCTCCATCCCTTACACGACCCCTTGAGCTCCATACCCTCCACACTCCTACAACACCCCAAAAGCCCATTGCTCCTACTTCACTCCCAGTCCCCCCCAAGCCCCACAGACACCCCCCCTCTGGCTGCATGGCCCCACACGTCCCCCACTCCCATACACACCCCCGTGACCCTAAATCTCCCCAGTCCACACACCCCTCTCCCACCTCCATGGCCCCACAGCACCCTATTCTCCCCCCAACTCTAAATCCCCACAGCCCCTGGGGCCCAACCACACTGCCCCTGCCTTCCCCATGGCCTTGCAGCCTCTCTGTCCCCCTGCTCCATAGATGCCCCTCCTGCCCCACAACCCACCAGCCCCGCCGAGCCCACACGGCCTCCCCCTTACCCAGCAGGCCCACAGCCCTCTCCCCACACTCCCTACCTCCTCCTCCCAGGCCCTGAGCCCCATTCCCACCCCCACAAATACCCTCCCCCCCCCCCCCCCCCCCCAGACCCCTCAGGCTCCTCCCTCAGACCCTCAGCTCCCCACACACACCCACTCAGTCCGTCCCCCCCCAGACCCTCAGCTCCACCCCCCCAGACCCTCAGGCTCCCCACACACACAGCCTCAACCCCTCACAGACCCTCCCCCCGATACACACAGACCCTCAGCTCCACCCCCCAAGACCCTCAGCCTCCCCCCCCACACCCCCTCACAGACCCTCACACACAGACCCTCAGCTCCACCCCCCGAGACCCTCAGCCTCCCCCCACACACCCCCTCAGCACCCCCCCACCACAGACCCTCAGGCCCTTCCACACGGACGGACCCTCAGCACGACCTCACACCCACCCCCCCCCCGCCCTAGGCCGCGCTCACCTGAGGAGACTGGACAGCGGGTGCCCCACACCGCCGCTCCCGCTGCCTCCTCCGCCGCCTCCCCCCCCGGAGCCGCCGCCTCCTCCTCCGCTGCCGCCTCCTCCTCCTCCTCTTTCACCCCCGGAGCCACCGAAACCGGAGCTGAGGCGTTTCCCCGATAACAGCTTCTCTACGGCGGGCAGGTTCCCGGTACGGGCGGCCTCCAGCAGCTCCTGCTCCTTCCCCATGGCCCGGCCCGGCCGCCGCCGCCGCCCGCCGCCGCCTCCCGCCAAACCCCGCCCCCCCGAGGGCCCTTCCGGGGCGGGGCCTGCAGGCGGGGGGGGGCGGGGCCTGCAGGCGGGGAGGCGTGGTCTAAGGCCCCGCCCCCCGCGCCGCAGGTCCCGCCCCCCGCTGGATTATTCCTCAATGAAGCCTTTACTCCGCCTCGGTTTTTTGGCTCGTTTTAGTTAATTTTAAGCCGTTGAAGGCGCGAGTCATATAAAAGCGGGATTGCAGCACGTGCTGCGGGGGAAAGGAGCGGGTTTGGGGTCAAATCCCATCTCCCAGGTTTCTAATACGCCAGAGGAGCTGGGCGTAAAACACACACATGGATGTAAATACAGGAGTGTGTATACAGGAGTGTGTATACAGGAGAAATATTTAGGAAATATACATACAGGAGTGTATATACAGGAAGAATATATAGGAAAATAAAGAACATATATCTACCAGTCCCCATCACACTGCTCCAGCCCTGGGACACCACACACTTGTCACCCCAAACCCAGAGCATCCTGTATCCTCAGCTCATGGACGTGAAGGAAAGGGAAAGCACATGTGTGAGCCGCGCAGGTACTATTTGCCCTCCTGCAGAAAACCCGCAGGCGCTGGGACCCTGAAAGCAAAGTCTCCCGGCGGGCCCGTGCCAGTCCCACCAGTGGGGACAAGCACAGGGGTCTGCCCTGGTCCCTCGGGAGCAGCTTGGCACCGAGCAGCGGGCAGGCAGGGCTCCAAGTGGGATGGGAAACGTCACAGGGAAGATATAGAATGTCTGTGTGGCTTTGTATGGCACGAGGAAGGGGGTACTGGAGCCCCAGCACCCAGAATTAAGTGCTTAGTGATAAGGTTCAGTGATGGTTTTTGTCAGTGTTAGGTGGATGGTTGGACTCGATGATCTGAAAAGTCCCTTCCAACCTAGACGATTCCATGATTCAATATATATAAAGGAGGGTGTATATAAAGGAGGAATATATATAAAGGAGGAATGTATATAAAGGAGGAATGTATATAAAGGAGGACGTACATAAAGGAAGGTGTATGTAAAGGAGGAATATCTTTGCCAGGCTTTTCCCTCCACAGATTTATTAGGAGGAGGAATCCTCACGGGTAATTTCGCAGCTCTCTTCCTGCAGGGAAGCCTTAGGGGAGGCGCGGCGTTTTGCATCGCTCGCTGAGGATCAGTCTACGCTGGGAAATGAAACGGTTGGAAGCAGCGATCTGCCGTATAACGCTGTACGCTAGCATGAAAAAATAATTCAGGCGTGGGCAGATGGTTCGTTTGAACATAATATCAACGGCGTCAGCCCTGACAGACAGCTGCTCCCTCCCGCAGAGGGGATTCGCACAGGTTACTCAGGTGTTTTTCGATCCCTGTGTTTCGGGAAGCGGTTACATCATGATTTGGGATTGAGAGAGGTGAAGGGAACTCGTCCTGATCCTGCGTGGGTCGGGACGGGCAGGAGGAGACGGGCAGGGGATCGCGGCCGCCACATCCAGCTAAAGCAGCCCCGGCCTCGCGTTTGGGTCCCCCCACGCAGGGTGACGAGGAGGAGGAGGAGGAGGAGGAGGATGAGGAGGAGGATGAGGATAAAGGCACTGCTGGGAATTTGATGTATTTAGCAGCTTTTGCCAAAGGCATCCCAGGACTTTGTGTGCGGAAATGAACCCCGCAGCCCTGCGTTAGCGTTATTCCGCTTTACAGCGCAGCGGAGGCAGAAGCAAAGCTGGGCCCAGAGCTGGGGCTCCCGACCTGCCCCGCTGTAACGCGGCTCTTTTTTAATATCCCATTTTTTCTCTGTTTTCCACACAAAAACCTCCCACAGCCCTGCGGTCCCATCCGTCCCCCAGCCACCCCCCCACTGCAGCCCCAGCCCGGCTCCACGCAGGCCCCCCTCACCCCGCGCTCCCCCGGGATCTCACCACCAGCCCTCCCCACCCCAGTTCCACCAGTTCCCCCTC
Source organism: Alca torda (assembly GCA_008658365.1). Taxonomy (NCBI): domain Eukaryota; kingdom Metazoa; phylum Chordata; class Aves; order Charadriiformes; family Alcidae; genus Alca; species Alca torda. Next base: position 3,073,532 of record CM018095.1, read on the forward strand.
CCCAGTTCCCCCACTGCCCCCCAGCCCATTTCCCCCCCAGTTCCCCCAGTGCCACCTAGCTCTGTTTCCCTAGTGTCCCCATCCCAGTTCCCCCAGTGCCCCCCGTAAACCCCAGCCCATTTCCCCTCCCAGTTCTCCCAGTGTCCCCCACTCCAGTTCCCCCATGCCATGTACCCAGTTCCTCCAGTGCCCCCAGTTCCCCCCCCCCCCAGTTCCCCCAGCGCCTCCCAGCCCTCCCCACCCCATTCCCCCAGTTCCCCGGTGTCCCTCACCCCAGTTCCCCCAGTGACCCCCCCACCAGTTCCCCCACCCCGTTCCCCCAGTCCCCCAGTCCCCCCACCCCAGTTCTGCCAGTGTCCCCCCCGTTGCCTTGGCGACAGGCCCCGCCCCCCCGCCGGAAAGGCGCGGCCCCTCGCGGCAGTCGTAGCGCTACGTCATCAGGAGGCGCCGCGGCGGGGCGCGGCCATGGCGGACCCCGGCGAAGCGGCCCGGGAGGAGCTCGGGGCCGCCGCTGCCGACCGGGACCCGCCGCCCGCAGCCTTGTCCCCCTCTGGGGATGGAGCGGTGGCGGAGGAGGAGGAGCCGGCGGCCGCGGAGGGGGCGGGCGAGGGCGAGGCGGGAGAGGCTGGCGGGGGCGGCGAGAACAGGGCGGAGGCGCCGGACGGGGAGGTGAGGCCTTGCCGGTGAGGGGGGAGCGGGGCCGGGCCGCGGGGCGGCCGTGAGGGGAGAGCGGGGCCCGGGCGGCCGTAAGTGGGGAGCGGGGGCGGCCGGGCCGAACGCTGCGCTCTCGCTCAGGTGAGGAGCGCGGAGGGGGAGGCGGTGGACGGGGAGGACCCCAGCCTGCAGCCGTCTGCTGCCAAGAAGGTGAAGCTGGAGCTGAAGGAGAGGAAGGAGAAGAAGCAGAAAGTGGACGAGGACGAGATCCAGAAGATGCAGTGAGTGCCGGGGGGGAGGCGCCTGGGGAGGCTGGTGCTCGGGAGGGCACCGCACGCTGTCGGCGTTTGCTGCTGGAGATAATAATCCTTTAATCAGTTAATGGTGTCCATAGCTCTGTCCCAGATCCTTCTCCTGAACAAGCCCGGCCATTTTGCATTACAAACCTCTCCTGCCTTTCCCTTCCCAGCTCTGTGCTGTACTGCAGCGGTGGGGTGGTAGAAGGGCTTTGCAGGAATGTTTCAGCGGCCTGAAGAGCTTCAGATTTTTATTTCTGCTGCAAATAATCAATTCTCTCCGCTCCAGAATACTGGTCTCTTCCTTTTCTGAAGAACAGTTGAACCGTTATGAGATGTATCGCCGGTCTGCGTTCCCCAAAGCTGCTATTAAACGGGTACGACTCCAGTAACGCTTCACCCGCCTGCCTGAGCCTGGCTGCGGTCGTGGCTGGGCCTTGCCCGACACGAGCTGGCTCTGTGGGTCTCCCTGCTCCCCTCCAGCTGCCTCCTGGCCCCTGTGGCTGAGACCGTTGTCCTCAGACTGGCTTATCCGCTGGCTTGGTGCCCTCGTGTGGCTTATGCAGTTTAAATAGGAGCTCAATCTTAAATAACGGTGGTCCGGGGGTCCATGAGGCAATGGCAGAAAGCACTTGCTGGTACAGGGTCTGCAGCTGAATGAGGGTAGGCTAAAATCTTGGCAGCCAGCATGTGCCCAAAGCTGTAGGACCTAATTCTAAAGCTCAGTTCCCGCTCATTTCAGGAGCCCTTGGTTGGTGTTTGACAGGCTCAAACTGCTAAATAGGAGTTAACGTGTTCTTTCTCTGCTTCTCCAGCTGATCCAGTCCATCACCGGCACCTCTGTCTCTCAGAACGTGGTTATCGCCATGTCTGGCATTTCCAAGGTCTTTGTTGGGGAGGTGGTGGAGGAAGGTGAGTGGCAAATGTTATTGTTGAGTAAAAAGTTAAGAATACGGGGTAAACTCATTGCTTACAGGACATGGAACAAGACTGGCCACTCTGCGGTTCCCAGTCTTGCTGTCCCACAGGGCCCCCAGCTGTCCAGCAGCCGCAGAGGACCATATTAAGAGCTAAGCCCAGAGAGGGGTGAAGTGCGGTGCTGCCCCTGCTCCCCTCTGATCCCGTCGGTGTTGCTGCCCCTGAGTCAGCAGAGGCTGGTGATCAGTAACCACTGACCTCCTGGTTTATCCTCTCTAAGGAGGATAACTTAGAAGTTCTTGCTCTGTAAGTCGGCCTGTGAGCAGGCCGCAATGCAGGAGTAAAGATCTTCTGTTAATACTGCCATGGACAAATTCAGCCCACAGGGAAATTAGTTATTTAAGCCTCTTAACCCCTAAGATTCTTCCTTTATGGGATGAGCCGAGATCTCCTTGGGACGCTGGGTGGGAGCCTGACCCAGCTGTGTCCCTGCTCTGCTGGAGCTGGAGGAGGAGCCGGTGCCGGCTTTGATGTCAACCACTTTGTATAGACTTGTCACACAAAACACGGCCTGTACGTGCCGGGGTCACTATTACTGGGGCGAAGCAGCTTTACTGCTGCTGTCTCTGCTGTGCTGTGTTGCCTGAGGGGGTCTGGATAAGCAGCTTCACTGCTATTAATTGCTTCATGTCATTAATTGCTTCGTGTCCTTGGCAGGACACGTGGGTGACACTTACTGTAAATGACAGAAACTGGCCCCCCAGCCCACTGTAGGTTGTATCTTCCTGTCGCTGCTGTACGCAAGCCCAAAACACACTACCCAACGCAGGGGTGGCTTTAGAGCAGAAGGTTTAAGGTCATAAGTGCTTGTGTGACTCAAACCAGCACATTCCACAGTAGCTGGAGTGGTTTAAAAAGCAGTTTATTCAGTATTGAGGCCCCTAGGACTGACTTTTCTTTCAGACAAAGAGAAGGAAAGCAGTTTCATTCTTGTGTATCACCAAAATGTGAGCTGTAAATGCTGAAAAACAATGTTACCTGTTGCCTTTACAAAGCTTAGCTGTCCTGCTCCTGTGAACTCTTTGGTTTCTGTTGTTTAGCACTGGATGTGTGTGAGAAGTGGGGGGAGCTGCCCCCTCTGCAGCCTAAACACATGCGAGAGGCAGTCAGGAGGCTCAAGTCACGAGGACAGATCCCCAATTCTAAATACAAGAAGATCATCTTCCACTGAAGCGGCCCAAGAGCAACAAGAGAAGACAGAAGTTGAAACGAGCTTCCCCTTGTGAACGTCGTACCAGTTACAGCAGAGCTACGAGACTGAAGCTCCTTCAGGAGCGTTGTGTATAGACTTCAGGAGGGCTCCTGCTGTCGCTGCTGGAGTCTCGCTCATCATCTGAGCGGGAGCCAAATCCCTGACCTGGAGCTTTGGGCTCCTCTGCTTCAACAGAGCAGGGATAGGAACATTCAAAGTGGTCAGTGTATTCACCCGCCAGGGTCATACTTTCTGCTGGCACAGATGGAGTGGTGCCTATGTACAGAAGTGGGGTTTTTTTTGTACAATAAACTTGTTATTGTATTCTTAGTCTTGCTGGGAAATGCTAATTGTGTAATGGCGTTTGTGTGATTCAGAGGAGGGGGAGTGCAACGTGATGATCTGTCTCAACCAACCCCGACATGTTCCTGAAGCTTTGCCTTGCCTCGGGCATGAACTGTTCCATTAGCATAAGCGAGGGAACACATGCTGAAAGCTGCTGCTTCTGAAGTCATCGCTCGGCTCTTCTCCCCCCAGCATGTTTTATGGAGCTGTCTAGAAAACAGGACAATGAAGAAGGTGAAGGGGGAAGGAAAGGGGGAAAAAAAACACCAGCAAGGAGCCTGTAAGGAGGTTAGCAAGTTTAATTTCTTTTCATGGTTCATAGAACCAATAAATGCATGAGTGGAAATATACTGCAACAGAGTTCCAATACTGCCCAAAACTCCAGTTCAAGTTCAGACTTGCACATTACCCACCTGGACACAGAGGAGTCCCCTGGGAGCACGCTGCTTCTAACTAAATGTAAGAGATGCTGAGGCCATGTGCTCTTCCCAGGGTAACCGTGGTGTAGTTACACAAAGGATTAAGTTGGCTCTCATCATAACACAGAAAGAGTCCTTAAATAAAAGGCTTTACAAAGTAAACTTTGCTAATCATCAGCAGTGGCGACAGTGGAGTTTTTGTCCTCCCACACATATGCCTTGTAGAAAGGACATGGATTTTGTTTTACAGTACTTTTTACTGGTACTAGAAAACAAAACAGTGGAAGTGCTTTAATTCTTTAACAAAACCAGTTGACATGAGTTACTGGAGCAAGAAATCTGCTGTAGACACCCTGGGCCCAGCTCTGTTCAGGCTGCAGGCGTGGGAGGGAGCAGTAAGCAGCTGTGGGACATGGCAAGTAGGCACCATGTCTGAGAAAACCCTTCGCACCCTACTCACTTCCCAAGCTGGCTGGAGAGGAAGCTAGACACCTACCCAAACAGAGATTCGTGAAAATGTGAGAGAGAAGAAAGAAACCTCCCATTTTCAAGCAATTAGTGAATAAAAAAGTAAGAATACCATTGCATTCCACTTAAGGCAAGCATTCTTCTATTTCTTGCTTCACGCAGGAAGAGGGAGCAAGCACAGAAGCACATAGGTTTGACTAAACAACGCTCAACTCTGGGGGCTTTGTGCAGTTCCTAATGGTACTTACAGTGAGCTGTTGGCATATAGGTCTGTTTCACAGCAAGTCTAGATACACAGACGCTTTGTTACCTCCTTTCTCTGTTGCTACGAGAACTGCTCACAGCAAGTGTCTCATTTACTACAGAAGATAACTCGCATTTCGGAACCCCTGCTTTTACTTCTGAGTTATTCTATGCACGAGGCAGTATTGGTGAAGGAAATGCCTGCTGACACTTAAAAAGTTAAAGTGCATTTTCCTCTCGAGAAAAGGCCCGACAGGCTGCTCTGGTACATTCTCCATCACAGGCAGCGCCACAGATCTATCCTGTCGAAGGCTGCGTTGAGCAGGGGATGGGGCACAGAAGGTGCTCCAGAGAAGACAGCCCAGCTGTCTGACAGGAATGAGGAGGAGTGATCCTCTCCCGCAGCCAGGGGGAAGCAACTGGCAGAAGCCACAGCACCCAAACGTCAGAGCCAGCCCAGGTAAGCGGGTGCTGAGAGTGAAGCCTCCCGAGGCTCAGCTCCCCTGCTGCTGCCAAAGGCAAAGATTCCTGCTCTCAATTCAGCTGCCACTGCCTGCTTTCAGAGGTTCTAGAAGGAAGGGCAGGCTCTGGCTGCCACTGTCATGTCTGGTTGTAGGCACCGGTCAGTCAGATCTTGGTAGAAATACCAGACTCCAGCAGCACAGCCTGCCCCAAGCTGTCTGTTCAAACCCAGCACAAAAGGACTAATTCCAGCTAATGTTATTCAAAGCTACCTTCAGCCTAATGGAGTCAAACACGGAATTAAGATGATGATCTTAAGAGTGACAGTTGTTTTAATCACCGTCCTTCTCTTACATACCCTCTGTTTTTCAAAGTGAAAGCTACCAACCACAAGGAATTCACTCTTGGCTCTCCGCAAACCACAGACAGCGGCGTCTCCACATCCAGCCTAGCGCTGTAAATATGTCCCCGTTTCCTCTAGAGCTAAAGAAGACCTGAGATGATCTCAGGAGAGCCTGTTAAGGGGAAGCGTTCAACAGCTCCAGAGCTGGGCAAAGGGACAAGTATATAAGAGCACAGTAGGAAAAACAAATTTAACTCCCAAGTTATTTGCTTGCTTTTGCGTAGTTTCCAGGCCTCAACTCATCATGGCTTGCAAATCAGAAGCTGCTCCTTGCATAGCGAGCGTGATTAATATCTTGTATCACTTTAGCTACACTCATTTCAGTGGAGTAATGCTTACATAGAAAAAAAATAGAAAAATCCATTCAAGTTTTGGGGAGTGCATTCAGCTAGAAACCACAGTAAGGGTTACCTAACCATTACAGACAAGTGAAATTTTCATCTGATTAATAAAGGGGAATCGCATATGATCTGTCACTTTTCCTAGCACTTAGTGTATGGCCATCGCTACCTGTTTTACGTGCCCTAAAAAGCTTGTGCATCAGAAACGGTACATTTACACAAACACAAAAGGCATCTGGAAAAATCCAAATCGAAGTTTGAAATAAGGTAAAATGCAACAAACTCAGCACACAGTAAAAATGCTGTGTATAGCAGGGGAGGGAACGGGTGTTCATCCATAACACGGAGGAGGCTGGAACTCACACCCTTCTGCATCCGCACACAGAGCAAGTTCTCCTCTGGAACAGCTTCTGCCTTCTTTTTTTCCCCTCCACACTTCTAGAGGCTATTTCTTTATAAATGAAGTCAGTCACTGACCACAAAGACAACCTCCTTATCAGGGAAGCAGCTCCAGGAGAGGCAAGAACACAAACCATGCTGAACCCAACTGCTACTCTTCCATCTCCACCCCAGAGTGAGCAGTCAGTAGTGTCAGGCTCCACCCAAGGGGGCCCGGTCAGCACCCCTTCTCCTGACCCACACACCAAATATCCCCGTTAAAAGACCAGGCGAAAGCTCAGTGCTAATAGAAATACACGAGCGTGTAGGAACGCAGGCAGCGGTTTCCTTGTGCCAGTACTGCTCTCCCGCTCTCCACTGGTGAAACTCTGGCATACAATGGTTTCAGGACAGCGTGCATCCCAAAGAAAATGCATAGGTCATCTCATTTCGTGACTTAATCTACTTCCTTCATCCCTGTTCTTTGACAGTAAAATTAAAGAAAGTTTAAACAGTGCTTTGTAATGAAATAAATTAATTCCTTTGCGTTTCTACATCAATAAAGCCAAACATTGTGGGATTAAGTCAGACTAGACTGAAGTCTGATATACTACCAATTCTGTCTTGACACAAAAAATCACTGGTGAAAGAAGCAGCTGAAGGAATCTCTTTACTATCCTGACCCTATTCTTGAGGAAATAGGGAGCTGTAGCTCTGTTCCTCCAGAGGGGGAAATCCCTCCTGCATCTCCCACACCCACTGACCTCCCCATGCTTCTGTTTTTCATGTGTTAGTACACACGCTTTGACATCAGAGCTCTGAGCAATGTTTTCTGCCATACCTATTCTCTGTCATTCCTTGATGTGGTGAAGTAACTATGCTCCTCTCGCTGTGTTCTTTGGCATGCATGATTGGGCAAGAACACAACGAGGAAGGCTGAAAGAAGCCAAAATCCCAGCATGGGCCACCTCTAGATATTACCATGAAAGCTGAAGGCTGAAAGCACACTGTCACCACCATCCATGGATGAAGAGACATGGGGCGTACCCCCAGCTTCTGACCTTTTGTTCGCAGGCTGACCACTGCCCTGGTTCAGTGACAGAGGCAGCACCATACTGCCAGGGCAGAGAAAAGTGGTTGCAAACAGATAACTCCTCCTCGTTCCTCCCCTGATGCTCAGCCAGGCCTTCCTTCCCTTCTCCCTCTTTCAAGTTCATTTTGCAACCACCGTTGGTTTCCATTCTTTGAGGCGATCAGTCTCCAGGAGGTTGACCCGTTTAGCAGCAATGAAATCAAACTAGCCGCCTTAGTGCTGGTGGTGGTCTCCACTCCTGAGCAGCTGCAGCCTGTGCCTTCTCTGTCAAAGCTGGAAGAGGGGATTGTATTTCCTAATTTCCTGCAGAAGGCGAGCCTTGTCCATGTTGGCTTCTGCAAGGGCTAGTTTCATGGTCTGAAGCTCCCTTTGCAACTCTGGCACTTCCTTTAGCTACAAGAGACAAACAGAGAACAAACAAACCGGGAGTTCCCAAAGGTAAGCAGCAGGGCAGATGCAACTACACCGATGTGTTCAAAGAGGAAAACCAAAGCAGGAGCTTTTGAGCTCAATTACACTGTGTGACACAACCACACAAAGCTCACTGACAACGTGACCCAGTTTGAGTTGCAAAAACACTTGCCAAGTGGTGCCTGCTGACTTCCCTACCTGTCATTAGAGCCAGCTCAGGCTGCCATTGATGGCTGCCTAAGGACTGTTTTCTCCCAAGACTTCCCTTCACGTTTCTAGGCATAGGAACAAGACTTGCAGGGGGCAAGGTTTTGTCCTGATAGCTGATTCTGGCTGAAGATAGCTATACAAAATAAGCATAAAAAAAAAAAGGCTCTGATCTGCATTCTTCTTTTGTAAGGGGTCCCAACACAGCTCTAAAGATTTGTTAAAATTACAATAGCAGCTGGAGCAAGCAGATGCCTGGCATCTATTTCTTGTCTCCACGAACAATGTTGATTCTGTCCTCAACAGTGGAATCCCACTGCAGTTTTCTGGCACAGAAGTTTTTCCTTGGGCTCTCAAATATTTTTACTCAAGAATTTAGCCTTTGCATTTGTTGCTATGAAGTTCAATAACACCAGAAAATAAAATGAAGCTAAGCATCACAGTAGCTTGTGTGCCCCAGTTCTGGTCAGGGCCCTGTTTCACAAGATGCTATGAATGGGAAGAAGAGGAAGTCTCTGCACTAAACAGAAGAGAGACAGATGAGAAATGAAGTGATGTGTCACCAACTAATGAACAGAATCCAGAGTCCCAGTCCAGTTCTGTATCTAGTCAGCCACATTGCTCCCTTAAGATGTATTTTTCCATAGCAAGTGACCAATTGACCAAGCAGACCTGGCATCAAACTGGAAGTACAAGTAGAGAACACTGCATATTTAAAAATAAGCCACTTATCTGGCATTCACACATATGGATCAAAATGGAAAGGGAGTTCAAACTGAACAGCAGAAACTTCAGGCAACTTGAAACTCCCTGGCTGTAAGACTTATTCTACTCTGACAAAGCATGTCTTTCTTTGTGGGACCCTCCTGATTCCTGCTTGTCTAACAAGGAACCGGACATAGTGTGAAGATAGAGCCAATCAGAAAAAAACCCAGATTTCTGAAAGGGAAGAAGAGAGTTTATGCTGGGCAAGGTATCCTTACTTCTCTGAATGCCTGTAAAAGGAGGTATAGGCTGCTTTTGTGTGCACTCCCTGTCTGCAGCGCACCACACCTACCAGTAACTGCAAACACATGAAGACAAAAGACTTCATTTTCCTGGCTACTGCCAGCTATCTAGTTGTCCAGACAGCAACAGGCAGCAGTGACTCACCTGCAGTCCACGTGTTGCTGCTGCTGGGGCTGCCAAGACACACTCTGCTGGGGCCTTCTGTTCCTGGAGAACTGACACAGGTTTTTCCTGTTTCGGTGAGCCCTCCCCTTGCAGAGCTGGAAAGAAGCATAGAAAACATCCAGGTGTGGACATTTACACAACAGAGTTCTCAGAACAAAAAGAATAGCTTTAGCCTTTTTTTTTCCCCCTCCTCCTTTTTTTCATCTCTTTTTAAACAGGGGAAAAAATATCATTCCCATTTTAAAATGGAGAAACTAAAGCAAGGGAAGAAGCAGTAATCTGTCCTGACTGTGTGAGCTCAAATAAACATCAGGCATGAATTCAGCTTGCCAGTTCATTGTTTTAGGTATTAACCTGTTCTGCCCGAGGTATCAGATTTGCTGTCCAAACAAAACAGCAGAAGCAGCAAGAGCTAGGGAGGCAGGAATGCATGCAGCCAGACATTTCAAGGCAGAGCAGCCAGAGGACCCGGGTGCTCGCGCTGAGGACAGAAGATTGTTTGCCCATTCTGGTAGAAGTGACTGCAGAAGCAGGGACTGCTCACACACCAGAGCCCATCCTCCCCAGCAGCAACCATCACATTTCAGTTCCAGTCTCCTCCAGCACCAGTCACAGCAGAGCACTACCTCCAGCACAGCCTGGCGAGTATCAGGGGAGAATAAAACAATTTTCCCCAATGTTGCTGACCTGTTAGATAGAACACCCCATCATCTCTGCGCTTCACAATGACATGATCTACCGCCAAGGTGATAGGAACAGGGCCAGGGGAGGTAGGGTATACCCGGGGGCTGTCATCCTGGAAAAAAAACAAAGCAGAGAAGAGATTAACTGCTGTGACAGCTCTGACAACTCTGCAAAGGATTCCCCTTGCCTCCAGCCTTCACAGGAGTAGCGTTACCGATTGGCAGCTCTGCCAGAGCTCACCAAGGTCACCCACCATATGGAAAAGCCTGACTTGTGTACAAGGCTGCATGTGAGTCTGAACCTGTGTAGAAAGCACTCCCACAAACCAGAACCAAGTTCTGTCATATCCATAATAAAGGCTGAGGAGAGGCCTATGACCATCACCCTGAAGGCTTCTCTCACAGTTGTCATCGTACAAATTCCTGATTCAAACCCCTAGCCAATATTCCTTAGCCAAAACCAGCCAATATCCCTTAGCCTGGAGATTTTCATGCTGCTGTGCAGCAACGCTGGTTCCTGCTTGTCAATGGAGCCAAAGCATTGCTTTTGAAAAGGTTTAACCATTAAATTCTGTCAGTCCCTCTCTCCTAAATATCGCCCAGCTCTACCATGATGTTTTCCATCTGTAATTCTCTAAATGCTTACAGAAAAGGTCAAATATTTCCCATTTCACACAAGCACTTGGAGGAAGAGGTATTTAATTCTTTCCCTTGAGTCTGCAAAACAGGTCATCAACAAAGCTGGGGAGAGAATCCCAATGTCAGGCTCTCCTTTCTCCACAGTCTGATCACTCAGTTCTACCGTGTTACTTGTTCACCCCTAAGGCACTTTTAGAAGCAAAATAAAACAGTATCAGGAAAACGGGACCTTTACGGAGGCCCACAGAAATCCCACATCATCCTTCCCCAAGCAGAATTTTGCAAGCGAGCTCTGCCCAGGCTGCCATGCTGGGGGAAATCTCTGGTTTGCCATACACTCACCTTCAACGTGATTTTGGCATCCACAACTTCTATCTCCATGGGGATCACCTCTGGGATTATTTCATCCTCAAGGAAGGGGCCAAGGTTGGTAAGGAAGGACATGAAGAACTCTGCTGTGTAACTGTGGACCAGCATATGAAGGAAGCCATTCTGAACAGCGAGTGGTGAATGCACAGCAGCACTAGGTCCTACTTCAAGACGCAAGCACACTTCTGGCTGGGTCTTACTAGCTTCAGGGACTGAAGGCTTCTCTACATCTGGATCTCCTAGAGCTACAGAAGAAAGACCTCATTGCAGAAGAAGGCATCAGTAATAAGATATAAACTCAAAATAGGTATCTTGGAAACCCATTTAGTGTCCAGATGCAGAACGCAGTCAAGTTCACAATGACAGCAGTCCGAAAACATCCTTTGCTTGAAATTAATCTAAGTTTCAAACGACTCAGAGTCCACATCACAGAAACTAACACCAGAACCGGACCATTTAAGCCCCTAGATGCATCCCTCTCTCTTACCATCTCATCACACTTTAAAACTAGCTTTCTTTTGCATATACACGAGTTGATCAAACTCACTCACCACTCGGCTCTCCAGAGCTGATCAACCCTTCCACTGGCCTCAACACTCCCTAAAAGCTTGTATTCCACTTTGCCCCCTCGTGGCCACAGGCAGTACTATTAAGGGAAGGATCAACAGTCTAAGAACTGCTCTTACACTTATAGTTGCTTTTGGTTTCGTTTGTATGGAGTTGAGTTGGGTTTTTTTGGTTGGTTGATTGCTTTTGGTTTTGTATTTTTTTTTTCTATTGTAATTCGAATTTAGGCTGGGGAAGTACACTAGCCCAGAAGCATTATTCTCAGGCCAGGAATAACTTCAGGGTTTCCCTAGATAGCTTTATTTACTCTTTTATTTATTTCATGTATCCTAGTAACAATTAAAAAAAATCCCAGTCAATACTTACCGGGCACTATAGAGCTGACTCTGTAAGCACTTTCAAACCTGGTATTTGAAAGATGTTTTCAACCACTGACAGATAGATTCTTAGCATTCACATTCCCTACCACACAAGTCATATGCAATCCTAAATACACTAAACATTAACACTTAAATACCAGTTAAAATGGAATATTCCCTGAGGGTGGCCAGTATAAAGCCATTTATAAAAGTGAAGCTCTAAAAGCAGCAGACTCCAAGAGCCAGCGTCTTACCCAGATAACCACGCAAATACTGCCACATTCCAACGTTGTTCAGTTGCTCTGGAATCACACTCATTACTTGTAAAGCAACAGACAAATCATCACCTCGTGCCTCTATTCCACAGTTCACCTCATTCATCTTCAACACGAGGACAGACACCTAAAACAGCAAGTGACAAACTCATTTATTGAAACAAACCACTGCACAGTTTGCTTCCAGATTTGCTTAGAGACAATATTACAGTGAAAAGGAACAGAACTCTGACCAGCTGAAGGCTAGGGTCTTCACTCTGTGAAGTGGAGCTGTTTATCTCAGGAGACGCTCCACCCTCGTCCTCTGCCATCAGGCTTCCTCTACTGCCTGTGTCACTGTGGACCTGAGGAAGATGCCCTGACGGAAGAGGGTCCAGGCTGGGTTCTGAAATGGAAGTAACAACAACAACAACTCCTCGCTTCTGTTTCTTTTTCTTGTTTTTTAGAAGTCCTGATGAGCAGTATCTGCCTGAATCTCATGGCTTATCAGCCTGTGCCATCCTCTAGGGAACCTTCTCCAGCTCCTCAGATGAATTTAAGCAACACAGAGCTGAAGAATAAGATGTCCACTGAAATGCTCAGTGTACCCTATTTCCAACTAGCTTTTACTGAACCCCTCCTAAATGCTGTGTACCATCCACCCACCTACACACATTCACAGTCCTTGCTCTAGTACGTTATGTGCAGGGGTCACCCTCCCCACTCATTTATACTCCTCATCTCAAAGAAAAGGCACCTATAAAAGCAGGAAGAACCATTGTGGGCGAACTACTCTTGACCTTCAAAAAGAAAGAGTGGCACAAGTGAATTCCATACAAACACAGCATGACTCAATTGCCCGTGGCAGAAAACTGTTCACTGATGTGAAATAAGAGTGAGGCAGAGGATAAAGCCAAGCTCTTCTTACCAGAATCTGTGAGCATCACAAAGCCGTCACTGCCATCGCTGTCCACAGACAGCCCATCCTCAGGGCCGCTCCCATCCACAGATGTGGTGTCGAAGGAATGCTGGGATGCTGTCCTCTTCATGGAAAAGAAACGCATTCGGCTACTGCCACCCCCGCCTGGAGTCACTGCTCCCTCTTCTGCTTTGGGCACAGAATCCCTACCAAAAAATAAGCAATAAAGGCAAACAGCTTAGCCTCCAGATTACACAGATATTGGGCTGGACTCTGAACCCTTGCAAGTCAGACTTTAGTGTACTTAGAACACGCCCAAGAGGTGAAGATCTAACCTCCCTCTAATCCAAATTATATGTAAAGGGAGCAGTCGGTCTACATCTCCCCCCTCCCCAGCAGCCTTGTTGCTGCTATGGTGAAGCACAGGAGGATGACCCACTCACTTGGCTGGGGGTAGAGAGAGCATCTTCTGCATGGTGGAGGTCATCTTCTCCCGGCTCAGGCTCAGAGCATCTTTTGTTATAGACATGGCTTCTTTGGTGAGGTCCATAGTCGCGTGCAGAGCTTCCTTCGTGGCATCCTTTGTGATATGCAGTGCACTAGACAACTCCACCTCTATGTTCTTCAAAGGGATGAGTTCTGCCTGGCCATTGAGATTGATGCTTCCTCTCCCCAAGGGCTGCATGTCCGAGGTCGGGCTAGAAGGGAGAGCGGGAGGGCTCCGAGGATGGCTGCTGGTCTCTGCTGGTCTTTCTGCAACCAGGGCTTCCACAGCTTCATGTGCTTCCTCTATCAGACCTTTCTCCTCTATGCTCTTACTATGTGGAGCTGTAGTCAGAGCTCCATCGCTTGCAGATCTTGGGAGTGTCTCCAGCGGTCCACTGGTTACACTGGTACCTGTATTTTCAATGCCACTGTCCTCTGGGACCTCCGAGGTACTGCATACTCCCTTCTCTGAACTGGTCTCTGATTTCAGCTCCTTCTCTTCAGCCGCCAGCCCCTCCTTGCTGTCTGAAGGAGAGAGCTCAGACTCAATCAGGCTTGTTGTGTCCGAGTCCAGGGATCTGGGTTCCAAGACCCCTGGTGCAGGGTTCATGAGTAGGGACACTTCGGCACTATGGAACACAACTCCTACACAAGCAGACATGGGATCTAAAGGAGACCCAGTCACTTCCTGGGTATCTTGGGCCAACTGCTCCTGTAGTGTTTGCAGAACTTCTTTCATCCTGAGCAGCACCAAGTATTGGTAGTGATTGAGACGAACTTTGACATGAACAGATGAGGACACGAGCACATGGATATCAGCAGAGGTTTCCAGCTCCTTCTCATCTACTCCATCATCAATTTCACAGTCAGATTCTCCCAGAACATCCATTGTCTCTGGGACCTTGGAGATGTTCTTCAGATCCTGGTCAGTCTTTGATCTTTGACAAACCCCATGTTCTCTGGACAGGTTCTCATTCTTGGAGTGATTGCTAAAGCTGGCAGAAGGCTTGATTTTCAACTCAGAGGCAGCCAGTTCCTGTCGTTTAGATATCTGAGCTTGCCCCCATCTCTTGGGAAGGCAGGCCCAAATGGAAAGGGGAAAAGGGTCAATAAAGCTAAGGGCTCTGCCCTTGGAGCTTTCAGCCCCCTCGAAGTCCAGGGAAAGCTCAGCAAAATTCATAGACCACAGATCTTCAGACGCAGAGGTTTTGTGTAGCAGCTGGGGAAAGCCTGGATGCTTCCGAGGCTTATCATCTACCTCATATGCATGGCGCAAGAAAAGGGTGTGGAGCAGGCTGAAATTGTCCTGAGACCTTGGGAACTTAGTGTAGCTGGAGTGGAAGAATTCTGAACTGGCAAATTTACGGAAGAGGCTCTGGAGGTCCTGGCAGGTGCAGAAGGGAACATGGCGGGTGTTGGTGGCAGTCATCTCCGACGTGCAAATGCAGAGCATCTGTGGACGATCTTGATGGTCAGTGACTTTCTTCTCCACGGGGATGTTAAGCTACACAGAGGAGAAAGACATTACAAATAAATCAGTGAGAAGGGAAATTAAGAGAGGCTTATCCTGGCCATTTACACAGAAGGTCAGCTGCAGAATATACAAACAATTGAAAAGTCTTGGTCTCTACTAAAATCCCAGGAGCTGGACTAGAATCTCAATTTACCCCTATTTGAAAAAATAAATAAGATTTACAAATCACAGAAGAAGAATCAGACAAAAGGGAATTTAAACCAAGTTTCATTTTAGGCTCTTTTACCATCCATGGCTCATGTAGCAGCTCAACTTACAACATTCACTTTGATCTTTCTCTGCAAGGACTTACTATCTTTCAGGCCTTTAAGACACCTCATGAAACTGCTACCAAGGGCAGTCAATGACAAACACCATAGGATGTCAGTCCAGCAGATGTAGGCCCATTGGGAACGGCATGAGAGTCAAAGTGTTTTCCAAAGGCCAGAAAACAACTTTTGACTACCTGAACCACCAATTTCTCCTTGAAACTGTTTTCATAAATACTGACTTGCCTGCCTTTTCTGGTCTAGCACTCCAGCTATGTCCTGGTCTCATGTTCCTTCCACAACAGGGAGGGAGAGAACACTGAAGACTGGGAAAGGAATGAAATGAATGGTACCTTCAGCCGGAAGCCGTCCAGTCGAACATCAAAATGCTCATCATGCTTGCCTGAGTCCTCCAGCTTATAGATGGCTTTGAACTGCTCCAAGCTGCGATAAAGATCCAGACAGAAGAGGTTTATCCAGAGCACGCTTGCTGTATCCAGGGTCAGCGTCAGGCCATTCAGCTGTACATACAGGTTTGGGCATGGAACTAGAATGAAACAGAATGGAGACAGATTAACAATAGCAGAAGAGGCAGTTCAAGCGGTCTGCAGCTCAGCTGCACTGACAACACCAACACAGAGGGCTTCAACACCCCCTGGAAGACAGATCTCTTGATGAAAGGGAGAAGCTGTGGTGCATCAGAGAAATTAGGTGTTCCAGGTCTCACATCAAGCCATCTGCAGAGCATTCCAAGCACCCTACAATCCTACTCCAGTACTAATCGATGAGGCAGAACCCCAAGAGTTGGGCAAACACAGCAGCTCCTTCAATACATTCCTGGATACACTATTTTGCAAGCACAACTTTGCCTCCACATTTTGCACTAGGCAAACTCTATCCCACTTCCCCACAGGCAAGAAAAAAATATTAGAAAGGCAAACATCAGAAAACTAAACAAAACCAGACACCCAGAGAATATGTAACAGGATTAACACACCTAAAGAATTAAGAGTTAACCGATTCTTTAAGAAACTTAGGAAAGAAGGTGCTAACCTTGGTGTATTACCTGGAAAGTCCTGATTGTCTGGGAAGTAATACTCTGTGAATTCAATATGGATTGCAGAGACCTGATCAGGAAGTTTGAAGAATTTTCTACTACATGACAGCAAGGTGGAGGGTTTCTTACTTTGTTGACCAGCTGTAGAAACCTGAAAACACAACGGTAAGCAGTTGTGCAGAATTCAAATTTGGCGAAACAAATTATCCTGGTAACCCTGCAGTCTCCTGTATTCAATCCATCTCATTTACACATCAAACGTACTCGCCTTTCAAGTAAAAATAAATCTTCTTCCTACCTGCTAATATTGCCAACTCCTCTCCTTTGAGAGAGTTTAGTTCTTTGTGTCTGCCGTCACTGCTAGTAAGAGCCATGACAACCAGAATTAGGTGACGTGAATAAACAGAAGTGAAACCTGTTATAGTTTTCTTCAAGATTAACAGCCTGTTGGTAAGTCCATTACAGTATCTGGTACTGATTGTGCCCTTGCAATGGTTACAGGGTATATGGGTGTAGGGCCTGATCCTGTCTAGGGATGCTTTCTGTCCGATCAGAAAGCATGAGGGAAGACTTATTCCTCCTCTGTCAAAAATCCATATCCTCACTAACTTCTCAAATGCATGGAATCTGTTACCCTGGGCCTGCCTAATGCTTGATTAAAGTTTAGATGCAGAAACTCTGTGGTTATGTATGCTATTTCCCCTGAATGTGAAAATTATCTGTTCATACTTGGTTTCAAAGTTTTACATGCAACATAATGTATTGCATTTGGGTTCTCTGTACGGAGTTTTGATTGTCTTAGATGACATAAGATTTGCATGATTTATTTGAATCATATCAGACTAAATTTCTTTTTTTGAAATGACATGAACATCTACAGACACCGATGAAATCCCTACCTGGTGAACATCCAAGTCATCCACTCGAATTACCACACAGCTGGATCGAAGCCGGTTCCAGGGAGGGTGCCGGAGTCGTGGCAAACTTGTGGGAGGTAGACGGCCTTTCTCTAAGGGACTTTTATGAGGACTTAACGAAGTATCTGTGAGGATAGAACAGCAGAACCAGTAGGGTCTTACTCATCTCCTTTGCAGCACACTTCAGCATCAATACCAACACGTATGTGCTTATGGAGCAGAATTAACAGTCCCAAAATTAGAAACAGATGGGCACAGCTAGGCAGGAAAAAAACCCCTTAGGACTTTTGAAGGAAGAACACTGAAAGATAAGTATGCTCTGTAGCAAGAGAACACATTCTTCAGCTAGGCTATAAGTATTTAATTCACTCGTTACATACTCGCTTGCAGATAAACTCAATAAATAAGCTAGGAAAGTGATGACTGCAGTCTGTTCGTTCTTCCTGCAGTGTTATTCCAGTATGATAGCCACTTTCCTTCACCATTAGATTCATGATTTTTTGTGTGCTATGGATTTCTGCACCAACAAATCAGCCTGCTAAAATGGGCAGAGGTAACTAGAGATATTGCTGGATGGAGCAAAATTGTTACCATCTCCTGCTTTACTACGAGTTTTATCAAATATCATTACCTGGTTTCCTTTTGAAGGGGGAAAGTGGAGTCCTGGCAAATGCAGGGTCCGTTTCTTCATAAAGCTTCTCAATCTTGCTTTGAAATTCATTGACCAACTTCTTTGCCCACTGTCCCCGTGTTTCCATTGCTTCGCTGTACCGCACCCAATGCCGGCAGGCATCTCCTGCATGAAAACAAGCATCCTGCCTTTAAAAATGTGATTCCTGGATACATGCAACCCTGCTTTCCCCCTGAACATGTGCAAATCTGTATAGCATTCCTCTTTATTGATACTACATCTGGAATACACAATACGTGGCATACTAAGTGCTTGTGAAACAAGTGCAGGGTTTCATACAACAGAGCTGATCCTACCAGCAAGTGTTCCAAATTCCAGTGTTGGGAAGAATGCCAAGGTCACTTTTCCTTGATTCTTCAGTTAACCACAAACAGATTTTCTCCTGGGATACGTCCTATAAGCCTTCCAAACTGATTAGGCACATGTAAGAACCAGATTCAGAGCTTAAGCAACTAAAAAGGAATCTATAGTTTCAAGTTGACGTCTTTACAACAGACAGCAACTTACTTCTCTCTTTGTACTCTGCTCTGCCAGCAATTTGTCAGTCATCCACCGACAGGTAAATTAGATTAACCCTACCCATGAGGATTTAAGTCCCCAGTCCTTTCTGTAGCCTTTCTTCCTGAAGCCATGTAGCATCACTGTTCTTCAAATTCTATTTAATTCCCCTCCTCAAGTTGGGAGGCCACACGCTCCCCTACCTGCTCTGTGGAAAGGATAATAGTCAAAAGCCATCCTCCTGAAGGTCAGCTGCATGGCACCTCCCAGCATCCCATGCTTCAAAGCGCCTGTGGAAAACAGAACAAAGAAAATCATGATCAGCTCTACAATCCAAGACCTGACCCAGGAGAATTCAGAACAACGTTGCTTTGATGGCCACCACCGATTGATTATCACCATGGCCAGTATTAGGGTATCAACTTTTAGAAAGCTGTATAAAAATCTTGTCCTAGGAAGGAAAAGGACAACTGAATGTCACAGGCCAACAGTTTATATCGTAAGAACCAGACCTAGAAGCTCAAATACCAAGCTGCAAGATCCCATTGCTTCCCAGGCCCACTACAATAACCAGCACTTGTGTTTCCAACACTTGCTGGTAAAACCAGTGAAATAACGACAATAAAACTGAGACAAGATGTTGTTAACAGCAGCTCAGAAGACAGCGATACACAGATTAATTAAAAAATATTTGCAATAGTGATGGATGTGGGTAGGAGATTTTTTTTTCTTTTTTAAAGGGAAGATGCATGAAAAAAACAGTACAACTTGGATCAGAGGTGGTTGTGCATATAGAGAGAGAGGGGTACCTTTGCCTCAGAAGAGGAAAAAAAGTACTTAGAATTCTACCTCAGCAGGGGGCAGCTAGGAGTAAAACAGACACTAATTAGCAAAGTCTTGCTTGAAAAGAACATGGTAGGCAGGGGAATGGTCTGTCAAAGGTGGCAAAGAATTCTTGCTGCTGTGAACGTCCTGAATACTGTCAAAACAAACTTTTTCTCACCAAGTGGAATGATCGCACTTTATTCCCATTGCTCAATACCAGATTGTTCCTATAGCATATCCTCTGTCATGTCAACTAGGTCACCAGCAACCTTGTCCACTGATGGACTTCCCCATGTTTGTACAATGGAGCTAAGAAAGATTTTCCAATACCTAGTTCAGACGTACAGAACTGATCCCCCCATCAGCCTGAACAACTGCCTATTGCCTTACTGGGTAACAGTTACATGAAAGATGCTTGTTTTCAAGAGGAAAATCCTCCTTCAAGACCAAAAATTAATGACTAGATTAATGTTTTCCTCCTGCAGCGTCCTCCTGCTCTCGGTTACCTGACTCTCGAGTGTGGCTGTCATCACAGATATGCAGATCCAAGCGCGAGATGAGGAGGTGGTATGACGACTCTTTCATGTCATGCTTATCAAAGTATTGACCAATGCTACTTGCATTCGGGCTGACTCCAAATGGCTGAGACCAGGACTGCTGGGTACTTGGAGCAGGTGGTGTGATCTATTAGAGAGACACAAGCTCGGTAAGAACGAATAGAAAGAAAAAAAATAAAAAAATAAAAGAGAGAGCGGTTATAATGCAATTTAAAACAATGCATGCCATCTTCCAGGCTGCAAGGCATCAATCTATAGAAATTGAATTGGGAGTCCAGAAATCTGGATCCTTTCCTATGTTCTCATGAGCAAAACTCTTTTGCTGTGGTTCTCCCTCCTCTACATCAAGCTACCGTTCATTTATCTTGAAATACGCCGTAAGACTCCTGGACAAAAAGGGCTAAATATTCCTGATCCCCCACCCTTCTGTGTAATCTCACTGCACTATGTGCACAGCCCTCCTTCCCCAGAGCTTCCACCAGCGTCAGCAATATTCCTCTTGCCTCATCCTTGTCTCTGAAAACATCTTTTGTCCTCTGCTCTACGTATTTATTCCGTGACGTTTGTCAAACAACTGCTCAGCACAGAATTTTGAAAACAAAGAAAGTGATAAGGGAAGTTCAAGGTCACTGGCAGAAGCAGCTGTTCTAAGGTTCTCATACACTGCTAGGCTATATGCAAACCAAAGAACAATTGCAAAAATCAAGAGCTCTCTCCAGAGTAGGAGGAAGAAAACAAGAAACCCAAACTACAACAGTGAAATTGAAGGCCAGTGTTTTCCCTTGAGCATCACAGCTCACTATGGTTTTATGTCATAATTTATTATACCAGAGTCCCTTCCCCCAGACCCATGCAGATTGTCAGAGACAGAAAAGATTTCTAGAACATATTTATTGCTTATTACCAAATCAAATCCTCATGGGATCCTCTGCAACTTTCCATGTGCCAGGCAAACCTGGAAAGCCATGCAACTTAACACCACTTTTTCCACCCGCATCAGACAGAATCTAGCCCGTGACTATGTATGAACATTCTCTGATGCTTACTGGCAATGAATCCAACTCCTTTGGTCACTTCAGGACTCACTCACCTGTACAGACTCTGGTGCCAAGCTTTTCCTCTGCTGGGCAGACTTCTCCATGGCTTCACTCAGAGACTCTGCGTATTTCATCATTGCTTTCAGCTGAGAGTCTGTCAGCACCCAGAGCAGGTCATCAAGGAGAAACATCAGCTTAGATGCCATCACATTGCAATCTTTGGTCTGAAAGAGCAAGGAGGAGTCCTGGACTTTAAGAATTTCAACCATATACATACATTCTTCACAATACATGGAAGCTGTAGCAGAAATAAGAGATGCCGCTCTGAAACTCATCTGACAGAGAAATTAACTTGTCTGGTGGATGTCCACAGTACCTCCTCTGAGAAAGAAAGTAGTCAAAGCTTCCTCCTCTTTAGGAGGCAAATGGCTCACTGGTTTTAAAAAAAAGAAAAAAACCCCAACCCCCAGATGGTTTAATTTTTTTTTTTATCATCACATATCTGTTGACAGCTAAAAATAAGGCTACCAGGCTTTAATCTCCTAGTAAAGAGATGACAGCTCTCCTTGGGATGTTCGAAGGGATTTAAAAAACTTGCTCCATACATCCTACCCTCCTCTGGGAAATAAACTGCTTTGACATTTGGTAGGAATGCAGCTGTCTCCAACAGAAAACACAGAGTGATATAGCAGCTTGGGCTCAACATTTGTGATGGAAAAGAACGGTTGCTGAGGAACGTGGGAGGAAGTATGCATCATCACTGCACCAGGCAGGAAGACTGTATCCTGCAACGTATGGAGGAAACTCTCACCCTTCTCTTGAGAGAGATCTGGATCCTCCCCTGGTTAGTAATGAGTCTCAGAGGAGTAGTAACAGGATCCTGATCGCCATTGTCAGTGGCATCTGCTTCTATCCGAAGTGTCTGCCAGGTGAGCTCTTTGAACGTCAAAACCTACCCAGAAGAAAAATAGGAAAATGCTGAGATTTTCAACAACTTCAAGGATTAAAATAAACACTTAAAGGATGTGGAATAAAACAAGGCGACAGAAAATAGTTTGCTGAGCTTTTCTTCTGTGATTCCAGTACAAAACCAAAATCACATACCGGGTAACATCCAACCCCCTCTCTCACACCGAGTTTAAAACCAGACAAATCACAAGGGTGTTCAGAGCTTCTCCAGTTTCATTCTCTCAGATTAGAAGGCTCAGAGAAAGCCCCGAACGCAAGTCAGCTCTCAGCCACCCTGTTCCAGCAAATGGTAGGCAAGCTCAAAGCTCCCTACCGTCACTGTGAGAATTCAGACAACAGCCTGATTACCCCAGAGGACTCAGGTAGCATGAGTGCCACTCTTCTGTGCACATTATGACAGGCAACATAAGGCAACTCCTTACCTCTCCTCTCTGTGGATCAGTAATGCGGGTGAGTCGCAAGTCGCTCTGTTGCCAGTTTGGGTTGACACTGTAGCCTTGGAGCTGCCATAGCTCAAAAGAAGCATGAAAGGCCTTGGAGTGAATCTTGATGGTGATGGAATTGACAACAATAAACATCCCCTCCACGACTTTTTCAGCAAAGCCATATTCACTGCAAAGAGATCATCTCTCAAAGTCATCACCTGTTACAATAAAAGGCCTGGCAGAGGTAAGGATACATACAGAAAGACTCCAAGGTTTATAAGCAATATCAGAACCACTTAAACCTGACTGCAGAGAGGCCAGCGGTTAATCTTTGAGAACAAGGGCCACCCATACCCCAGTAACGTGTCAGAAAGAAACCACAGGGCTCAGGATCTGACCTTTGACCTGCAGCAAGAGCAATGGGAGACTGTCCGTTGGGTGGCCGAGGCTCTTCACATGTTCGCATCTCCACCTCCACTTTATCCAGGTACTGTAAAGGCAGAACATGGAAGCAATAAATACAAGACCAAGACTCAAGCTCAGGCTACCAGCCTTAGGTCTGAGGCTCCAGGGCAGGAATAAACAAGCCCTGACGTCTCATGCCTCTCCAAGAGTCCCACATGCTAAAGCTCTCACATCATCAGTGCCAAGATTGTTGGGTAATCTGAATCCCCAGAAGTGGGGGGAAAACAAACAACAAAAACAAGGCACAAGGCTGCCCTGGACTTCACTGAGAGCTCAGCCCAGCTCCATCCTGCAGTGAGATGTGGGTCTCATGGGAGGTCACCCATCACCAAAAAGGACTATTCTCAGAATTCCCCTTCCCCTATGTGCTAAGGGCCTTGAGGATTTAGGTCAAATGAAAATTTGAGTGTGCACGTCACAGTTTCCCTTTGCAGAATTTTTCTCCAGTAAAGAAATAAAAGCGATGAACAAAAGAGGAAACATTACCAGGCAGATTGGGTGCGTTTTCAGCTTTGTCCACTGGATCTGAAACAATAAAGTTGAGGTTACAAGAGTTATCTTTGCATTGGAAAGTTTCAGCAATCATAGGGAACCGTGAATCCAAAGTTCTTCTCTGAGAATTGATCACAGTGACAATCCACCATGTCTCACCAAATCCAGGTCAAACAGGCTCACACAGACAAGTGAAAAGACATTCCAGCCACCAGACCTATAAATCCAGCTTAGCTTTTGGATCTCACATATCATCAAGAGTAACAGATACTCTGCAGGTCAAATTCTGATTTTTCATATTCTTTCATAGAGAACATTCTTGCCCTTAAAGAGTTTACAATTAATTGCTGCTGTTATTGGAGTCAGGTAACACCTTTGAAGACTGTGCACAAACAAAAAATACTCAGTTTATTTTCTTACAGCAACACTTATTCTGCAGTTCTCGTAGGAGGGAGAACAAATGTTTGTTACTAAATTAAGCAGATCTGACTCTAAAATCAGAGTGGATCACATGAGCAAGAGAGGCTCATTTTTATTGTCACTTGGCAGAGTAGAGATGTATTTCTTTTATAGCAAGTCTTTCTGATATATTAAAAACTTTTGCATTCATGTAATACAACTATGGTTGGTACCAATTGAGATTAAACAATCTGTCACTTCATACCAACTGAAAAAAAAACAACCAATTTTTTTTCTCTAAAAAACACATTGAGAAAGAATTGGTAAGAGGAGTTCAGTGTGCAAAAGTGCAACTGCTTGCACAGTTTCAGTGATTAGGCACGTAAATGGATAACTGTGGGCACAAAGGCCGACTGAGAGCAGAGAGTGCAGCTTTCCACATGCGCTATTCACACATTTCTTACGAATTACTTTCAAGAGTTAAGACTTAAGTTCAGTTTATTTTTACAATATCTCACAGCATAAGCAGGCTTTCAGAGAACTGCACTCCATTTCTCTCTGCTTCCTATTCCTGTTGGAGGCCTGTGTTACTTCTTCAGCATTAAAAAGAAAAAAGTCAGCGTAGATGAAGGAAGACACAGCAAACTCCTCTGCTATCAAAATAGCAGGGAATGACCAGAGATGTCTGTAAAATCTTAAGTGACATGGAGGTGATGTACAGGGAATGATAGTTCACTATTATTTCCAATAACAGTGCCAGGAGGTCATCAACTAAAACTAGTATATGCAGGGTTGATACAAGCAAAAGTAGATGTAGTTATGCTCTGAGATTCTTTGCCATAGCACGCTCTGGATGAGCAAGTGAGTCCAGACAGCATACGTAGCAAATTGCTGGAAATTCATCAGTGGCTATTAACTACAAAGACCTCACTGCTGGCTTAATGAGTCACCTGAAGGTGAGGAAGGATCGCACACACTTTTTCTGTGCTCTCTCAGCATCCTCTACCATCTGCTGCCGGCCACCATCAGGGGCAGAGCGCTTAGCAAAGCCAGCCATGGCAGGTTTCACCAAAGGCCATCTCCTAGCGTTCAGTTAGCAAATCTCACACCTAAAGCACAGGGCTGGAGACGCGTGGATTGAATCACATCATGATTCGTCATCAGAAATTCCTAAGTGACACACAGAAGCTGCCAACGGAGGGCCTCATCTGCCTCTGGGGACGCGAGCGCAGGCTCCTCTGCTCACCCTGATAGATGCCTTGTTACAGTAGACGCGAGTGATGGCAAGCCAGGTGGGCAGCTCCAGCACATTCTGCAGCACCTCTTCATCCAGCTCCAAGTTAGTCAGCTGCCCCTGCCCTTTCAGCGTGCTCAGGTTGATTTTGTCTGGAGAGAGATTCTTGGTAAATCTACAAGAGAAGAAAGAGGAGACTCTAAAAACAACCCCCAGCAAAGCTGGAGCTAGAGGAGCCTTTAAGAGAGCTATTTTAAGTATAAAAGCCTGTGTGCTGTTTTGTTAAATCGTTTCTGACATTTTTAAATCCAGGGCATGTTGGTTGCTCCAGAAAAAAAAAAAGTGTTTACACTTTGACATTTGAAGGACTACTTTGTTTGTTTGTTTTTTCTTTTAATTCAAGTTTGAGAAACTGAAAATTCTTTCTAAAGCACTGGGAACCTGGAAACCAACAAAATTGCCCTACAACAAAAAGAAAAGCAAAGCAGGTCAGCAATTTTACTTCCCCCAGAAGTACCATATCAGTGGTGAAAAGTTTAATTATCTAGATTCTTTTTGAAATTTTTGACACAGGAAAGGAAAAGGTCATTAATAAATCACTTTTACAGCTATCTCTTTAAACACCAGTCTTGCAGTCCAGCCTGTTCTTTGGTCAGCAGGTCCAAGCATGCAACCTAACTCCCCTCCTGGTGACCAGCCCAAGCTCCCATCCTCCTCTCCTTTCGGCAACCAGCAGCTGCTGCTCTCTCTGGTTGCAATTCCTTCCTCCCTTCTGTTGTTTCCACCTCACTTGTATGCAGCCTAGTATCTTCAGATGTGTCCAAAATGCAACGGATGAAACAATTTCAGCAGGACTCTTCAAGAGCAATGTATTCTGGGGCAAATTTGAAGACTTCTGACTTCATTAAAACCACCGTGGCTCCTAAGGAACCAGTTTAGAGGGCAGTAGACCATGGAGGCTGTATGCGTGTCAGCAAAACCTCACTGGGACAGCTGTCTCCATCGAACAACCCTTCTGTGCAGAAGGGGCTACCACCAAGGGAGAAAGGCAGCTTGCACCAGGACACTCCGCAGTCACAGGATTCGAAGCTGGAGACTTCCTGCCAAACAACTTACCCACTACTGAAGCCAGGGCTTATTCTACACATTCCTCCATGCTAATGCTAATTCTAATTCTGTACAGTGGGCCAGAAAGCGGAAGAGAAAGAAAGACCCTATTGTCAGCATAAGCAGGATTAGGCTCACAGTTAGTCACACGCTGCCATTCTCTCTCCTTTCCTGCACCAGCAGCGTGGGCTACTTCTCTGTGAAAGGCACAAAGGGCATCTGGAACAAAGTCATTGCTAAAAGAGGGGAGGAGGAACCAGAGCCACACTGCCAGGGTGGCAGCAGATGTAGCCACCGTAGGAGCACGAGGTGCAGTACAAAACTGGCTGAGACACCAGAGCAGCTGCTAGTCAGTCAACCCAGGGCTTCCTGGGGCAAAAGCACCTTTCCAAAGCAAACATTTTATTAGGAGAAAGTCTGACAGGCAGTGAAGAGCCACTGATGCCAACCCTACGCTACTGATGCAGCAACTCCTGGAAGAGGAGGGTGGCACAAACAGCTGGGAGTTTGCCTACTACTGCTTTTTACCTTCACCCCTGCCACTGTAGAGTCTCCTGCCACCACAGAAGCCTGAGTCAGACATTTACTGTGTCATGCTGTCGCCTCCATCCCTTGAGCCGAAGGTACACACTGACAGCTGATTAAAGACCAAGTTTATAACACACCTGCCAGCATCTCAGGTTGACACATTCACTTTAAACTTGTCACTCCCTTTAACCGGAGGCCCTCTTGTTTAAACACACCCAGGAAGGCAGCCAAGTTCAACACTGCTTCTCAGCATCTGTACAAAGAAATAACATATTCCAGAGTGTGACACACCAGCTGCTCCACTGGCAGCGAGATGCAGGGATATGCTGAGTATCTGTAAAATTTGTGCTTGGAGTCCTGTTGTGAGCGCCCAATCTCAGACACTGCTGAAAATTAGACCTCCAGGGGCAATACACGAGCATCCTTGTCTTGCATTAGAGAGCCAGCTCTGTTGAAAGCTGTTGTAATCATGCCCACTTGGGACTGGATACTAAGAATAAAACAAATACAACCTGAACAGGTAGGTAATAAAGAGCACTTGGCACTGTTAAGCTCACAGGCTGCTGTGGGTAGTGATCAGCTTACAGGTGGGGAGAGGCTGAGGCACAGAGCAGCTTTCTCACACTTGTTAAAGCAAGGATCAAACGACAGGCTTCTCAAATCCCCATCCTGGGCTAAGCATGCTTAGATAGGCAAGCTGCTTTCAGCTGGTAATGCAGAAGAAAAACATAAGGACTTGTCTAAACCAGGGCATTACCTTTATTTAGTGTGTACGTGTATCAAAAAACCCAGTAACCTAGTGAAAGGATGCTAAAGCTGTGAAACAGGACACTGGTGGAGAGAGTGTATGAAACATGATCTAGCTAAAAACAAATAACTATTTGTAATCACCTACAGGGAGAGGCTGCAGAGATCCTGCTGAACGGGTAAGAAAACCACCATGAGTGCCACCACACTCTACAGAAGAATCCTTTCCATGAGGCATTCTCGATGCACCAAAATGTGCCATTCCACCCCCGAAGGAGAGGTTACAGACCCCACCGATGATGGGACAACAGAAGCTGCAAGTTTTGTAAACAAAAATCTAAAACTGAAACAAATTCTCTCTTTTAAACCACACAGTCAAGATTCCTGAAGGTACATTTATTACCACATCCCCTGCTCTCAGTTTCTCCCCCTGTAAAGGAATCCAAGCTCTTCAAATGGAATAATCTTCAAATTTAAGATGCCTTGATACATGTAATGCATGTCAGATGGGGCTTACAAGAGTAAAACAGTTGAAGTGTGCCTGTGAATTTGGGAGTTCTTAGATGCCAAATCTTCATTACTTCTTGAAAGGAACTGCTTTGGTCACTGCCAGGGGAGGAAAAAAGCAGCGAGAGCAGACAATTTTAGATGTTTGTTGGCAGGCTCGCTCCATTCATACTCATCAACAGTAACATTTTTGGCAGCATGGATTGCTGGCTTAGAGAAAAGTGAATGAAAATGGTAGCTATTAGGAAAACCGACAGTGTGGGATATTTGCACTTTTTTTTTTTTGCAACTCTTAACAGACATCACATAGCACTAAGCCAGTAAACTCAAAGGACAGCACTCCTTTTGAGCTTGCCAGGATTACCATGACAAAAGTAAAACCAGAAAACCTTTTTCTATCTTCTATAGAATTGTCACTGCAGAGTCACAAGGGCATTTTGCATCTGTGTACACTTAACACAAGCATGCATACATCTACACTAACAATACCGTGAGCAACATTTTTGTCTCTGAAAGAGTCTGTCAGCCAGAAGCCGATCTGCTGCCCCACAGCCCAATGGACCATCACAGCCACCAGCATCCACTGAAAGCCTTCAAGGGACTAAAAAGGTCTTGCTGCATTCACAGTTAAGGCAGTGGGAAACACAAGCTATAACCTTATAACAGCTATAAGCCAGGGAAGACCTGCTAGGTCAAGCCCCTTACTTAGCCCAGTGGTTTGCAGAGAAGAGTTTTCCCCACAGTCTGTTTCCCACTGTTTCTTACCACTTTAGATGACATGAGCATTAGGGCTCTCAATCAACACTTTTAAGAAGCAGACAGATACAGTCATTAACAGCGCCATCCTAATTCCATAGCAGACTGAATGTCTCATCCTAAAATACTAACAACACCCCGATGATTTAAGCCTCAATGCCTTCTTGGGATTTGGCCTAAAAGAATGATGTTCTTTAAGAAACTCTCAGCTTTCTTGGGCAGTTTCTAAGACCATGATTCATTTGCTCTGAAGCCTCATTTCAGGTTTTAGGTGGGCAAGGCACAGGACTGTCAGTCTATTTGCTCAAACATCACCTTGAATATATGTCAAAAAATGATGTCACTACTAAAAGAATGACTGCCTGATTCACCAGCTTGTATATCGAGGCCACAAACTCACTGATTGCAAGAGGGAATTTGGCCAAATCTGATTTCTGGCCCAAAGCCAGGCTATAATCATAAATAATAAATTTATGTTCACATTTGTAGCTGTCTGGCCACACTGTCTCCAACTGAGCAAATACATAGACCGATAATGTTAGAAGAAGATGTCTGAAATCATAAAACTTCTTTTCAGATCTCTCTCATTACCTTGCTGACACGTGGTACAGGAACCCTCTCTTCATATGCTCAAACTAGATCTTCTGCCTTAGCTTCTTCTGCAGTTATTCAGTAATCATTGTACATTCAGTATGTAATCACTACCTACAGCTAAACACACTTATTTCTATTAATATCTTTGTTACTATGGTTATTATATGTGAGAACTAATTAGCAGTACACCAGTGACCTTGATTTTACTTAATGACAAGCATCATCTATTGGCAGAAGCAAGTAACTGTATGGCTTGCAATACTAGCCACGGTTGCAGATGGAAAAATACTCAAAACACAAGTAAGCCAGGAAGGGGGTAACTTGTCAGCTGGAAGCTGAAAGACAAAAAACAGGGCCCCAGGGAAACCGCTGCAGACAAGGTTCACGCCTCCATAAGGGTAACAGCAAGGGAAGAGATGAAGATTTTCTGCTTTAATTTGTAACACAGATATGTAATCTAAGCAACTATGGCAGAAGGACAGAAATTAGATGTGGAAAAAACCCCACTATATTCTGGCCAATGCAATTTGCTCCTTACCCAAAATCTTTCCCAGAGCCTTGCCTGGTTAGGTCTTGGACAGGCCATTTAATGGGATTTCCATCTTCCTTGGGAAGATCTTCTACAATCCAAAAATCTCTGTGATAAGACATTTCCCCTCATATTAAACTCTCTTATCTCAGGAGAAAAAGAGCATGCTAACTTGGAAAAAAAGGTTCATGACTAGTAAAAGAAAAGGTCAGTGACTTCCAAATAGAGGAAAACTTTCAAGGAAGACAGCAGCAGAAGCTTTAACTGCAAGATCCGTATCTGGGAATGAACTGAAAAATAAGTATGGAGGAAATAAAACTGGGCAAGTGATCAAAACTTCTGTAAAAGGAAAAAATAGCTGCCTCGAAGTCACACAGGAGAAGTAGTAAAAGCCCTTTCAGGAAGAAAAGCCATTTTACTTAAGCTTTTGGTTTAACTGTTGAGCAATCTGCCTGGTGAGCAGGCACAGTACTACTTAAGATTGAGAGATTCAGAGTTGCAGACAAGGAAGAGAAACACATTGAACTAGCAGAAGACAAGACTAATTTATGCACAGTATTAGACGGTATTAGTACCAATCCAGTTGGTATCATACCAACTTAGTATAAAGCCATTTAGAATTTAAGGGACTCTGATCAATACCAAACTAACCAATGGTTTAGAAGATGGAAAGCACCACATATTATTGAAAATCATCTCCATAACTCCAGCTCTACACTGCGTACAGTACTGGTGTACCCTAGATATACTGGTAGGGAATAATATTTTCCTTTGCAGACAATGAGGTCCCAATGCAATAAACCTGATGACTTTGTCCTACTTAAGTTACACAACAAACTCTGTACATGTTACCATGTAACCTGGTAACAGCCTTTAGCACTATACTGGTAGGCTTCTTATCAGAGTGCACTGATGTGCCTGTATACACATACCACCGGTGGCTTTAAATCATCAGCTTTCTATTTTTCCAAGCTTCAACCACACTGAATAAAAGGCTGAGCCACTCAGCCACCCAAAGCCAAATGTGGTTTCACATGTGCCACAAAACATCTTTATGATTAGTCAGTTGTCTTGGCTCCAAGTTATCTATGGCTAAGGTTAAAAGACTTAGAAATTCAATTCAAAGTTAAACTTGCACAGGAAAAAAAAAAATCAACATTTCTAAACAGATCAGAACAAGACCAAAATATTACACAAAGCAGGAACGTCATCTCACTCCTTCCTGGAGTCTGCATCCTCACTTACTTAGGCTCCTGAGGACACTTTCTTGTCCCAACCAGAAATGGCTGTTAAGCACCCTGAATACTGGAAAACTGCAAAGGCTCCAGACTAGATGCGCTTCTTGCACCACACCCACTGTCAACTGATTTGGTAGTAGGAGACCTGTAAAGCAAACCATAAACTAACCTGAAAGGAAAAGAGGCTGGGTTTTTGGCAGGGGTTGAACTCTGCCCCCCTGAGGAACCGTTTTACTATTTCTAGCTCATCGTCTGGAAGCTCGGTAAAGTTTAAATGCCAGCTGCCCCGTGCTCTGAAATCTGGAATGAAAACCCTTGTCAGCTGCCAGGGAATTTCCTAAAACTAAACTTCAAGCAAATAAACACACGAAAGAAAACTAGGAAGAAACATATAAATAAATGCACTAGTCAGAAGTCCCACTTCTCAGATTTTAAGTTATTTGCCATGCAATCCAATCTGCATTTTTGTTTCCAACCTGCAGAAAATAACCAGTTATTGCATAATTTAGACACAGCTGAGCAGCTGCAGAGGAGGTAAGAGCTCAAGGAGTCTGGGAGAAATGAGACAAGGGGAAAAGAGTCATGTTTAATGGCCCCTTTTCCTGACCCATCACTTCATCTGAAGAGTAGCAGTGGCGCGGAGAGGTTCCATGCAGCCAGCACAAGGCTCTGCAAAACCCATCAGCTCATGTGAGGATATATCCAGCCACATTTTCCTCTTGAGCTACTGAAGGGCAATTTATTTTTGCTGCAACAAGAGTCTATTTAGCATTCCAGAAACAGCACACACTTCTCTGTTGAGCTGAGTGGAAGCGGTTGGAAACACCTTGCATCCAGCAGCTGACACACGTTTTGTAAAATTGACAATTTGGTTCTTCTGGTAAACTGCAAATAGCCACTCTGATTTTAGAGATTACTCTCTGTGAAAGGAAAACACCACGTCCCGTTATGCGTGCCATCTCTTTTCCCACACCTGTCTTGAACA
This sequence comes from Alca torda, assembly GCA_008658365.1. NCBI lineage: Eukaryota > Metazoa > Chordata > Aves > Charadriiformes > Alcidae > Alca > Alca torda. The sequence continues at coordinate 3,105,210 of CM018095.1, forward strand.
AAGAAGTGGTTTGCTGTTTATTACTTTAGTCCATAATAGCCCAGGTTTCCGTCTTTCCGTCAAGACTTCCTCAATATTAAAATTTTAAAAAGTAAAAAAAAACCCATCAAAATGTACTAGGAAAACAGGAAATTTCCAAATTACAACATTAAAGAGTTTGCATCCAGCCTTAAATGCTTTGCTAGATACAGCACATAAGAACTTAAGAGACAAACTTACTATGAGTGTTTCAGCAGTCAATACCTTGGGAGCTCTGCCTGACGGCCTGCAAAACAGCAGCCACTGCTGGGAAGGAGACTTGACAAAGCTTCTTTCTTATGAATTGGCTCAGAGTTTCTTCCTACAAACTGCTTCCACCCTGTTCCCAAACCTGCTTCTATTTGCTAGTACTCACAAGGCTATTTTCAGGGTGATGTACAAACCGGCTCATTAGTATTATCTCTACTTAACCGCTGCGGAAACCATGACACCAAGTGATGAAATGACTTCCCCGTAGCCACAGGAAGCTATGGGAAGACCCGATGCCTGTTGGGCATCTCCCTTCTGTCCCAAACCCTCCCACCTTTTGAGACACATGTCCTGCTGCTCTCAGACACAAGAAGATCAAGATGTACAACTTAAAAATTCAGGGAGGTTGTTCACACCTGGGTTACCTGTAACATACTGGTGTTGGCCAAGTCCTCTTCAGCCCTGCCAAAACACATGCAAGCCCCTTGCAGGTGTGAGAACACAACCACATCCCTCCTCTGCTATTCTCTGCTGCTCTTCGTCCAAGTGCTGGCTGCAGGACAGGGTTATTCTGGGCTTTAGCCACCAGATTTGTTTTTCAAGCCTTCATGCTTTGGATTCCAACTTGTGTGCTTTGTGGCACTTGGGCACCAAAATATTATTACCTGGCCGAACAGAATCCACTGAAAAGCAGGAACAGAATGCTTTGCAGATGGAAAAATAATGGCTTTTTTATCATCAGTTTTTAACTGCTAGGAGCTTTGTGGTTTCACGTATTTCCCATAGCTGCAACAGCTATTTTAGGCAAATGATCTTCTTCAGCAGTAGAAATTTCCCCAATCACTGAAGGAGGATATTAAAGCAACTAAAGCCAAAATTGCAAAGAGACTCTGTCCCAGGCAAAGGTTCTCCAGAGGCCCCTTCTGCCTGAATCACTCCATGGTTCTGTAGCTTCATCAGGCGATTCACAGATGCAATTTGCTTGCTTTCCTCCCTACCCACCATGCTCTTTAAATTTCTTCCAGTTAATTTAGAACCAAGGTTGGGAAACTCAGAGAAACCTGAAGGGTTAAGTGTTAAGTGCACAGCTTAACCTGATGGTAGGTGTTTCTAAATCAGAGGGTTTCCAACATATTTTACTAACTGAATGTGCCATCGCTTTGACTGTCACTGCAAGGGCACAGCTGCATCTCAGCATTCAAGCACACAGCAATGCCGCAAAACACTTCAGGACAAGTGAGAAATAAACAGACAGAGAATTCAGACCGTATTTTCTTATAGTGATTTCCAGATTGCAGCATTTAGCCAAGAAATCTAAGCACTGAGGGGAAAGAAGTGCTCTTTGGACATAGGGAATTGCCTACCCCTCTGCGTTGGGCAAATGATGCATATCTGATAATGTGATCTGACCTTCTGCCCAGTGCGAGACACAGACCCCATCTCAATGATCCTTGAATGGCAGAGGTTGAATCCCATTCTCTTGTTTGAAGAGCCACCACTTCTGCTTCTTGTCCCCACCTTTTCTAAGGAGAAGGATGGGTCCCCTCGGGATAACACATCTCACTTCTGACATCCTGGCCTCAGAGAAGCTGGTACCACCGAACAGCAGGATGACCATCAGCTACAATGGCCTTTCTTTGTCCTGTCTTAGGCTGAGAGCATGTCTTTGATGGTGGGGGCAAACACAGGGCCGACAAGGCTGTGATTCTGCGTGACAAGGCTTTTGAGCACAGAGGCACATACAGCTCTAAGACTAATGGAAGAGCTAATCCAGTAATGGTACAGAACTGGCAGGGTTCACATGGCAGAGAGCAGTTCTGGGTCTTGGAGCCAGCTCTGAATTCTTTGCACGTGGCACATAAGTAGCACAATTGCCTGGAAGGGGTAATACCAAATGCATTTTTAGGGCCAGGAAGATTCTGAGATTCTTACATCCAAGTTATGAAATAACAGCCCACAGAATCCTACGTGTTCCTAGCTTGGCGCACTCTGCGACACTCACGTGTTCCTAACCTGTAAATCAATCTAGAAGAAACTAAAGATACATTATAGGCTTTCCTGATATTTTCACTTATATACTAGCAGGGGTTTTATCTGTTGCAAGGACTAGGTGCAATTGCAAATGAAAGAGGGGAGGACTCAAGGCAATCTTGTCTGGGATATATGGCCCAAACCACAGGGAACTGAGAAGAAAGGCTCTACTAAGGTGCAGTACAATTTATGATGATATACATAATGCTGTTTCGCGTACTTGACCTACATCTACAAGCATCAAAGTATTACATCCTGCACATGCTACTCACTAGTTTTGTTTTCTAGGATTTTTTAAAGTTCTGTTTCTAAAGCCCATCTTATCCAAAAAGGTGGCTCCAACACTGTGCTATGAAAGACAGTTCTGCCAGCTTCTGCCATGCCTCCTCTTCCTCTGTATGACATCGGGATGGAGAAGAAAGTGACAACTGAAGGCATGATTGATAAACCTGGCTGCGCAGTCTTGCACCTGCCAAAGATAATTTGGCTTCAGCCTTCACTGGAAAGGCTGTACCGTCCAAAACATTGCCCATCATTCAGCAACCTCCAAAACCAGGGAAAGGAGGAAACAAACCAACCAACAGAAGCAAAGCAGAGTATAAAATGACACTGAAAACGTTGCTCCACTGTCTTAATCCCTTCCACAATTCCCAGTCTTGCTCCACAGCAAAACAGCACCTTGCAGATACTGTCCCAACCAACACGTGAAACAGCAGCTGGGATCTTATGTGTCTCTTAATCCAGTGTAACAGACTGGGAACGAAACAGAGCAAAAACCCCTGTGGCACTCGTACTTCATCACCTCAGAAATGAAGGGCCTCTGCACGTCAGTCCCTGTTTACAAGCATGGCTCTAGCAAAGACAAAACCACCAGCCCAGTATTCCCTGTATTTCTGTTGCGCACATCTGTTATCAACTGGGCCAGCTGCCTGGACTGGTGACTCAAGCACGGCATTCTTCCCTCTGCAAACAGGTTTCGTTTCCCACACGCTGGTTCTCCTTTGTGTTTTCTCAGTGGTAATCCTGGTGCTACCTCAGCCAATTTTTCTCTCTCATTTCTCCCCTGCTTCTTTCTCACCCTACTTTCAGAGATTCCTGAAGTTCCTCCTCAGCTGCGGTTCTCCAGGGCTCCTGTCAAATCTAGATATGCTTGTGGTCTCCTTCCCCTGCATTCAGACCTGCCCCAGAACCTCACCCCAGCTCCTCTGCTCACACCAGCTTTTATTTCTTTCAGAGGCTTCTGACTCAGTGGCTCTTTCACATCAGCCCTTTAGAATTGAAGCAAGCAAAGCTATTATCTGATTATTTCTCCACCTAATTTTTAGCCTTCTTTTCCAAACAGAAGGATTATATGTTATATTTCCTCTGGAAACAATGTAACATGCACAACTGAGGTCTATTAAAGCCTATTGCTCCACCAGCTCACATGTTTTAACACATGTAAAAAAGAAAAACTCACAAAGCAGTTGTCAGATGCAGCAGTGGATAAAAGCATCCTAATGAAATTAAATAAAAATAATTTTGATAAGGATTTCCACTGCAGTGCTGAGAACTTAAATCCTGAAGTGTTACGTGAAGTAAGTTTGGGCAGTTTGGCTTCCCACGGTTTCCCTGTTTACCAAATGGGGACAAACACCACCTCCATAACACCTTGAGATCAAGTGTCTGCTACAGCTGCACTGAGCACTATTAAAAATAAATAAATAAAAATAGGGCACTTTCAAACAAAACCAGAGAGAGGTAAAGGCAAATCACTGTTCTATTTTAAAGCAATAGAGGTGCTTCCATAAATAATTACAGGCTGGTAAACACACCCAGAGTACAGCTCTTGTTGTACAGCCTTGGAGAAGCTTAAACCAGATTCAAGTTCAAACCCACAGCGAGCAGCTGAGGCTTCAGAGAGCTCGTAGGGAGAGCCCTTTGTTCCAGCTGTAACAGTTTGATGGTTGGTTATAAACATTCTCCTGCAGAATCTGCCTCCCCACCACTGCAGCCATGTGCCAGCAGAGAAGAACCAGAAAGTGAAACCACCTAGTCGGTTTTCTTCTCCAAGCTAAATATAGGACAAAAGAGTGAAAAGCACAGATGGTGAAAGCACTGCAAGTTTTTAGGCTCTTCTGCTCTAGGAATTTAAGCTGCTAAAGCACAACACGGGCTAAGCCTTCTGAAGTACATTCATAACTCAGCTCTGTCACCGGCAGCAAAGCCCAGCTTTATAGATCACCGCAAGTGACCACTGTCATCCTATTAGACATGCGAGTCACTTAATCTGAACAGTGGGTGTGAAACAACTCTTTCATATTTCCCCGATCTTGCTGTCTCTCGTGACCCTGCCTTGCAGATTTCCAGATAGAAAAGGAACAAAAGCGCACCCCAGGCAGAAATAACTTCAAATGAAGACATAACAAGAGGAACACGGAATTATTTCATGTGCAAATTAAAAGCAGAAAATAAAGGCAGATTAATGATTCAGTAGCAAAATTCTTCCGGGCAAATGAGCACAGCTGAAAGAAAGACCCAAAGGGAGTGTGAAGCTGAGGTATTTGGAGGAAACAAAACCGGAATGGAAAAACGTGATCTTTTTATACAACACTGAAGTGCGTTCAAAATGCAGTTCTGCAAAACATCCACAATAGTTATGCAAGAGAGGGGCAGGATCAGACCAACCACCCCAAGTGACAGAGTAACTCCAGCTAGTAGGTAAACAGGTAAAGTTCCACAATTTTTTGTGACTCCTTGACACTGTACAAGGAAAGACACACAGGTGAACACTAACAACTGACCCAATCAGAGGGGAAAAAGGGCACTTTCAGCAGGAATGTGCTGTAACAGTGCAAGATAAGGCAGACTGAAAAGCGATATTAAGTAAAAGGAGCAGCAAGAAAGGTGTATTTATCTAAAAAAAAAAAAAACCAAGACAAGAATTGTCCATAAAAACAACGCACACCCCCTTTCATCCTAGGAGGAGTGGTACATAGGAATAAAGCCCAGCTCTATTTCAGCCTCCATTAATAACTGCTCTCATCTACCTCTCCTCGTTATAAATACTTCAGTGCCTCCTGACAAGAAGACTGAATCCATAACGAGCACGACATGCTGATTTCAGGTGGAATGAGACAGAAAGCTCAGAGATTTGTGATGTCAGGTCTAGCAGAAATTCATTTAAATTAGCGCACTGAACTGATCAAGCAGCAGGCTCTATTACACTCCTTTTTGGTACAGTGCCTGGAAACTAGAGTACCGAGCAACTAGTGACTCAGAACCGCCGCCGACAGACACTTTATTGAGGAGTATGACTGCTCCCTTAAAGTTTGCGGGGATTCTCCTGAGGTTCCAGAAACTCTCAGGATTTAGTACCAGCCTCAGAGTGCAAAGGTTCCCAGGTCTTAATTCCTTGCTCTGGCACTGACACTATGTAACCCCAGACAAGTCACTTGCTTTGTATCTGAGCTTTGCCACCAGGAAAAACAGAAAGGACTTGATCATCTGCAGCTCATAAAGCACAGAGAGGAAAAGCACTGTGCCTTCACCAGTATCCTCAGACACTCGCCACCTTTATATTTCATCATATTATTCTGATCTTTCAGCAGTGCAGAGGGAGGATGTGCCTGCGGCCACGAGATAACACAAGAACCGCTAGCTCTCATGCAGCTCTTTTCTTTCAAAAGAGAGGGCAACTGAGGCACCGGGACCTGCCCAAGGTCAATGCCCCAGTCAGTGGCAGAGCCACAGCTGAAGCTGTATTTACTGACTCGCAGTCTCACACGTGAACCACCAGATGATGGTCTTCCTCAATGCACCTTTTAGTGCCTTTAATGAACTTCACTGAAAATGACGAAACGTCAACGAAAATGAAAACCAAGTGCCTGAGCGTGTGCTACGTGTATCAGGTATTACAGCATTCCTTCTCGCCCTCAGTACCTTCTGCTTTTTATATTCTCTCCTCTCTTGAGCTTTTATCCACGCTCACCCTCTACCAGCCGAGCGGGAGCCGCTGTGGGAGGCAGCCCAGGCCTACAGCTGCCCCCAGGGGTGGGTAAACGCAGCCCCCCAGGAACACACACCCGGCCGGCCCTTTCCCTGCACCGCCGGCACCACGGCAAGACCGGCAGTGGCAGGAACCGGGCCGGGCTGGAAACCTCCTCGGCAGCCCCCGCACACAGCGGGCACCGTCCTGGGGGCCGGAGGAGCCGGAGCCCGGCAGGACGCGGCCCTGAGGGGAGTGCGGCACAGCCCACTCACGGCGAGCCGGGCTCGCTCCTCCCGGGCCCTCTGCTCCCCCCGAGCCCCACAGCCCCAGGGCCTCGGACCCCTCCGGGCCCTCGGACACCCCCCCCACAGGCCCCACAGACCCTCCTCGGCCCCACAGCCTTGGGCCATCACAGCACAGCAGCCCCCCCCGGGCCCTCAGACTTCCCCGGGCCCTCAGACAACCCCCCCCCGGGGCCCACGGACCCTACGCGGCCCCACAGACGACCCGCCCCCTGGGCGCTCAGATGCTCCACAGCCCCGGGCCCTCAGACACCCGCCCGGGCCCCACAGCCCCGGGCCCTCAGACACCCCCCCGGCCCTCAGAACCCCCTCGGGCCCGGCAGCTCCCCAGCAGGGCTGCCAGCCGAGCCCCACATGCCCCCCGGTCCCCAGGCCGCCCAACAGCCCCTCAGGCCCAGGCCCTCACCCACCGCCCCACCTCAGGGCCAGGCCCTCCCTCGCCCGCAGCCCCCCCCGGGAGAAGGAGACGTCCCTGGCACGGGTGCCTCACCGGGAGAGGTGCTTCAGGATCTGCTTCTTGATGATGCCGGCCATGCCGCGGGGCTCAGGGCCGCGGGCGGCGGGAACCCATCGCGGCGCCACCGCCTCTCGCCCCGCCCCGCCGCGCCGCCACCGCCTCCCGCCGGCCCCCGCGCGCCGCCGCCGCCCCGCGGCGCCCCCTGGCGGCCCGCGCCGCAGCCGCACTCCACGCGTGTGCGCGGAGGGGGCGGCCCCACGGAACCGCCCTCCCCCGGGAATCCGCCGCATACTGGCCCCCCTCTCGGGAATCCCTCACGCACGGGAACCCCCCTGGACCTCCCCCCCGAGACCTTCCCCCGAGCCCCACTCCCCCCGGGACTCCCCCTCCCACGGGACACCCTCCCGACACCCTCCCTCCCACAGGACACCCCCCCCTACGCGACCCTCCTCCCATGCAGCCCCCCCCGGGACCCTCCTCCCACGCACCTCCCCTCAGGACCCTCCATCCCACGGGACTCCCTAGCTCAAGAACCCCACACACGGAACCCCTCCCACGGGACTCCCCGCCCCCCCCCCCAGGACCCTCCCATCCCAAGAGACCCCTCCAACAAGGGAAACCCCCCACAGGACATCCCCCCTGGATGCCCACTCCCACGGGACCCTCCCCCTGGACACCACACAACCCCCCCGCCGAGACCCTCCCCACGGGCAGGGCCCAAACGGTTCCTCCCCCCCGGTGCTAAAGGCAAGGCAAGAAGCACCAAGGAGAAGCCTGCAGGTGAGGGCGTCAGCGATTTTAGGCTGATTTTAATTATGGGGTTTTTGCCTCTTCAATAAGGTTGGTTTGTCACGCGCTCGGGGCTGCGGTCGGAAATCCAGACACGGAACCGCTTGGTTTCACACCTCTTCTCTATATCGCTCCTTCCTACGACTATCCCAGGTCAGGCAAAAATAAGTTTATTTAAAAGAGGCGCTCACACAACAAAAATAAAATGGTCAATATAAAACGATGCAGCCAGTGAAGCTGCTGAATGAAAAAAAAAAAATAAAAATCATGGTTTCAAGCAGTTTCTGTGCTGGTTGATGTTTGCATTGTAACTCTGATGGGTGACGATGATTATTGATCGGGGAGATACGTTCACCTTCTGAGATATGTGCTGGTACCATCATTTCAGCTCCTTGCAATACTCCCGGTGTGAGATGCTGGCAGAACCTGCGGTAGGGGATGAAGCTGCTCCGCGATCCCTTCACTGCCGGGCACAGGGAAGCCCACAGCAGCCAGATCCCCCGCACCAGCTGCGCTGGGTGCTGCAGACATCTATCTACTGGTACAGTTCGGTGTAGAAACATCCTCTAACTTTTACCTCATCTCAATGTTTGTTGAACACAGCAATTAAATATCGAACTATTAAATATTTGATGTCTCAGCTACACGGCATTTACAGATCGTTGAAAGTACACAAGCTCCTAAAAAGCTTCACAGGCTGCAAGAGCCAGGGGCGTTCAGCCTGGAGAAGAGAAGGCTCCGCGGAGACCTTCCAGCCCCTTCCAGTCCCTAAAGGGGCTCCAGGAAAGCTGGGGAGGGACTCTGGGTCAGGGAGGGGAGCCGTGGGATGAAGGGGAATGGGTTTAAACTGAAAGAGGGGAGATTTAGATGGGATCTGGGGAAGAAATTCTTGGCTGTGAGGGGGGTGAGCCCCTGGCCCAGGTTGCCCAGAGAAGCTGTGGCTGCCCCATCCCTGGAGGGGTTCAAGGCCAGGCTGGACGGGGCTTGGAGCAACCTGGGTTGGTGGGAGGTGTCCCTGCCCAGGGCAGGGGGTGGCACTGGGTGGGCTTTAAGGTCCCTTCCAACCCAAACCATTCTATGATTCTATGAAATATAATCTCCTCTAAATGACTGGACTGTCCTGTCCCATAGCAGAGAGCAACTTGGAAAAGGAGCCCTCGCAGTTCTGCTAACCAAACGCTTTCTCATAAGATGCAAATCACTCCCACACTTTTGTATTAGATGCAAATATGTCAAGAATGAGCTGGACACTTCTGCAGACTGAAATGGATAACAACCGACATGCACAGAGCAGCCGGTTATGCAAACAGAATAAATTCTTTTAATTCAATTGGAATTGTGCACCTGCGTTACATATGGCTCATCAAAAGCAAAATCCTTTTAATAAACGAAAGGGCCTGGGATACGTTTTCAACAGCACATCCCTTTTTGCTAAGGAGGGAACTGAGCGTTAACTACTGACTCAACAACTCCAGTAACGTAATTACATGTGTCCACACAAATGCCCCAGTAGCAGTAGAAAAACAGAAATGTGTTTGGCAGCATCCAAACAATTACTGTAAGAAGTAGGCTTTTAACAGCATCTCTTTGCTTCCCTCAGTGGAAAATCATCACTTTAGTAAATTCATCCTATTTTGTGCTAGTGAAGTCACTTAATGTTGCAGTCTCCGCAGTTAGAGACATCACTGCCGTCTTTTCTGATGTCACTTCTTTTGGCTTTTTTTATTAAAAATGCGTATGTTTTGGAAGAAAAAATCAAAATGCAGATAGTAATACACCTCTAAATTGGTATGACATGAAAAAGAGAGACTACCTCAGGACTAAAGAGGAAAAAAAAAAAAAAAACAAACTGAAAAATTCTGTGCAAGACAGGTAGAGAGGGAACAAAGAAAACTGACTGCCAGGCAGAAAACCCAAACACAGAGCAAGGCTCAGATTCTCCGTATGTAAACCAGCATCAAAGGTTTTATTGTTGTGTTTTATGATTCAATGGGGGGGGGACAAATAAAAACCCAGCAAAAAAAACCCAGACCAGATACAAAAGCATCAGTCCAGTGTGCATCTAGGTCAAACCATCCGCAATCTGAAGTGACTGCAGATCTGCTCTACACACTGCTTTAATACAAAATCCTAGGGACATAGGTCTATGGTATTTTATCACGTGGAAGATCGTAACGCGAAAAAGAAAAGGTAGCGCCATTTCCACCTTTATCTGTCTGGACGGGTCATTCCCGGCCTGGTTGGCACCATCATGGGTCTGGAGGGTGGTCTCATCATTGGCGGCCCTGGCATCATGGGCATGTGTCCTCCCATGGGTGGCCTCATCCCCGGAGCTACGAGGGGAAAGAGAGGACATTAGAGAAGAGCTCTCGGGAGCAGCAACAGCCAAATCACACCGATACAGCACGCAGGTTTCTCTCTCCCACCCTCCAAGGAACTTTCATTTTAGAAGTGTGTAAGCTTTGATCTGGAAGCTGGCTGAGATGGATTACGTTTCCCCTGAAGGATATTAGCAATTAATAAAGAAAGAACCAAGTTCCCAGGTTATATGCTCGCTTTTGACAATATTCACTGCTAAAATTATTGTCAACCACTCAAAAGTGACATTAACTTAATTACTGAATTGGAAAAAAGTATGAAATCATCCAGTTAAGCGTGTTAAAAAAAAAAAAAGACTGGTGTACTTCTTACAGCTGAGTAACAGCATTATCAAAGAAAAGCAGGTGCTCCACTAAAAAGCACTGAAATAATGGTTTCCATCCAACTTCTCCGTTTATTTTCAGGCAGCCACTGCACTGCCTAATATGGCAGATTATGCATGTATTTTGTGCCTTTAAAAAACACTTAAAGAACAGTTTCTACCAGCAAGACAATAACTGCAAAGACGCTTCACTACTTTTAGCGTGCATGTGTGTATTCCTCTAGATTTGTTCCAGTAACTGCTTCAATAAGACGTCCTCTGAGAATTCTTCAAATGCCAGTAAGCTCAAAAGCAGAATGGATCAAAGACATTTTAGTTTGCCTTTGCAATTCTGAAAAAAAAAACTTTTTAAGGCACTTAGTTTCTCTGGAACACAGTATCTTGAGACATTTTAAATAATAAAATTCATCTAGTGCTGAAACATACCCCTTGTGCAAAAACATAAGCACTACAAACACAGAATTCATAAACAATTAAGGATTGTACTGCTAAGACTAGACGTAGAAAAGCTACAATTTACCAGAGCACTAATTTCAGTTGTACAGAGGGACTAGTAACTCTCAATGAGTAGTAAAGGAACTTTAATTAGCAGCTATAAGACGGCTTTATGTCTCACCACGCAGAGATAACGCATCAGCAAATGCGCGTACGTACTATATGCAAACTGAAATTGTTCCACAGCTTGACACTTGGGGCTGTCCATCAGGCTGCGCCTAATACGATGTCTGACGTGACGCAAGCTATAAACTAGAGCCCATCGCTACAGCTACACCCAAGCACTGCAGCTGCTTCACATTTTCCGCTGCGTTCCTTTCACAACTCTCTGTTGCCCGGCAAGACAGAAAATATAACCCGAGCATCCTGCAAACCAGACCATGCAGTTACAGAGATTTACCTGTTTCCAGACTTACCAGGTCCAACCGGCATCATTCCTGGTGGGGGTGGGCCCATCATTGGCATCATTGGCGGGCCGCCCATATGAGGGGCCGGCATCATGCCAGGTCGCGGGGGGCCAGCTGGACACAGATACAGATTGATTACACATCTGGCTGCTTTCACGTTCATCAACCATGTACAATGCAGAAGAGCTGCTAATTTTTATAATAGTAATAAAGGTGTCTTAGATTGTTTTACAACTGCCTGCCTTCATTTTCAGTTCCAGCTCTGACTTCAGGTGCCAAAAAGCGAACCGGAGAAAAAATATTCTAGCTCTTATTTCCAACTTTGCATACGTAACGCACATCACCACCACTTCTCCAACAGCAGGACTTTCATACAGAGCTACAGGGGTCTCTAATAGAGACCTAAGCAGAAAGGGATCTCAGCCGTTTACCAGCTGAAGTGCTAAACGTTATCAATCCTATTCTATTTTTAAAAAAAACCACCAAAACAAAACACAACAAAACCCCATGCTGCAAGGTTTAATGAAGCTATCTATACGAGCAGAAATGAGGAAGCACACATTTCTATTAATGTACTCAACATCACTAAAGTAAGGCAAGCTAAAGGTTAAGATGGTTGCGAAACACCCTTACAAAGCATTCTCTACATTTTGATATTTGCAAGCTCAAAACATCTTAGCTTGATTTCAAGCTAAAAGGACTTTTCTCTACAAGTCCAGGAAACATGCAACACAACCTTCATCCCAGTTAAAAACCGCCCAGTTCAGACTTACGGATGCTGGGAGGAGGTGGTATCATGGCTCCTGCGGGAGGTGGTGCCGAGAATGGCGTAGGTGGAATTTTCCCTTGCTGAAATGCAGCCGCTACATTGGGGGGGAAAAGAAAAAAAAAAAAAGGAAAGAAAGAATCCCAGGAGAAAAACCAGTTACTAGGCTGAGGAAGGTCCTGCGTCAATCTTCCGTCTCATGCCACACGGTCACGTCATGCTGCGTGCTCGGTTGTGCTAACTCTGGAACAAATCCCTGGTTTATGCTGCTTGTCATGGCAGGAGCACCTGATATTCTTGAAGATAATTATTATAGTAATTACTCCAGCTGAGACTAGAGAGCTCCTTGATGAATTTCACACACCAAACAGGAAGGCGGATGGGAGAGAAAACACATCACGTGATCTGCAGCTGCAACTTTCACCTGGTATCATTAGGGAAAGACATGCTGTCCTGAAAATGGTAATAAGGCAATGACTGAGGTAGGTGACAAAAAGCATGAAAAACACCTTATGTGAAAGGGAAGAGAAGAAATTCAAAAGATTGGAATCGACTAGGAAGGCAAAAGAACGTGAAAGCTGGAGGCATCACAAGGAAAATGGACACAAGGAAATGGAATGAAACTGCATCAGGGGAAGTTCAGGTGGGACATGAGGGAAAGGTTCTTCACTGCGAGGGTGGTCAGTCCCTGGAACAGGCTCCCCTTGGAAGCCCCCATGGCCCCAGGCCTTTCAGAGCTCGAGGAGTGTCTGGACAACGCTCTTTGTCATATTTGTCAGTTTTAGTTAGTCCTGCGAGGAGCGGGGAGTTCGAGTCAATGATCCTTATGGGTCACTTCCAACCTGAAATATTCTACAATCTAAGGAAAGTTGCCACAAAGTTAATCGGGCATTTGTATTTCTGTTGACAGACAAAGCAAGAGGAAGAGACCCCTATAAACTGACAGAGGAAACGCTTCACTTTATTCAAGCCTTTAATAGTGGGAGGAAAAAAAATAAACCAATATCCCTAAAGAATTGAGGGCAACTAGAGCATTTTTATAAAAAATGCAAAAATACAATATGTCCATTTTCCTGTTTTTTTTTGATTTCTTATTCATGCTCTTTACATAAACATGCTACTACCAAAAAGCAAAAATACATTGTGTGACCTTGTACAACATCACTAGCAGTGCTAAAGGCGGTGGGTGGTATCTACAGTCCTCTCAACCACAGCAAGGCAGTAAATGCCTTGCACAAACTGCTTGGGTAGAGCCCTGTCTCGTACGTGGAACCCACATGCTGACGAGTTCAAGACTCAGATTCTAAGCGAAGTTTTTGCTCGTGATTCACAGAGAAAAGACTTCACCAGGGAAGTGAGGAAGAATTGACAAGGAAGAACAGAAGAAAAGCAGCAAAAGGAAAGACAGGGGGAGTAACGGGAGAGCAATCACGGGTCACAGAAGGATTCGCCTTACTTGTTTTATCAATCAGGCTCTGAGCTTGCTCCTCCATCCATTTTTGATAGTAGTCTTTCACATTCTCTTTGTGTTTTCGGCCACTGCAGTGGGTTTTTCTCACGGAGGGCTAAGAAAGAGCAGGTAAATCCAAACCTTATATAATATCACATAAACCCAAAGTTTACTGGGAACTGTCGTGAAGTTTTAAGCCCATGCAATTTAGCAGTATAAAGCAGGTTGGTTTCTGCACCCAGTCAGAGGACAGGTGATGCACAAGACCTTTACGTATAAACTACAGGTGCTGAGACCTGGCGTTAAGTAAAAGAGGTTGCCCCAACACCCACCCAGCTGCCCCCAACTAACTCACCACAACACTGATAGGCAGCCACCAGCACGGGCTGCCCTTAAGCGCTGAATATCAGCAATACTCAAATTTCTCCCCCCACCGTTTCTTTTTTGGAAAGAAGCCGGGGAGGAAGGAAAGGAGTCAGACGAGTAGGACAGTGCAATACTTCAGGGAGCCTGGCTTTAGGCTAGCTAAATTTAATTTTAATACACTCGAGGAACGAACGCAGAGATCCGCTGCTTACCGAGTCATGGGTGAGGTACGTGTCGCAGTAGTCACAATAAAACCTGCAGAGGGAAAACTCTGGTTACTAAGAAACCCCCCGCCCCTCACACCGGCTGGAGGCCGCGGCGCCGCCCCGGCCAGGCTGAGCCCGCGCCCCTCCGCGCCTCCCCAGGCCCAAACGAACGCCAACGGCCCGCCGGGGCCGCCAAACCGCGGCGGGGACCCGCCGGCCACAGGCACCCCCCACCCCGGGCCGGGCCCGGTCTCCCGCCGTCGCTGCGCTCACTTGGGCATGGCGCTCCCCACCGCTGCCGCCGCCAGGAACTGACGCAATCACAGCGCGACGTCTTCCACCCCTTGACCTCCATCGGCTGCCGTAGAACGTCATCAGCGCGGGGCGGACTCAGCACCGCGCGAGGGCCTACAAAAAAGGGGGAATTACGGAAACAGCGTCATTTTGGGACGAACCCGCCCACGGCGGACCTTGCCCCGCCTCCTTTGTGTAGCGCCACGTGACGTCGAAGAGCCCCGCCCGCCTCTCATTTGCATATATCAACACACGCGCCCGCTCTGCCTCCATCTATGGCAGCGCGTGGCTGCAGGGGGCGATATGCAAATTAATCCTTCTGCCTTGTGACGCATCACGCGAGGCGCCCGCCCACGTACACAAAACGCTCATTTGCATACGCCCCCGCCCCTTCGCCCTTGCGGCTCTCCTTCCGCCCGCCGGCGGAGGGGGCGGGGCGTGCTGCCCAGTCTCCGCCCCCTCCTGGTGTCCCCGCCGCGCGGCGGGGTGACGCCACCGCGCCCCTGGCGCTAGGAGCGCGGTGGCGTCATAGACCGCGTGCCCCTGGCGCGAGGCGGGGCGGCGCTTGCGCAGTAGCGGGCAGCGGCTGGCGTCGCCCGCGCCCCCTCCCCTCCGCCCCCCGCCGTGCCCGCGCTCCCCCCGCGCCCCCATGCGGCGCTGAGGCGGCGGCGGCGGCAGTGGGGCGGCCCCGGGGCGGCGGGGCCCGCCGAGCGCCATGGAGGGGATGGACGTGGACCTGGACGCGGAGCTGATGCAGAAGTTCAGCTGCCTGGGCACCACTGACAAGGACGTGCTGATCGGCGAGTTCCAGCGGCTCCTCGGCTTCCAGCTTAGCCCTGCCGGCTGCGCCTTCTTCCTCGACATGACCAACTGGTGCGGGGAGGACCGGCGGGGTGCTGGGGCTGCGGGGTGGCGGGCCTAAGGAAGGGGAGCGGCGGGAGGGCCGCCGGCCCTGAGGCGGCTGAGGGGGGAGAAGGCGGGAGGGCCGCCGGGGCCGGGGTTGAGGCGGGGAAAGCGGGAGGCCGCCGGGGCTTGAGGCGGGGGGGAAGGCGGGAGGGCCGCCGGGGCTTGAGGCGGGGGGGAAGGCGGGAGGGCCGCCGGGGCATGAGGCGGGGGGGAAGGCGGGAGGGCCGCCGGGGCTTGAGGCGGGGGGGAAGGCGGGAGGGCCGCCGGGGCTTGAGGCGGGGGGGAAGGCGGGAGGGCCGCCGGAGCTGAGGGGCCGCCGGAGCCTGAGGCGGGGGGAAGGCGGGAGGGCCGCCGGGGCCGGGGTTGAGGCGGGGAAAGCGGGAGGCCGCCGGAGCCTGAGGCGGGGGAAGGCGGGAGGGCCGCCGGGGCCGGGGTTGAGGCGGGGAAGGCGGGAGGACGCTGGGGCCGAGGGCCTGAGGGGCCGCCGGGGCCGAGGTTTGGGGGGGGGGGAGTACGGCGGGAGGGCCGCCGGGGCTGAGGGGCCGAGCCGGGCCGCCTTCCCCCCCCCACCCCGCCCCGAGCCGCTTGAGGAGGTAGCAGGCCCGTCCCGTCGAGGCGGTGTTTGTTGTGGGCCCCCCTTTCCCCTCCCCTTCCCCCGGGGTCCGGTGATGGCGGGGCCAACTGCCGGTGTGGTGGGGAGGGAGCTATCATGGCAGCACAGAGGAGGAGAGGAGCAGGACGGGGCCTGGGGTTTCGCCTCCCGTCGCCGGCTCGGGGTTGTGATTTTTGCCAGGTTGTGGAGCTCATCGGTCAAAGGGCTGCGGAGCTGTTAAAGAGTGACTAATTGCTAGGAAGAGGGGAGGAAGTGGCGGGGGGGGGGCATGTGATCCAGTGGGCCCTGAAGCTTTAAAGGGCGCTTGGGCGCTTTCTCTGCGGAAGGGGAGGATGAGCTGAATTCAGGGGTGGGTTATGGTGCCCTGGACCCTAAAGCAGGCTTCAGAAGGAGGGAAAAGTGTTACGGAAGGGCTGTATGGAAGTGTTAAAACTGCCACGGTCTCCGTGTGAAAGTTGCCTAGGTGTTTGGTGAAAACTTAGCATCTGCTTGCAAACTAGGGGTCTCTCTAAATACTCTGGCTTTCGGTGTATATTGCGGCTTCATAAAGATTTTCTGTCACTGCCCTAGGAAAAAAGCAGGTACAAGTTATCAGGGAAGCTGCAGCTCGAGAAGAATGTGGGAAATATACAATATAATGGTGAAAAACAGCAACCAGGAGATTTAGTGGTACAGTGGGCCCAGTGACTGTGAAAGAATGTTGTGAAATTACTGCTGTTTGAATTGTGGGGCTGGACTCATTATTGCCACTTGCATCTTTTAAACCATCTCTATCAGCTTTGCTGTTGTGCTGGGCACTTACCAAATGTGACCCTCTTGGTAGGTTTGCATCTCACAGACGAATGCAGGAGAGCAAGGTGTTATCTGTTTCAAATATTGTTAACAGAGACTACTTAATTAAGTTGTAGCTACAATTTTTTTCTTAGTGGTATGACACCAAATCCAGAAACCTCAGGTTTGAAACTAGAAATCCAAAGCAAAGGTCTTGATATCAACAGTTGGGGAAAAAACTTGCGTGTAATTGTTGAACTAATAAACAGTAATGACAGCTTTGTCACTTTTTTCCTTTCATCCTTTCCTCCTTCTACAGCTCTATATTGAATTATATTGGCAAATCTGCAGAGGGAGTAAGGGAATAGCAAATAATACCATGTGCTTTGTAAGCTGATACAATGCAAAAGAAGGTCTCTCTCGAGGAGTTCAGGAGTTTGCTTTGGAGAAGTGCTTCACAGCAGAAAATGCTTTCCCACTTTATTCACGTGCTGATAATATGAATAAAACTACCGA
Source organism: Alca torda (assembly GCA_008658365.1). NCBI lineage: Eukaryota > Metazoa > Chordata > Aves > Charadriiformes > Alcidae > Alca > Alca torda. The sequence continues at coordinate 3,122,478 of CM018095.1, forward strand.
CACTGCAGCATAATACTGTTTTGGTTTTTTTTCTGGGATGTTCCTTGGGAGAGCAGAAAGCTTAGCAGAGCTGAACCTGCAAGTTACTCGTGAAGATACTATGTATAACCACAGCATTCCAGATTTGTGGTGCAGAAGCTCTTTCTTTTTCAGGAGTATTTAACTTCTTTCTGAATTAACAGTATCTCAAATGCAATCTTATAACCGATGGTATTTAAAAAAAGTCTTTTAATTACAGGTGAAGAAAATAGCTTTGATTTCACAACTTCACTGGCTAGTTTGGTTCAGAAAACACCAAGTTTTCAAGTTTTTGTTGGTGTACTGGTTGATAAGCTTTGTAGATGTATGGGGGCGTTTAAAAAAAATAATTAAGTTGGTGTAATGTGTACAGGAGACAGTTAGCACAGGCTGTAGTGTGGTTACTCTTAGAGTGGGCTTAAAGCCTGGGAGAGTTTAACCTTTCAGCAGAGGGAGTTGAGATGGGTACGCTGACAGGTGCTGCTCATTTTTCTCGTGTGTTCCTGCCAGGGCGCCGCTTTCCTGACCTGCGCTATCATTTGTTGTGCCTGTTTTTGTGCAGCTTACAGTTCTGCCATCGTGTTTGTGTCCCATTCTCCAGCTCCCACCTCTTCTTAGTGTGGCTGTTGGGTTATCAGCCTGAATGTCCTAACCCTCCTCTCACTCATAAAGAGCTGCAATCAAGACACATTTTCCTTTTCTGGAAGCACCTCTCCTTTGTCAGATTGGGGGCCCCTGTGGAATCCACACGGCCCCAGGTGATGTTAGGCACTGGCCTAGTAGTTTTGTTTTTTGTGGCCTAGAATTAGGATCAGGATCTTCTATCACTAGTCTGTCCTGCAAATAATTTGTCTGGATGAGACTGTCAAGTCACTTTTCCTTTGGTTAAAGATATGGCACTCGTCTTTCACTCTCTTTCTGTATCAGGACTAATTTCTTCTGCAGGAAATGGTGCAGGAGCTCACAGCAGGGGGGAAAGAAGTGCACTTAACTTGAGTTCTGAGGCTGAGTTCTTTTTAGCGATGTCCCTGAATGGGTTAACTAAGACAGACATAAATAACTTTCACTAGAACCTTTTTCACAAGTGTGGCAAGTTGCTCTTTGGTGATAATTATGTAGTCTCCAGACCTGAAGTTACTTCCCTGTTGTGTGCCTTTCACGTGTTGTGTAGTAAATAATCTGAGCTGTAATGTGTTTTGAAAGAATATATTCAATAATATCATTAGTAATTGTATTTAACATATTTAAAGTGAATTTGCACGTCTGCTGGAATAGAGGAATTATTTTAAAACAGGTTGTTCAGCCAATTTGTGGGAAAAAATGAGTGGCTGATTGTGGAGCAATATTGATACTTTTAAGTAGCCTTTAAAAGTCAGTCCCCTTCTTCAGTTTACCTGGCATTGCTGAATGTGCTTTCAAAGTTCTGGCAGACTTGGGGCAGTACTAAGAAACTGGCAGCTGGTTTTATTAATAATATTGTAAAAATGCTTGAGGTAGAACACATGCATCCTAAGTTTCTGAGACTGTTCCTTGATCTTCAAGAAATACAGGTTAAACACTTTGGTGAGTTGTATTTTTCCCTGTTATTTATTAAACACTTTCCTAGAGTTCTGCCTCTTTTTAATTACGTGTTGAGTTCTGTTTGTGGGCTCTTCGAACTTCATAGCTTTCTGCTACATAAATCTGACTTTGCCCTTGCTGAGAGTCCCAGCTGCACATGCTTTAAAGGCAGCACGCATTGTCACTCTTTACTATTTATTTATTTATTTATTTTTCATTAGAAGTTGTGAGGCTTTAGAGTGAGAGGTTCAGCTTTCGCTTTTGGCCTACAACCAAAAGCGAACTTCTCCAAAAGATGTTTTGGCACCGAAACCGTTTTCTTCCTCGGGAGGAAAACCCAGGCAGCGTAGTTGGGGAGGGCATTTTGCTGCCATTGCATCTGGGATGAAAATCCACCCTCCATTAAATGGCAAGCTTAACTCTCCTGCTCCCTTCCCCCCTGCCAGATGTTATGCAAGGCAGAAGCCGGGCTGCCTGCGGACCCACGCACATCCAGCACCGCAGGTTTGAGGGAGGGGGCTGTTAGGAGTGATTTTTGTGGTAAAGTTAAGTTCCAGGTGTCTACAGTTCTTCGGTGTTATGTGATAGTGTGGCCAGGAACGTGTCTGAACTTGTCTAGACTCAGTAAGTCTACGTCTACCTACCTAAGAAACTCCTTTTGAAAACCCTTTGTGGTGATGGTTTAAAAAGAGGGATTCTTTAGGTCAGAGAGTTGATACTGAATGAGTCTGCACTGAAATACCTACTTGCAGCCTCCCTAACACAGGAGCGGTTGTAGGTCTCTGGGAAGATGGTACCAGGGCAGACTGGACTTACTAAAAACAAAAGTTGTTAAGTGTCAGCCTAGCCCTGACTGCTTTTCAGCAATATGGATTAGTATAAATCTAAGAGCAGAGGGAACTTTGCATGGAACGTGCGTTTTATTTTTTGTTAACACTCAGTTAAGGCCTATTTCATAAAAGCCATTAAATTCCTCTAAAGTTTGTATGGAAATTGTACTGTGACAAGGAAAAGGAATTTTATTTTTTTTTAATTGGAGAGTATACCGACTTTGAGGGTGAGAAGCTGCAGCATAAGTCTTGGAGCTTCGTTAATTCTGTGAGAAAGTGAATTAATTTGATTTGAAGTAGCTAGTGGGGCTGGATTTAAAATCTATATTTCAACACAGTTGACTGAAGGGATTCCTAATTTGGAAGACTTATTTTAATGTATGTATATTTCAGTAATTTACATGTAATATTTCTTTACATTCTCTTTTTAGCTTTTGTTTAGAAAGCTGAATTTTTATTAGTGTAGTAGGTGTGCTATTTAATTGAAATGTGTCAGATACTGATGGTTTCCATTGTGTGTGGGGAAAAAAGTTTTATTGTTGCAAACCCTAGACTTTTTTGATCTAGGCTTTCTGGTGGAAAAAGGTCTTTCTAAGGTCGTTTTTTGTAAGGTAGTTAGCTCTTTTCTGGAGGTCCTTGATTTTTTTCATGTGCTTAGAAGAATTTGTAGCTGTATCATTGTTTAACTAGTACTCTAAAGGTGATGTTTGGCATGAAAATATTTATAATTTTATCTCTGAAAACACTACAGAAATCTAAAACCTCTTTCTATATTGTGTAAGATGTAGGGCATTTCTGTATATGTGAGGCGAGCCAGGGTGAAGTAGGGATTAGCTCATGGTGATACCGATTTTTACATTGGAAATATGAAATTTTCAAGCATAGCAAAGAAAATATCTTTAACACTTTTGTGTGAATGTTTTATTGGTCTCTGAGAACAGACAGAATATTGCCTTTTAGCAAAATTACAATTGCCTTATACGTGCATGCTTTTATCCCTGTGGGTGAGATGTTTAAATTCTTTATATCAAATGAACCACCTATATTGCCCAGAAGTGGATGTACTTGACTGGGAGTCTAAAGACATGCTTTAGCTAATAGGGTGGGGGTTTTTATTGCTTTTACTCTGACTTTGTGGAAGTGTTTAATTTTTGCTTTCTAGCAAAGATTATAGGATGCTACTTAAAGTAAAATTTGGATCTGTGGATGAGAGCCTATCTATTTACACTTGATATTAACGGTGGAGTATAGGTGCTATTCAGAGAAATACTCCAAGTATATATAGGTAAGACAGCAGGACATACAGAATTTAACATAACGGACTCAAACCAACAGGATTCACTCACATGAGATGTGTTTCCCACAGTGGGTAACACCAGTACTCCTGGTGTTGATTTTCAACCTTGCAGGTGTTTGCAGAACTGCCATTAAAAAAAAAAAAAAGCATGCAGATGTCCTCCATTAACAGATTTTTTTGATTGCTGTTCAAAAGAAGCTCTTCAAGTGTGTGTCAGGAAAAACTTGGGTTAGAAATGCTCCTTCTCAGCTCAGACGCAGGCAGGTGCTGTGTGTTGGCCAGAGGATGGTACCGGTGTGTGGGCAGGCTCTTCATCCCAATGTCCTCGGCTGTCCTGCGCTCACTGTATTTAAAGGTCTGCTGGTGCAACATGCCCAATCATCCTGTGGTATGGTATTTTTCCAGTCTTCAAATAGTTGTGTGTTGTGTTTCAAAGATCTATGGAAAAAACATATCTAGAAGGCAGATAGGACAATGCAAAGTCAGACTGTGCAGCTGTAAGGTTTTTAGGCATTACCTGTAAGGATATGAATATTGAGGTGGAATGTGGGGCCTTAGCTACACCATGAAACCTTTGACTGTGTGATTATATCAAAAGCCATTTTTATTGATTACAGTGTGACTCTACCTGCTTCATCTGGTAGAGGGGTTCACTACAGCTAACTGCTGCCATTAAAATACCTGCGTTTTTATTCCAACCCTTACTTAAACACCAGCAACCCCCCAAGAACTTAACTAATCTCTTAAATCAAAACACTAGTTTTATATCATTCTTTAGATGCAAATATGCATCTCTTCTATTACTGATCAAATACTTGTGATTATAGGGCTAATATGGTGTTAGTTCTGTATTTTTGTACGTTTGTGGGAAAAAAGTCTATTCTTGTTTGGTCTTATATCAAGATCTCTTCTCTAGTTTTCATTTGGATATCCTGACTGGAGTGTGAACAAATTAATTTGGTTTCTGCAGCTGTTTGAAGGCGATGTTGCGATGTTTTTGTTGATGACCAGTAAACTAATCAACTGCTATCAGAGAACTCCATCTGATTTTTCAATAGATGTTCTTTATTGCTACATTTACTGAGTTTCTTCTCTTTCTCCACATGTGAGAAGTCAAAGGGAAGGTAGGATAAAACAACAAACAGTAGGATTTTCTCTTTCCTGGAACTAATGAATATAAACCTTGCTTTCATGTTCATATTGTCATTGTTGGATTCGCCACAGAGTTTATTATGCCATCGTGAGAGGGGCGTTGTGCTGTGTCTGCTTTACCTTAGAAGAGTTCAGGGGTCCCTGCTGTCCATGGCTTACTCTTTGTCCATGGGACTCCTTTTTGCTAATCCACATTCAGATAAATCTGAGGAAAACTTCTCCCCTGCTCTGTGTAAACCTCAGGCTTGGTTTTGATACTCCTTTCCTTTTGAGAGAGCAGCGGGGGGAATCCTCGTGTCATGGAGGAGCCACAAAACACACAACCTGATCTTTCGAGTCAATCCTCCTCATTCCCTGGAAACCTCTTTGGGTTAGTTCAATACTCATCCAGGCATCTGGTAGGAAAGTGATAGTGGCAGCTGGGAAGTTGCATTACTTTGCTTCTCTTTTTCCTATATCAGGTGATAAAAACAAAACAGTCTCGTGTTATGTGTCTCTACATAGGAAGTATTTTAAGTGATCTAGGTCTTAATGTGACTCTTAATCAGATTAATATTTGTAGGTGGTGACCAGTTGAACTGAATCTGGTGAGAAGGGTGTGGAGCCCTTGGTTTAACCCCACTTGGGTTTTGATAAAGCTAAGTAGTAGGGGAGAGGGAAGATGAGGATTTAAACTCTTGATGGCATTCTTACTCTAAAATATTTGATGAACTGCTGTCCTTACAGGCAGAAGAGACACCATAGGAAACGGGTCTAGTAGTTCTTGATGTACTGTCACTGAAATGCCAGAACAGCCTGGCAGTCTCTGAGCTGTGGCCGCTGCTAAGCGGTGTGTGCGTGGGGTCGCTCGTACCCCGTGGCTGGGGAGCAGAAAATAGTTCTTAAACTGTTTAATCTCTTGTGGCTAACATAAAGTGTAGTGGATGTCATCTTAGTACATGTGACCTACTGTAGACTGTTGCATCTCTGGTGTCCACAGCTGCCCCCTGATGCTACTAAACATAACAAAATCATAGAATTAAACAATTGAAAAATATTTTCTTGGACAGCTTTCATTTAGTGCATTAAAAAAACACACACACCCCTCTTCTCCAGAATAACTCAAGTACTCGACCTGATGATTTTGAATGAAATCTACACTTTAAATATAATATATTTTTAACTATGGAGCATACTATATTTGTTCTATGCTCCAAATTACAAAACATACAAAAATTGGGTGCATGTGAAATGGAAATGTAAGCAGACAACTGTAGCAGAAGGAATCGGGTACAATATAATTTTAGTCCAGCTGGACTGCCTTACATGCCTGAACTTGTTCTCAGACAGTTTCTGTAGCTTAATCCCCCTTTACTTTAATGCAGACAATTATAGATTGGTGACATAGTTTATACTGAGGAATTAGCAGTTACAGAATCTTTTGCGTACTGGCAGCTCTTGATTACTTTCCACTGGGAAGAGATGTTGCCTGTTTTCAATGGCAGCAAGTAGAGAGCAAGCTCCTGCTGTGACATTCTCAAAATATTTTACCCTGCACTTAAAGCTCCTGACCACCTGCTTTAGGAGGGCTCAGCTGCTGGGGATGGCTGGGTGGACTTGTGCTTGTAGCAGCATCGTGGTATGGATTCTGTCACCAAGGCCCCTTGCTGCTCTTTGCCAAGGTACAGTGCTCAGCCAGGACCCCACCAATGTGTGTGTATGTTTGTACGTAGAAGCCTGCTAAAGGAAAGTGATTTCCTTCGGTGGTTTGGGGTGTGCTGAACGTGGTGTGCCTCTTCTGTGGCCTCTCAGTTTCTCTCCTCGTGCTGCCCCTGCGGAGAGCACAGTATTGCTTCTGGTCACTGGGAGTTTCTGTCTTCTTCCTGGAACATCCCACTTGTATTTGGAACTGGCTGTTTTCAGCTAAGACAATGAAGTGTTTTTCTGTGGCTTCATGTGAGAAAATACATAAGCTTTGAATTAGCCAGTTCTTTTTCCCTCCTCCCTGCCTCCTTCAGCCATGTAAGTTCAGCTTAAAGCTTTCAACTTCCCTCAGTGGTCCTTTTGGATCATCTGAGATGGTTTCCCAACCTCATGGTTTAGTGTAAAGAGAGGTCAAGAATGAAGATAACCGATAGACACATTTTGCTTTGTGAAATGATGTCTGTTGAAAGCTGTTCACTGATTAAAATTCCAGTCCTTCAAAACATCTTGAGACTTTCCACTTAATTGCCATGTGTCATCTCTGTTGAAAATGTTTGAATTGAAAACTCCAGGTAGAAGTGCTTCCCTGTGGCGAAATGAGTGTGTCTCTTTCCCCACCCCCTTCAGCTTTCTCTAAGGCTTTGAGTGAAGCATCTCCTACTTCAGGAGCAGTAGGGTAGTTGTTTGAGATGTCTAGCCCATAGCGTTACCAGTCCAGTTCCCCAGTAGCTGGAGCAAATAAAATCCAAATAAGATAATAGAGACTAAGAGACAAAAAGAGTGGATTTAGGATTGCCTCATTTGGATGTCCTCCATATACATTATTAGTTTCTCCCACCTGAATCATGTAGAGATGTTCCATTATTTAGGAGTGAGAAATTATCCATCTGCTGCACTTTCTCTTTTGTTAATTTCTTTCTGGTTTTAACAATAGACACCTTATGTGGGGCATTATGGTGCCTGGTTACCTATTGCATTTGGAGAATGAGAGAAAGGACTGTAAAGGTTGAGAATTCAGTTATGGAAAGAGTACAAGGTGTTCTACATAACATATTATGTTCTTAGATTGTATTGTACTTCTGTGTGGCTGCTCAGTTTTTGCATTGCATGTTTCCAGGAGAATAACACCTGAGTTGCTTTTCTCATGACAAAATGTAGCGCCATATGTGAGTGCTGAGGACGTACACCGAACATACATTACAGCTTGGGCACTTGCCCGGCTTTTCTCTACCTCCACAGAGGGAGAGAAATGTAACTTGGCATTCATGTTATTACAGTTGCTCTGCACAATGAAGTGACCGAGTCCATTTGTCAAAGTGCTTTTTACTTGACTTAATAAATGTCCTCCGCTTACTCTCTGTGTATGATCTAAGGGCTACATCCTGTGTGAAATTCTAAATTGAAGGGTAACTGGGTGCTGCACTGAGAAGTCCAGCCTTTGCTTTTTCTGACAGCTCAGGAGAATCAGGGAACTGGAAACTTTGACCTGTGAGCTGGTGATAGGTGATGTGGCTGTAGGAATGGGCAGGAGCTATTTTTGTCTGCTGGATTTTGAGATTAGGCTTGTTTGATTTGGATTTTTACCCCTCAAAAATATTTCTTTAAAAAAAAAGTCTCTTTGGATCTTTTATCACAGAACTTATCAATAATGAAAGCTTACAGATTCCTATTATATTTATGGTTAAAATTTTAAAGTTGTTGCTTTCTACTGTAAATGTTATTTTGCAGTGGAATTCTTACGTGTCACCGCATACATTAGACAATCTGCACATCATAGGGGGTTTTTTAGAGTTCAGATCTTTAAGCTACTGGATTGAAAACAAAACCAAAATACTGTTCCCTGTGTCAGCCATGCGTGATGGTTGGTGGGAGAGGCGCGTGGGAGGGTTACAGCTGCTGGATGGCAGACGATTCTTCCAATTTGCTTTCCCTCTACCTGTTTTGAGAATATCTGTGTGCCAGGACTCTAATGTCCCTTGTCTCATACGTTAGGATGACCGTTTTGTATTGCTTTCCTTCCAAGATGCTTTACTTCTCTATGTTGAAAGAATCATGTTTTATTGGTAACAGAAGGATTAGGTATTGTGCATCTGCCCTGCTTTGCATAAGGCTGCAGTGAGTAAGCCTCAGTGCTCTGGTTTCTTCATTCTCCTAAAAAAGAATCTGAGTCAATTAATTTAAAAAAAAATATTTCCAATTACCCGTATATTGCTTTTTGTTTGCACAACAGTTAGGTTGTATAAGGAGGCCTCCAGTTTGTGAATTGATTTGGAAGAGTTTCTTTTATTTTTGAATACTGCTTGGTGACCTAGTTAATTGGGAGTAATTACTGTCTAAATATATTGGTTTAACATAACAAAAGGCTGTCTGGAAAAAAACAGGGAAGGGAAAGAATGGCTCAAGATAAACCATCTCTTTGCAAACACTTAAGAGTTGTTAAGGGACATCTCCAGAGCTATTAGCAGAGAAGGTTTTAACTTCACTATTGTAATTTAGCTCCCGAGGCTTGAAACAAAGCAGCAGAGCAAAAGAATTGATTTGGAAAGGAACAACTTTCTCTAGTTCTGTGGATAGTATTTTGTTGGAAAAGCACTTGACCCGTAAGAGTCATGGGATGCCCTTGGAGAGGAAGGAGTGGGACACCCGTAGTTAGAATAGATTTGGTTCATAATTTAGAGCTATACCCTTTACTTGCTGCCTTCTCCCCTCTGTCTTTCCAGAATCTTGCTCTTAGGACTAAAATTGAGCACTGTTTTGATTTTAAGTAGGCTCACCTGGTGACTGCTGATTGCAGGCTTTTCCAGGAGTTTGAGGCTAAATCCTGTCAGACCTGCTCTGTAAGTACGGCAGAGCTACAAGCTGTTGCAGCCCAGGACTGCTCTAAAAATGGAAAAATTGCTTAATTTAGGACAGGTAAGGGGAGCCTGACACCTGAAGGGCTATGTTAACAAAGAGATGTATGGCAATCCCTGTAATTAGGCGAGAGCAGTCATGTGAATTACACTGGCTGGATTTGGCACGCTCATCTTCGTTTCAAAGTTGTTTGGTTTATAATAGTAATTTATCTCATATGGCAGAGAGCAAAGGGGTAGTGTGGTGCAAGTCACACCGAGGAGGAGTAAAATAAAGCAGGCATGGAGGTGTAAGCAGGAGCCTTTAGGTGATAACCCTTTCCTTTTGGAGGTCTGACTCCTGTCCCTGAAGTATCTGCAGTTGGTGCTGTGCAATTACAACTGGGGCACAAGGGTAAAGGCCTAAAAAAAAAAGTGTGTGTATATATATAAAAACACAAATTTGAGGACCTTGAATGTGTTTGACCTTGAAGCTATCTCTCTCATAAATGCTTGCATTTGCTGGTGAAGTCCACTAATGTTGTGCCTGTAGTAGAAAAGCTGAGCAGCAGGGTGTTCTAATTAATCTCTATAACCTGCAAATAATCAGGTTCCAAATAGTTTGCCTCTCAAATGGCACTTGTTTTCCCCAAGCAAAATACTGCATTGGAGCTGATACTTGTTTTTTGGGGGGATAAGGAAGAAGGGGGGGCAGTGTCTTTTGGAAAGAGTGGAAACAAAGCTAGCAGGGCTAGGTTGCTGGTTGTGTAAGCAGAGAACGTGACTAAAATGTGAGCGCTGTGGGTATCTCTTGCAGCAGAGCAGTGCCATACGGCCTCTCAGTGGCTATCTCTTAGGGTTGTCTGTGTCAAAGAACTTGAACTTAAGTCAGATTTGCTTTGTCATCCTGACTTTGGCTCTCGCCACTTTCAATTTCTCATTAGTTTCTGGAAGCTTCTTTTTAGTTCTCTAGTGGGAAGGCCAAGGTGTATTCAAACACGCAAAAGGGCTCACCCCAAACAAAACCCTCCACGCATTGGTCGAAATGGTGGGAGCAGGCGGGTTGGTTTGCAAATATCTGATCACAAAAGAGTGGCAAATCTGTTTTTCAGCATGTGTTCTTCTTTAGTTAGTTTTTAACTAAATGCTGCAGAGGACTGGAGTTGTTTCCCAATGGCAAAGCAAGCAATGAAATATGACACAGGGAGGGGAAGGGAGTTGGCAGAGGGCCTATGTGCACAAATAGCCCACTACCTTTTGAAGCGTATTTACAGCCAAGCAAACAAAAACCAGTGCAGGCTGCCTTACAAAGAATTACAGTAGAAATCTTCCCCTTGGAACTTTTATTTTCTTCCTCTCGATGTCAATAAAACATCATTGCTACTGATTCCAGAATCAAAACTCACAAGATGTTGTGGTATGTCTGAAAATGTATTTATATAGTAGTGGATCAGGAGGAGAAAGAGCTGTATTGCTGCCTTTTGTAGCTCTTACAATATCTTTTGCCTCGGACCGCTGTAATACAGGAAGAAATCCTAGTGCAAACTCAACTGTAGATCACAGCGTTAGCTGGTTGAGCGAACAGGAGTCTCTTGGCACGGCCCCGTTGTGAGTTATGTAAATCTTGTGCAGTGTATAAGCAACAGGCGGCTGGTGACGTAAAACTGAGCATTTGTCTCTATTTATTGGCTAATGTGACATGCACCCTTCCTCTAGCATTTGACTGAGCTAACTGTATTAAATATAGCCCTGACACTCCTAAGTAGAAAATGCCTCCAGCTGAATAATGGCTTCTGGGCTGAAATTCATTGTTCTAAACGTGGAAATCTTACACGGTGATTGTCTCCCCTCCGTATCAAAGTCCGTCCCATGTTGATGGCGAAAGATCTCGCTGTAAGCCTCTGTTTGCTGAATTTGCCGATCGATCATCGTGGCCATGTTGTGCCCAACATTCCTCCAGTGCCTCCTAACGCATTGGCCGTGCTCTGTGAGACTTAGCGGGATGTCGGTAACTTCTGCAGTGATTATCTTCTGTCATTTGTGGTGGATTATCAAACTGATACATCTGTTGTTTAGGTCCTCTCCATTGCGGGTGGCTTGCAGATCTGCCTAATACTGCCGTTACCCCCTTTGACCCAAGCTTCAGTGCTATTAGCTGTTGCACTTTTGGTCCTTTATGTTTTCTGTGAGGAGAAAGTAGTGATGCTGCTCCCATGCAGTTCTGATTTTATCCAGAATGCCTGATCTTATTTTTTTTTTTCCCCCCTTGAACACTGTAGGACTTGAACAGGAGGCAGTTTCTTTGCTCACTGTTTCGAGCCTCTTTCCAGCTGGCAAGCAGTCCAAAAATCCCTATGTTTGCTCTTTCTCAGGGTCATGCTGCAAATGTTTCTCTTGTTTTCACCTTGGCTTTCTGGCGTTGGTTTAGACACATGACACTCCACCACACAATACAAACCCTCAATATATCACTGTACACATGGAGCACGGCTTCTGCATGGCTTTGTTTTAGGTGGTGGTTCCCAGTTCTTGAAGGTTTGGCTGTTGTTTTTTTTTTCTATCCTGCTCAAAAAAGCAACACAGACTTCTGTAATCATTAAAAAGCAGTTATGCCCATTGCATTTGGTGAGATCTTAGTTGTCTCCATTCTCACAGCACCTACTCACAACATGTAAATTAGGGCCACAACCTCACAGACATGCGTAAACAGAGGAATTACATGACTTGCCAAACACTTACATAATAACTTAATAGTATATCGTGGAACAGCAGCTAAGACTCATGAATCCTCTTCCTGTTTGACTGCTCCTCTTCTCAAATTAATTATCATATGAGTTTCAGCTACACCACAACTCAGGAATTGATAGCATTTGTGGCTTTCTGAACATCCTTAATATATCACAGGATTCCACTGTCATTTGTCTTTATTCAGTAAGGACTTCTGATTCAGGTGGTTTATAAGTTCCTTTGAGTTGTGACTATCCAGAGCTGAGCCAGCACTTTAATGATTAATAAATACTCTTAAGGGCACTCATGGCTCATACATGACCATGTGTTTCAAACGCAGCAAGGCTTGAGTTATTAACCATAGCTACTGATGCCCTTTGGCCCTGAGAGCTATCATAAGGGTGTTCCTTGTGTTTTGTTCATCTTGTGCTCCTTTCAGACCCTTTGTGACAAAATAAAATGGAGAGGTTCAGTCCTTCTGAAATTAGCTCAGGAAACAAGGCTGGTATAGAGAAACTGCCCTGTTGTTTACATGCTGCTGCGTAGCGCTTCCCTCGGTATCTCTTGAACTTCTCAGCAAATTTCATAAAGGGCTAACGGGGTAGAGGTCACCAAGACTTGTAAGTTCCAAGATTTCCAGTGAAAATAAGAAGCAGAGCAGAAAAGTGGTGTAAAATAGTGTCCCTGGTGAGTAAAATACTGAATTTTGGGCTCTGCTATCTTGGAGAATCCATGTGTGATAGAGCTTTTAAAAAACATGAGAGCAGAGCTAATATAGTCTGGATAATATTTTTGCTTAACTGTTTAGGATGACTTATGTAAACCTGTGAAAAGGACCTGACCCACCTGTACTTCAGGTTGTAATCTACTTTTTTTGCTTTCTAGGAATCTGCAAGCCGCCATTGGAGCCTACTATGATTTTGAGAGTCCAAATATCAATGTACCCTCCATGTCCTTTGTTGAAGATGTCACCATAGGTGAAGGAGAGTCCATCCCTCCTGATACCCAGTTTACAAAAACATGGAGGATACAGAACACAGGTAAGACTTTTGGTCTGTAGCAAACCCCATGTAGCGTGTATTATGTGATAGGGTGGCAGAGCTAGTGGGAGAGATGCTGGCGTAAGGAGGAGGTTTGTGTGCACTTAACTTGGACTAGAGCCACCTTGCTACTGAAGGAGGTAGCCCGCCAACCCCTGCACATTCCCCTTCTTACGTTTGTGCAGTTTGTGGCGAGACACGCAGCTCAGTTCACCACCAGTCTTGTTCCTCATGCTACCACACAAACAAAAACTCTAGGAAACTTCTAGATAAAAGAAATTGAAGTACAAGTTTGGTTTTTTGTGGCTTTTTTTTTTTAGTGCAAGTAGTTAGATCTGAAAATAAATCAAGAATCCTTAGCTAGCTAGTCATATTTCTGATTACTTGATGCAAACAAATAGAGTAAGATTTTTAAGTCAATGAAGAAATTCCTTTTAATCTCAAAGCCTTTTGCCTCATGACCAGCCTGTATATTGCCACTACCCTTCATCACACCATTTCTCTGACTGTCCCTGTCATTTGGCTCTTTATAGTTCTCTCTGTTCTCTGTGGAGGCAGTGATACAATGATCTGACGGTGAGAAGAGGTAGCGATGCAAGGGTAACCTGGCAAGTACCCTTTGCTTTTTAATACGCTTCTGACAGAATTGCTTTCTCATGCTTTGAGAGGATGAAAGGCTGGATAGACCACATTCCAGTATGAAATAAGTCAAAACAGTGACTGGAATCCAGGAAGTGAGACTGGGCAAAATACATTCTCAGTGCTTGATCTGTTGGGATGGAGTCAGAGAGAAAAATGAGATCCATGGATGTAAAGCGGAATACCTTGTCTTCAAGTGTTGTGATGACAGGATGTTGCATGAATGTTTAAGCTGTGTGTCTGAATTTAATTGACCTGCTTGCACTTTTGTGCAGGAGAATGATAGCACAGCAAGGTGTAATATCATGAATCATCATGAGTAAAGTTCAGCTGTGTTGTATTTCTGCTGGTAAATAACTTCAGTATTTGAGTGCTGTACAGATTTGTGCTGAATATAAAAGTATAACAGACTAAAACCATACTAAAAATCTAGGAGTATTTCATCAGGACATGAGAGGTGAGAAGAGGGGGTGTGTATGTGTTTAAGAACACGAATTTATAAAGACTGTATTCTATAGAAAAGGCTAATTATTTCAGTTTACTCTTTTGCCTCTGTTTGTTTGTATTAGTACAATGGAAAGGTGACATGTATAGCTTGCTTAAACTCCAGTAATGTGAAAAATTGACTGGCAATTTTTTTTATAACTGTCTCAAATACAAGTGTTACAAATGTAGTAAGTTTGACACATCTTATTTCTCCACTGTTAGTATCATAATTCGTGTGTGTTATGACTACACCCCTGTCTTGCTCCTTTCAGACTCCTTCCTCTCTTGTTCCTCTGATGTACTCTTTCCTGCATGCAAATTCAGCCTTAATTTAACATCCTTGTTCAAGCAATGTTTCATTGTTCTTGGAATGTTTGACCTTCTGAAATCCATGGGTCTTCTAAAATGAGGAAAGGGAGTTAATCTTAACTTACGAGTTCCTGGCAAGGCCAACATTTTTTCTGGCTTCTATGTGGGTTAAAGCCTGGCTGCTTAAAAAGTACATCTGTGCTCTAACAGTGGTGCTGGAGGCCAGATCTTGTTAAAACCATGCTGTTGAGGCATGTTTTAGTTAAATGCAACTTCACATACTGTGTTATGACTGCAATTTAAGGAGGGCCACAGCACTTTAAAACCATTTTATGGTTTAATTAAGGTATAATATCAAAGGACTGTAGTGTTTCCAGATAATATCTGCTTGTTAGGTAGATAACTGAAGCAAAGCCAAGGGTTTTAACAGCTCTACAGGAACCCTTGATTAAATTACTTCAGTTCTAGAACACAAAATACCTGAGGCATGTGTCACCGAAGCATTTAGTGTCTGACAAGTATGACAAGCAGAGCTCTGAGAGATTGTCAGTTTTAAGCATGCAAGCAGTAAGCTAGGTTCAGTCAGGTTTTCGTATGTGTTATTAAAAACCAGTACCCTGTTCCGATATCTTCCAGAACGGTGCTTGGCTGGTCTGCCAAAAGACCAGTTTGTATAGTAGAACCATTGCTGAAAGAGCAGCAGGATTTAACAGACTTATTTCCTCTTCCCACTCTACCCCCAGCTGCTGCTGGCTCTGCAGGACAGTTACTACAATTTATCATCTCCTGAGACATAAGTGTACTGAAATAGAATGACATAATCATCATTTCATTTTATGGGGCTTATCAGTTGCAGCGTTCTAGGCACCTTGCAAGCCTAAAGCCATTAAAACCGATAAAAATCACATAAATTATTTAAACTGAACCATGTTGCTGGGCTGCCAGCCTTTTCAGATGAGACTTCACGCTCAACTCCCACACGCCATAGTCTGAGGTCAGCTCAGACTCGGCTGCTCTTCCAGAGACCTCCCTATCTCAGCAGTGTTTCCAGTCCCCCGCTCTGAATATTCCACTTTACTTGTTCACATCGTGCTATCCCTGCTAGATTGTGAATTCCAGAAATAAGGACTTGACTAGAAAGCTGGTCCCTGCCGTGTCTTCACTGGAGTATCCACAGGGATTAAATTAGCAGGCAAGCTGTTGCGAAGGATGCT
The DNA here is from genome assembly GCA_008658365.1 of Alca torda. Classification (NCBI taxonomy): domain Eukaryota; kingdom Metazoa; phylum Chordata; class Aves; order Charadriiformes; family Alcidae; genus Alca; species Alca torda. Next base: position 3,138,264 of record CM018095.1, read on the forward strand.
CTTTGGGGTAACCTGAGGTCAGACCAACATCCACCGTTCTTGTCTCAGATGACACACAGAGTGGTTCCAAGCTTCTTGGTGGTTCAGCCTTTCCTTAGCCCTTTCCATTGACCTTAACCAAGCAGAAGGTATTCTTAAAGTCATTGGCTTAGTCATGTCACGTAATTGGGGAAGAAGCAAAAGAAAATTCTGCTAAACTGATTTTTCACAACTCTCAGAAGCTCTTTTCATTTTGTCTGCCCCAGTACATGTTATCTTTGGCGGAGATGGCTGTGCTCGCACGCAGTAGCTGTTTTCTGTATCTCTACAGATTGCCAGGTCACGCTGTCAGTCCTGGTATCTGCAGTCTAAACACTGATCTCCACAAATAAATCATATGTTCACAATCCTTTCCACCTTTGCACAAGGCTAAGAGAAGGGTTGGTGCATGAAGGGAAATAAACCCATTTAGAAAATAGTACTAGCTCTTCAATTATAGTTCAAATTGTTAGTTTCACCTGAGACTGCTAACAGGCTTAAAAAAGAATAAATCCCTGAAAGAAAATGTTTCCAGCACTTTGTATTATTAACATGTATTTTGATGTTGCAAGGCTCAGGAGATACATTTAGGGAGGCAGAAAGAGATGGGGGGGGAACCCATCTAGGTCTGACCTCATCGTTGTCTCTAGTGTTGGTAAAATATATGTGCATGTTGGTTATGTTAATTTATATTTTTTTGCAGCAGAGAATTGCTGCAAAAACTTTGATAATTTTGCTGTGTAAAGAAGACCTAGAGATAATTCAAATAGAAATATAAATTGTACTGCTGGTCTCTAAATGGACCAGTTAAGCCTTATCTGAAAACTGTATTCTTCAGCATCCACGGCTGGCTGTGCTATGTGTATCTTGGTACTCCTTTGACTGTTCAACAATTGCACAACTGTTTTAATAAGCGTGTTTCACCCAGTCTTACACAAACAGACACAAAGCTTTTCCTGGTGCACTGTCAGTAATTCTTTCTTCTCTTTAATCCCAGGGACAGAGGCGTGGCCCCCGGGGGTTTGTCTGAAGTATGTCGGGGGAGACCAGTTTGGCCACGTCAACATGGTGATGGTCAGGTCCCTGGAGCCCCAGGAGATCGCAGACGTCAGTGTTCAGATGTGCAGCCCCAGCACGGCAGGAATGTATCAGGGACAGTGGCGAATGTGCACGGCCACAGGACTCTATTACGGAGGTGAGTGATCCCTTTGCCGCCGCTTCAGGCTCTTCCTGATATTCCCACCACAGGAAAAATGGAGATTCCCAGCCCCTTTCAGATGATCTCCCGATAACCATGCGGTAAAGGTAGAGGGCTGCCAGCTCTGAGCCTAAATATAGAAAACAGAATAGGGAAAAACATCAAGTGAGCTGCTTTTGTTGTCTTGGTCAGTGCAGAACTGTTTTCTAAACACTGGAACCAATTGCTGATTACACAAAGCTCTGAAAAAACAAAGGGGCTTGCACAGTTCTCCTGGAGACTCTTTCCCAGTCGGTCCTTGTCGGGATTCTTTCCCAGTTTTCCAGTGCTGAATGTTGTGAACTACATACGGGCATAAAAATCTATTTAAACGGTGAAAACCTCATCTGAGAAGTTTAGTAAAGGCCCGGGTTTTAATAGTATAACTTGGTGCGTCTACTATGAACTGATTTTCTGTGTTAAAAACCCGCTTTTTGATATTTTGCCTGGTGCCTCAGGCTGAGCCACCAACATCTTCATTCATTTGGAGCCTTTCAGTCATTTTTAGCCAGCTTTAGTTTATACTGAGAACATCTTTGTGTCTATTTTGGCAGTTGGGAGTATCCCGAGTGCATGGGTTTGAGTGAGAGATGTTAGCACTCAGAGTCAAAAATAACTCTTTGCTCAGAAGCACGGGTTTTTTTGGCAGAATTGTCGGCAAATGTACGACTCTGCGGCGTTGGAGGGGGATGTGGCTGGTCCCTGAAGAAAGGGCCTAAATTCCCCTACGCAGGTTGTAAGCTGTGTTCAGCTTGTGATACCTACCACAAAAGGTGTGTTTATAAAGCTGAGGTTTTCCCAGCAGCTGACAAACAGTTTAAGATCTTCCTAAACTTCCTGAAGTTGCACATTTTGCAAGAAAACAACCTACAAATTCAAATCCTTTTGGCTACTGAGCTCGGAGTCAAAGATGCCCTTCCCCTCTGATATAATTAATGGCTTTTAATGCTAGTTGTCAGCCGGAGGTTGGGGCTAACAGCCGAGCGAGGGCCTGGCAAGCGGCTGGGGCTGGTGGTTCATCATGCCGGTAGGGCTTTGGTAGGCCCGGGGCGAGCGGCGGGGCCGGGCGTTGCGCCGCGGGCGGGCAGCAGGGGGCGCCGCGCTGCCGCCGGGCGGCGCGGCGTTGGGGGGGGGGGGGAGGTTCGGGTGTGGGGCATTGATGGTGTCCCCAAAGGGGTTACAACCCGTCAGGGCGCTGGGGGGCCTTGAGCAGGTTGAATTATTGGAAGGTAACATTCCACGGTCTTTAATTGGGTCGTAAAATACAAACTAATGAGCCCAGCCCTGTTAAACCCGGGAAGGTTCCGCGGATTCCTGCTGCTGGGGGAGCTGTGGTGGTAAAACCCAGCCCCAGAAGTACCCGCTGTCTCCTCCCCCCCGGCTACCAGTGGCAGCAGGAAGGAGCCCCTTGTAGATTAACACTTGGCTGCAGAAAACCTGGAAACAATTACATGTGACACGAGGTGCTGTTATTAGATCTGGCGAGGTGGGATAAGGTATTGCTGCTGTTCTTCCTAATTCTCCCCCTCCGTGCCGCAAAACAAAACTGGAGCACACTTAATGGCGAGGTGGAAAAAAAAAAAGGCGGCAATAAAACTGAATTTGGTTACATATCAAGAAATGTCTCTATGTAAATAGGCCATAATGTTTGCATGAAGTGTAAATGAAATGGTAGGTAAAATAACAATCTTATCTATGTACGAGAGGCAGACATGCACTAGGTAAGAACTGTAAATATGTTTCTTACTCTAGCCAGTACTTTGAATTCGTGTAATAGTCTACCAAGCCTGGTTATCTTATCCACCTACTGTGAGTGTTTTGGAACAGGAATGGAGATACTTTGCAGTGAATTGTCGTAAATATAATTACCTTCTAAGTCACCCTTTTGTTGTTTTATGTTAATAGTCAAGCCTTTCAAAGCTAAACAAAAAACACTGCCTTTTCTTTACCATCAGAGGAGAAGGCTGGCAGTGATATCTCCTGGCTCTCATTTCGGTCTTGCTGCGTAGCCTTGGATAAAGTCACTTGAGGTTTTCTTTTTTCAATGCATCCTATTGGTAATCTGAAGTATAGAGCTTTGAGTTGTCATGTCAGTTTGTTATATGTTCTTAGCTGGTTCATGTAAGTTCAGTAGGAGTAAAACTTGCCTAGTTTTCTTGAAAGATTGGACACTGAATTAGTGCTAAACCAGTACTTCTGATGCTTCATAAACATGTATTTTAAACAGTCAGTCTTTGTTCTTGCTGTTGTAAAGGATGGAATTTATGTTTTGTTTTTCTCCTTCTGCCCCCTCTTTCAAAAACTCCATCTAATGACAACTTGAGTGTCTGTGTCTTTTTCAACAGATGTCATCTGGGTGATCCTCAGCGTGGAAGTGGGAGGACTTCTAGGTGTAACACAGCAGCTGTCATCCTTTGAAACGGAGTTCAACACGCAGCCGCATCGCAAGGTAGAAGGAAACTTTAACCCATTCGCCTCTCCACAGAAGAACAGGCAACCAGATGAAAACAACCTAAAAGACCCTGGGGGTTCCGAGCTAGGCACAATCAGCAAAAACACATGGGGGCCTGCTCCTGACCAAATCGAACAAGATCAGAATGGACTGTCACAAAACTCTGTAAATCTCTCCCCCAGCAGTCACTCGAACAACTTGTCGGTAGTGACATACAGTAAGGTAGGTGCTCTGGGAGAACAGGAGAATGGGTAGGTGATGAGACCGATGTATGTAATAGTTCTTCGTTACAAACTGCAAAGCCCTTCCCTTCTGCTTCTGCCAGACCTGCTAAGGAAGGTTTTGAATTTGACTGTCTGACTCTGCCAACTCCTCATGTTATATCAAAATACTTTTGCCTCTGATAGACTCTACCAGATCCACCTTTTTGGTTTTTTTGCTTCAAGTCCTTCTTAAAATTTATATAATCTTGTCTGGGTGCTGTAACTCTTAGTGGCTGGAGCCCGCTCCAGTTGCGTGTGCAAATAAGTCAAAATATCTCTCTAGATGTGCTCCTGAGTTTTAAATAATTTTGAAAAGAGGACAAAAATAACCACACCCCCAAACCCTAAGATTAACCAGATAACTACTTCTTAGCTGGTGTGGGGAGACTACAGAGCTCAACATTTTGATCCCAGAAGCTCCCTGTCAGGAACGGTCAATCAAAGGACTATTCCTGTCTGTGTCCTTGTCTTGTTTATAATTGTAGGTGACTTTTAAATTATCTTTTCTTTAAATCTCTCTCAAAAGCTTGCTTGGTGGATGCTATATGAGTCTGAGTGATATTTTGACTGTTTTTATTTGCTTGTGTGTGAAAAATGAATTGCAGGATTATTTACAATTCAGAATCCACCTGTTAATGCAGCCAGTATGTGTAGGTGTGTACTGTCGTATGTCAAACTAGTTTGATTTTTTAAAATCCTTTAAAAATGCTTTACTGTACTTTAAGCAGGCTGTGTAGGACAATAACACTTGGTTGCTGAATGACTTAATAAAGCCCTAATATTAGTTCACCTACAGCACTTTAGCTCCTAACTGGATGAACTGCCTGTCCTCTACCAATGGATCATATTTTAGTGACCTACTTCGCACCAGGGCTATGCATTTTTTTACCGATGGCATGCGCGGGATTAACTGTTTGACAGACTACCGATCACCTTTCTTGTGTTTTGCACCCCAAACATAAATTGCTGTAAGCTGTATTGGCTCCCGCTTCAAGATTCTTGCTCACTAAAAGTGAAATGGATGGCTTGGGAAGTGATTAAAAAATAAAGCCTTTCACCTCTAAGTTCAAATACAACCTGAATTAGCAGTGACTGAAAGCCACTGCCTTTTATGGTTGCTTGGAGGATAGTGGTGTTCCCTGAAGAGACAGACACGTTCTTCTGACTCCAGGAGCTGTCTATAGACTTTACACAGAGAAGCTGTATCCGTTTATCTCAGGTGTTTCAGGTGGGGAGCGCTGCCATGCGGCTGGCTGTTGTACACATCCCAGCAGAGATTGGTAACAGCTCTGTGTATCCGTTGATGGAAAATAAAAATCGGTTACCAACTACAGCTTTGGTGAGATGGTGCACTTAGCTAAGCCTTTCATAGCTAAAATACTAGGTTTAATTTAGGTGGGAAAACTCAATTCCACTTTTGGTGGTCAGCTTTAGGCTGGAGGTGGCTTTTTTTTTTTCCCCCTTGCCTATGTTCTGAGTGCGGAGCTTGGCAATCGCTTCATCGTTGGTTTGCAGTTGCAGGTGGATGGATGTGGAACTGCTAATACATGCACTTCTGAGAAAGTTCCGGTGTAGAAATCCTGGATGTGCGGTTTTGGCAGTAACGTGGCCTTCAGTTTTCACTAGGTCTCTCCCTGTAGTTTTTCCCCTTACCCTTCCTAGTGAGAGGAGAGTGGTGTGGGCACCGGGAGCTAATGTGTACCAACAGACTCTCCTGGCTGAGGAGTAAATGCTTTGTCTTTTCTAAGAATGTAGGTGTAAGAAACCAGTACTTATTAGACATGCAGAGGACATAGCAAAGGTCAGCTATACTATGGAAAAGAAAAGGCAAAAAGGAGAGTGAAGCACTACCAGAGAGGATTTCACTGAAGATTTGACTAAATTTAAGTAGGCTGATGTAGCTAGTAACCCAAAGTTCACGATCAGTACTCTTACGAGATGTGAGCCATTATAATCTAACTTCAGATGTAGGGTAGGTGTCCTTTTTCCCTTTTTTTGTTGTTGGTTTTTTTGGGTGTTTTTTGTTTCTTTTTGTATTTACAGAATATTCTTGGGTGGATTTGAGGTGGATTATCTGAGATAAAAATCAGGAATTTTGTTTCTTGCTTACTTCAGAAAGGATAACTTTATGGTCCTTTTTGAAGATGGGGTGGGGTATGTGAAAGCTCATTGATTTCTGAGGTTTTTTGTCTTTACTACAGTGTTTCTATTTATGACATAATAAAACAAGTTAGTATTTCCTTTGGAGGCTGTTATTAAGGTAGGTTTGAAGATCAGAGCCCTGTTCCTTCCTTGCCCTTCCTGTAGATTTGACATCCTAGATACTTGGTCTCCTTTCAAATAGCCGGGTGAACATGCTCACCTTCCGTGGCGTAGGTCTAGCACTATTGCATGACTTTTTCCTGCAAGCTGGAAATCCTTCTGGAAAACAAGATACTTATTTTTTTTCTAAAAAGGGGTAACGTGTAAGCAGGATACCCAACTGGGATACTGCTTAAGAAGACAAGGGCTTATTGAAGGTGATGTCAGAAGTATTAAACCACCTGATCAGCAGATAGTGTTCCAGGACCTGTTAGGAAAAGCTCTATCTCGCCCACCTCCCCCGGGGACTCGACCTGTACTCTGCTGCTTGAGAGGGGTAAAGAAAACTACTGCATTTGGAGCTGCTGTCTTGTGATTGAAAATTGATGTGAAAGGCTTTATTTGAAGTTCTAGGAGCAGACAAAAGAGAAGTGTGGGTTGGTTATGTAGTTGCACGGTGGGATTCCTGGATTTTATTTGCCTTGGGCAGGACCTCTAATATTGTTGTCTGCTTTTGCATACCCGGAGAATGGTGTGAATCCGTAATCATGTTTGATACACTGTTTGGTGAGATATAGCAAAAGGATAAGTAAGGTCTAGTTAAGGTGCTCAGGAGGTCCTGTATTTAGAAGTAATATCAGCCCTTAAATATTTCTCAGATCACTGTGGAGGCTTCCTCTCTGCCAAGAGGTCGTGAAGAACCCCAGTCATGCATGAGACCATGAAATCTTTGAGATAAAACTAGCAGTTTCTGGCATCTGTAGCTGCAAAACATACTGGAAATTGCCAGACCTTGTCCGTATTATTCTCCCTCTGGTGCAACTGAGGAGGTGTTACTTGTCCTCTAAAATTCCCTGTTGGAGTCAGGATCTCAGTGACACTGACATGCCATCTGCTGCTGGATTAGACAAGTATATCAGTGTTTCATGTCTGGAAATATTCAAAATACTTTATACAGCAACCATAGAGTACATGGTTTGGATGCTCTGCTCAGTGAAACAAACTTTCCTAGGAAAAAAACACCAAAACAAACAAGATGCTGAATTCCCTGTAAGCAGATAAGATGAAATCTGTGTTCTGGTTGAAACAAAGGGATTGTGATCTTTCTTCCTGCTGTAGTGTACGCCTTCCCTGGGTCCACCCTGCTCACCTTATCAAATAAACTGCTGGAAGGTTGTAGACCAGGGTCTGTGTTCAGGGCGTTGCTTTAAGCATGTTTTCGTTATGTCTTTTCCCAGTGGAGTTTTTCCATGTTCTTAGAATTAAAGATGTGCTTAAGTGCAGGATAGGATGCTTATCTCGGGATAGGGATGAGCTGTATTAGAGTCCAGATATATCCATGCATGGGTATTTTATTCTCCTCTTTGGCAATCCCTTTCTCTCTGTATTCTCGAGAGAGATGAGGCTAATATAGCTTCCTTCTATTTACTCACTCCTGTCTCATAGCAACACTGTCGAGGTCACTGCTGCTCTCTTGTGACAGTCTTTTACATTAAAAGTGCAAGATGCAGTCTTACAGTGCCTGGGGAATGAGAGTTAAATTTCTTAACTAAGGGAAAAATGTACAGGTTTAAACGTCTAAAAAGATCTGAAGTGGATAGCCATGTACTGACACTCAGATTGTACTTGTCACCTATATGTAAAAAAAAAATATATATATATCTAAATCTGTTGCCCATATGTATTGAGGAATTGCTGCTTTCTGTGTAATGCAGAAAACTGCATGTAGAAGTTCTGATTCTGCAAAGATTTGCCCATACAGAACAATTTGCATAGTCGCTGTCATAGCAAAGGACGTTTTACAGCTTGTCTGGTATTAATCTGTTCTGTGTGTTACTCGTGCTACTCTTAAAGACCCAATGAAATATAAGCATATGTGGAGTTCACAAAATTAAAATCTTAACACCTCTTTTTCCTACTGTATTTATGCTCCCCATCATACTTCATTCGGTGTGGAGCTGAACTCTGATCCGTGCTTCTTGACAGCTTTCTACATGTAAGGGGAAACCGAACCCCTCTCTTCCTTAGAGCCTTTAACTGGGTTCCCCTCTCCGAGTTTAAAAGTTGCTGCTCCTTCTAGATGCGTGCTTCTTCCAAACCAGGGCACTCCGATTTGCCTATTTTTGGAGTACCTTTGTAAACTTTAGACAAATTTTTCCACTGGAAACTATTTGGGTACTACACTGTATTTGTGGGTAAGGAAGATGCACCAGAAATGTTTGCTTCCATGTAGAAGAGAAGCTCCTCCTGTCCTGATACCTGGGCTTCAAAGTGGGCTAGTTACCACGTGCTTAAATTCATGTAGAACAAAGCGGGAGAACGTTGGACTCAGAACTACCGTAGCTACTCTTTGACAGCCCCACTGCTGCGTAGCATCTGCAGGCTAAACTGGTGTTGCATGAGCTGGTTTGCTTATCTGGTGAAAGCCTGATGTGTTTGGGTGCTGCATGTTAGCTCATTCATGAAACCCGCCACTCCGTGTGCTTTTGGACTGTGAGAAATGTGAGATAATCTGGTTTTTTAGCTTCACTTTGCTCCATTGCAGGCCGACAGAGTTTCCCTGTTCTTTTCTCTCTCTGCAGACTAAAAGCACGCCGTTAAGTTACAGGAGCTAAGTTGTTGCATGGTAACTTAATCGTGTACCCAAGCCCTCATGTACCCCATCAGCTGTGTGCGTCTAAACCAGCCCTGCCAGTGGCTGTGCTGGCAGAAGGTTCTTAACTTCCTGGTGGTCTTAACCTGCCACGCCATGTTTGCACAGCATGCATGGAATAAAAAAAAAGTGCTGAATACTTTGTTCTTCTGTTTGTGTTCAGTTTACGTAAGTTAGTCAAGAGAACTCTGCGTAGTTTGGAGCAGCGCTGACTAGGAGCGGCCCAGGAGGTGACGAGGAAACGGGGACTTGTAGCGTTGTCGGATGCTACTGTCAGTGTACACTGGGAGAGTCCTGTATTGCTTTGCAGCTCTGCATCACAAAGTCCTGTCTCTCCTGAAGTGTACCTTTTCTTGATCTTGGCTCAGTCACAAAGGTGAAATAAAGATAGCTATTTGAAAGCCTGTGTGGTGATGGTTTATGAAAGATTAACTTCATTTTATTTCTAGCACAGGTGCCCTCACTTAAAGAGCTCAGTATTTACAAAAGCTTTTAACTTTCCAAAACATCTCAATTCCCTTCTAGATACAGAAGTCAAATGATAATTTATACCAATAATTGTTGCGTAGAGCCTTTTCTTGAAAACACGTGGTCCTCTGTTCTCACGTATTTGTGTATGAATAGCCAGTATGCTTTCACTAGCAAGTTAGCAATTACTGCTGTGGAAGATATTGGAAGAACTGAAAGTAAATTTGCGAAGCTGCAGCTGAGCTTTTCATAAAGACGGTGATCTCATTTTGAGAATAGAAGGGAATTCACTCAAAATAGCGCAAATAATTCTTCAGTTGAAATCACTCAGAAAAACTGCAATTGTACGCAGAATTATTTTTGCATGTTTATGATGTAAAATATTGCATACAAGGGATAATTATTCTTGAAAATGCCATGTAATGGAGTTTGGTATTTGCATTGCAGCAGTAACTGAAGTTTTCAGGTATCGAGGTGCTATTCACTGTGCACGATGAATAAATGTAATGAGAATGAATTGCCCCGCAGAGAGCTTGCGTTTTAGTGAGGGAGAAAAAAGAAAGTATTCTTATTTCACAAAGCGTAGAAGAATTTCGTGCTCAGGGTCTCATGTTAATCCAAGTCTCTGTGCTTGATCTTAAAGAAAAGAAACACGTGGGTTTTAATTTTGTAAGTTCTCATTTATACTAATAAATCTGACGGGTAAGTGAAATGCAGTGAAGAGTGGCAATCCAAAAAGCAGAGATTTTTGGGCTTTTTCTTCTTGGTGAAATTGATTGCATCAGGAGAAGCTAATCTTGGTGGCAGATTTTGGGAATGTTCCTGGAATCGCTGGGGAGAGAAGCTCCTCTAGGGATGGTGCCTGTTAAGTGATGCGTAGCAAGTGGTGCAAAGCTGTATACACTTAGTAACCTGACGCTCTGAAGGTGAGCTAAATTCTGGTTTTAATTAACACATGATTAGCATAATTGTGTGGCTTTAAATTAGATGCTACAGAAAATAGTATCTGAAGATCCAGAGGGTTTCACTGAAAAGGAGATTAATAGCGTCTTCCCAGGGTCTCTCTGCACACAAAAGGACTAATGAACTGTTCTCGTGTCTGACTGAAGCTGAAAACTCTGGACTGTGTCCTGATTAGCTCTAATTCTTTTATGTCATGGGGCGATGCAGATGTCATGGTTTACGGTGTGCACACGTTAAATCAACAAGGTTTTGCCTGTGACATAAACCGTAAGATGCACGAAGGGTTCGAGGCCGGCTGCCCCAGCAGAGGGAGCCGGCAGCTGGGAGAGCTGGTGTCCAAACCACTCTCCTGAGGCTTGGGAGCGCTTGCCAGGCAGCATCTGCGCACAAAGCCGCCTCTGCAGGTAACTAAAAGATGAAGCGAAGCCTGGCATATGTATCTGTACAGGTAATCGGCAACAAATCCTGTTTTTCTTCCGTAGAGCAAGAAGCACAATAGCTTAATCCCTCTGAGGTGAGACTGCTTAAGATCTTGCTCCTAACATTGCTTTACTTCTGTGTCCTTTGGGGTTTTTTTGTGCACCCATTCACATTATTTTAACGTTTCTCTTCTGCTGTTCCCCTTCCTCCTGTTTCAGTGACTGTATTTTTTGGAAATGTTGAATATGTCAGTCTCTTGATTTTAGTGGGAGCTTCTCCTTTCTGAGGTGAAGTGTTGTGCTGGAGTCTGCAGGGTGTTATCTTTTGAAAACCTTGCTTTACAAACCAGGAGTGCAGCATATTCCTAGGGTAGAAGCATGTTTGTTTTCCCATCGCTTGCATGTATTTCTGTCTGCAAACAGCAATTTCCAAGTTTCTGGTCTTCCGTACTTTCCATGCGGTTCATAGATGTCCTGTTTAATTGTCTGCTAATCCCCTTCTCTTGGTTGAATTTTGAGAGCTGCTGACAGGTGCTTCATTTTGCTATTGTCTTGTATTTTGCCACCTGATATATTCTAAAGAATTAACTTTTTCTTACTAGCTGTAGCAATATTACAGCCTTCTTACAGTGTTTCCTTTATAATATAAAGAACAGAGCTCTTGAACTTGGATTTTTGCAACTGGGCTTAAGCTAATGAAGTTTATCCTTTCTTTATCCAAGTCATGTTCAAGACTCGTTGCTTCGTGGCTCTGTGGCTCATGCAGCAAGGTTGTTAGAGTTGTAGGAAACAGTATATTTCCTTTGAGATTTGCCCTGTTAAAGGCAAAATGATGAAAACTGAAGTCAGAGCTTCACTTACAGACAGAGAATGACTTTGTGCTAATTGGGCTTATGGCTGTCTTACCAGCATGCTGGAAAGAAGCTGGACTGTGCTTAAAAAAAGCATTTGCATAAGTGTCTTCTGACTTCGACAATGAAAATTATTGAGCTTTTCGCCCTCGTCTCACTTCTGACCTGAGTGTGTGTCTGGATCTTACAGGAAGATTTTGTGTGTGGTTTGTACCTTCGTCATTATGACAAACATCACAGCCCTGTGATTTGGGAGATATCTTGCCTGCCTGTCGGTCGCTTTCTTTTGCTTCCTGATGAAACCTTGGATAGATGATTAGAACAACAGAAATTGCAGAAAGGAGTTCCTGTTAATTTGAGACCTGTTACTAGATCTGTCATTTAGGTGACTCACTTCAGGATGTAAAGGAGGGAAAATGGATTCTGTAGTAAGCATTTTGATTTTTCAGTTAAATATGGTGGTTGATTTTTCACTTGAGGAAAACATAGATTGTTATCTTAAGAAAGCAAAAGTGGCAGTTGTGGGAAAGTGGATTTCCAAATCTTGATTATTTTTTTTTCTTAAATAGACTCTTCTACCAGTTACAGCCTCCTACTTTAATGTTTGCTGTAATCTTTACAATAGACTTGTGAAACTGCAGTTGCTTGGCCTCGCAGGTATTGTAGCATCTATTAGGGATTTTTTGCTCTGGTGTAGAAAATACAAGTAACTTTGTGGCCCAGTAACACCTGGCTATTACCTGGCCCTAAATAACACCTGACAGAGGTAAGTGGACAGCATTTGACATCTCTGGGGAAACCAGCTACAAGCACCGAAACCTGTGTTTTAGGAGTGTTTCATAAGGTTGGACAACAAAGGTCACGGTGGGTAAAGGGTTGAATTTGGATTAGAAGCACTGGGATGGGATGGTCAGTATTTTTAGGTGTACGCTGATCAATTTTATTGCTTGCCTGTTGAAATTGATTATGTCTCCAACTTTCTTTCAGGGTTTCCACGGTCCTTATCCCTTCGGACAGTCTTAAAACACAAAAATAAACACAAAACGGGTATCGACAAGAGGAGAATTTAACAAAAGAACTGACTTTTGGGGGAAGGGAGGGGGATTCATGTGGCAGACAGACACAACGTGGACCCCCCCCTTCTCTGCCTCCGTGTTCTGGATAAAGAAGAAAAAACAAAAGCCCAATAACTTAAGACTAGCTGTTTCCAGAGGAAGATACAAAATCTAAGTATGCATGTGTGAATGCTGGATTTCAGGAGTGTTGTTAAATGCTATGAGGAAGAAAATATACCAACACCATGTGGTTTTTTTTTTTTTAGAAATCATTCTCACACATAATTAGGTAGCTTAAAAAGAAGTATAAAAAATGAAAAAGCCATCTTTAAAAAAAAATATTTTGCCTACAGAGCGGTTGTAGTTTGAGCAAATGTTTAATTTCTGTTTGTTTCTTGTTCATATTTTTTTTAAATAAGGGACAGCGTGCATTTTTACGGAACTGTCATGTTTTGCTTGCTACCGAATGGGAATTTGCTTAGAATCTTCTGGGGTTTGGGCAGTGACTTCTTTTTGTCGGACATTTTTTAATGACAGGTTGGGTCTGCACCCAGCTCTGCATTTTTAATATCATCTGCTGGTTTTAGTTACCAACTTTTTTATCTTCTTTTATTTCTCTTTTTTTTTTTCCCTTTTGGTTTGGGTGTTGCTGTTAGTTGTCCTGCGTGTTGTTGGAAACCATGCTGAAGACCAGGTCTCAGTATCCAGTTGGAGAGAAAGACTCTGGGACTTCCAGGATCACGTGGAGGGCTCATTCCCTCCCCCTTGTACATGAAGTACACACAAATACACACCCATATTAATAAGAAACAGATCTATTAAAGTTCCAGAGCTGTCCTATGTGGTTAGCATTTTAAAATACCTTTTTGTTAACTCTTGATGTACAGTAGCTGTGCCTAGAGCAACTGAGCAAGCGCATCAGTCTTGTGCCAAGAGGAAACTCTTCTTCTGTAGGTGTAATTCACTTGGTAGTAGTTGCAAAGCTTTACAAAGGTCATGTCTTTTTAATTTTGAATCTCCCGTCTCTCTTACAGGCTATAAGTTTGCATTCATTTCTGCTGTGATAAAGTATTAGCTTAGAGGCTGATTGTTTGCGTTTTTGAATGCAGAGCAAGAATTAGCATCATCAGCTGGATCCCACTCTGTCGCCTTGTATTCATTCGCCTTTATTGTCCTGGCTCGTCGCTTCCTTGAGGCTCTTACCTTCTCCAGGGGCTCTCCAGGGCTTGGTATCAGAGAAGGGATTGCTCTTCTAGAGACGTGGGTTGCTTTGCTCTTCCTCCAATGTATCTTCTTCCAGTTATGGATTGGGAAGGCCAGTGTGAGGGGAAGGAGAGTGGCCTCGAGTGCTGTGGTGGCTTTCTGAAGTGCTGTGTCACCACAGATCCCGCTGAAGGGGAGCAAGGTGAGGGGACACAATCTTATTCAGAAATCTGAACAAGGCTGGAACAGCCATCTGCCAAAGATGCAGTAACATGCAAAGCTCCTGCTACGTTCTTCCAAATCCTTGTAGTGAAGACTCTCATTCTTGCTGGAGCAGAGCGCAGGCTTGGGCACAGTGTGCGGCTTTATGCTGGTTGCTCTTGACTAGTTGTATTTTCTTGGTTGGTTTTGAATGGGGAATTCATTTTCATTGCAGCTACCAAGGACACTCTTATCGTGGTGCATACAGATGGCTTTCGTGGAGGGCAGTGGGAGTTCCTTCTATCCAACAGAGGAAGAATTGGGCAATGGATTTTGTTTGTATTTCAGAGGTTCAGTTGGTAAAGGTCACTGTTATCTAAGTCTCCCTTCAAAAATCTTTGCTGGGAGAAACAAGTATAGTGTAAGAAGTTATCTGCATAAAGGAGGCGCTGCAGGGTTTGGGCTGTTAGCCATTTACACCTGCAGTTTAGTGAGCACCTGCGTCTGTCTCGGCAGTTTGCTAGAGCTGGGTGAGTGTTAAGATCCAGAGTGAAGCCGTGGAAGGTGGTGCTGCGCTGCTCAGTGCAGCTGTAGTGTTTGGTTTTTGTCCTATAACATCATTTTGCCTTGGGTTAGTTATGTCCTCTCAGCACTCAGTCTAGGGAGCGATTTGTGTCTCTGGAGTATAGCGTGGGCAAGTGGATCCTTTCTTCGCACCCTCCTTTCCGAGCAGGTGGCTTGTGCGACAAGCTCTGAAGGCATGAACGTGTACCTGAGCATCACCTCTTGCAGTGCTGCCGCTTCCCTTCTGAAGGCATCTAAAACACTGGAGATTGCTGTTTGTCCAAGTGATGAGGTGATTCCTTATCTTTATTAGCTCCTTTTATCGGCTGTGTAGTGGAAGGGGGAAACAAATTAAGATCTGAGTCTGTATGTTCTAGCTGGTGCTGCAACCTTTGCCTTGTGTCAGCTTGAGGCATCTGGGAGACACTTGAACTGGGATACCCGCACGCTGGCTTTCTTCTGCTCCCGGCCATGTATGCTCCTCCCATCTATAATGGCTGCCACATTTGTGTTCCTGTGCTGCTCCTAAGACTGAATTTTCCTTTTCTTGAGAAAAACAAACTTGCATGCACCCCAAGTAGTCGTGTGCTTTCCCACTCAGAAGGCATACTTGTTTGGCGCAGACTTGAATTCTCTCTCCAGGGCGTTTTCAGTCTGCGGGGTCCTTGTGCCAAGGGTCACTTAACTCCAGGGTGTGAAGAAAGGCAGGGCCAGAGCCCAGTTGCTGCTGAAATCTGCAACCTCTTGCTTCTCCCATCACCTCTTCCCCAGGTAGCTGAGCGGGAGCGATCTCTCTGCAAACGGCCGCAGAGAGCTCTGGATGCTTTGAGGCTGAGGCTGGAACCCTGGCTGTGACAGTGGAAGAATGTTTAAATTAGTGGATCCTTTACCTCTGGGTTTTTCCTCGAGTTAAAAAAACCCCTGTTTTGCTGAGGCCAAAGGTGGTTTTATCTCCTCTGGTTCCTTGGGGCTTAGTGGTGCAGCCAGCCCTCAAATTGCTCTTGCTGTCAGGTTTCCAGCTTTTAAATAGGGGGATTTGAGATGTATTCAGCAAAGCTCTTTACAGGTGATTTCAGGGCACTGTGACTACTGGTTTCCGTAGGGCTGCTGCATTCAAACTCGCGGGGTCTGAACATCAGATACATGAAACAGCCTGGTTTTTCTGAAGTGCTGGATGCCAGATATTTTGGTGAGCCTGAAGTGCGTGCGGCAGCTCGGGTGACCTGGTGCAGGTGAGTTAGGCAGAACTCAGGCCTGTTGGCAATGGGAGGAAGTCCTTACCAGGTTGAGACTGGTGAACCAGTAAAGAGGCTGTTTACCCCAGTGAGACTGGTGTTCCTGACTGGGGGAGGGACGGGGCTGGTACCCACTGGTACGGGAGGGTGCAGTGATGGAGAGGCTGCAGCTGGCTCCTGTCTGATTAACACCCATCTGTCTTGAAGTCCTGAGAAGGAGGGAAAGTGAGATCTTCCTTACGCCCCCCCACCCCTCCAAAGGAAAAAAGATAATGCAGAACATCTTCGAGGGTCTCTAAATGGATCGATGTGAGCCACTTTGGATGTGTCGTATCGCTAATACGAGTTGAGCGATGGCAGCCTAGGCAAACTGGAGCACGAAATCCCCAGGGCTACCCCAAAACTGGCCATGCTGGCTCGGGGGGGAGCTAGAATCTGCTGCCTACATCTCAGGAGCATTGGATTCAGCCCCCTCCAAGGTTTGGAAGATGCGGGTCCCCCCACCGAGGGGCAAAGCCGTGCGGTCAGAAAGAACACGGGCAGGAGAGCATGGGGTCTGCAGGGTTAGGAAATGCACGCTGTCCCACGTCTGGGTTTCCGTTGTGTGTTTTAAATATTATTTTTTTCCGTGTGTGAGTGCGTGGGTGGTTCTGCAGCCTGTCTATTCTCTCCGGGGGGAGTGCATGTGTAGAACAGGATGGTGTGTTGCCTCATTGAGTCTGGGAGAAGTCCTATGATAGCACATTGGGGGTAAAAATAAAGGAAGCTTTTTCCTTAATGTATAAATGAATATTTGTATGATTAAATTAACACAGAAAAAAAATGTTCTGTAGCTGTTGAGAGTTTTATTGAAGCTGCAAAAAAATTCTGAATCTGTCATCTTGTAGTTAAATGTACCCAGCTTGCTTCCGTCTCCAGGGTATTTCCAGGCACTAAGGCACAGTACCTTAAACCCAATTCTAGCCCGGTCTTTACCCCAAATCACTTTAAAATCAAAACAAATTCAGTGTGTCTTGAGTTTATCAAACAACCTTTCCAGTCCGGGCAATGGGTACAAGGATGAGACGCCCATAAGCAGCTTTTTGTGAAGGGCGATGGGGTAGAAGAGCCTGTGAAGAAGTGGGGAGGGGGTTCGCTGCAGCGTCTTGCTGGAGGAGGATTCCCACTGGGGCTGCCCCGGGTGATGCCGGCACAGCCCGTTACCGCATCTGGTTACACGTGTTCACCGACGTCGGCAGTGGATGTCCCTCCCTACAAGATCAGGTAACTTCTCCACAACAACGCCGTGTCTCCTCCCTGCCCCAGTCCTCGGCCGGGGCGTGCGAGGGGATGGCGCGGGCTCAGCGCGGTGCCAATGTTGGGATGGGGACGGCGGGGATGGGGACGAGCGCCCGCTTGGCACCGCGCTGCCGGCGCCTTCCAGCTGTGATCCGGGCTGGAGCAGGAGGGGAGGCAGCACCGAGGGCAGATGTGAGGAGGAGTTTTAGTGATCTTCACGCAGGGGTGACCAGCACGAAGCAATGCCGTAGCCACAGACGGGTCCTTAAACGCTCCTTGTGTGGCTGGTTTGTGTTTCGTCCCTGTGCTCGGAGCCCTGGCGCTTCAAACAGCAGCAGACCAGACCTGCTGCTTCATGGTCTCTTGGCGAGGCTGGAGAGGAATTTTGAATTTTTTTTTTTCTTTTCTTCCTGTCCCCAAGGGAATTCCAGTCATCTTCAATATATCATCAATGACCTGGATGAGGGGACAGAGCGCACCCTCAGCAGGTTTGCTGATGACACCAAGCTGGGGGGGTGGCTGACACACCGGACGGCTGTGCCACCATCCCGAGAGACCTGGACAGCTTGGATATCTGGGCAGAGAGAAACCTTAGGAAATTCAACAAGGGCGAGTGTAGGGCGCTGCACCTGGGGAGGAACAACCCCCTGCACCAGCACAGGTTGGGGGTGACCTGCTGGAGAGCAGCTCTGTGGGAAGAGACCTGGGAGTCCTGGGGGACAACAGGGTGCCCATGAGCCAGCGATGGGCCCTTGTGGCCAGGAAGGCCAATGGCATCCTGGGGGGCATCAGGAAGAGCGTGGCCAGCAGGTGGAGGGAGGTTCATCCTCCCCCTCTGCTCTGCCCTGGGGAGGCCGCACCTGGAGTGCTGTGTCCAGTTCTGGGCTCCCCGGTTCAAGAGGGACAGGGAACTGCTGGAGAGGGGACAGCAAAGGGCTACCAAGATGCTGAGGGGATGGAACATCTCTTGTATGGAGAAAGGCTGAGGGATTTGGGTCTCTTCAGTCTGGAAAAAAGACAACTGAGGGGGATCTTATCAACACTTATAAATACTTCAAGGAGGGGTGTCAGGAGGACGGGGCCAGGCTCTTCTCAGTGGTGCCCGGGGACAGGACAAGAGGTAATAGGCACAAACTTGACCATGGGAAGTTCCATCTCAACACGAGGAGGAACTTCTTTACCCTGAGGGTGGCAGAGCCCTGGCACAGGCTGCCCAGAGAGGTGGGGGAGTCTCCGTCTCTGGAGACATCCCAACCCCGCCTGGACGCGTTCCTGTGCCACCTGCTCTGGGTGACCCTGCTCTGGCAGGGGCTGGGACTAGGTGATCTCCAGAGGGCCCTTCCCACCCTATGATTCTATGAATATCTGCTGCTCCCGTATACCAGGGTGGGAGCGCATGAAGGTCTCTCGTGGGCACCTGCATGGTCACCTCGGGCTGATCCTATTGCCCAAGCGACCGCTTGCCACTCGGGGCGCCCGGCCCAGGCGTTTGCCTATATAAACTGTGCTTGGAGCAGCTTAGCTGAAGCTGGTCTTTTGCTTACATGTGACTTTGTTACTAATCCTTCCAAAAAGCCTTGATATGTGTGCGCTGGCTTTGCTTTTTAACATTTGAATAAATGCCTGGAGCTTTCATGTGCTGTTTAAGCTTGACTGAAAGCCTTACTGGGAACAGACATCCTGCTGCCTCTGCCTACGGGTATTTATTTTGTGCCTTGAAAAGAATGCACCCCTTGAGCTCTTGGTGCTCACGGGTGTCTCTCAGCCTGCTCTGTTTGGGTAGGTTCGGATCGCCCCCCCCCCCCCCCCCCCCCCCCCCCCTCCCCTGCTTCTCCCTGCCCAACTTTTCATTTACTCGTTATTTGCTTGAAAGGATCTGTTTGTCTTTAGGGTTGCAACCTGTCGAGGTTTGCCAGCGCGGGACAATACCATCGCACCTTCCAATACTGTCTCCCGAGCGGGCAAATAACTCCAGGGATCGCTATATGGGAGGTTGTTCCACCACTGTGCTCCCCACGCCTTGGCTGGGTGCGGAGCGGGGTGGCGAGGCAGGAGGCCAACTCCAAGGCCTGCCGCAGCCGCCTCTGAACTACTCGGGTTTGCTTTTTCTGCTTGTTTAGATCTGTTTCAGGGGAAGCAGATCGTTGCCCATTAAAAGTTATAACAAGAATTCTGTTTTTAAGCAGCTTTGGGGTTTTTTCGCTCCCTGAAGCGATGCTGCGGCAGGCAGGAGGATGTTCTCCGCTGTGTGTGTGATGAGTTGCGGTGAGGAAGGTGTGCTCAGCGCCCTGGGTAGTGCCCAGGACCGACCGCCGGCCCTCGCTGCATCCCGTGCTGCAGGACGTGCTCCAAAACCTCCCCAGCATCGCTCCGCGTGCTCTGGCCTGCGGGTGGGGGCTCGAGCAAGCACCTGCCTTCCAGCAGCAGCACCTGTGCCTGAAGCAGGGAAGGAGAGAGCAGTTTTTTGTGATTTTTATTATTATTATTATTATTTTTCCCTGCTCCTACCTGCTCTATCCCCTCAATCGCGTGGCACGCAGCCCGCGGTGCACCGCGAGGGATTGGCGCTCGCTTCGCCTCTTCCTTCTCCGCAAATCCTTTGGGGATGCGCAGTGAAATATTAAGGGACCAAGTGGGAAAGCAGGACGTGCTGGCGCAGGGGGTGCTGTGAGGGCAGCCGTAGGGAAGGGGTACGGGATCTGCGGCGGGTCAGGGATAACTTTTAGTGGGGGCTTTCCCTGGAAGCTTTCTGTAGCCTGTCGTTGGTGCGCTCTGCCTGCGCCCTAGTTGGGAAATACCCAGTTAAACAAATTATTTAAGGAAATCTAATCTCAAACGTTTCCTACCCCATTCATAAAACAGCCGAGCAGTAAAAGCGCGCGGCAGAGACCTGGCGAGGAAGCAGGTGGCACGCGCGGGTAAGGACCAGCCCTGTTTGCCCCATGGAAGCCCGAGGGCTCAGCTCTGTGGGGCTGGCCTAGGAGCTCTCTCACCTGTAGCCTTTCCTTATCTGGATGATATCTTCCCTGCAGAAGTGACACCTTCACAAGAATTTAAAAGGCTTAAGTGGTGGGGAAAAAAAAGTACGTTTTTCACTTATTTACAAATGGAGTAACCAGTGCAGCATCCCGCGAGGCAGCTCGGCTGCGCTGCCGGTCGGTGACGCTGTAGAAATCGTGGCTCTATCTTCTGCCACGGTGACAGTGTTGGGAAAAGGGCGATGCTGGGACCTGGGTGGAGGGGTTGACCTGGACGGGGTGTCCCCCGGCCGGAGGAAAAGCGCTCACTGCTGGGCTTTGACGCTCCCTGAGGTTTCCCGGAGGCAGCGGTCCTGGCTCCTGCAGGTCAGGGCTGTGTGTTTGAACACCTTCTGCATAAACCCACTTGTGTGACCAGTTTCCCCAAGGCTCCCATGGGCTGGCTGGGCTCTTCCCCCAGCTGGGCTGTGCTGCTGCTGAGGGTGTTTGAACAAGCCTGAGGCTGGAGATAGGATGTAATTATTCTCCTTCACCAAGCGGTGTATTTTTTCCAGCAGTCAAGTGCCAGCTCTTCATCTCCAGGGCTGTGCTAGGTCGGCTGTTCGGGGGAATTCGTTAAGGATCTCTACAAACAAGGATAAAAAACCTTCTCGAGAGCTTCCCCACTGGCTGGCAGGGCTCAGCCCTGGGCTGACGCCGTGTGCTGGTCGAGGTGCGCGCGCTGTACTGGGAGAGCTGCCTGCAGGAACAAGCCGAGCGATGCTGATGCACCTCCAAAATCACGGTAAAACTCTCTGGAGCCGGCCATCTCTTGCAGGCAGCTGTTGAAACCACTGTTAAAGCGTCCCGTAAACTCCAAGCAAACCCCAAATTTGGATGGCTGAGAGGAGAGCAGGTGCGTGGGTGGGGAAGGCCATATAGGATGACTTGCGGAGCCCTTGTGCTGGTTGGTGGCTGCGGTGTCTCCATAGCAATCTCCCTTTATTGACTTAAAAACAAGGCTCCTGCTTCCCAGCTGCTGCTCCGGAGCGCGGCCGCTGTGCAGGGAGGGTCGGGGCTGAGCATCACGTCCCTGCACTTCCCCCTCTGCCCCGCTAAAGCGCGGGCGATGACGTGCGTTGCTGGTGGGGTGGTGACAGCCGGGGACGCTGTACCCCACGGCGGGTGGAAGACGCCTGGCCGGGAGGTTGGGCTGCTTCGTACCCACGTCTGTTCCCAGCCAGGTCAGCGCTCGCTGTGTTTTAGGGGTGAGAGAGGCTGAGGCAGGAGGTCCTGGGTCCCCATCCAGCTCTCTGGCTGTGGGACTACCGGCTGTCCCACAGGACTCTCTTAATACAAGAAAGAGCCTCATGAGCATCTTGTCTTTGCTCCCCAGAGCTATGGCTCATCCCTGCTGCCCCAGCTCATAGAATGGTTTAGGTTGGAAGGAATCTTAAAGACAATCTAGCTCCAAACTCCTGCCCGGGGCAGGGACACCTCCCACCAGCCCAGGTTGCTCCAAGCCCCGTCCAACCTGACCTTGAACCCCTCCAGGGATGGGGCAGCCACAGCTTCTCTGGGCAACCTGGGCCAGGGGCTCACCCCCCTCACAGCCAAGAATTTCTTCCCCAGATCCCATCTAAATCTCCCCTCTTTCAGTGTAAAACCCTTCCCCCTCGTCCCGTGGCTCCCCTCCCTGATCCAGAGTCCCTCCCCAGCTTTCCTGGAGCCCCTTTAGGGACTGGAAGGGGCTGGAAGGTCTCCGCGGAGCCTTCTCTTCTCCAGGCTGAACCCCCCCAGCTCTCTCAGCCTGTCCCCACAGCAGAGGGGCTCCAGCCCTCCCAGCATCTCCGGGGCCTCCTCCGGCCCCGCTCCAACAGCTCTGTCTCCTTCTGCTGTTGGTGCCCCAGAGCTGGAGGCAGCGCTGCAGGGGGGTCTCCCCCGAGCGGAGCAGAGGGGCAGAATCCCCTCCCTCAAATGACTCTCTCAGGCAGTTTCCTCACCTGTAAGAGAGGAATAAATACCCTGGGCAGGCTGGACGGATGGGCTGCATGTCCTTCTGCTTAACAGGCTGCTTGTGCTTGGCCGGATCATCTCCCTGGCTTTGGGCTGGGCCAGTGGCACTGTGTCCTGCGGGCAGGGAGAGCTGCGGGAAGGCGCTTGGAAATGTTATTTATAAGCAGGGTTTGCTGAGGAAGGGCCTGGCCTGAAGCAGGTGCCAGCAGAGGGAGCTGAGGTTGTTCCTCGTTTGTAAAACCCTCCAGAGCTGCTGGATGTGGCTTTTCCAGGCTCGGGGACAGTGGCTGGCCAGACGTGAGCTGTGTCCCCACGCTCCTCTGGAGCGGTTGCCATCCGGCACCGAGACCAGTCCCGGGCTGGGGAGGGGGTTGTACGTTTCTGGGTGCATGGGGTGTGTGGTCCACACTGGTCCCACTAGGCAGCAGGGTGGCATTGTGTCACCTGGCCTTGTTAGGGCCACTGCAGGGCTGGGGTGGTGCTGCTGAGCTGGGCAGGACCTGCTGGGATGCCCTGAAGGCAGAGATGTCCCATCAGTGGGGATGAGGAAGGTGTCTGGATGCCAGTGGGTCCATGCTGTGTCCAAGTTTGGAGGGGATCCAGGTGACGCCACCTGGAGCTGAGCGTTGCTCTGATGGGGAAGCTCGGATGCTGCTAGCCGGGAAGGGGGGAGAGTTTCCCCTTTGTTGGGACCCTGAGCCTATTATGGGGTGGTGGGGACAGGAATTCTGCTGGCCGGGACCCTGCCCTGTCTCTCCACCAGGTTCTGTCCCTCTGTGCCCCCTCGTAGTGGTTGCTCCCACCTACCCCCGTGCCACCTCCGACAGCGATGGGAAACGGGGGACCATGTTCTGCTCTCACTGCCCGCCTCAGGGTGATGCATGGCTCTGCGGGAGGGAGGGGAGACCCAAACCTCTGGTCTGGGGCACCCCAGACCCTGTTTTAGCAGAGCCGTCCTGCAGAAGGGGGATTTCTGCCCCTCCTGGGGATGGCGAGGAGCAGCCCGGGCTTGGCAGGGTCTGTGCCTGAGTGAGCCGGCAAGGCTTGCCATCCAGGGGGAAAATACAGCGAGAACCTCACATTCCTCGTTATCTAATCTGCCCCGTTTTCCCTCCTCATTGTTTACCATGGCTGGGTTTCCTCAATTAATTCTGACAGCTGCAGGCTGGGCATGACGTCAACCTGTGCTAGCGAAGCCCAAAACCCCAGGGTGGCCTTGGACGGGACCCCGGGAGGTGACACCGGGGACAAGCCCCTCTTTAAACCTCTCTTGTAGGTGACAGTGGGAGATGCCCATGGACATGATGTCCTGAGCTGGACAGCAGAGAGGGTCTCTGTCCCCAGCGAGGCTGCAGGGACCCCCCCTGTCCGTGCTTGTGGGATGCTTGAACCCGTCCCACCTTTGCCTCCAGCAGCTCTGGGTGCTGCTCTAATTGGTGCTGTTAATAGCCCAGAGCGGTGCTTGGCTGGACTTTGCACGGAGGGCAATCGTGGCCAGCTGCTGCCGCTGCCTTTCCGGCTACCTGAGCGAGCGCCCATCGCTTCGCCCACCCTGGGGCACCAGAGGTGGTGGGGAAAGGGGGCTTGGGCTCGTCCTTGTTCCCTCTGGTCCCCATGCAGTGCCTCTGAGACCTCTCTGTGGTGGGCACTGTAACGTTGTCTTCCTTCCTGACCCCCTCCCCAGTGTGTCCCCCCCTGCTCCCCTCAGCCCCCCGAGCTTGCAGCAGCCCTAAAGCCTCTGTGTCTGCTCCCATGGTCTGTGGTGGGATGGGGAGGGGAGGATGAGCTTCCCAAACCATGACTTTGGAGCCATCCTAGTTTGTCTGTCTTGGCAAGGAGGGGGTAAGTGGGGACTCGATGGTCCCCTCGTCCCTCCCCGAGCACGGGACCCTGCTCCCGGGAGCAGCCGCTCTGCCTCGCCCGCGGGGAGCGGGGCGGGAGGGAGCGGGTGACAGTGCCTGAGAAGCAGGTTTGTCAGAATTTTAAAGAGATCTAAATAAATAGCGATAAGGAAACAATTATTTAAAGAGCAAACAAATGGAAACTGCTAAATGCACTTTTTTTTTTTTTTTTTTTTTTTTCAGGTGAAGGGTGCAGAGCTGATGCCGTCAAATGCTGGGAGCGGGTCCCTGCAGGGGCTGGATCCTGTGGCCAGTGCTGGCCACGGTCAGTGGCCAGGCTGGGCTGGGCTGGAGGAGCCGCCCTGGGGTGGGCAGATGGGGAAAGCACCATCTGCTCAGCCTTCGGCCCCAGCCAGGCTGGAAATGAGCCTTGCCAGGACAAAATTTTGTTTTTCCCCACCAGGAAAAAGGTTTTACAGGTCATCTGAAAATGCCAAGCCTCAGGCAAGCCCGTTCCTGATGGGCTCAGAGTGTCACGGCTGAGGGCCGGCTCAGCAGGGACATGGGACAGGGATGTCCCAGGCTGGGTGGAGGGGGGGTTTGCGGCACGGATGTGTGCAGACCTGCTGGCTTTGGCTTGCTCAAAGACCCTTGGTGTGTGCTTCAGAGCAAGGATGTGCTTCTTGCACCTCCTGAGTGGCGCTCGGGGTCCTGCTCGTGTTTAAGACGGTGCAATGACTTGAGGCAGGGAGCCGGAGAGCTGCTCCCCCTTCCCAGCCCCATTGCAGGGTGCTGGGGGCTGCAGGGTGCCCGCAGGGACAGGGGTGCTGGTGGGGAACCCTGTTCCCCCGTGCCCCCGTTGCACCAGTGCCACATGCCCCGGAGATGCCGTTTCCCCACTTCGGGGCCACGGCTGTCACTGTCAAGGCTTTGTTTCAAAGGGCAGCTTATTCCCATCCTTCCCCCCCCATGGCTTTTTTCATCAGCTTTTGGTTGGGGATTAGGCACGTGTTGACAGAACAAACATTTTGCTGCCCTCAAAATCCACCACTGAGGACAGAAGCGACGTCCTCGCTCTGCCGGTGCCCCGAGCCAGCGCTGGGATGGGGAGAGCCCTTCAGGGGGAAAGCGGAGCCATTGCGGGTCACGTCCCGCACCAGGGCTGGAGCCCGGCTCCTGCTCTCTTGCGGAGCATTAATCACTTTCTGCTTTAATATCCCGTCCTGCGAAACCAGGGATGCCACCAAGGAATGCTGCCCGTCTCCGAGGGGGCTTTGGCGTGTGCTGGTGGCCCAGCTCTGCGTGTCCCCTGCCCATCTCCCAGCACTGGTCACAGTTTGTTATCCCTGAGGTTCCTCGCGGGAGCTGCTGAGGCTGAGGATGCCCGTGAACTGCCCCCAGGAGCTTGTGTTTGCTGCAGAAAAGCAAATTCCTCCAAGCTTTGAGGCCATCCCAGCACCTGGGGAGGGGGTGAAGGCAAGACAAGCTGCTGTGATGCCCTGTCCCAAACCCCAGGAGCTTATTTGGGGTCCTGCCCCCTGCTTTTTGCCCACGAGACGCTTCTGGTCCTGGCTCCCTGCTGAACCCTTGGGATGGGGGTGCCTGACTCGGGCGATGCTCTCTGGGAACGACACGTTTCCTTCGGAGCTGGGTGACTCATGGCTGAGTCACGGCTCGCTCTGCAGCAGCTCAGCGCCGTCTTCATCCCCAGCCTTCCTCCAGCAGCTCCCCCCCCCCAGCTTTTTCCCTGTCCCCACCATGATGTGGAAGATGCCGGGGGGAATGGGAGCGCCGTGCCTTCACCCCAGAGCCATGACTCCATGCGATGCTGCAGGACACGGAGCAGCCTCATCCCTCGTGGGGTCTCTGTCCTCCGTATGGGGGGCACAGAGTTGTCCTCCCCCCTCTGCTCCCCTGGGAGCTGCAAACCTGGCTCAGCGGGCTTGGGGGTGATGGGAACGGGGTGGGGGTGGGGGGCTCTGCTCCCTGCCGACCCCCCTGCCTTCCCTTCTCCATCCTGCCAGCTCACTTTGGGGCTGAGTTATGGATTTGAGGGTTATTTTTAGGGATTTCTCCCCTGGGACAAAGCCTTCTCCAGGCTCTCCTGGGGTGGAGAGCGCAGGACCCAAGGGGGAACCGCAGCCGAGAGCCCGTCCTGCTCTCCGGGGCATTGCGTGCTGCCCTGGCCCTCCTCCCCTTGGGGACCATTGGAGCTGCTCGTGCCGCCCGCTGCCCCCCGGGAGGTGTTTCCCTGCCCCAGCAGCTCCCACGCTCCGCGGGACGGCCGCTCCGTGGGGCCGTTCTGCCCGAGGATCGTTTTGCATGCCGGGGTAGGAGAAGGGAGGGGGGGGGGGGGGAAAGCAGCTGAAGAAGAAGAAGAATGAATTTGCATTTCTTAATAGCAACCAGTGTGGGAAAGAAAAGCCGCCGCGAGGGTTTCGCTGCCGCTGGCTGGGCCCTGCCAGCCGGCTGCTGTGTGAAAAGACAACATCCCGTCGGCTGGCGCGGGGCCCTGCCCGTCTCACCTGGCTGCCTCTCTGTGCCTGGGAACCGCCGCACGGCCCCCAGCCCCCGCCACGGGGAAGGGGACGCCGGCCCCATCGCCCAGCCGCGCCGCTGGGATGGATGGGCGACGGTGAGGAAACCGGGGTTACGGCACTTGCATGTGGGTCGTTTTGGTTATTTCTCCCATCCCGGCTGGGATTTGGGGTCCGTGTGCCGGTGCAGTGGCCGTGGGGCTGGCGCATGGAGAAGCCCAGAGCGGGAGCCATCCCTGCACATGGGTTCCCCCCCCCGAGTCTGCACCCCAAATTGCCGGTGACGGTGGCAGGGGGTGGCCGTGACCTTTCCTCATCCTCCCGCTGCCGGGGCTCACCCTGACGCGGAGCCGGGGCGCACCCACGCCGCCCTCAGCCCTCTCTTCCTGGCACCCGCAGCCATTTCCAGGCTTTTAATCCCAAGAGACAAAAGCAGGAGTTTAAGGCCACCGGAGGAAGAAAAGAGCAGGGCTTTGAGCAGGGAACAGCAAACATGCCGGCGTATCCCGCTGCTCTCAGCCCGGCCGGGCGCCCCGTGACCCCCCCGCCTGCGTCACCCGGGGTTGGCACTGGCAGGGCTCAGCCTGGGGTGGGAGAACCGTCCCCGTGGGTGCCTGGGGAGGGAGGGGAGCAGGGAACCGGTGCTGCAGACAGGGGGAGAGGTGGGATGGTGCGTTTGGGTGGGGAGTGGGTGGTCCAGGGGCTGGATTCGGGCTGGGAGCCCAGGGTCGTGCCAGCATCACCCTTGTGACTTCATCCTCCATGTGTCTTCATCCCCCCCCCCCCCAGCTTGTCCTTCCCCACCTGCCCCCACCCCAGCGTGGTCGGGCCCATGGAGCGGGGCTGTGGCACCCCAGAGCCAAACCTCGTCACCTGCTGCTGTGGGGCACGAAGGAGCCTTTGCACGGGGCCAGGTGAGCACCAGCACCTCCATGCTCGGCCAAGGGGTGGCTCTGGGACCTCCTGTGCCACCAGTGCAGCGCAGGTGCCCATCCCTGCACCCCTGGATGGAGCTGGGTTCTCCAACACCCCCCTTTTTGCACCCTCAAGGGCTGCTCTGAAACGTGGGTGATGCCATTTGCATCATGGTGCCATTAACTCTCTTTTTTTTCCTTTTTTTTCCTTTTTTTTCCTTTTTTTTCCTTTTTTTTCCTTTTTTTTCCTTTTTTTTCCTTTTTTTTCCTTTTTTTTCCTTTTTTTTCCTTTTTTTTCCTTTTTTTTCCTTTTTTTTCCTTTTTTTTTCCCCTTTTTTCCTTTTTTCCTTTTTTCCTTTTTTCCTTTTTTCCTTTTTTCCTTTTTTCCTTTTTCCCTTTTTTCCCCTTTTTCTTTTCTTTTTTCTTTTTTCTTTTTTCCTCTTTTTTCCTCTTTTTTCCTCTTTTTTCCTCTTTTTTCCTCTTTTTTCCTCTTTTTTTTTTTCTTTCTTTTTTCTTTCTTTCTCTCAGGTCTCCCCGCTGCAGCACAGGGACCCTGGGAGCTGCCTCGTGCAGCAGGGCCGGAGCAGCAGCCATGGACGGGAGCCCCGGCTCTTTTATCAGGGTGGGTCCCGCAGGCAGGTGCCTGCAGCAATAACCGCGGCTGTTTGCCTCGAGCATACACGCGTCCCCCGTAAATAGGGTTTATGGCAGCATCTGGGAGATGGGGAAGCCTGGAAGAGGCGGCCTGGGGAGGTAATAAAGAGGAGCGGCCCTGCTTGGCCCCAGGGCTGCCCGGGAAATGGGTGTATTTGACTGGGGTGAGGAGGAATTGAAGGGGATTCGGTTGGTTTCTGCTCCAGAGGAACTTTAGCGGTTCGGGAGCTCGGAAGATGCTCCCTGGTAGATCTGCGCAGGGTCGCCGCACAAATAAAAAGCACGCCGGCTTCTCCGTGCGCGCCTGAGAGTTCTTTCTCTCACATTCTCTGGCCCTTTGGTTAACTTTGGGGTTGCAGCTCCGCTGGAAAGCCCTTATCCCCCCCACCCCAGCTCCCCTCCGAGGGTAATTGGGCCGATTTCCAGCTTGCTCCCGAACGCAGGAGGGTTTGCTCGGGGGGCACTAGGAGCACTTGGTCCCAGGGGGTTCATGAGCCAGCGCCTGGATCCCTCTCCCCATGGCGGCAGCTATTTGTGCCCCCCTGCAGGGGGCTTGTGGGGTGGTCCCAGGGGAGCACGAGCAGCAGCTCAGCTGGATGCCAGTGTCTCTCTTCCCGCTGTTTGCTCCAGTTTGGTGGCACGGGGACGCTGCGCAGACACGCCAGCTGCGGGAACCGTGACCAGGGGAGGCTGCTCTGCAGCAACACCTCTCCTCAGAGCATCTCCGAAGCTCGTCTGCCAGAACCAGCCTGTCCGGAGCACGTCCCCGGAGAGCAGGACACCCAGTGGGACCGCTGAGCTGCGCAGAAGCAAGGGGACCTCTCCGAGGGTGGGCACTGAGTCAGGACTGCAAAGCAGACGGGAGCTGGGATGGAAAATGCAGCCGGTATTCCCACCTTCTGCTAAGCCTACTGCTCTTTTTGGGGAAAGAGGAGCTGGCAGGCAGCGGGTGAGATGTGTCTGAGACCCGCAGCCTCCCGGGCCCTCTGCTCGCTCCTCCCTGCTCCACTACTGCCTTCGAGACTCTTTCTAGGATCGCAGGGAGCACTCCAGGCTCTTGACCTTCCATACATGCGTTGGCTTGAAACAACACACGAGCGAGAGCGATAAAGCTTCTCGGTGCAGGCCGGGAGGAAATGAATTGCTGTTGGCAAACAGGCAGTGACGAGCAATTAAGATTACGGGTGGCAGGAAGGGAGTGAGCAGCCGCTGCTTCCCAGTGGGACCTTCTTCCTGCACCGGTGGCTTCAGCCCCGGGATCCCGGGCTGTCCCTCGCCCTGAGCAGGGATTCCCTGTGTCCTGGTGCTTTCCTGGTGGTTACTGGTTAGTTTGAAGGCTGGTTTCTGCCTTGGTCTCAGCCCAGCACCGGGAGCATCCCCCACTGGGAGCCCCTGTGGGTACCAGGGTGGGGACCATGGTGCTGGGGAGGTGGAAGCCCAAAGGATGCTCGGTTCACCAGGGAACATCCCTCCTCGTCACGCTGCCGGCCTGGAGCTGTGATGTGCTTCTTGGGACAAAAATACGTGCCAGACCTGGGGCCGGTGTGGGCTGAGGTGCTGAGCGCTTCAGACATGGCTCCCCTGGGTTCGCAGCTGCAGGGCTGAGCCGGGGAAGCGTTAAAGGTATTTCAACCATTCCCAGTCTCCTTGGCTTGCAGAAAAGCCTGAGAGAGCCTGTCCTGCAGCCTGGGAGCTGGGATCCATCTCCTCCCTGAGCATCACCCAGAGGCATGGACACGGGGTGCAGGATGAGGCCTCTCAGAGGGACCAAATCTTGTGGGTTTGCTTCTCACGGGGACCACTGCTGTCCCCAAACGCTGTGTGAGCCAAAGCAGAGGAAACCTCGCTGCTGCCGGGGACCAGGAAACGCCGCTCGGCTCGAGGACAAATCAGGCTCCATGGCCTCTGTGGTTTCTGCAGTGACATCAAGTGCCTTCAATAGTTTTATTATACATTATATGGCCGCTTATCTATTATTCTTGTGATGGAGCCAGAGATTAGCTGCAGGCAAATGGGCAGAGAGATTCTTCCAGGCTGATTCACAAGTCGTTTCCCCATCCCTCCCCTCCGGCCCTGTTCCCAATGGCTGAAGTTTCAGCTGTGGCAAAAGGCACCGGAATCGGAGCCGATGGGTTGACAGGGAGGACAAGGAAAAAGCATTGAAAACTGCGCACACGGGGCAGAGAAGACAGACTTTATTTCCCCTCTTTTGTTGTCCCTCGGGTGTTGCAACCTCTTATTTTCCTGGTTTGCATATGCAAGCGGAGCTGTGCCGAACGCCGATTGCGAAAGCTGGCTGCGAGAGCGTGGCAGGGCCGGTGACACCGGGCGGCTGCAGCCACCAAACCTGCTTTGGGGAGGAAAGCAGAGGTCTCGTTTTGAGGCTTTTTGCCTGTTTGGCAGCTCCCCATGCTGCCCCGCCGGCCAGCTCTCCCCCAGCACAGCAAAGCGAATGTTTTTCACTTTAATCGCTTTTGCTTATCGAAATCTCCAGCGCTAAGAGGGGCAGGGAAAGCTTTGTCAGACATAGATATGAGTCAGGCGACAGGTTCCCAGACAGACCGGCATGACCCGGGTCCGGGATGCTCCGGAGCAGGAATCTGACACCGGGCACTGCCAGCGCATCCCCCCTGCCCGGTGACATCCTGCTCTCGCCCCGTGTCCCCGATCACCCTCTCCTCCGTGTTGCTCCTGGCTCCTTCGGGTGCACTGTTTTGACGTTTGCTCTGGTAACAAGTAGTAATTAAACCTAATAAATGAGGGAGAGCTGCGGGTGATGTCAGGGCGAGGAGGTGCAAATCCAGCTCACACAAGCCATGCAACCCCCTCCTCCCCGAGCCAGCAGCCCGACCGCAGGGCAGGAGCACGGAGCTGCCGCGGGAAGGTGCGGCATGGCCACGGCGACTCCCAGCGGGGCTTGTGTGTGCGTGGGTGTAGACTTTATACGTGGTTTTACTCTATATCTTAAGTTTCCACAGTCGCAATGCCTGTTTCCATGCTATAAAGGAATCCGCGCGTGGAGGGCTATGACCTCGGCTCTGGTGCTGTGCTGGGATGCTCCTGTCCCTGGTTCCTGCGTGGGGATGCTGGGGTGGGACATGGGAGCAGGGTTGGGTGCTGTGCACCATTCCCTGAGCCGGGCAGAGCCCTGGCATGGTGCCCGCTGCTCCTGCCTTTCCGAGGGGCTCTGGCTGGGACCCGGCATCGTGGGTCGAACACAGGCAAGAGCGAGCCGGGGGCGCTGCACGCTGGCAGCCCGACCTGCCACAGCTCTCTGGAGCTTTGCGATAGGCTTTGGGGGATGCAGGATCAGGGCAGCGGTGCCAAGTCCTGCATGTGGCGCCTGGCCCAAAGCAGAGAGGAGATGCTCCAAGGGGCGCAGGGGGCTCTGCTGTGGCTGCTGTAAGCCGTGGCCACTGAGGGGGCACTGGGTGGCCGGGACTCCTCTCCTGGCTGTGCCACATCCCCATCCCATGTGCCCACCCCATGGCAAAGGCTGTCTGGTGGCTGGTGGCCTCCCCACCACAGCCACTTGCCCCCCCCCATCCTCCCCAGCCCACCTCTTCCCCAACCCGCCGCCACATCTTACGGGCCTGGCTGTGTTTACCAAAACAGGGGAGAAAAGCTCCCCTCAGACGGCAGGAGCCCTAATCCAGGGGGAATGTTTTCCCCACCGATAAGATAACATTGAGGCATTTCAAAAGGGAGGCAGAAACTCCTGGTGCTGCCGATAGCATGGCGAAGCCCTTTGCCAAGGAGCCAGTCGGGCCGTGGAAGCTGTAATGCAGGGGTCGCCTCCCTATGGGCTTTTATTTTCCCTCCCGGCAAACAGTTCCGATGGACGGCTTATCGGCCGTGCCGCGCCGCCACCGCGGGCCAGCCCCGGGGTCAGAGCAGACGAGGGATGCTGGATCCGCCATGGCACTTTCCATGGGCCGGGGATGCAAAGCCCAGGCGCAACGGCCACTCGGCTGCCAGAATTCAGTGACGTGGGTCCGACCTGGGTTGCACCGTGGGTGTTTGCGGCCGAGGTTTTGCCTGACGTGGGTTTTTAGGGCATAGAGTTTCATTTCAGCCGCGCTACGTGCGCAGGAGAACTGCCTGAACTGCCCTGAGTTCTTCACGTGTTAAAAAAAGAGACAGTAAATACCAACTCGGTGTCTGTCTCGGTCAAAACAGCTTTTTCCTGCTTATGCCGGTGGGGACAACCCAGGCCCGGAGCGCTGCACGTTCTGGCTGTGCCCCGGCGCCCCGTCCTGCCCACAGGCAGCAGCAACGCGGACCCCGGGGAGGAGACGGTGCCGTATCCCTGATGTGAGGGATGCCTTGGTTGGTGTGAGGGGCTCCTTTTGTCCCCAACAGGCTCTGAGCATCCTTGCTCGCAGTCTCCGTCACGAGTCCCATGTGGCCGCAGCACTTGTGTTGGGGATGCTCCCGGGGTATCAGTCGGGGATGCTCCCAGGGTATCAGCTGGGGATGCTCCTGTGCTATTGGTTGGGGATGCTCCTGGGGTATCATTTGGGGATGGTCCTGGGGTACTGGTCAGGGGTGCTGCTGGGGTATCGTTTGGGGATGCTCTGGGGGTATCATTTGGGGATGCTCCTGGCCCCAGCACAGCCCAGCCCAGCCCATTCCAGGGGAGCGATGTCGTGCTGCAGGGTCCAGCCAGGGATTCTCATGTACCCAACAGGTCTCTGTGCTGCAGAGACCAGGAGGACCCTTTGGTCTCGCCCCTGCGGCGTCCTCATCTCCTGCGTGGGTGTCCCAGACGAGGGTGGAAAGGGGTTAACGGTGCCCGGATTTGCCCCACTCCCCTCCCAGGGCCCATTCGGGTCCCAGCCCGGTGTCTCAATGCACCCCTCAAGGGTTAACCCCAGCTGGGGCTATTCAAACACCTCCAGCTGAGGTAAGCACCCAGCTTGTTTGTTCAGGTAAATAAGGAAGGAATTAGATATAATGGGCAAAGGAGGCATTTGGTGAGCACCTTGCACTCGGCTTGGCTGCCGGCTTCACTCTTACATACCTCCGCACGGCTGCCGGCTGGCTTCATCCCTCTGCCGCCCTCGGAGCCGCTCGGGGTGCCCCATCCTCGTCCCTGTCCCTGTCCCCATCCCGCTGGTGCCTGCCGAGAGCCGATGCGGCTCTGCCCGGCCACCCTGTCGCCGCGGGGCCAGCGTTGAGCTGGGCAGGGTGCTGCTGGCCGCCCTCCCTGCCGGTGCCGGGGCTCCTCGCTTCGAGCCATGCCCGCCCCGGCCACTGTGCCAAGCACCGCGGGGACACCTCTTCCCACCCTACGCCAGGACACATGCGGTTTCTGAGCCGCCCGTGCACCCTCAAGGTAAGCCCTGTGTCCCTGCTGCGACCCTCCCTGATGCCCCACCAGCACCCACCTTCCCTCCCGGGGCTCCACAGCCCTTTCGGCCCCGATTTGGGGTGGATGCGGTGCCGTCGCCTGTCTGTGAGCATCCTGTCCCCCGGCTCCTCGCACTTCCAGGTGCCATTAGGGCTAAACAGGGACAGGTTGTCCCCTGGTACGGGATTCCTAGCGCTTCTCAGGATGGTGTCACCTGAAATATAATGGGATTTGCCAACTTTGTGTCTTCGCCACCCCCTGCTGCTCGGGCGAGGAAGGTGGGACAGGAGCCAGGGCTGCTGTGGCCATCTCTTTCCGAGCCCACCCAGTCCCAGCAGGGACACTGGGGAGGGTCCTGCGAGCCCTTGTGCCCGGTGGGAGGCAGGGGATGACGTCCTTTGTGGCACTGTGTGACCAATACGCAGCCAGAGCCCCTTATGGAGTGTCCTGGGTGGCCACCGAGGAGCTGGCAGCTCAGGGGTGTCTCTGCGAAGCACTTTGAACCCCTTTACCAAACCTGCGCCGTCTCAGCGCTGCTCTGCTTCGCCGCTGGGTATTTTTTTTTTTTTTTAATTTTTTTTTTTTTGTCAGTGCTAAAGGCACGTTGGCTCTAGGTTTGATTTTGATGGTTCTGCTCGGTTAGTGAAACACAAACGCCGCTCGGCTGCCAAATCCCCCACAATACGGGCTTTCTCATGGGCAGGGAGCGCGCGGGGGAGGAAGGTGCTGCTATAAATAGGGGCTCCCTGGCCCTGCATGGGGAACACCAAGCTCTGCTGCTCACCTGGGGGACACCGAGCTCCGGGGCTTTGCTCGGGCCACCCGGTTCTGCCCGTCCCCCTCCCCACCCCCGCTGCTGTTTGCCTCCCTGTGCCGATGGAGAGGGCATCCTGACCCGGGCTGTGGGGACCTGTGGGGACGCTCAGTCCCCGTGCCAGCGCCCATGCAGGTAATGGCAGGAGGAGCTGGGGGGGGGTGTCTTGGTGGTGTTGGAGAAGGCTGGCGGGGGAGCAGGGGGTCCAGGACCCCCGGGATGGGCGGCATCCCCCCTGTGCATCCATCCAACATGAGTCCTGGGCTTGCCCTGGTCCCAGAGCCAGACCCCTGGGCTGTCACACCCCAGCCCCCCCCGAGCGCCGTCCCAAGCCCCTGCCCCGTCTGTGGGGAGGTTTTGGCCAATCTCTCCTCCCTCCACCCTGAGATAAAGGGGTGCGTGGCACAGGCAGGGTTTGGCAGCCGGGCGGGACGTGGCACGGTGAGGCTGGCAGGGGGGGTGGGACGGGCTGGCAGGACCCCAGGTCCGCAGCCTCTGAGCACCTGGCCGTCTGCTGCAGCCCCGGCTCCTGTGGGGACCTCGGCGTCCCTTCGCCTGCTTCATCCGGGCCTCATAAAATGGTTCGTGTCCCCTCCGGGCCGGCAGCCTTCTGGCTCCATCGCCTCCCAGGGAGGAGGTCAGGGCAAGAGGTGCTGAGTCAGACCAGAAAACAGGGAAAACCCACCCAAATCCCAGCCCTAGGTGGGGACAGGGACGGGGATGTGCTGTGCTCTCCAGGGAGGAACCAGAGATGTGCGGGATCCAGAGCTGTCCCAGACTGCCTTTTGGGCAGAGAGGATTGCTGGGTACATGCTGTCCCCGTCCTCCCCCCCACCTCGGGTCCCAGTTTGCTGTGCTGAGCCACACGGGGCAGGTGAAGCTGAAAGGATCCGATAAGGACAAATCCTAGTGTCCGCGGGGCTGCTCCAGGCAGTCTGGGATGGCTCTGGATCCCGCACATCTCCGGTTCCTCCCTGGAGAGCACAGCACGTCCCCGTCCCTGTCCCCATCCCCAGCTGGGGGGGTGGAGGTGACCCTGGAGCCTGCCCCACCACCCCGGCTGCCCAGGAAGGGCTTTCAGAAGCACCTGGGGATTTGGGAGACATCCTGGGTGCCGCAGGCAGCACCTCCTCCTGCAGCGGGCCAACCTCCGCCGGTCTCACGGAGCTTCCCAAGCCGTGCTCCGGCACAACCTGTTTAACCACAGATTTAATTTTAATTAACGGACCCATTGTTTGAGGGTGGTGGTTGGGTGGATTTCTTATTTATTTATTTTTTCTGGCTCCCAGGGGCCGATCCCAGCTCTCCCCCGGCGCTGGTGCCGGCGTTGCTGCCCTGGGCAATGGTGGGTTGCGTTTGCCAGGAGAGCTCGGGGTGATACAGGAGGTCCTTGTCCCCAGCCGCATCCCCCTGGGCTGTGGCATCCGCTGCTTCCCCCGGCTCTGGATGGGGCTGAGTCACTGCAACCCCGTGGCGCTGAGACGTGACCCAGCACCACCCGAACCCGCGGGGTTACTGCTGACCCCATGCCACGGGAGCCCCATCCCAGC
Organism: Alca torda; assembly: GCA_008658365.1. Classification (NCBI taxonomy): domain Eukaryota; kingdom Metazoa; phylum Chordata; class Aves; order Charadriiformes; family Alcidae; genus Alca; species Alca torda. The sequence goes on from CM018095.1 coordinate 3,174,061, forward strand.
CACACTGCCCTGGGATTTCTGCTCGAAGGGAATGTCTGGGTTCATTCTCTCAGCCGCTGTTGGAGCCGTTCGGGGCCGGGCTGTCGTGGTGCCCTTTGGCAGCCGCCGCTGTCTTTTCCTCCGCGTGCTGCCGTGGAGAATGAGCCCCTGCACCGCCAGCTTGGCCCTTTGCCGCAGCATCCCCACGGTGCCGGCGAGAGCTGGGAGCAGGGGCACCACACCCCCATCCCAGCTGGTCGGGGTGTCCCCTCCTTATCCATGGGTAGCACCGGGGAGCGATGCAGGGGATGGGATGCTTGGGGATGGTCATTGGTTTGGGGCTCAGGGATGGCAGGTACCTCCCGGCGGTGCCCCAGTGGTGGAGCTTTGTTGTGGGCACAGAGGAAGACTTGGGGGGACTCGATGGCTCCATCCCGGTTTGGGGTCTGCTCTGCACCGGAGCCTTGCCTGCCCATCACGGGGTCGCAGGCAGCGCCGGTGTGTGGGGAGGGTGCTGGGGCAGCGGAGGGTGTCCCGCAGGCAGCACCCTGCTCTGCCTGGCACCCCAGGGACGGCACCGCTCACACTCGGAGCCTCCCCACGGGGCTGCTGAGCCCCCCGCACCGCACCAGTCTAGCGGGAGGTGTCCCTGCCCAGGGCAGAACGGGGGGGGTGGAACGAGATGATCTTTATGGTCCCATTCTATGAGTCTGTGATCTCGGTCCCTGCGTGCCCACGGAGGCGAAAACTCAGGGACCTGGTGGGCTTTTGTAACTTGGTGCAAGCTGTTTAAAGTACTGTAAGAGCCAATTCCCCGATCACTTCCCCCCTTGCCTGGAGTGGCGGGATGAGCACCACGCTCCCTTGGTGTGGCTTTGCCGTCGGCGAGCTCCGGTGCGAAGCCCATGGGACCAGGACCGGGACCGTGCTCAGTGCCGGCAGCGGGCACAAGCCAGGGAGCGTTTGCCAGGGCTGATGCAATTACCAGCGCGGCCCTATTTATCTTTGCCAGGGAACATGAAGGTTTTTGGGGTGCTCCCAGTGAGAGTCTTGGAGCAGCTGCAGCTGCCCCTTCAGCTCTCCTTTTCCAGGGAAAAGCAAAAAGGGAGAGGAGAGGGAAAGAGCTGCCCGAAGTGGCTTCTTAGAGCAAACAGGTCCCCACCCAGCCCGGCCGCCTGCGTGCCAGAGCGGGAGAAAGTCAAACAAAGGCCCCCGCCCTGAGAGTACAGCACCGTTTGGCAAGGTGATTGCTCAGGCTTTCGGGGCCACTTGCCCAAGGGATTGGGTCCTTCTGGTCCCCACTGGGAGGACGGGGATGAGGATGGGGTCGTCCATCCTGCCGCATGCCCAGGGATGGCTCTGGCTTAACGCTACGGGAGCGAAGCCCGGCGGAGGTGGGATGGGTGGAGGATGCGCCACGACCCCAGAGCATCCCGGAGTCACCGGGGACGAGACCCCCGTCCCCTCCCCATGAAACCCCCGCGGCCGGCACTGTGCGGTGAGCTGGAGCTGCACAAGCTGTTACCACTTCCCTTTTGTGCCGGGAGCAGCGTGAGGCTGGATTTAGGGCTGATCTCCTAAAGCTCTTCTTTTAATCCAGAGCAAATCAAGGAGAGGTTTGGAAGCCAGCGCCATCTCTCAGGGAAACTGTTTGGGCAGCAGGGGCAGCTCGGTGGTGTGGGCAACCCTTCTTCCTCCTCCTCCTCCTCCTCGCTTCCGGGCCACGAAAACCCCCCCGGGGATGTGGGCTGCAGCTCCCAAACCCACAACCCCTATGGGTCCCTGTGGGATCAGGCTAGTGTGGGTGCTGTTTGGGTGGCCAGTGTTCCTCCATGTGTTTTTCCAAGGTTTTTTTGGTTTTGCCAAGGGTTAAACAATGGGCAGAGCTTCCCCGTTGTGCAGGCGATTCAGAGCTTCAAAAACCATATTCTGAGGGCATTAAAATCCTCAGCAAGTGCATTAAACTCATCCCAGCCGGTCTCACTGCGGTTAACGGGGTCGCAGCACGTGGCTATTAATGACGTTTAATTAACGCCTGGGGAGCAGAGCGGGCCCCGCAGCGCGTTTGGCACGGCAGAGCTGGGGGACGGTAACGCGCCGTCCTGGGCGCTCGCGTCCCTCCCACGCCAAGCAGCCGGCTGCTCGGCTCCCCGGGCTCGAGTACCCGATGGCATGTTTTCCTTTTTTAGTCTTTTAAACTGGTTTTTTCCCCCCCCTCAGCTGGGATTTAGAGCAAACAGGGACCCCCTTTGCCTGGCCACTGTCCCCCATCCCCCTTTGGGGGCTGCCTGGTTTCCTTAGCGGCGATTGAGGTTGGTTCAGGCTTTGCACACTCCTTTTTTTGTTGTAGGTTCTGTTGCAAAAGCTGCTACTTTTTCTGCTTTTAAATCACCAATTTGGGGTGTTTTTTTCTTTTCTTCTTGTAAAAAGCAATGCCGGAGGCAGGCAAGGAGCTTGGCAGTGCCCTGGCCGTGCCCATCGCCAGCCTGTCCCCTGGCAGGGGCTTTCTCTTCCCAAAGCCTCCCATGGCTCTTGGGGAGGTTTCTCCACGGATGGAGCCGTTCCCTGGTGTTGCCATGGAAATTCAGCAGGCTCATCCTCTTCTCCACGGCCTCCAGGACTCCCCACGTACCGAAGACAGATGGGGACGGGCTGATTTTGGGTAGCTTTTCCTTGCAAGAGGGTGAAAGGAAAGTTCTCATCCGGGGCTTGGCAGCAGCGGCCGAGAGCTGGGTGCTGCGGTGCTGGGCTCGGTCCCCAGCCCGGGAGAGCTGGGTTTGGGTGCCATCGCCACCGGGGCACCCTCGGGTGAAAGCAGCAGGTGATGTTTCCCACGCACAGAAACGTGCCTGTGTGGTTCAGGCATCCCGCAGCCCTTCATGCCTGTGGGCCACCTTCCATGGGTGCCTTGGAGACCTTCCAGCATCCCTCGCTGCCTCCTGCAAGGGCGTTCAGCCCCGGCTGGGACTGAACTGCTGCCAACCCGGTGTGCAATTCAGAGCAAGACCCTAAATCCCGGCGGTGGTTGGGACCCGCTTGCGCCCTGGGCTCCTTCTCCCTGCCGGCTGCTGCGTCTGGTCCTCCCAAAATAAGGAGAGCCCCCCCAGCCCCATGGCTGACCCCAAGCCTGCATTCATCCGAGGGCTCGCAGGGCACCGTGGGTCTCTTTGGAGGATTTTTTTCCCCTCTAACAGGCTTAGTTCCTCCCTTTGTGCCTGGCCGCTGGGCGGGAAGGCAGGAATCGGTGCTGGGGTGAGCCTCCCCTCTTCTCCTCTGCTCCTCTCCCGGCAGGTTCGGAGCTGAGCGGAGAGATGGGCAGCACCAGCCCCGGGCTGAATGCTCTGCCCCACGGCCGCCTGGCCCGGCCGGACCCTGCCCTGCTGCCCCCCCCGCGGGACCCCGACACGCGGAGCTGGGGCTGCCCGGGGAGCCCCAGCCCCCCCGCCACCCCCGAGCAGCCCCTGCCTGCCTGCTGCCTGCACTACTTCGACATGCTCTACCCGGAGGACATCGCCTGGGCCACCAAGGGCATGGGGGAACCCTCCCAAAGCGGTGCCCAGGGGGGGCGAGGGGAGGCGCAGAAGGAGCCGGAGCAATGTCCCATCATCGACAGCCAGGGCTTGGGGCTGGGGACCGAGGGGGACCTGCAGGCCAGCCTGCACCTGGAGGAGCACTCGCTGGAGCAAGTGCAGAGCATGGTGGTGGGCGAAGTGCTGAAGGACATCGAGACGGCCTGCAAGCTCCTCAACATCGCCGCAGGTGGGTGCCCCCCCAGCCCTCCCTGGGGGGCTGTGGGTAGGGTCGGCCCCGCCGTGGGGTGCAATGAGGGAGGGATGTGCTGGTGCGGGGGCTAACACCACGATGCGGGGGCTAACACCACGATGCGGGGGATAAAGCCACGATGCAGGGACTAAAGCCACGATGCAGGGACTAACACCATGGTGTGGGGACTAACGCCATGGTGCAGGAGCTAACGCCATGGTGCGGGAGCTAACGCCATGGTGCGGGAGCTAACCCCATGCTGCAGCTTGGGGTTTGCAACCAGGAGCTGGGGTTTTGGGGAGCATGGCTGCTGCCTGGCTCCCCCGTCGGCATCACTCCAGGGCTGTTTGCTAACGCCCAGGGATGCCAAAAAGTGCCCCTCTGCCCTCTCTGGCTCTGACTTAACCCTAGGCAGGGGTTAGCAGGGCTTCGTGCAGAGCCCTGGGCTGGCTGTGGGGTGCCGCGGTGACCCAGCGGTGCCGCAGAGCCAGGGAGGTGCAGGGACACAGTGACCCGATGCGGAGCCCATCCCCTCCCCTGAGCTGGGGGTCCCTTCCGCCCCAGGGCATCGTTACCAAGGTGCTTTTCAGACCTCCTGGGCACGGTGTGTGGAAGCAAGGAGCCAACAGCATGACTTTTATTATCCTTTTCTCTACCCCATTTTCCCTGGGACGTTGGGAACAGGCAGAAGAGTGTGTGGGGTTGGGGACAGCCTGGAGCCAGCTGATGTCACCCGTGCTGGGCACGGGGATGGGTGCGAGGGGAACGGGACAGCCCAGGACAAAGTTCCCTGGGGTATTGCTGCCGTGGGATATCTCTGGGGTGTCCCCGGGGCATCGCTGCCATGGGGCATCACTGGGGTATTGTCCTGGGGGCATCGCTGCCATGGGGCATCACTGGGGTATTGTCCTGGGGGCATCGCTGCCATGGGGCATCACTGGGGTATTGTCCTGGGGGCATCGCTGCCGTGACACAAGCAGTCTCGGGGTGTGCTGAGGTTTATACAGGCTCTCCCTTGAAGCATTCGGTGTCTCCAGGGATGGTGCAGTGAGCAAGTGGGGCTCCAAAAGGCTGTGTGAGGCTTCCCAAAGCAAAGGAGGTGGCAAGGGGACAGCGTGTCCCGGGGGACCAGGGCAGGCTGGGAGCTGAGTGCTGCCACCCTGCTGGGTGCTGCTGCAGCAGAGCAGGAGGGACCAGGTTCCTGGGGCTGTGCGGGGTGAGATGAGTTTCCCTGGGCTTTGCCTGTGTTGTTACCGGCTGGGGTCCCCCTCTGCCTCCAGACCCTGTGGACTGGAGCCCCGGCAACGTGCAGAAGTGGATCCTGTGGACGGAGCACCAGTACCGGCTGCCGCAGATCGGGAAGTCCTTCCAGGAGCTGTCGGGAAAGGACTTGTGTGCCATGTCCGAGGAGCAGTTCTGCCAGCGCTCGCCCGCCTGCGGCGACATCCTGCACGCCCACCTCGACATCTGGAAGTCTGGTAAGCGTGGGGGACCGGGAGGGAGCTGGGAGGGTGGACGATGCTCTGCAGCCCCTCTGACCCTCCGCTCCTCCCTTCCAGCTGCCTGGATGAAGGAAAAAGCTGCCCCGGGAGATGTCAGATACTGCGGTGAGTTCTGCGCGGGCTCAGCTCCACCAGTCTCATTTCTGCCTCACACAGGTCCGGGGTGTTTGAGAGGTCACTCCGTGCTTAATTGCGATTATCTGGTGCGTTGGAGCAGCTGCTGCAGCAGCATCCATGTGGCTGCACTCCCTCCGCCCCGGAGCAGCCGCTGGGCTGTCTGCAAGGTGCAGTGAAGGGGAAATGGCCGCGAGACCCTGGCCAGCCCCATCCCACACTCCGTGCATCCCTGTGGGGCTGCGCAAGGGCAGGACGGACCGGTTTTCCCTGCTCCAAGATGGGGAGGAGAAAGTGGTGCTTCCAGACCCAGTGCCTGGACTGAGTCTCCAGAGACCCACAGGCATCGGGCCGTGTTTTCCCGGATGAGGACTCCGTGTGGGTCCCTGGGGCGGTGCAAAGCAGCGAGACCTCTTTTTTCCCCCCCATCTCACCCATCCCCGTCCCTTCCCGCGGCAGGAGGTGACACCAGCTGGGCGGACAGCGAGGTGGACTCGTCCTGCGCCGGCCAACCCATCCACCTCTGGCAGTTCCTCAAGGAGCTGCTGCTGAAGCCCCACAACTACGGCCGCTTCATCCGCTGGCTCAACAAGGAGAAAGGTGGGTGGGTGGGTGGGTGCTCCGGTGGCCCTGGGGTGGGTGCTGGCAGGGCCTGGGGGGGGACAGGAGAGGCCGTAACTCCCCCCCGTGCCCCGCTCCCCTCCCAGGCATCTTCAAGATCGAGGACTCGGCACAAGTGGCCCGTCTGTGGGGCATCCGGAAGAACCGCCCGGCCATGAACTATGACAAGCTGAGCCGCTCCATCCGGCAGTATTACAAGAAAGGCATCATCCGGAAACCCGACATCTCCCAGCGCCTCGTCTACCAGTTTGTCCACCCGGTCTGAGCAGTGGCAGAGGGACAGGCTGAGCCCTGGGAGGGACAGGGGACCTTCACCGCCCCCCTCTGCCTCCCAGCCACAGGAACCATCTTCCAGCGCTAAGGACCATGGCTGGGGTGCCGAGAGGCTCAATCCCCCCCAGGACCTGCTGGCAACGGGCTGTGGGACCCCCCTCTTCACCCCCCAGCCTCGGACGGGAGGGATGAGCCCCCAGCTGAGGGACCACCACCCTCACCTCCTGCCAGCGCTCCCAGGGGAGGGTGGACACGGACTTTGGGGCTGACGGAGAAGGTGTGGGGTTGATCGGGGTAAGATAAAGGCAGGTGAATCTGGGGGTGTCGCAGGGGCTCCCCGCAGCCCTGGTGCCCTTCAGCAGGGATCCAAGGTGGGCGCGTGGTCACCCAGGGGAGGAGCTGGGGGACGCAGGAGTCCTGCCCCCAGGCCTCTTGTCCCCGGGCACGTTGTCCTCTCACCCCACAGCCCCAGGGCATCATCAGGACACAGGGCCTAAGGGCATGTCCCAGCAGGAGACTTCAACATCCCCATGGCACCATGCCCCAGGGCTGCTTTGAGGGGGGGGGAACAACACTGTGGGGGTCACAGTCCCTTCCAGCCGGATCCTGTCCCCGTGCCACCACCGGCCCGGCTGTGGGACCGGCTGCCCTTGATGCCCACCAGGAGTGACCCTGTGTGCTGGATTTACCCCAAAAGGCAGCTCCTGGCCCTCAGCCCTGTTCGGGGTCGGGGGGGCGGCGTGGCGGGGGGCTCTGCCCTCTGCTGCACCCCAGCCCTCAGCCGCGAAGAAAGGGGCTGCCACGATTTCAAGCACGGGGTGGGGGACAGTGGCTGGGCTCGTCCCTCCCTCCCTGGCACTGGCTGCGGGTGGCTTCGCCCCGGCCATTGTTCGGGGAGGACAAAGCCCAGGCGCGTGAGCAGGGACAATGGCACCCGCAGGGACAATGGCACCCACAGCTGCTCCTCGGCCGGGCTCTCTCTGACCCCATCTGTGCGGGAGCAGCCTGGCACCGGCGGCACCGCAGCATCCAGGGGTGCTGTCGGCCCCGGGAGCTGGGTGCTGGGTGACTGAGGACCACAGGCACCTCTTCGGGATGGGCACATCCCCCCCTCTTCGCTTCCTGCTCGGCTTCTCCCCTCCGCAGGGATTTGGGGCTGAAAATGGGCGTTTTGCAAAGGGAGCGGCTGTAAAACGTGGGTGCGGGGCTGAGCACTTTGGGGCATCCCTGCAGGCGTGAGGGGTCCCTTGAGCCGGGTCCCCCATCCCTGGGCATGGGGCCACCCGGAGCCCCCTGAAGCCCCCAGGTCCTTGGCCCTGGCACCGGGCTCTTCCCTTGATTTGGATTTTATTTGGACTGCCTGATTCCTGAATTTGGGAAAAGGGAGATGGCGGCTTTGCCGCTTCCCTCTGGATGGTAAATCTGAAACGCAACCCGCCGAGCCCGGACTGGGACGGAAAACTGTGGATTGCCTAGAGTGCACGTTTCACGAGAGTCTGAGTTACCTGGTGATGTTGATCTTTATATTATGGTTTTTTTTTATTATTATTTGTTTATTTGCTTTTTGGTTTTGGCTGGTGGCAAGTTGTGTTTAAGTTCAAATGACGAGGGTAGACGGGCGGCCCGGGTACCCACGAGATGCTTTGTGGAGGGAAAAAAAAAGCCGCCTGGCTGTTGGTCTTTTGTTTTTAACTTAAAATAGCTGCCTGTAACAGCTCCTGCCTCTTTTTGCTCTGCCTGTGTCATACTGCTTACACGGCAGAGGAGTGGATGCGCTTTGGCCAGCCTTGCAGTCATCCCGGCTGGAGGGATGGAGGGCGGCTGGAGGGAGAAGAGGAGCAGGAGAAAAACTGCCTTGGCCTCTGGAGAAGCGGGGGGAGGAAAAAAAAGAAATAGGGGGGCGGGGAAAAACAAACCAAAAAAAGCAAAAGCTGTCTTGTGATTTCCTGCGTGCGACCGGTGCTCTTGTGGGGGAGCAGCGGGAGGAATGGCCTTGGGGGGTGATGGTGCCCCAAATCCCGTGGCCTTCTTGCAGGTCCTTTGGTGGGGAGGGATGAAAGCATGGGGGTTTGCACATCCCGTGGGGAAGGTGGGGACCTAACGGGGGTTAAACGGCGAGGAAATCCGCTGCCAGCTGGGGAGGGTTCACCGGGGACTCGGGGTCCCCAGGGATGCGGGGACCTTGCCCAGGAGGTTGCCCACTGCAGCGGGACGGGCAGCCAGCGCCACAGGGGTTTCCCCCAAACCAGTGCAGCTCCAGCCCTAAATAAAGGAAAATAAATCCCCTTTTCTCTGCCCTCTCCCCACCAGGAGCCGCAGGGAGTCCCCCCACACTCCCTCCACCCCATCTCCCTGGGTCACTGCCCTGTCCTGGGGCTGCCCCGGCTCTCCGGGGAGGGCAGAGGGGTGGGTGACCTGCAGATCGGTTTTCCCAAGGTTTCAAGGCTCGTCGGCAGCCGGGGGGGGGGCTCTATCCCCTCGGCCAGCACCCACTCGCCATGCTGGGCCTTTCCCATCTCCCCCTGCCCAGGGTACCGGGGACGCTGGGTCGGGGGCCGCTGCTTTTGCTGGTGCTGGGAATGACCCCCAAAACTGCTTTATCTCAAATCCCCCGTGGGCTTCAGAGGGCTTTTCTTGGCACGCTGGCAGGGGGGTCCCCAAAATCAGTGTCTGCTCCCCCTCTCCCGCAGCCCCCTTGCCCGCCAGGACCCCAGCAACACATCTGAGCCCCCCCATCCCACTGCACCCCAAGGCCTCAGGGAGGGGATGTCCCTACCTGGGGGTGCAGTGGCGGCGACTGTGGCTCCCTGGGGCACAGGGGGCTCGAGCACCCACCCCGGGCCAGGGGTCCGTAACCCCCACATCGCCTCCACGGGGGATGAGACCGGCGCACGGAGGCAAACGAGGACCCAGACCCGGGAGGACGCTACAGAGCTCAGTTATTTTCGCTTGCTGCTTTTTGTTGTTGTATCCACGGTAATACATCACGAAGATATTATATATATATTATATATACTTCTTAAATTACACAATCAATGTACAAAAACCGGGGTGCATTGCTGAGACAGGTGGTTGGTTGGGTTTTTTTTTCTGACTTTTTTTGTGGTTTGTTTTGGTTTTTTTTTTCCCCGTTTGTGTATCTGGCAGGGGATGCGCGGCCGGGGGGGCTCTTGCCCACCGTGCCCCAGGACATGGTACATCTCCTGCCTCCGCGAGAACACTTGATCCCTGGGGCCAAAAAAATTCACGAACCCACGGAGGGGGCAGGAGAGGAGAGGGAGGAGCGTGAGGGAAAGACGATGGCATCGATGCTGCTGAGGGTGATGGTATGGAAAAAAATGAGAGATGATCCGTAGGGAAGAGCTCGGGGTGGCGAATTGTGCCTGCGTTGGGGTGGACCCGTGCTGGGGTGGCAGCACCTGGGGGTGCTGAGGGCTCCTGTCCACATCGTGGCCATTTGCAGGAGGGGCAGAGCCCCCTGGGGAAAAGCAAAGGGCAAAGCCTGCGGCGCGTTCCCCGCTTTGGCGTGTCTTGTTTTCGGATGTCTTCTCCAGGTGGCTGCTTTGCTGTCCCGGGCTGGGGGTCTGCTGCCTGCCCCGAGCCCTCCTTGTCTCCGGCTGCTTGCAGCTCCCACTGGCTCCATGCAAGACTGGACATTCCTAATCCCCCATCCTGCTCTGCTCCTGGACTCTCTTCAGGAAGGGGACAGATGGGGACCGTCCCCAGCAGGATCCAAGCCGGTCCCTGCTTATCCCAGGCTGGACATGAAGGTGCTTCCAGCAGCTTTGGGCTGCGGGTGTGGTCCTTCTCAGCAGTGGTGGATTTTAGGGCCATCTCACCTGGATCCAGTGATGGTTGATGACCGCCCTCGCGAAGGGTGATGCTGCTCCCTGCAGCACACGCGGGGCATTGGCCTAGGAGCCTCCACCCACTCCAGAAACATTGGCAGCCCAGGTGCGAGGAGGAGGAAGCTGAGGAGATGCCACTAAGCTCCATGGCAGGGCCGGTCCCACCTCACCCGGGCATCTCCATCTGCCACCAGCTCTGCCTGTGAGCAGGGACCTGCCCGCCGATGGGGCCGGGTGGCTGCAGGGCAGGAGGGGACGTTTGCCCCTTCCTTCGGGGAGGGAGGATGAACTGGGGGGAAGAACATGGAAACACCAAAAAAGATGGAGTCAGACTCCATTCCCTCTTATTTTTTGGGGGGTGAATTTGATTGGTCCCAGGAGCTTCAGTGCCGTGTATTTCAGAACAGTTCCAGCCAATCAGAAGGCGGATCATGATTTCAGTATCTTTAAAAACCAACCAATCAGGAGCTCTCACTGGTTGGGCTTCAAGATCTTGAGGTATCGGCTTTCGCTCGGAAAAAAAAATCAACTAACGTAGACGAACAGACACTGTCATCTTTCGCTTCACGTTATCTTAGAAGAAGAAGAAGAAGAAGAAGAAAGCGACTATGCAAAATACTCTTCGGAGACAACTCTTAAAAAAATAAAAGCTTGGTCGGAAAATATGTCTGAATCTCTAACTGTGAGGAGTGAAGGACCAGACGGCAAAATGGCTGGTTGGCTGGTGGAGAGATGGAGACAACGGAGGGTGGATTTATCTGCTGACGGCGACGAGGAGCACACCACAAGATTTAGATTGCCTCCACGTAGTTGGCGGGGTAGAGACCTAGCTGCCCGTTGTCCAAGCGCCCTTTGCACCATCCTTGCTCGTCTTCTTCACCAAGTTTGGTTAGTTCATCACCTGGAGAGGAAGGTGGAGGGGAGAACTCATTGCAGGTGTTGGAGCCTCTTCTGTCCCTTCATTTCTTCCCTGGATGGAGCTGCTGGGGGTTTCTAGGACTGATCTGAGCACCCAGGTTTGTAGGGTAGAAAGGCAAGGGGTGACCTATGAGACCTCACATGTCCGACCCACTTCTCTCTGGTCCCACACAGGTTTGAGCTCAGCTTGTGCCTTCCCCTTTCTGCCCACTTCAGCATTCTGAAGGGCTGGGTTAACCCAAAAGTTGAGGGAATTTACACCAAAAAGCAGAACAAGTGTGGGACCCGCAGCTCCAGCAGCGGAAGCCCCAGCCGACCCAGCACGGGTGATGGACCGTACCTGCTTTGAAGCTGAGCTCGTCCTGCTCCTGCCCGTCGTAGTCGTACAGAGCCCGCACCCGCACGCCCTTCCCCGCCGACTCCTCGTCGAAGGGGTTGGTGCCGCCGTTGGCCTCGCTGGTGTTGAAGGAGTTGCTGCCTTCGTCATCGGACCACTCAGCGCTGTAGGTCTGCCCGCGCTCATGGCTGCTCACGCTGGCGTGGAAGGAGGGAGAGGGATTGTCAGGGGTGGGGGGGGGATGGCAGGGTGGCAGGCACCATGTGCTGCCGGCATCTGGGAGGATGCTCCGGCTTTCCCAAGGTTACGGGGCAGCGGGGGCTGCAGTGAGCAGGACCCCCAGCTAACAACATGTCCAGCAAGACATGGAGGAAGGACAGAAAAGGTGGTGGCTGTCACTGAGGACATCCAGTGTCCCCTTGGGGTCCCCACAGCACTGGCAATGTTTGCACGGGCAAATGCTGTGCTTTTCCCATGGCATCTCCGCTCCCCGCTGGCCCTACCTCCCGCGCTCCGCCTGCCGATGCCCCCGTCTCGCCCGTGCTGCTGGCGTTGGTCATGGTCACCCCCTCCCCCTTCTTCTGCTTATCCTTCCGCGTTATCGTGTGCGTCAGGTCCGGGTTCCACTCCTGCAAGCACAAAGCGACCGGTCCCTGAGCGCCCAGCCGCCCCGTGGGGCTGCCAGCGCTCCAGCCGGGGTGCCCAGCCTCACCTCGAACTGGGGCCAGTTCATGGCCATCCCAGGGCCACTGGTGCTGCGGAACCACCGGAGATCCTCCTGCGCGTCCGAGAGGCGGATGGTCTGCTCCAGCTCCCGGTAGACGTTGGCGTAGCTGCAGGGAGAGACGTGGGTCAGGGGGCTGCGTGTGGGGGTGAACCCCGGTGGGGTGGCACGGGGACATGCCCCGGTTGTGTCACCTCCTATGAGGCACTGGGGGGCGCCAGGCTCCCGCACAGCCCTGTGCCACTCTGGTACTTCTTAGTGACCATCTTGTTGGCCAGAAACCCCTCTCCCTTGTATTGCAGGGGATGGGTTAGCCTGGGGGCACCTGGTCCTTCCAGGGCTTGGTTTGCTTTCCAGGCAGCGCAAGGAGACCTTGCGTGGAGACTTTCCACCCGACCAGCGTGGGAGGCACCTACCTGCTGCTCTCGGCCAGGTTCAAGTGCCTCTTGATGTCCAGGAGCACTTCCTTGAGGAAGTTGAGCCTCTTCTCCTCAAACTGCTGGCACTGCTCGAAGACCTGCTCCATGCTCTCGATGTACTGCGGGGTGCACTTGTTCAGCTCGTCCAGCACCTTCTCGTACTTCTCCTGAGTCTGCAAAGGTGCAGGAGGGTACCTTGGTTATACCTCCAGCACCTCAGAGGCCCTTTCTGGCTGCTGAGAAGGTCTGGTTTGTGGGTCACCACACTGCAGAGCCCAGATTGACCCAAGAGCCTCTGTAGGTGAAATCAGTCTGGTGGCCAGAGAGATTTTGCCCCAGATAAGAGGGGTAAATCTCTGCCCTGCTCACACTGCCCTGAGCCCTGCCTGCAAGCCCTCGCCCTTCTACAGGAACCTAGGGATGGGAAAGTGGGAATGAATCAGGGGGAAAAGGGGGTGGTGGCCATTTCCACTGGTTTTCCCTGCCTCGTGAGCCCAGAGCAGGGCAGTGGTTTGCACCTTTTGCACATCTTGCTTGCACTTTTCTACTTTGTCCTGGAGCTTCTTCTGCTGCTCGGGGGTGTTGGACTGCTCCGCCTTGCTGTTGGCTTCCCGGGTCATCGCCAGCTTCTCCTCCTTGCATGCCAGGTGGTAGGCTTTCTTGGCTGTCTCCAGCTGCGGAGAGGAGAGAGAAGGGACATCAGAGCAGCAGTCACAGCCCCCCGCCCATCCCTCTGCCTGCGGGGATGTGCCACCCAGCTCTCCCAGCCTGAACCAGGCACCCAGAGCCGGAGCTGGGAGATGGCACGGGTGCCCCAGGACACGCTGCACTTCTCCTCTCACCTCCTTGAGCTTCTTCGCCCAGGGCTTCTGGGCTTTCCGGAAGCCGTCCTCAGCCTCCTTGGCCTCCTTGAAGCCTCCCATGATCTGCTTGTGGTAGGCATCCTTCTGCCAGTTCTTGACCTTCTCGAAGTCGTCGTTCAGCAGGCTGTTCTTCACCTCCTGGTGCAGCTCGCTCACCTTGTCTGCCTCCGTCATGATGGCACCCCACGCCTTCTCCAGGCTGCCATACTGGGGACCTGGGGGGCGGAGGGGACAGCTGAGTGTCGCTCCACAGCCCTTACCTCCTCCAACTCTACCATGTGAAGCTGTGGTGCTGCACGGGGACCCATCGGACTGAGGAGTCCTGGGGGGACCCTCCCCTAGGGGAAGCCATGGTACCTTTCTCGATGAGCTGCCTCCACCGCTTGGACCAGTCGGTGAGCTGCTGGGCGTAGGACTTCTCGATCTTGGCCCGCTCGTGCACGCAGTTCATGAGGTCATTGCAGAGTCGGTGCCCGTCGTCGATCCGCTTCACCGTACGCTTGTAGTTCCCCACCTGGGAGGGGGACAGGGATGGGGACGGGGACAGGCAGGCATGGGAGCTGCGTCCAGGCTGCCCGGCTCAGCCCCAGCTGGCCTGAGGTGGGGACTGGGGGAGCACTGGGTGCTCTGGGGGTGCAGGGATGGAGCTTTTGCTTTGGGGCTGCTCAAACCCAGCTTCTTTTGGTCCCCCCTGCATCGCTCTGTGCCTCTTGCTGACAGCCAAGGTCGAGACCTCCAGCAGAGCCGGCTGGGACAGCCGAGCCACCGGGGCAGGGATGCCCGCAGGCAGGGCTTGCTGTGGGAGGGGAGGGCAGTGCCGTCCCCCCCAGCCTGGGGGACACCCTGGGATGCAGTGACAGCAGGGGGGGCCCCACGGGAGGAGAGGACGTCCGGGACTCACCTCCCAGAAGCTGTCGGTTGTTTCCTCCGCGGCTGCCGCCGACTCGTCGTAGGACCCCGACATGGTTCCCGGCGCTGCCTCGGGCGTCAGTGCGGGCGCTGGGTGGCTCTCGGGCAAACACCAGCCTCATGCACTGAGGAGAGAAGATGGGGGGTTATGGGGGGGAGAGCAGGGGACCCCCATCCCTCCAGCCCGCAGCACCACGGGGTAAGCGTCCGGCTGCAGGAGATGGGGACAGGACGGGGATGGTGCCCGTTCCAGCTCCGGACCCACAGACCCCTCCAGTGCCCCCCGTGAGCCACTGCACGGTGCCATCCAAACCCCCCCGGAGCCAGCTGAGCTGGGAGGGAGAATGGCGGGGGGCAGCACGGCGGGGAGCTCACCGGCCGGGGGCCCGTTTCGGCACTGCGTGTCCCTGGGGGGCCGTGGGACGAGGGGCCGTGGTGAGGCTGGGGGGGGCGATGCGCCGCCTGAAGAAATTCTCGTCCTGATATTCCACCCTAATCCATCCTGATCTTCAGAAAAACGGCATCCCCGGAGCGTCACGTGGCTCCGCTGCACGGCTTAACCCTTTGCCGCTTTGCTGAGAGCCGTGGCTGGGGATGGGGATGGGGTTGGGGGCCGGTGGGTGGCATCAAATGGGGATGGAGAGGGGACCACAGTGGCCATGAGCATCCTCATCATCCCCGTCCTGCCCCGGCTGTGGTCAGTGCTCCTGTGGGAGAGCACAGGGCCTGTCCCACATGGCATCTGCCACCGGGATGGTGACAAAGTGGCCGTGAACTGCCCCAGTTTCCTCCTGCCATGTCCCCAAAAGGGCTGCGGGAGCGGGATGTGGCCCTGATCCCCCTGCACCATCACTTCTCCCAGGGAGATGGAGCAGGCAGCGGGAGACCTCTCTGCCTGCATCCCACCCCACACCTGGGAGAATTCGATGGGGTGGGAGGGCAGGGCTGGGGGGCACGGGGTCTGGTGCCCCATTGCCCACCCGTGGGAGCAGTTGGTGGGTGCCCATGCTCCCCAGCTGTGCGCACAGCTGGCCCGAGGAGCCTGGGGGCTGGGTGATGCGCGGTCCCGGGAGGATGGGGGGCTGAAACGGTTACTGGAGCAGGCGCAGGGCTCGCTGTGCTGGAACTAACAGGGCCTGGCAGGGATTTAGTGATATAACCAGGGAGGCACCAATCCCCGCCGCCCTCCCCAGCCGGTTAAAAAATAAACGCGTGACTGTCCCTCGCTCAGCCACGGAGTCGCAGATGGATGGGGGACCGCGGCGGTGCGCGGCGCAGCCAGCGCCGTCCCCCCGCAGCCGGCAGCGCCCGCGCCTGCCTGGCACCCACGGCATCGCCACCGCCATCACCACCCGTGAAACTGCCCGACCCGAGTGCCCATGGTACAGCCGCAGCGGTGGCAGAGCACCCGGGGGCACAACCCCCAGGGGACCCCGCAGGGTGCCACGTGTGGCTGTCCCCCCTAAAAAAGCCCCGGGCATGGTGCGGTGCTCAGCACCACCGGTGTCTTTGCTTGTGCCTCAGGGCTCTGGCTCTTCGTTTTGTCACAGAGGGCAAGGGCATCCTTGGGGTGATCCAAGGCCGGGGCAGGGACCCTGTGGGGGGGAGCACACCCACGGGCACGTGAGCTGGCCCCAGCCACCCCTGGCAAGCCACCAGCAGCCGAGGACATGGGACACTGCGGGATGGCGGCTGCCGCAGCTCCTGCTCCTCGCCGTTACCTGGTCTGAGCCTCAGCTGGGGATTATTTTTGACTCTGCATCACTTCCCAGCTCACGCCGCCGCCTTGTTGCCTCTCCCCTGCCACGCACGACCATCCTTCAACGCCCACGCAGGCGCCAGCCCCGTGCCCGCCGCCCGCCGGCGCAGCCCATCGCTTCGCATCAGGGCGGCTGGCGGTGATGCCCGGTGCCCGCAGTGCCGGCAGCCGAGCCGCGGCGTGGCGAGCTGCCAGCCCCCGCCATGCGCTGCCGCTCAGGCACCCTTGGCCAAGGGGGGCTCCGCTTTGCCCCCCCCTCCCCGTCCCAGCCCCACGTATCCAAGACACTGCCGGAGAGAAGCTGCAGAGCATTTGGCATCGAGTGACGGTGAAGTTTGTCCCAGCTTCTGCCCCCGCATGCCCTTGGGTTGCTCCCGCAGCAGCAGCCCCCCCTGCATCTCTCTCCCCATCAGCCCGCTCGGCGCTGAGCACTGCTGCAGCTCATCTCACCCACCGGGCAGCTCCTGCCGCTGTCGGCGTTTGCAGGGGGGGGGTCTCTGCCCTCCGTGGGGGCCGGGGACGCGGCCGCCGACCCTGCGCAGGCAGGAGGCTGCTGCAACGCAGGGAGGACTGGAGCTGCCGACACTGCGGGCACAGGCAGCTGCCCGTTCTCCCACAGCCGGCAGCGCCCTGTCCCCACGCAGGCAGGGATGGCCCCGTTTTGCTGTCCCCTGCCCCTGGCAGACGGGCTGCAGGGCTTTGGGCCAGCGCTGCTCCAGCATCCACACTGCCTGCATCCCTCCGGCGGCTCCCCAGAGCCTGGAAAGGGCGAAGGGGACAATCCAGGTCCCGCGGGGTGACCAGCCGCTCTCCCCGCTCTCTTTGCCTTTGCCAGAGCTTTGCCTTTGCTGTAACACCGCCATTAAAACGTGCAACCCCCGGCGCAGCGGCCTCGGGGTGCGCTGTCGGATGGGGGTGCCCCATCCTGGGCTCTGGGGTCCCCGGTGGGGTGCCAGGCACCAGCCCGGGGAGAAGCTGTGTCCGGGTGGCAGGTTTCCCTGCCTCCAGGTTTTTTGGTTGCCCTGATCCCAGCACCTCTGGTGCAGCCAAAAAGCGGGCGATGGGGACGTGATGCAGGGACAGGCAGCTGCCTGCACCCTGCCTGCTTGCACATCGGCTGAGCCCGCTGGGCACCAGGGGCCAGGAGGGGCTGCAGAGCCCCCCATTGAGGGTTCTCCTGCTGCAAAGAGCCCTTTGCCACGGCAGGATGGTGGCAGACGCACTGCAAGGAAGGGAGCGGAGCACAGAGCAAGCCGGTGTCCCCATCCCTGTCCCCGTCCCCATCCTGCCCCGGGGCAGGGGGTGCGGAGAGGGCCGGGTGTGAGCCCTGCTGTGGGAGCGAGCGCTAACGGGGCCCGGAGGGCAGTCGGCGACTAATTATTGGTGAAAGCATCGAGGGAAGGGGGAAGCCACGCTGGCAGCTGCGCTCGATCTGCGGGAACCAGAGGAAGAGGGGAGCTCCCCGACACCAACCCCAAGCACGAAGCGATGCGACGCATGGCGTTTCCCTGGTGCAAATCCCTTCCGCAGCCGCAGCATCCCGGCATGGAGCTGCAGCACAGCCCGGCTGGTGCCAATCAAGCCGAGGGCACCGGGGACCTTTTCTTGCCAGGGCACGTGAGCTGGGGACGGGACGGTAATTTGCTGCGCGCTGTTGGCTTGTAGTTACCCGGGGGCTGCCGGCAGTAAAGCCGAAGCTCAGCAATTGGAAAGGACCCAGTGGTCTGAGCCAGTTTTATTGTAACTAAACACTGGGACCGACCTGGCCTGTCAAATCAAACCGTCCGTGGGCCTGCAATGTGAAATAGCTGCTGTGTTTTGGCTCCTTTTGTAAGCACATGAGGCTGAGGACGAGTGCAGGGGTTTAGAGGGAGGGAGTCAGGCTGGGGTTCAGGTTTTTGGCCATGGGGAAGTTCATTTGCTCTCCCTTATCTCGGCACGGGGCTGGTCGAGGGTCTGTCAGGGGATGCAGCACCAAATGCCACCACGACGCACCACTGCTATTGCCACATGAAAGCCACCGTGGCAAAGACAAATGGACTAGGAACGGTCGAGGAAGCCCAGGGGAGCCGGGCAGCAGCATCTCCCACCGCACCGCCGCAGCTCCGGGGCTGCCGCGCTGCTGCATCGGCTGCCGGTGGTACCCAACCCCAGCACCGCATCCACCGCGGGCACCAGTGCCCACGTGCTGCTCCCGCTATGGCCAAGTACAGGGGGGAGAGATGCCCCTGGCACGATGGCAGGTCCTCAGGCAAAGCCGGTGACACCGATGTGCTTCACAGGAAGCTTTGCAGCTGCAGGAGCTGCCGTCTTGTCGGCTGCTGGGCTCTGACCCGGCCGCTGGCTGCAGGTTCCCCCCCAGCACAGGGCTCATCCGTGCAAATCCGTGGGGCTGGGGCAGGGAAACGCTGCCATGGGGTGGTGAGGGATGGCAGCCCTGGGAGCGAGGGGGTACAGAGGGGGTTGGCTGTGGCGTGGCTGCACCATCGCCCCCCTCTCCAGAGCCGATGTGGACTTTGCGAGGAAACAGTTAAGCGGGCACTGCTGATTCACGCTGGCAGCCGGCTCTGCAGCGGGGAGGCAGGAGTGGAGCGGGGGCTCGGGGCTGAGCAGCCTGGAGGGGCAGGAGCAGCCTGAACACCCGTCCTCCCCTCTCAGTATCAAACCTCCTCCCCTCTCAGTATCAAACCGAGCCCACGGCGAGGCGGGAGGTGAGCCTGGACCCTTCCCAAGCCGCCGGCGCCGTGCCAGCAGGCTGCGAGGAGCTGGTGTCAGGGCCCCATCCCGCATCCCCCAGCAAAACCCCTGCGGCTGCGACACGAGCAGAGTCTCAGCCCCGGGACGAAGAGCCGAACCGTGGCCAGACGTGGAAGGGACGGCTCTTCCCTGCGCACCGGGTGCTTCTCCATGGGATTTGGGCCAGGGCAGCGCCATGGGGCTGGCTGGGACCCAGTGCACACGGTTGCTGGAGCAGTGCACGAGGTGGCTGCGAGGGCAGCGGGTCCCCGGAGGTGGCACGGAGGTAGCGATGGGAAACTTCTGCCGGGAGCCACTTTTCCAATGAATCCTGTGCAGGATGCGCCTGCGGCAGCCACCTGGCTTCAATTAAAGTTGTCTGCATTGACCACGGGGATCTAAGGACTGGGGGCGTCCGGCTGCCACAGGGACTCGCTGGACCCCACTGGGTCAGGGCTTGGAGGCTCCCCAAAACCAGAGCGTTTGCAAAGGAGGTTCAATGATCCAGGAATGTTACCTGGAGACACGTGTCCCGCAGGCAGATGGGAAGGTGGCCACCTCGCTGGCTGGGGTGGGAGCCACGCGCCGAAGATGCTGCCAGGTTGCAGTAGCTGGGGGGGGGGACACGTTTGCTCCAAGCCCCGGCAGCAAAAGGCTTTGCATTCTTCACCTTCCTCCTGCTCTCCCCAAAGTTACCCTGCTCAGAGCACAGGGCGCCCGTCAAAGTCTTCTAGGGATTTGAATGGCCTTATGCAAAGATTTCGGGAAATATGCATGGCATTTGCAGATAACGCGAATGTTTCTCTCCAGGGGAGCTCACAGCCCGGCTCAGGTACAGCAGCAGATGTGCCAGGAATGTGGATAGGCACCACGGCAGGGTGCAGGGAGCAGGACTGTCAACCCCATGCATGTGCTCAGGCCTGGGGAAGGGAGATGGGGCTGAGCCTCCGCTCGTGGGGTTTCGACTCGACTTGCAGCCCCGGGGGGGTGCTCAGCCTGCCGCCCGAGCCTGCCGCTCTAAACAAGGATGCTCGGCCCCTCGAGCGGGGATTTTTGTGGTCCCGGGAGTCGGGTTTAGGCAGAAATCCAAATATGAGGTTTGCAATTCAACCGAGAAGTAGCAAACGACGGTGGTGGAGGATACGGCGGTGCCCTCCCCTCGCTTCTGCGTTAGGGAGGGGGGGAACCAGAGCATCACATGCTGGCACTGGGGGGGTCCTGTCCCCTCTTGGACACGGGGCTGGTGGTGACAGAAGGCGAACGGGGCTGGTGGGAGCGGGGCGATGGGGATGGGTGGTGGGATTTTAGCTGTCTGTGGTGGGGAAGGAGACTTGGAGCCAGAGGGGGCTCAGAGGGGGGGTAGGAAAGCAGGAGGAGGGGGGTAGGGGGGCAAGAGGGAAGTTGGGGTGAAAACAGCAAAAGGAGGGGCTTCAGCGGTGGGGTGAGGCACACAGCTGGGCAGGGGGACAGCCATGACATGGACAGCACAAGTCCCCCCTCCCATCATTTGCAGTTGGGGAAACTGAGGCACAAATGCAGGAGAGCAGCAGCGTCACAGAGGGGGTGTCCCTTGCCCCTGCACCCCATCAGACGCACAGGGAGGGGGTGAAGGTCATGTCCCCCCCACTCCCTGTCCCCATGCAGAAGGGATCAGGGGGACACCGTGTCCTGCTGGGGGGTGTGCAAACCCACTCCGTACTGCCTAGTCCTTGCACAGCATCCCCCCTCGCTGTCCCCCCAGCCCCCACAAGGGACCCAGGCATCCCCCTCCCCATCACCCCCCCGCCCCCCCCCATCCCCACCCGCGCAAAGGCCCCGCCGGATCCCCGTTTCCCACGGGGGACCCGGGCATCACCTGCCCCTTCCCGGGCTGCCCCCGCTTACCTGTGCCTGGCGGCGGGGGGCCGTGGGGGGGTCCCGGGGGCTGCGCCGGGCCGGGCGGGCTGCGCTGCGCTGCGCTCCGCACCCAGCCGGGCAGCAGCGGCGGCGCGCACGGCCGCGGGAGCGCGCCCTGCCTGCAGCCGCCCGTTGCCATGGCAACCGGGGGATGGAGCCGCTGCCTGCAAAGGTTGCAAAAATCATCCTTCCCCCCCCCCGACACACACACCTTTCATCCTTGGCCTGCGGGTCTGCACCCACCCCGGGGTGCCACATCGATGCCAGCCCCCCCGATGCCATCGCCACCGAGACACTCACCCAGGGCACCGACCCCAGGATCCTGCCCCCCATGTCTCAGCACCCACCGGACGGGGCTACACAGGGTCCTGTGGCCTGGGGCATGGGGTTGGGGGAGATGATGGGGTGCCAGGAGCCTGCGGCTGGGTGCGTGTGGGTGTCCAGCCCCAGCGTCACTGCCTGTCACTGTGGGGCTCCGTTAGGGACACAAACAGGCTCCTTCCCCCTTAGGCTGCACTGCTGGGAGGCTCTTTGGGAGCTGAGTGAGGATACCCCAGGGGTTCCTCATCCTGCTGCTCCTTGGGGCCTTGTCCCTCCGGCACAGGATGGGACAGAGCAATTTTCTCCCTCCCTTCCTCCCCCAGGCACTCTGCCACCTCCGCGGCCCCGGGAAGGGGTTGCAGGGAGGGTTTTAGGGCTGATCCACGGCTCTTGCAGAAACAAACACCCCAAAACGCCTTCGGAGAGGCAGCCGGTGCCGCCTCCTTGCCAAATGTGCCAGCTGGGAACAGGCTGGCAGGAGAAGCAGAAACGGTCTTTCCTACCCAGCAGGGCTGGGGAAAGCGGGGCTGGGGAAGGGGGTGACGGGGGCTGCACCCCACTAAGGCTCCCTTGAGGCCAGGGAGCCGGGCGGCTTCGTCCCCTCTGCCATCTGCCTCCTCCCGAGCCCCAGGGCTTGTGCCCGGGGTCACCGGGGCTTATCGCAGGATGTAGGTCCCAGGGGATAGTGGGCAGTTATGGAGGGGGCTGTCGGGGAGCTGGGAGGATGCAGGTGGGGGTGGCGACAGGCTCTCCCCCCTCTCAACTGCCCGAACGCGCCTGCATTTCCCCCAGCTCGCGGGTGATGTCAGGGAAATTAAAAGCCAGCAGGAGACGAGCGCTTCCAGCCGAGTAACCGAAGCCGCCCACAGAAGCTG
Source organism: Alca torda (assembly GCA_008658365.1). Lineage (NCBI taxonomy): Eukaryota > Metazoa > Chordata > Aves > Charadriiformes > Alcidae > Alca > Alca torda. The sequence goes on from CM018095.1 coordinate 3,195,917, forward strand.
CAGTAATGAGGCTGCCAGGCCGCTGCCGCCGGGATCGGGTTGCCCAGAGAATGCGACCCGGTCCCGGGAGGCTCCGTCGGCCTCCGACACCGGCTCAGCTTTCCCCTAACGAGCACCTTCGACTGCTTAATGAAGCTCGGTGGGGTTCTCCATCCTGCCTGCCTTCCGGCTCCTTCCAGCTTCATGCCATCCGAGCGTGTCTTCCCACCTCATGGCCCCCGAAATATTTCATGCCCGGCTGCAGCTGGCAGCAGCGGGCGAGACCCAGGTGATCTAACGCTCCCCGATCCCAACACAGGAATGGGGATGGACTACGGTTCCTGCAGGTGCTGGGGGATCTTTGCCCATTGGCTTTTCAGGGCGAGGAACTGGAGGGTGCTGATTAACTGGGCATCATCCTTGCGGGCAATGAGTTGGCAGTTCTCAGCACAGGGTCGCTGCAGGCACCACCGGGCTGTCCCAGCTGCCTTCTGCCCCAGCAGCATCCGCGCTGCAGAGGAGCAAATGTGCTTGGCATAAAGAATTGGGTGACAAATGCTCTCCAGGGGGATGATGGAGGGGCCTCAATGAACTGGGGGGGATTCCCAGTGCTAACAGCCCATTGCCACTCACTTTGTGGCAGATGTGGTCCATTCAGGGAATACCAAAACACATTTCCTTCCCGGGCTGCTCCGTGCTGGCAGCAGGCAGGAGCCCTGCCTCCACGGCATGAGGCTCCCACCATGAGTGTCCGCCGGTTCCTTCACCAAAAACTTGGCCATGACAAACTTTTCCTCTTGCCATCCCACCGCTTACTACTTCCCGCGGTAAGTCGTTTCCCCTCCTGTAAAATGAGTTTCCTTGCGGGAAGCAGCGGCCGGTATTGGCAGGAAATAAGCCCTGATATATCGAGCCACTTGCTGCTCTGAAATTATGGCTCTTCCAGCGCCACGGCAAACTGAGAAGCAGAGCAAATTAGCCCACACCGTGCCGTGGTGGCTGCCAGCAGCCTGCCTGCGCAGTGAGCCGGTGCGGGCAGGAGAGGAGAGAAATGCCACCAGCTATCAGCCGCTCTGCCCATCACCCGGCCATGAGTGCCAGCCTTTGCACGAATAAGGGGGGGGGGGGATTTTTCAAGCCCAGCCCTGCTCCTGTCTGCCTCCCGAGCAAGGAAAGGAAAATGCATTTCCTAAATCACGGCAGAGCCCCCCGTTATGGTGCTCTCTGCTGAGCCGGCTGGCACTGGGAGCAATGGGAGAGCCCCCAGCCCATGGGCGCTGCAGGGAAGGGTGCTGGGGATGGGGGCAGAGAGGGGTCCGGGCATCCTGCTTATCCCAAACCCATCCCTGCTGCCCCTTCCCACTCGATGCTGGGGGCAGAGAAGAGCGTGAGCTGGGTTTTGTGGGGCTGGATGGGGCCGGTGCCCCCCGTGCTCGCCCCATGGCCAGGCTGCCCCCGCCGCAGATGTGCCGCAGGTCCCAGGAGCCCTCTTGGGCTTGCTGGGAGAATGCAAGCGCAGGGCTATTTTGCATCTCTAATTAGCAGCGGAGGATAATTGGCCGCTCTGCAGCAATTACGCAGAAAGGCAGCCATTGTGGAGGGCCCCGGCGTGGGGCAGGTGCTGCCAGAAACCCAGCTCCCACCAAAACAATCCCCTTCTTGTCTGCTCATAACCGGCCCCGGGGGCATCCTCCGAGCCCTTCCGTGGAAGGGGCCGGGCACAGGACATAAAGGCTCCATTTTTCCTGGGAAACCGCGCGGAGCTCAGTGCAGGCAGCTGCCTGGGAGGAGCTCATATGTATGTCCCATGGCCACAGTGACGGCGGTGCTGGGGCCTCGCTGCCTCCTTCCCTCCATGGTGTGCCATGCCGAGGGCAGCGGGATGCCAGCTGGGACCCTCCGGGAAGCTGCCAGCTGGATACGGCCTCTCCTCATCTGCAGAAGCACGGCAGGGTCCTGGGTTTGCCTCCAAGGTGTTGCACAAACACCAGCCAGGCTGGTGTCCCCAGCTCTGTGGGGACAAAGTCTGTCCCTGGGAAGAGCAGCCTGACGAGGTCTTCTCCTGCCGGGCTGTGCCGGAGGAGCCCAGCTCCATCCCAGATCCACCCCAGCCCCGGCAGCATCGCCTCCCGGCACGGCCAGGGGAACCAGCAGGGTTGGGGACACAGGGTTTCCAACAGGGGGGATCCCACACAGAGCCAAACCCAGGCTTTGGCTCGCTGCGGGATGTGGCCCTGGTGCAGACGCACTTTGCGGGCGCCGATGTTGCCTTCTCTTTCTCGCCCTGCCCCTGTGCGCGTCACTAATCGATGCCTGCCAGCCGCCCGGGCTCGTCTTCCTCAATCCTTTTACAGTTAAATCCAGCTCCCGCCCTGCTGCCGCCCCTTCGGCAGCCGCGCACCCTGGGCAGAGGTGGGAGAGGAGGGGGCCAGCGCTGGCCGGGGGGCTCATGGATCGGTGCAGAGCCCGGGGCAGGGTCAGCACCATGGGATGACCGATTCCCCAGTCTGCTTTGGGCTCCTGCAAAGGGAAAGAAAAATGCCAGGAGGTGGGAAGGACCCGCAGGGCATCGGACGGGGTTTCGGAGTCAGGCGTGATGGGAGCCGCAGCGTGGCACTTGTTCGGGGCTGGCGGTGCAGTCCCCCGGCCGGGCCAGCTCTGCTGCCGCAATGGCCTTGCTCTGAATATTTGGCTTAGGGATGGGTTTCGCCCTGGGAAGGCGGTGCGGGGGCCGAGGGAAGCGGCAGCAGCCCGAGAGGCTGCAGGGGAAGCTCTAATCCGTTTAGCAAAGTGCTTGCTTTGCCATTTCCGAGGCAGGCGCAAGACCAGCGACGAGGAGACGCAGGCAGAGGCGGGCAGTGCGGTGGGACGAGGCGGGCAAGGGCAGCTCTCCTGCTCCGCGGGACGAGCCGGGAGATGCATTTCTCCCGGGGGCTGCTGCAATTGTTGCAGCATTCCCGGGGAGGAAGAAATGAGGCAATGAAATGGTAGCAAAGCCCCAGGCAGCTCCAGGCACCTCGGGACGTGCAGCGTCCCTCGGCCCCTCCTGCCCTGGGGCTGCACGAGCCTCCAGCTCTGCCCGGGCACCCCGAAATGCGCAGGCACAACCCCTGGGTGGGTACGAGCCTCCCCCAGCCCCATGCACCCCCCAGGGACCTCACTGCTCCCTCCGGCTTCCCGGGGCGGGCAGTGGTCCCTCCGACCACCCCACTCACCCTAGCGCAGCCCCCCCAAATCCCAGCCCTATTGCCCTGTGTGCCTCCAGAGCTCACACCCTGGGGGCAAATGTGGGCTGGGGGGGGTGAGCATTGGCCCCCGATTGCAGCTGGGAAGGCAGAGCCCCCCGGCAGCCCCCGAGCTCAGCCTAAGCCGCCTTGCAGAGCCTCAGCTCCCCACCAGCTGCTCAGGCGCTGCGGTGCCCAGCCGTGCCCCTGCGGCTGAGGGGATTAGGGAGCTCCGGGGGGGGGGGGCTCTGCCCCAGAGCCCCCGGGAGCCAGGCAGGGGCTGCCGGCACAGGCTGGACCCCTTCGACCGCAGGGCTTGGAGCAGGAGCCTGTGTTCCTCACCGGGTAAGACGATGCCAAATGCATCCCTGGGAGGCGGGGGGGGAAAGGAGCACGGCTGTTGCCAGCCCCTCCCCGACCACAGGCTGTCCCAGCTGGGGTCCCAGCCCTCCTTTACGCATCCACAGGGGGGCTGGAGGGACCCTGCTCCCAGAGCTGGGAGCAGCTGATCCGACAGTGGAGCCCTGGGTGCAGCGGGTGGGCTATGGGGACGATGGCCACAGCGTGGAGTGGGGCCGTGCATGGACTGGCGTGTGCTGCATCCCACCAGCCCCACGGTGCCGCATCCCATCAGCCCCACGGTGCCGCGTCTCCTGAGCCCGCAGAAGCTCAGACCCCTGCCCAGACCCCTGCCAGACCCCTGCCCCAGCCCTGCCCAGACCCCTGCCCCTTGCTGCTGCTTCACACCAGACCCCAGCTCCTCCGGGGGGTGCAGGCAGCCGGGCAGGGACCTGCGGGACCCATGCTCCCTTCCCACCTTGCCAGAGACGCCGCGAGGCCAGGTGAAACGGCTGAACCCAAAATTTGGAGGGGGAACCCGAGGCAGATGGTGAGCCCCAGATGGCATAACCCAGCAGAAGTTGGGAAATCGCTTAAAACGGATCAGGGAGTGGGTTTCATTTCCCAGCAAACAACCACCGGCACAGCGGGGAGACCCATTTCAAACCCCGCAGCTGGCGACCACTGGAGGGGATTTGGGATGCCCTCGGAGTGACGGCACCAGCGTGAGCCCCCAGTATCCCATCCGCCACCTGGGGACACCACCACCGTCACCCACCGTATGCTGCCAACCCTCACCGCAGCAAGCCCCGGCCAACCCACCGACGCCAACCTCCTGCCTCGCCAGGAGCCGCGTCGACCCCCAATCCATCCGGGAGCCGCGTGGCGGTACCTTTGGGACGTGGGGATGCCGGCGAGGAGCGGGGCCGGCTGCCTCTCGGCGGGGCTGGCTCTGCGCATCGGCAGGAAGGTCACGGCAGATGGGGAGGAGGGGGGTAAAGATCAGCACGGGGATTAGGGAAGCATATTTAGCCAACCAATCGCCGGCCCGGCGTAACGACTCCTTGGCCGTGCAAGGTGAAAACACGACTGCAGAGACGGATGGCAATAAGCCGGGTGGCCTCGCCGGTGGTGGTGGCGGGGGGTCCCCAGCCTCCCTGTCCTCCTCCTCCGTCCCATCCCTTCCCCTTCTCCTTTCCTTCCCCTTCCTTTTCCCCTTCCCCTTCCCCTCTTTCCCTTTCCCCTTCCCCTTCCCCTCTTTCCCTTTCCCCTTCCCCTCTTTCCCCTTTCCATCCCCTTCCCCTCTTTCCCCTTCCCCTTCCCCTCTTTCCCCTTTCCATCCCCTTCCCCTCTTTCCCCTTCCCCTTCCCCTCTTTCCCCTTTCCATCCCCTTCCCCTCTTTCCCCTTTCCCTTCCCCTCTTTCCCCTTTCCCTTCCCCTCTTTCCCCTTTCCATCCCCTTCCCCTCTTTCCCCTTCCCCTCTTTCCCCTTTCCATCCCCTTCCCCTCTTTCCCCTTTCCATCCCCTTCCCCTCTTTCCCCTTCCCCTTCCCCTTCCCCTCTTTCCCCTTTCCATCCCCTTCCCCTCTTTCCCCTTCCCCTTCCCCTTTCCCCTTTCCATTCCCTTCCCCTCTTTCCCCTTCCCCTCTTTCCCCTTTCCATCCCCTTCCCCTCTTTCCCCTTCCCCTTCCCCTTTCCCCTTTCCATCCCCTTCCCCTCTTTCCCCTTCCCCTCTTTCCCCTTTCCCTCTTTCCCCTTTCCATCCCCTTCCCCTCTTTCCCCTTCCCCTCTTTCCCCTTTCCATTCCCTTCCCCTCTTTCCCCTTCCCCTCTTTCCCCTTTCCATCCCCTTCCCCTCTTTCCCCTTCCCCTTCCCCTTTCCCCTTTCCATCCCCTTCCCCTCTTTCCCCTTCCCCTCTTTCCCCTTTCCATCCCCTTCCCCTCTTTCCCCTTCCCCTTCCCCTTTCCCCTTTCCATCCCCTTCCCCTCTTTCCCCTTTCCATCCCCTTCCCCTCTTTCCCCTTCCCCTCTTTCCCCTTTCCATCCCCTTCCCCTCTTTCCCCTTCCCCTTCCCCTCTTTCCCCTTTCCATCCCCTTCCCTTTCCTCTCCCCATCCAGCAGCGGATCCGGGGGTGCCATGTGGCCAAGCGCCCCCCCCCCCCCCCCCCCACCCCAGGTTTGGGGTGTCTGTAGGGGGCAGCGGGGACATCTCCCCTCCTCCGTCCGCGGGACCCTGCTCCCATCGCCCCTGGGGTGTTCCACCAGCGCAGGAGCAGCCCTGGTCGGGGGGGGGACATTGCACAGCCTGGCCCTAAGGGGACACAGCTCCTGTCCCCCCCATTGCGCCCTGCCCGGGGCCGCCACGTCCCCTCTCTGGACCAAGAGCCTGGGGAGGGGGGGGCTGCAGGCGGGGGAGGATGAGGGGGAGCTGTGGGTGCCCCCCCCCCACCTCCTGGCCGGGCATTTATGGGCACAAAGGGGACTTTGTGTCCCTCCAGCGAGCCCCGAGGGGAGCGAGACCCCCCGCACCCCGCAACGGCCGCCGGCGCCCAGGGCGGAGCGGCTGACCCTGGGGTGGGGGGAAGCAGCCGTGCTCCCGTGAACTGGGCGGGTGGCTCTTCCCCCCCCCGGGGTGGGATCAGAAAGTGTCGCACGGCTGGGGACCCCGCGCAGCCGCCGGTGACGCTTCCCATCAGGCACCGCAGCAGGCAGCCCCGTGACCGGGCTGGAGGGGGCCTTCACGCCCCGCTCAGGCAGCGCCGCGGCCGCCCGCGCCGCCAGGTGGGGGCCCTTCGGGAGGCCGGAAGCGGCGGCGCGGCGCAGGCGCGCTCCTTTCCGCTCTTGGGCCCGCCGGAGCCGCCACGGTGAGGCCGCGCTCTGGGCCCTCATCGGCCGCGCATCGGCGCCATCCCGGGGCGGCAGCCGGGGCCGCTGCTCGGCAGCGACGGGGAGACACGCCCCGGCCCCCTGCCGGGAGATTTCCGCGATGGGAGGGGATCTAGGCCTCAGTTTGCGGGGCGGGAGGGAGCTGGGGGCACTAGGCCGCGGGGAGGTCCCGTTACCGGGGAGGCCAGGCCTTGGGGCTGGGGGGCTCTCAGCTGGGGCGGCTGCTCCAGGCTCCCCGCCCTCAGGCTGCAGGGACGGGCTGCGGTGGAGCTCCATTGAGTTCCAGCAGTGGCAGCGGGGCCTTCCGCCCCAAGAGGCTGCCGTGGTGGAGGGCCTCGACCGACCCCGGGGTCCCCGGTCCGGCTGCGGCTGGCGGGGGTGCCCCGCTGCTCAGCGGGAGTGGGAGAGGCTGCTTTAGCTCCCGAGTTAAGTGTGAATTAACAACAGCAGCACAAGCGGCCTCCGGCACCGGCGGGAGAGCTGGAACGTGCCTGACCCTGAGCTGCGTCTCTCCCTGCTTGCCTCAGCCCTTGTCTCGGGCAACATCACATAGTTCATAGTCTTTAGTGTGGTGGTGTGATTTAATGTTAACGAGCGAAAGTTTGGACTTCTCGCTTTTCCTTCACAGGAAAACAAGGAGAAGGGGTGCCTGCCCAGCAGCTCAGGTGTTGAAAAGTTGTTCAGAAAGTTTTTACAGGAGACAGTAATCTGGGGGTGTTTATTTAGCGTTAGGCTTTTCATACAGTTTTGTTACTTTATTACTTCTGGTAGACTCCCAAACATGTTTCTTTTAAACCAGCATTTATTGTCTACCGCTGATCTCTTGTTTAGATGTTGATGCCCAAGAAGAACCGAATTGCCATCTACGAACTCCTTTTTAAGGAGGGAGTGATGGTGGCCAAGAAAGATGTCCACATGCCGAAGCATCCTGAGCTCGTTGACAAGAATGTGCCCAACCTCCATGTCATGAAAGCCATGCAGGTACAGAGGCGAGGGCAGGGCTGCCGGCCAGTGGGGATCGGGGCACGTGAGATTGTTGTGGACCTGTGAATAAACATGGTCAGCCGCTATCAAATAAACATTGTCAGACGTGTTGCATTTGCTGTTTCTTTCCTATTACAGTTCTTTTTCCGTTTTGTTGATTTTTGCTCTTTCCTCTTTGGTTTATTGTTCCCCACAGACCATAGAAAGTTATTCTCTAGCTTGGTTTTTGAAGCTATGATACTTCTGTGTGGTGGCCTTGTATTTTCTCACAGTATGGGATTGGTGCTGTAGTTTTGTCCTGTGCATGTGAATGTTTATTTACCCCCAATAAGCTCTTGTGGTTATAAAAACATGTGGTGAGGGTATTGATCGGAGATGATGAATTATAATAAAGATCATATGTGAAGTAACCGAGAACTCTCTCTCTAGTCTTTGAAATCCCGTGGTTATGTGAAAGAGCAGTTTGCGTGGAGGCATTTCTACTGGTATCTGACCAACGAGGGCATCCAGTACCTGCGTGATTACCTTCACCTCCCCCCTGAGATCGTCCCTGCAACCTTGCGCCGGAGCCGCCCAGAGACTGGCAGACCACGGCCCAAAGGTAAGCGCTGGTTGAGGGGTGGCTGCCAAGTCAGCAGGAGGAAGCAGGGGGTGAGGTAATGCATGTTAGCGCAGGTGTGGTGGATACTCAGCTGAACATCAGCTCCCAGCGCAGGCTGGTGTGAGTTGCTGTGATTTTTTGAATATATAAACATTAATAGATCAAAGAGGCATGTACAGGTTTTATTGCTTTTGTATTTGGCACTGGTCTGATGGCCACTGGCCCACTGAAAAGTTAGAGGAGGGCTAGAGAAAGCTGTGAGACTGACTGGGAGAAACACTTTGAGTGTGGGACTTTGTCTAATCTGGTAACACAAGTGCCTGGAGTTACTGAGAGCGGGCACACTGAAACTGCGGGCTGTGGATCAAGGTACCAGACATGGCTGAGGTCCGAGATGGGGATGTCTCTAGCTGACAGGGCTTTTCAGAAACTGTTCTTGTCTTTTGGGAGGAGCCTGCAGTAATCACTGCAGTTCTCCCTTGGGAAGACAGTGTGTGCACTGCTGGTCTAGTCCAGCAGGTACAGAGAACCTTGTCTCCGCCTGAGTTACCCTTAGAATAACTACCTCGGAGGCTGTTGTGTAAAAGTTGAGAGGCCTTGGCTAGAATTGCTGAGATAGGGAACAAACTTGCATTGGGATGTGGCACATGGGCACAGGATTCGATGGCTGAAAGCTAAGCCTAGGTGCTGGATGTGCTTCATCGGTGGTACCTGAGGTCAAGTTGGATACCCACAGTTCTGGCTTTATCGTGTACACTTAATGAGCTGTTAGGCAAGTCACGGGATTAAAGCTGTATTCACTTTTTAAAATATTTACAACAAATACATGTGGTATGTTGGGCTTGTGGTTCTGATTTTTTTTTTCTTGGTGGGTTTTTCATACCCTAAAGTGAAGGAGGTGCCGGTCATGCAAACAGATGTGTTGCTGATGCTGACTTCTCAGATTGCCCTCAGCTGCCTCTAGACAGGTGCCTCCCTACAAAATGTGTTGTAGACCCACCTGCAGATGGCTGAAATGTGTTTCCAGAAGGTATTCTTCTCTGGTTGCAAATAGCAATATTAAATAATAAAGTTTGGGTTGCAAACCTTCCTGTTTAGTCCATACAAGGCAGAAGCTACACTTTTTCCTTGTGGATCCTTGATATTGGCCTATGAATGCCTTGTGAGCCGTTTTGATATCCTATGTGGTGAGCTAATTCATACAGTAGTACAGTATAAATAAACTTGGGGTGAATGTATTGAAGCCACCATGCTCCTCAGTTCAGTTTTGAAAAGGTTACTGTGTCCCAAGCTAATAATTAAGAAATAGGAAGGATGGTTATGTTGCTTGTATGCGTTTTGAAATGCTCTGCAAAAGCCCTTCTGCTTGGTTTTCCTGGTTTCTTGTCCAGCAGTAGAGAAGAAACACCACAGTGCAGAACGTGGATTGTAAAATTGCCTGGGAGATCAAAACTTCTGGAAACTTAGAGAAAGGAGAGAGAAAGTTACAGCAGCTGTGGCTGGATCTCTAGGGGAAGGAAAGGGAGGGATCTTCTCCCTCAAGGCAGGAGATGGTGGGTCTCTGCCTTGTGTGGAGCTGCCTCTTGTTTACCAAGAATAATATTGTAGGATGTCATCCTGCCCTTAAAGCAGGATGTGCTCTGTGAAAGGGGAGTCCTGCATGACAAAGCTTATTCTGGTAGATGGCAGGAGCCTACTCTTCCTGCTTTTGAGCTACGTTGTATCTCGTCCCCAAGTGCTGGACACTGCACTGGGGACAGAGGCTGTGGGCATGGGGTGCTGAGGCGTTCACCTGCAACTCCTGTGACTTGTGTTTTAGCCTGACAAAACTGTAGCATCATCTGCTTCAAAGGAAAGAATTGCATTGAAGTTAGGAAGATGATGGTTTCTTTGATCTCTGAGCAGCTTTGGATGTTATCGAATTTACTCTTCGGATGTTGCGTTTTTCCAGGGAGCTAAAGAAACTGTGCATCTAATGGGAGGATGGGGCTTACAGTTCCTGGATAAAACTTGCTCAGGGTTTCTGCAGTGAGGAAGCTTCAGCTTGCAGCATCACTGCCCTTTCCAGTGCAGTGCCAGTGACCTCCATCAGTTCTCACCTTGGCAGGGTTAGCTGGTATGGCTGCGCAAATTGTCTGTTTCTCTGTGGGTTACCTGCCTTAGGCTGCAGCAGAGAAGGAGTCACAGAGGTGTGTGTGGATGGTGGTGCAGAATCCAAGCTTGTGGGTCTTGCTTGACCTCTTGGGGTTTTGGGGCCTTTTCTGGTAGTTCCATGTGGTGCTACCGACTTTCTCCAGTAAGGCTTGGTACAAAAGCTGGAACAGTTAAGTCTAAAGCAGGTTTTAGATTACTGTGTATTTGATATTTGCAGTCTGCTACAGATGTAATTGAACTGTTGGAAATGAAAGATGGACAGATCAGAAGTTTAAAAAAAAAATAGTGCATTGGGTGTGCTATAATGGTTGAACCTGACATAACGGTTGAACCTGACAGAAGATAAGGACATAGAAGCCCTTGTAGGATAAGTTAATCTGTCTGCACATTGCCGGGTAGTGTATCTCTTTGTAATAAAAGCATCTATTACAAGTACTGGTGTCTGTAGGGGAAAACTAGTGCCTATAGTATAAATCAAGCCTGTAGAAGTGCACGATTCGTGTTTCTTGAGTCTGCCAGTACACTGTGGTGCGCCAGGCAGCAGCTGCCCTTAAATGTGTCTCGCTGCCTGGTGCCGTGGGAGCGTATTTCATCTTTGATGCTCAGGGTGAAGCCCTTAAGAGTGCTGCGGAGGCTGACACTTCCACCACATCTGTTTCTTGCCTGCATGTGTTCTGTCTGATATTAATCTGATGTTACATAGATAATCGGCTCTTAGTTTTATTAATCTATTCTATTGTGGAGGATTTGTGATACTGATAGTATAGCTGTATTTTAGGTTGGGATCAGAATGTCATGCAATTTTTGATTTAGCTATGGACAAGCTTGTCAGCCATGACATTCCCTGTATTTCTGATTTTTTTTTTTATCATTAATTTTTGGCTCTTTTTTTTCTTGGTTCTTCTGGCTGTTGAGATGAATACTGCTGAGATGATGCTATAAATGCATTTTTCACATTATTTAACTTGAACCCAAGCACAATCTGGTGCACTTCAGCAGATTTTACCCTTAAAGCGAAGTTTTCCTTATTATACCACTTTTTTGTTTAGGTTTGTAACACTGAACTGTCTGAGGTGCAGCTCTACTGGTAGATCTAGTGCTTAACTGGAGGCCTTTTTTCCACCTTGAGCTGCAGGGTAGAATGAATTGGTTGGGCCCTGGGTAAGCAATGTATTTGATGTTGCTGTTTTCACTTTCAGGTCTGGAAGGCGAACGCCCTGCACGTCTCACTCGGGGAGAAGCTGACAGGGATACGTACAGACGCAGTGCTGTGCCACGTGAGTGTCCGTTGCGTTGCTGTGTGAATATCAGGCCAACCTTGCTCTTTGTGCAGCTTATCTCTTTGGGAGAATTGTCTTTGGTATTGGCCTCCTTTCAGGAAGACTCTGAGCTCAGACTCTCAGCTTAGGCGTTTACGCAACAGAGTTCACCTGCTTGTGGATATGATTCTTCTCTTGAATTTTGTCAAGCTGGACTGTGGGATTTTCTCTGGGGTGGGTTCAGTAACTCTTTAACAGTCTCAGTAATAGCTATTTTACTATGCTATATTTAGCCTCAGTTGTAGTCATCTTTGATTGTAAACCTGTGATTCTGAGCAGGAGCGCTCTACTTAGGGGGTGGATTCTTTGGTTAGTAACCTGTTCTCTCTCTTCAGCTGGGGCTGACAAGAAGGCTGAGGCTGGTGCTGGAGCAGCCACTGAATTCCAGTTTGTGAGTACTTGCATTCAAGATTTTCTTCCTTCAGAGAAAGCGGATAGGTCGTATCTGCATGCTCTTAGTGTGGTGCTTCTCAGGTATGCCAGCTGGGGTTAGGTATTTGGCTCTGACTGCGTAGCAGAGGCTGGCAGCTGTTACCCTTTATGCCCAGCTCCGCTTGCTGCATTCCTCTTGGGGAAACTATGTGATGGCCTCGCTGCTGTGATGGGAAGCCAGTGACACATTTGAGAAGCAAGCATGGATCTCTGGAGGAAATGCATGATTTCATACTTCAGAAACAAGAGTTTTAGACACCATCCACAGAGCTGGCTAGGATGGGTTGATTTTGTTCTTAGTCTCTGGTTAACCCGTCTCAGGTAGCTGTCTCAAACAGATCAGTGTTAGGCTGTGCTGGGAGCAGGGGATGCTTGTCAAAGTAATGCAGAGTTGAGGAAAGACAGGTAGCTCTTTTATGATGTTGGTGGTTCTTGCCGCTGTGTATTTGCTGCTGTCACTTGCTTAATACGGTGACTTCTAATGCTCTTCCTTTTCTGTTGCAGAGAGGTGGATTTGGTCGTGGACGTGGTCAGCCTCCTCAGTAGAACTTCCTGCTCATGTTTTGTGTATAATAAAATAGGTGAAAATGCCACCTGGGTTGCATCACCGTGTCTTATTTAAGTGCATAAATCTAAAGCTCACAGAGAGGTGACTCAGATCTTTGGCATGTGTAACAACAGTAGTGGGATAACTTGTGATTAGAAGCAGGTTATAGGAAGGAATTTCATAGGTGTGAGGGTTACTGATGTAGGGCTTTGCTAGTGTGTAGAGGTGGTTCTTACGGAGGAATGAGGAGCAGAAGTGCTGCAGGCAGTTTTTCTACTCTGCCCAGGAAGATGCTCTTTTCTAGTAATTTCTAGTAATGCAGTAAATCTGGGCTGAGAGACAATTCTATTTTGCAGACAGAAAATTCAGCAAGTTCAGCTGTGTTGGCCTGAGGCCCTCTGTGAATTGGACACAACCAGTGCAGGCAGGTGAGCGTTTTCTTTATCCCAGGTCTGAAATCCCTGGGTTAATTAATGGTGGCTTAAGAGAGGTGGGGTGTTTGTGACAGCACCTGCTGCCTGCAGCTGAGCAGAGCTGGGGCTGGGAGGCGCGGGGTCCCCTGCAGCGTGCAGCCTACCAGTAGATGTCACCCGCCAACTGATAATGGGATGATACTAATTGGGAATAGGTTTCTGTAGCCTGGTAAATAGTATCTTGTTCAGGGCAGCCTTAATATCACACAAGTGCTAGATACTAAGCCGGGGGAAAGGAGTTCCTTCCACTTCTGGCTTGGGGGGAGGGAAATGATGGGTGTGAGATTATTTTATTTATTTATTTTATTTCTGAGGGAGTTACAAGTGTAGGGAGAGACTAGGTGTTTCAGATTTATTTTTTTTTAACTGATTCATCTGCCTCTGAAGTTTGTGGGTTGTGATTTAGCTAAACCTAATTCAGACTAACCTGCTGAATCCCAGGTGGGGACTGGATTCAGCCAAAATGCACCTTACAGCCTTGTTCTTAATGGGAATGTGCATTAAAGCAGCTCTTCTTGGAACTTTGCTAGTGATATTCTTGAGCTTCTGGGTTGTCTGCATTTACTGGGGCTTTTCAAGTTTCTGCTTATTTTATCCTACAATGTAGTGGTAATGTTTACGCTTGCTGTTACACATTTATATTTGTGGTTCTGTTTGAGAAGCAGCATTGTGTTCCGCAAAACGTTTAGCTTCATGTGAAATCAAGCAACTATTTCAAATCACTGGGAGTACTTCAGTGTGTGGCAGTTCGTACGAAACGCTAAATCTTTTCTTCTGAAAGAACATTTGACTCATTAAAGGGAAGATCCAAATGAGCAAGTAAAAATTGCTTTTGTTTTGGGGTGAAGAACACAAATAGACTTTTGGGGAAGTATTACCCCATTTCCTAACCCATGAGTCCATCCAGCCTGGGATGGGAGCTCTGTGTGGTGGAGAAGGGATCCATCCTCATCCTCTCAAAGCTTTTTAAGTGTTCAGGACCTGAGGCTTAGCAGTTAACCGTGTCTTCCTTCTGGACCGTGCCTCCACGGGCTGCTCTCTAGTGGGTTCCACACCTGGAAAAGAGCCTTTTATTCAGAAAGTACGTGGACTTAGAAGGTGTTAAAGGCTTCTTGGCTTACCCTCCATTTTTTCACTGTCTCGTGGAACGGAAGCCAGGCTGCTGTTGCCAAACCAGCGCTGGGCAAATACCACTCAGGGAAGCACTTGCCCCTTTGCTGGGGTTTCCTCCTGGGGGAGCACACAGATTGGGATGGTGGGAGCACGCAAATGGGGCAGTGAGCCCATGTGGGGCTGGGCTGTGCCGTGGCACCCCTCCACCTCTACCTGCCATGCTGACAAGCCAAGGGTGTCCTTGCAGTGGGGCAATGGTGGTGTTAGCCCGTCCTGGGGTGCAGTCTGGGGGCTCACAGGCTGCCTGGTGACATCATGCCCTGAGGATGGGCCCTAAAATTCTCCACAAAAGGCCTGTGGGGAGCAAGGAGCATGTATAGTGGCGGGGTCCTGCGACTGCCCCCCGTGAGGTGGCTCTGTGCTGAGGGCCCCCGCCTTCCCCTCAGAGGCCCCGCCCCGGGGTGCAGCGCCCCCCGCTTTGTGCCGCTCCCGCCCGCGGGGTACAATGGGACCCCCGCAACGGCGCTCCGCCACTGGCGTAACCCCCCGCCCCCTGCCTTGCGCAAGACGGGCATTCTTCTCTCCCCGGCGTCTGCGCGCTTTGCGTAGAGCCGCTGTCAAAGCCGAGCCATGTGCGCTGGGGGCCGGCGCTGCCCCGGCGCCTTTTGCGTAACCGTCCCACAGCCGCCAGGCTGCTTACGAACAGCCGCCTTATTCTGGAAATCGGCCTGCGCCGCTGGCGCAGAGGGCTCGCGGCGAGGCGGAGGCAGGAGGCGGAGGCGTGGTGGCGCTGTCTGCGCGGGGGGGAGCGATTCTGGAAGGCGGGCTGCGCCGTGTGCGTGGAGGGCGCCCCGTGAAGCGGCAGGGAGCAGCCGCCGCCTCCCCCGCCCGGCGGCTCTACGCCGTTTGCGTAGCGTGCCCCAAGATGGCGTCGCGGTCGTCGTCGTCGGCGGTGGCCGGAGCGCTGGCAGCGGCAGCGGAGCGGCTGGAAGTGAAGGCAGGGATGAGGCGGGCGAAAGGAGGCAGCGCGTAGCGGGCGGCTCCCGGCCTGTAGGAGACAGAGCGGAGACCGAGAAAGAGACTGTCGCGGGGAGGCGGCCCCCCTCCGTGTGTCCCCCCCCTTCCCCGTCCTTCCCCGCCCGCCCCTCACGGGAGCCCCGGCGGGTCCTTCCCGGCGCCGCCACCCTGCCCGCCCCCGCCGCCCTCTAGGCCGCGGGCCTCGCCGTCCTCCGGCCTGCCCCCCCCTCCCCGCTCCCCTCAGCCCCCAGCCGCCCCCTCGGAGCGGAGGATGATGAAGCTCAAGTCCAACCAGACGCGCACCTACGATGGGGACGGCTACAAGAAGCGGGCGGCCTGCCTGTGCTTCCGCAGCGAGAGCGAGGAGGAGGTGAGGGATGGCCTGGGGGGGTGGGCCGGGGGTGGCGGTGGGGGATCCCCCGGAGCCGCCCGGGTGTGACTTGGTTGCAGGGGGGTTTTATTTTTCTATATACCACTAAGCGTCGCTGGGAAAGTTGGTGTTCTCCCCCCTACACCCCCCCATCTTCTTTATTTCCTCTCCGCTAAACATGAGAAAACCGCCCAGAATGAAACGCTCCTGGGGTGGTGGAACAGTCTGGTAAGGAGTGTTGTGGCACGGGATGGGATTTGGCAGTGGAGGGGACCGACCACGCTGGCAGAACTTCAGTCCAGCACATCACATGAGATGGGAGAGGAAACCTGACCTTGGATTTATAAAAAGAAACTGGGATAAAAGGGGACTGATGGAGTGCCAGCAGTTGCTGTCCAGAGAGGCTTGGGAGGAAGTGGGAATTGAAGGTAAATTGGTTTGTTTAGGAACGGCCGCGTTGCTAAGTGGTCGTATTGTCCGTGAAGTTAAAAAGCGAAACTTTACTCAGATGTGCGATTTTTCACTCTTCTTGTTTAATATCTCCATAACGTGGCTTTGGGTTTCTCGGGACAAGCTAGGTTGCAGGTCTCTCTTTGCTTCTTCTGGAGTCAGGCATACTTCATTTCATTTACTGGTTCCTGAGTGGCTGTTCTAAAGTCTTTGTTCTCCTGATTATCATATTTGTAGCTACAGGAAATCGGAAGGGAATGCAGACAGTTCACTGGAGGAAAGTAAATTAGCATACTGTTCAGTTATTATTTAACATAGTGAAGGAGGCTTGACAAACCCTTTGTAGCTGTGCTGTCATGGTGAAGAGTGTCAACATTTGAAGCATAAATGGGCTGAAATGAAAACAGTATGTTTTGGTGAAGTGTTCATTGAAGCTGGGCCTTCCCACTGACTTTCAGGAAATTTATGATACTTTGGACTACCTATGAAGAACATAATCATGTTGTGTAATGGTACAGCGGCTAATCAGCATGGGTGGTTAAAAGGCATCTGAGTTTTCTCATGCAATTTTACACAATTTGTGAGGCAAGTGTGGCAATTCTTCTCAAGAGTTAGGTGCTTGACCGTGTTTGACTATAGTATGGTTGAAGGTAGAAATGTAATTTTAACAGTTACCTCATGCAGTCAGCTTGTGACTGGTTGTTGGTTTTTATTTTACAATGCCTCCGTTTGCAGTGTCATTACCCCACGACGGTGGGCTGTTACGTCTTCTGGCTGGTGGGAACTGATGGCCTGAGCTCTTATGGTGTTGGTGACACAAATGTTTGTTGGCATGGCAGTTTCACAATACTGACCCGAGATGGTTGAAGAAGGAGAAGTAAACTCGTTCTAGGGGCATGCTAAGTTGAGACAAATTTCTTTCAGTGTAGATTAAGCTGGTTAGGTTTGTTTGAGGTTGAGCTTTAAAGCCATTTTTATGTCAAAGTTGTGTCTGTGTCGTGGCTTGCGACAACTTTCAGTGGATGGAAAAAATCTCATTTAATTTAAGTTGGTACAATTTCAGGGTTTAGTTTCTAGGTAAGACCTAGAGTAGAAAAATCTGTTTCCAGTTTCAAAGGCAGGAGCTGAGTTAGCTGTCTCCCTGTGCTAATTGTGCCTTGTCATTTCCAGGGGTCTGTTACGAAGGCTGCAAGTGAAGCTCTGGAAAACTTTGTGTGTGTCAGGGCGATAGAGGTTCTCACATGAGTGTCACTTTCTCACTTGGGCTTTGGTCGCTGTTAGTGCTTGGCCTTGTCTCTGATCTCCTCAGTAAAATCGGGTGGTGTGTTGTACTGTTCTGTGACACATTAAGGAGCACTAATTGCTTTGTAAATGATGCAGCATGGGATGTAGATTGATTTCCTCAAGTACGTGCATGTGTGTGATTTTGTAAGTGAGCCACACAAATAGTGAAGCAATGAATTACGGTTTTGCTTTATTTTGATTTGACCTTTCAAACACTGCATTTATTTATGGTATCTATGTATTTAACGCAGAGCTGAAACTGCATCCTGTGTTCTCATCTATTACGTACCTACTGCAGTAGCTGGTCATGAAGTGGACTTTTTCAACAAATGCATTTAGGAAAGTTATTATCAAGTCACACCACACCAAACCCCCCCCCCCCCCCACCAATGGACTCCTTTTACAGATACTGGTCTTGATCTTAGCCAAAAGGCCCAGAAGCCACTTAAATTATGCATATATCGATTACTGAAATCAACAAGCAGGAAACCTTGATTTTTGTTAATTTCTCTTTCTAGTTATTTCTTAGGTTAATTCTCATTTATTGGTATTTATTTGAACTTTAATTTGAGAGAAACCTACTTTCTAATCTTATTGCTACTTGCACTTTTTTGATAACAAGAAAGGTGTTACCTGTACACGTTTAATTATATAGTTTAACATGTCTGTGAGACTCCTCCAAGAGAAAGAGAAAAACCAAGAATAATACATTTTTTTAGTGCTACTGACATATTTTATAATTGATTACTTCTATTTAAATGGAAAATTGAGATCTATTTAAAAGCCCTTTCTGGGGGGTGGGGGCTGGGGGTGGACAGAACCAAAGTATGTTAGTTAAAGATCTATTAAAAGCTTACTGTTCTAAAAGAAAAGAGGAAAAATAAGCGTATTTTGATAAATAATTTAAACTTGCAGTATTAAAGTATTCTTTTCTAGGACTGGCTGTTTCTGTTTGCTGTTTCTTTTAAGCGCTTAAGAAATAGTAAATCTTAGCTCTCGTATTTCTTCTTCATTTCCTGCTATGGATTGAAAAACCCAAGTTTTCTCCCTTTGAGAACCCCTAATTAGTTCCTGAAATGAACAACGAACAAGCAGAAATAAGAAAAAAATCCCTTTACACTTACAGAGGGGGCTACTCTTTTTCTTTTTAGGTGTTTACCCCCTAACTCTTCAGTTCGTTGATACAATTTTCTTTAAAGGCTTAGCAATCAATGGAGATTGCTGAAACAGCATGTCTTTGGTTAGGCGTTAAATTTGCAAATAAAGAGTCTTAACATAATACTTTCTTTTTTAGTTTTCAAGTGAATGTTTTTTTTTTTCTTACACTGCTCGAGGTTGCACATTTTCTGTGTATCACATTTGGAAGCTACTACTTTGGACATGAAAGAAGCTCTGGAACATTTTTGCAAGACCAAACCTTAGCTGAAAAGATGTCTTTGTTACGTATTCCTTTAAAAAGCAGTACAGGGAGAATTCATTTAAACATGAATCTCAAATGGAGCAAGAAATACATTTCTTAATTGGACTGTGTGCAAAAAAATCTGTATCTGTGTTGTTTCATAAACAGTAAACCACTGCCGAGTGATGTCTCTTTGGGCAGGAGGGAGAACAGGGGAATCAACAGGATTAATTCAAAGAGAGTGTGAACAGACTTCAAAGGACCTTTCGGCAACCGAACGCCAGGACTCTGCTATTTTCATCTTTTCAAATGGAGTAAACTCCCTTGATAGTTGCTGCTTCTGCAAAAGTGGGGAAGGAGAGTGTGCAGATCAAGAGATCCCAAGTCTTGTGTTATTTCTGAAATAGCTCATTTTATTGCTTGTGATGTCAGTGCCTCTCAATATTGCTATTATGGCGTTATTTTTAAATAACACAAGTATTTTTTGTGTGGACCAGCTGTTTCAATGAGGAAATGTTCCAGAAAGTTTTGCTAATATCTTACTATTAAGAAGCAGATGGAGGCCTGCTCAATGGCAGCATCTCTGTGTTATATTTTAACAGAAATAAAAAGGGAACCGTTTGGCTTTAAGTCCCGCACTGGTGTAGCTACAGGTTTAAGCATGCCTGCATTGTATCTGCTGAAAGGACAAGCTGCTCATTAACAACTGGTATTTTTAAAGACTTTTTGGAGGAAATGCTTCGGGAAGAATAGGATCCAGGATTGGTCGTCTTTTCTTAATTGTGAATGAAGTCTAAATTGAGATGAGAAAACAGAACTTTCACACAGCGGCTGGTAAGCGCCCTGGCTCTGCCGCTCTATGAGCGCGCCAAGCCAATACGGTCACCAAAAGCTACGTTAATGTAGCCCCACAACAGCCTCAGTTGGGAAAGTAATTTGAATGCAAACTAACCTTTTTCTTCTTGCTTCTCCTGGGTCAGTTTTAAACCAAGCTATGACGTAATACAGCAGTTCTCAAATTTTAACTGTGGGCTACGGTGGTGATCACACTGTGTTCCTGGGCCATCCTTTGTGCGTTTGCCTCAATATAAAAATAATAATAGCTAAAAACACTTGGAGTGCTTTACTGTTGGGACATAAAAGGAGCCCAGCATCATATGATCATCGTACTTTCCATGGAATAATAGTCTCAGAATCTCTTACAATAGCTTGGCTTGACTCTGTAGGTTCCCTTCAGCTACATTACTTGGTTTCAACCACAACCCTTTTAAGTTCTCCCTCTCCGTTGCTAACACATTACTACATCTCCAGTAGGACATAGGCCAGTTTAGATACAGTTCTCTTGCTTGTGCTTCTCCTGTCCATCTCCACTGTGCTTGTAGCTAGTTTTCTCCAAGGGCAAGAGTAGAAGCCTCTGCAAAACCTAGCTTTCATCTGAAAAAGTGTTTTCTAGCCTTTTCATAAAGGCAGCTTTCATAAATGGTTTTACAAGCAATTCCATCATCTCTTGTACTTTCCCAAACTACAAAAGAATGAAAATTGTTAAATTTTCACTTAATTTACTGGAAGCTCTGTAAGCTGTTGTGAAACTGAAGAATTGAGTCAGTTTTGTTCTGCTGCAACTCAGGGAAAGTGATGAATATGGAAAGCGGGAGAAAGTGTACTCCACCCCTAGGTTTGTTGTGAAGGTCCCAACAGCGGTGGCCGCTGTCTCTTCTCCTCTGCATAACCCTCCTCTGAAATCCCTTTAGTCTCATATTCTCTTATTGCCTAACCAGAGACTGTAGCGGTTTTTCCTGCCTTTCTCTCCTCACTCGTTGCGTCCTGTCGTCCCCCCCACACTTTTTTTCTTTTTTTAAAACTCATGATTAGTTCCCCGAGTTGGTTCATCTCGGCACCCTCCAGACAAGCGTGGAAGCAGGTACAGGCAGCTGGGGGGTGTACCCAGCTGAGACTGGTGGCAAAGGGACCTAATCTTTCCGTGGATGGTCTCCCAAGGTCTGGGGAAACAACTCTTTCCCTTCTTGGTCAAAAGAAAATGATCGTGTGCTTGGATTTTATCATTATTTTTTGAAATCAGGAAAATTATCCTGTTTTGCATACCTCTGTGATGGGGTTGCCCAGAAAAATTGGGTAGAACAAAATTAAGAAACTCGCAGTTCTACCTTATGAATAGTAAACATCAGTGTTCCGATGCTGTATGTAATATCCAGCAACTGGGAAGCAGGTACTCAGTTTCTTTAAATAGTAGTTCTTTTTCAGTTTAACTGGGAGACTGACTGCACAGACTAGTCAAGGATCTTTCAAATTTTGTGTGTATTTATATCAGAATTTGTGTCTCTGTAGCTGTCTTTGTTGTGCAGTGGATAATGCACAGTAACTCTTTGTTCTCAGAAATTTCATGTTAACGTGAAATTCAGAGGGATTCAATTACCTACTGGGTAGATATTTTTTTTTTTTTAAGATGCTTCGGATGGTTTGAATGTTATTTTCATTCATATTGACTTGGGTGGTTACTTTTTCTTGTGTAAATAACATATATTGATGTTACGCGTAGAATTAACTACTTACATTTGAAAAGCTTCTCAAGAGTTTTCATGGCTGTAGGGTTTTTGCATGCTTTATTTTATGAATAGGACTTGTTAATCAAAACAGTAAGTGTATACATGTGCAACTCCTAACATCCAGAGTCATTTGGTCTGTGGAAAAAGACCAAAATACTCCCTTCATTTCTTTTTTTTTTTTTTTTTTTCCCCTTAGGAGAAAAAGAAAAAGGGGGGGCAGTTTAAAAGCTAGCATTCCTTCTGGAAAAAGTCTGCCTGGACGAGTTGTGTAAGTACCGAGTGGTCAACAAACTGGTTTTGACAGGCAGAAATAGGTTATCGGTTTTGGGGTCTCTCACTGGGAGTGCCTCCTTATCAGCCCTCTGCTTCTGAAACAAGCGGCGGCTGGTTTGGGCATTTCAGCTGTTTTCTCTGTCCTGGCCCTGCTGTGAAAGGCATGTCGCAGATAACTTTTGTGGTTATCTAAAACATAATTTTAGTGGAAGGAGAGGACTCCGGATTGTGGTGTTCTTCGGTAAGAGTAAGCAGTCACTCTAAAGTCTCAAGAAAACTGTAGTAACAGTAATATGACCCTTGGTATTTTGAAGCCAGAGTAGCAATGCAGTATGTGATGATTTATTATTGTTATTCTAAGAAGCAGCTTAAAAACCAACCGGATTTTCTGTGCTTTTTCCTCTATGGTTATAGCACTGTAGGTGCAATCCAAAATGCTTGAAGTGACTTGAACTTCTTCCAGTTTGCCTCTTACTCCTTTTTCAAGACTTGTGCTCTACTTTTGTCAAATTCGATAGGGCGAGTATTTTCCCCTTCTCGCTTTCTGACATTAATTTCCTGCCTCCAGTTTCTAGGTACCACTTCGTAGGTTAAATCGCATTGTGCTATGGAGCAAGGTGCGGGTGTGTGTTTGCGAAAATAACACTTGTCTTAGGAAATGTATACAGTTGAGGAACAGTGAGGACATGCTGTTATGGTCAGGAGAGGGTTTTTCTGTGGCTTGCTGTTGAGGTTGTGTGTATTCTTGTCTTAGCTAAAGAGACTGTCATGTTTGAAGCTGGCTGTAGCCTCGCTGACCACAGGCTGTACTTGCAACTACTATGTGCTAACTCTGTAACGTGCCCTGAATAGCAAAAGGATGGGAGAAGCCCTTCTGTAAGCATTGGCGTGTGTGTTTAGACCATCCTGCATTAGTAGTTTGGCAAAATGCACGTTTTGTTGTAGTGTAATCGGGGCTGTGTTTCTGCCGATTAAATTAGATGAATTTTTGCATGGCTTTGCTCACTATCGTGTCTCTTTTCCCCTCCTGCTCCTCTCGAACTCCGTTTGTCAGCGTATGCTGTTGTTAGTGTTTAAAGCTGGTTTGATGTGGTCGATCCGAGATCCCAATTTTGGCAGATATAAAAGCATTAAGTACAGTAACAATAATATATTGGGATTGTGAGAATGTTTGTTAACTTTGAGTAAAGCATAAAAGGTCTTTATTATGCTGGACACAGAGCGGCACCGGCTACAATATCCTGCCCGGTCACAGGCAGATCGGAGAGTCGCTAGCACAGCTAAGCTCCAAACTCCTGAATACAGAGACTCTTATTAAATTGAAACTTTCAAACAAAGACAGATTGTACAGGCGCAAATCATTGAAGTCAGCCATCTTCTCAACCAGTCTCCCTACAGCCTGTTAGGAAATGCGTTATTTTCTGGCAGTCCTCATTCTGATAAATAATGCTAAAGTGTGAAATGAGTTTAACTGTTGGGAGGTCTATGCTTTAGTCGCTATGCAAAATACATGATTTTGTGGCTTAATATTGGTAGAAAACATGAAAGAAAGAGCAAAGGCTGTTTCAGTAGCCAGTAGCTTACAGATTGGCTTCTGGCAGCAGAATGCTAGCTGGGCCAAAACCCACATATTTAACATCTTGTCTCCTGTTTCTTATTAAGTCTGCCAGCTTGATTGTCCTTAGGCTGGTGCGTGTGGGTAGGACTGTCTTTTCCTGGAAGCCTGGAAGGTTCACAGCTCATTTTCTAATAACGTTGTAGCCCATCTTCTAATAATGCTGTAGCCCTTTTCCTCTTTGCTGTAATGCTTCTGTGGAGCCTCTTTCTAGGAATCATGTTCCTTACAGTGTGGCTGCTCTTGTTTTATTTATGGGTGGTGGTTGTTGTTTAAATCCACCATAACATGACAGAACCTGGGAATCCCACAATCTCTGTTCTTTTAACTGAGAATTAATCCTCTGCCTTATTTTGGTTGCCCAGTTTTTTGCTTTCCAGAGCACCATTATTTCTGGTGGGGGAAAAAAGGAAAAAAAAAAAAAAACAAACCTGCTTATGTGAACACAACAGATTTGCATGTAGTTAGGTTGTTTTAAGGTCAGCATTGTGTATCAGGGACTCCCAGATTTATCCCGGTGACAAACTCTTTTCCCCTTTTCCCATGGAGCACCGAGCTCCATGTGGGCCTTAGATGTCTCGGCATGTTTCCTGTCTCCTCCTGGGGAGAGCTGGTAGCCTGCTCTAGATTTGTTTGGGTTTTTTGTTTGCATGCTGCTTTGAAGCTTGCTTACCAGGAGGGCTACAATCTATCTCTGTTCAGGAGTCCCTGCTGTCGACTTCAAACTTTGCTTATTTTTCTAACCGTTCTCTTATTTCATTGATTGTGTGTGAGAGCTACTTCAGGGCTGCCTTGTGCATTGCCAAAGAAGCTTGAGTTGCTCATTTCCCTGCTTTGAAATGACATAATTGTCTTTCAAATCCTGGAAAACAGAACTTGGCCATGTGACGCGATACCTGCAAGTGCTTTTCCAAAAAGACCGCAAATCTTGGCTCCAAAATCTGTCCCTAAAATCTCTGGTGGGCCAAGAGTCTCAGTAGCCATCTTAAACACAGTTGCCTGGCAAGAATAAAATGGAAATGTCAGCCTTCCTTTGTGTTTTGGCCTGATTTAAAGAAATAAAATAAACTACTTTTCTGGTATATTTTTTTTTTACTGTTTTCATTAAAATCTCTTCTTTAGTATATAGTCAAATTAATGTTCATATGTAATAAAGACGCTAATGAACAAAAATCTAGGTGCCGACGACATAGGAGCTATCAAGTGGTCCTTTAAAAAAACCACACACCTATACTCTGTATTTTATAGAATTGTTATATTGGAAAATGTTCAGTCTAATTGAGCAATTGAATAACATTTTTGTCACGTTACGCTGTAAGATGAAGGTATCGTTGCCATTCTCTGTCTTGACTTTCTGGTGTAAGTTAACCTTGTGCTGTCTCACGTGTTCTGAAACTTGGAAAATAATTCTGACCTCATTATGGCAGGAATATAAACTATTACATCTCTCTTCTGCCACCTGCTTGGCTGGTGTCTTAGCCTCCCCAGGTATCTTATGTTCACCCATCTAGCTATCGGGGGGCGAAATGGGGGGATTGTATTTCTTATCTTGGAAACAGCATTCGGGCTGTTCCGCCCAAATGTGAATGGTTTTCAGAGAGAGGTTGTTTTTCAGCAGGTCTCATTTTACTGGCTTTGGGGCAATTTTGTAAAATATTTGAATGATGTTGCCTTGTGGAAAACATGGTTTTGGGTTATAATGACCTTTTTACTTGATCCGTTTGAATGGGTTGCATGTATTGGGACACAGGACATTTTTAGATGTGTGGTTTTTTAAAACACAAGAGTGTCTCACCCTCATTTTGAACTAGGCCCCTTTGTCTTGGGAGAGCTCATTGGTAGCAATATCCTGTTTAAAGTTGTTTTAAAAGAATGACCTTGTAGGGCATGTTTCCTGCTCTCTCTTGATGGGATTTCCTTTTTATTAAACAGGAAATAGTCTGATTACATAAAAGTGTGAGAATGACAGGTTTTTCCTTCCCAGCGAGGGTTGTTCATGTTAATTCTATTCAGAAAATGCTCAAATGCCAGAGCAGCTGAAGTTAATTTACTTTGCCTAAAACTGTTGTTTACACCTAAAAGTTCCTACTAGTGTGTTGCTAAAGCATTGTCTTAAGTCTGAGCAGTCCAGCAGGCTTTCCTGTACGAGTCTTTGGACAGGGATTTTCTTAGCAGATATTTTTTCTCACAAGTGGAAGGTGGCTGGAGTTCAATGGCATGAAGCGTGCTGTGCTGGGTTTCAAAGATCTGTTCCTGTAGATTTTTTTACTTTTTCTTTTCCTTTGAGCTGTAACTCTGACTTGAAATCAGAATCGACAAAGATGATGTTTCCTACCTGGCAAGAAAATGTATATTTGAAATGTCTGTTAATTTTCTTTTAACATTGCCCTCTGAATCACCTGTTGACCTGAAGTTAAGAATTTCAGTCCAGTGTACAGTACTGGTAATGAGTCAGGACGAAGTAAAGTCCTGTAACATAGTAGGAAAAGGTACCGTGATAAGACAGCACAGGCCAGGGAGTGTGTTTTGTGCTGAACCTGCGGTGGCCAAATATTGGCAAACCAGAGGTGGCTACTGGTGACAGCCTTACAGTCCCAGCCCATGGTACCCAGCTGCTGTCCCGAGCCTTGAAGGCTCTCAGGATGAAGGAAGTTTACATTCCCTATTTAGGCACAGCTTACTGATCACGTTTTATATGGAATGGATGTTTGGAGGAAAGGAATTCCATCTTCCTCTTGAAGAAGACCAAACGCTACAGGATGTTACTATAATGGAAATGCTGTTCCATTGCAGCCTTAGCCAGAAGACAGCTAAGGCAGTAAGCATCTCCATTAGGAAACTGCAGAATTAAGGTAGCCCATTCAGCTTGACTCGTTTCTAGTACACGTTGTAATTGCCTTAATTCAATAGACAGACTGGGGAGTGCTCAGGGCTTTAAATGGGGTGGTTTGATAAATGATGCTTCTTCAGGCATTGCAGGATTGAGGTGTGGGTTCTGACCGAAGCAGGAGGAGGCGGCTTTGAGACATTATTATTGGGCAGAATCCACAGAAAATTCCTGATTAGAGTGCTGACACTTGAGAACACCAAGTTTAGTTCCAGACTTAGGAAAGGTTAGACCAGCGGTTGCCAAAAGATTTGTTGTGACCCCTCTTCGGTTTCTGACTTAAGCTTTGCTACTCCTGGTTTGAGAGGTGTGGTTTGGACCCCCACAACAGACCCTTGTCTCCTCACCCTGGTGTCTTCTAGTTCTGTTGGCCCCTCTCTTTTCCCTGTGCCGAGCCGATGTGGTCTGGGTGGCCCTGGAAAAAGAAAAATCACTTTTCAGGGTGGTCAGCTGGCAGATGAGAATTTTCAAAAGATAAAAGAACTGGGGGAAACCCTGGAAATCTTACGCGTGTTTTTGTTTCAGAAGTTTAATTTCGAATTCTGTAGGTAGGTTTCCTCTTGATAATTAGTGCAAATCTTTTCATATCCTACCGATAAATCAACATTTAGACAGTAAAGCCTGGGATTTCAGTGTCTTGCACAGTTTAACTTCAGAATGTCTGATTGAAACTGTTAGAGCTGGCCTGTAACCTAATTGGACTGGTATGTTGGAAAGTTTCTGGAGCAAGTCGCTTTGGCTGTAAGCTTTGTGCCAGTGAAATGATGAAGTATAGCATGATAACTGTAATGAACAAGCTTTGTTTAGAGAGCTGAAAAGCAGTATTAGTTTTGTTTTTAGTTTCCATCTCTGCTCATGGATGTATTGCAAGTAGATTTAATAAGCACAGTGTCTCGGTATTCTTTGGGAAAATTTTTAGCTGGTTGAGATTGTTAATTAGCTTTTTGTTTCCAGAAGATGACAAAACAAAAACTGAACTTGTACAGAACAGAATTACATAGGAATAAAATGTGTTTCAAGAAAAACTGCCACAAAGCACGCTTAGGAAAAATTACTCCCATGGAAATGGTTGAACCATTTTCCTGATTCAAAAAAGTCTGTTCTTCTAGGCAGCCTTTTCCTAGGGTTCTTAAGTGTTTTAATGTAGGCTTATATTTGGCTTATATCTCATTGAACAACCTCATCTAAACCAAATGTAGCCAAGTGCTGGCTCCAGAGCTGAACTCTTTGGTGCCTCCTGCATAAGAGGAGGCAAACAGGGAAGTTTAAAATCTTGGTTAAAACAATGGCACATAAATATTTTAATGGGCTGTTACCTGACTTGTATATGTCACTAGTGTAACTGCAAAGGCAGACAAGGCCCAAGGTACCAATAAAGTTAAATCGAGCTACTTCTGCAGAGGGTGAAGGTGCTGAGCAGCTTCTATGCCATGTTATGTTGTTGCATGATGCGTATCCCAGGCTGTCAAGACTACGTAGTGACTTTGAAGTACAGCAGCGAGCTCTTACAGTATAAGTATTGTCATGCTGTATCAAATAGCAAATCGTTGTTTTGGTATGCAGAGGCATAATTTATTCTGTGAAGCGTTGGAGCAGCGAGAAGGTAATGACTGAAGTCATTTGGAGTGTTGGAGTGCCTTGGTGTCACTGGTAATGTAGTTTGAACAGATGCCTGAAAGGGGCTAAGGAAATTGTCTTGGAAAAAATGGAGTATTTTCAAGGACTCACGTTGGGTTGGTTATGTTTGGAGATGTGAGAGATGCAAAGACAACTTCTCCTCTTCAGCTGGGCTCTGAGAAGGAACGTCGCCTTGAGTTTGTCCATCAGCCGTGCTCTCCTCTCCGCAGGTGCTGCTGGTTAGCAGTAGTCGTCATCCTGATCGATGGATTGTCCCTGGGGGTGGCATGGAGCCCGAGGAGGAGCCCAACGTGGCCGCTGTGCGAGAAGTCTGTGAAGAGGTGAGTGAGTGACAACAACGGGAGCTTCTGGAGCTTCGCTACTGATGCTTAGCCAGGGCTCTGGGAGTTTGGTTTTATCACTCTTGCTTGTTTTCCTTAAGGTGAAGAGGAATATAGGGTCACTGGTGATATCCACATTGTATGTGGGAGGAAACCGGAGTCCTAAATAAAGATAGCATAGGAATGTAATTAAGGCTCTTAATCGGAATGAACTTTTCCACACCTGATACTTTTAACTGAAAATAGATAAAATTAAGCTATAGTCATTTCAGTACATACGATGATATTCTCTGTTTCGTTTTCTCTGTATGAAGGACAGTTTCTTAAGAGAACTTCAAAAAACAGCTGTGCTTTTCTGGAACTATCTAATACTTGGGTAGAAGGTAGAAATAAGACTGTATGAGCCACTAAAGACACTCCAAAATAGGGACCTCAGCATGTTTTGATCTAGTACGTATTTTGAGTTTTTGTGAATAAGAGAAATTGATTGCAAGAGTTATAAGCAACAATTCTTAACGTGTTCATGTGTATGTGCTGTTTTTTTTACTTGAAGCTATGTGGCGAAGGCATATTTTTTTCTTAAAGCTGGAAGAACAATTTTATTCTTCATAAGGAATTTAAAGACAGCAAATGGCACTTACATTGTACGTAAAACATGTCTTTAGAATTCGCTTCTGAATATTGTTGAAGTGGAGAGATGCTTGGATTCAGAAACGATTAAATGATTATATATGGATGACCAAGTAGGTTCACAGTTAGTTAAACTAAGGCAGGATTAAGAATGCTTTCGAGAGGGTTATAAATCTTTGTGCTGCAGAACAGAAATCAAGAGCTAATTGATGGGACTTGGGAGGAAGCTTCTCCAGTAGTTGCTTTATTTAATTGTCTGGTATATGAAGGTTTTTCTCTGAAGTATTTGGAAGTACCTGCTGCTGTCTAACAAAATGCTGAATATTTGGGCCTCTGGACTAATCTAATGTGGCAGTTCCTGAGTTGTGTGTTTCTCTTTAGGTGTTTGTATAATCCAGCAGTTTATCAGAAAGATATGAAAGATTATAGAGTCGAAGTTTATTTTTTTTAAATGTCTTTAGGTCCCTCTAGTACTGGGGATTGCTGCTGGCAAATTTCGTTTCCAGCTTGTAATGCAGCTCCTGCTTTTTTAGTAAGTCGGCGATCTTTCAAACACATTACAAGCCAAAGTGAGTTTAACCAGAACAATAGAATATTTTTAGCTGCAGACTCCTACTTTGCAGCCCAATCGTTATGAAGAATTCAGTGATTTGATACAGAAGTCAAGGGTTCATTCAGGAGATGCGTGGCTTCACCTTTCAAATCCTTAAAAATAAATCTGTATCGACCCTCCCTTCCTCGGACAGCGCCTTGGAAGAGTCGCTCTCTTTCCGTGACAGCTCAGTGGCTGAAAGGAAAGCCTTGGCATGGGCTCAGTCTGCAGCGAAGAAACTGGTTTGGGCTGGCTGAGATAATCCCCTCTCGCTCAGCTGGTGTTCCCTCGCTCACGTGGACCGGTGCCGAATGAGAATGTAATTCAAACTGTGGCAGCCTGGCAGGGTTGAGTCATTCCCAGCGAAGCACCTATCTGCTTGAATGCCGCTCCACAAACAGTAAACATCCAGGGCTCCAAAAGCGGCAGGATTACCCCAACGGCTAACCTCCGCGACACCTAGTAGCGTGTGATGCGAATGCAGGGTGGGAATCTGAAATGGAGCTATCAGATGCTGTTACGATAAAGGCTTTCCTGAAAGCCCTCTGCAGAGGAGCAGCCTGTGGTGTATAAAATTACCTGAGCGCTTCTGCGGCTAACGATGAGGCTAGCTGACACGGGTGGAAAACGCGGGCAAGCTTTTAGGTGTGTGAGGCCGTCCTCGAATAGGTTTGTGTTCCAGTACGCTGCTTACGATCCGCACACAAAATTATAATGTACATCAACTGTCTAAAGCTCAGCGAGCTGTTTACTGTAAAATGTTGCTGGGGAATGTGCGTGCGGGAGGGGAATGGTTGTTACATTACAGCTGTAACGCTGTCAAGGGCTTTTGTGCACCCAGTTTCCCAGCTTGTGCTATAGATTTGACAGGGGAGGTGTTTTAGGAGGCTGCTTGCTGGGCAACTGGTGTGCGTGCTAGCTAGTAGTCCTTGTTCATCCTTTCATGTGAATCTAGGCGTTTTCAGGTAGGTTGTAGCTGACGCTGGTTTCTGAGAAGGTTTGATGTCTTTGCTCCTCTCCTGGGCCAGGCACGTCTCACTCGCAAGGAAGCCAGAGCGTAGCTGAGCAGGTAGAGTCTGCTGCTTGTGTTGGGAGAGGGAAAATCCAGTTTCCTCTGTGTCGATGAACACAAAGTAATTTTTATTCTAAAAGAAGGTGGTTTGTGTGCTGGTCAAAGTTATGGAAGAAATTTGTGGACTTCTTTCACTGCCTTTGGTATGCCTTTTCCATTTTAATAAGAGACAGTTGGAAGAGCTGGAAGGACTCGTTACCCTTTCAGTTGCTTGTGGTCTTTGAAGATGACAATAGGCTGTTTTTTCTCAATTCATTCTTTTTTGCATGGTATGCATTTGCTTTTTAAAATATGCTTCCCTAAACTAAGATTTTTAACTTCTGCATTCACTGTTTTAATTTCACCACATATATGTTTGAGTTTATCCAGGTGATTGCTGGAATAATTGCAATATAAAGAAATCTTTTCCCCCTTTTTCTGATTTTCAGTATTTTAGAAGACTGTTCTGAAAACAAAATGTTGATTTTGAGTGAAACCTCTGATCCCTCTGTCCCAGTTTGAGTTAGAAGTCCTTGTCCTAGTTTGAGATAGTCCTTATCTATATTAATCTGTACTAGCAGAAGTATTAAAGTAGACAGGTAGCAACACTTGTCACACTTGCTGTTGTCTGCATAAAATTTGAAGTGACTTGAGTTCTTGGGCATTGTTCTTAGGCAACGTGGCAGCAGACAAACACGCTAGCTCTGAATGAGAGCAGCCTTTCAGCATAAAAGCACTTATTTCTGACAGAATGTTGAAAAATGGCGTAGTCAGTCTTACACAACTGTAAACTCCAGGCATGTTCTAAGGTTCGCCTGAAAAATGGTGTGCCCTTTTAAAGCATTCATTATTGCCAATGTAGTATATTTTTTGGTTCTTCATTCTTGGATTTTTTTGCTGTTGCGTTCTCTCCACAAAATTAATTTTGTGTTAGGAATAAGGGGTTTTTTTATGGGTATGAGCAACTGGTGAAGAACATGTTTTAGAAATAGATGCCTTAAATTAAACTTATTATGGAGTGACTTTGAAAAAAGCCTCCACACTCATCTGTTAAACCCAAAGGCATTTCATTTTGCACTTACAGCATCTTTCACATCCTGACCTTTAAATACTTAGTAAATGTCAAGTTCTATAAAATTATGGGAGTGTTAGTCCTGCTTTCTTCATGGGAATCAAAAGCCAGATAAGTTGTGCTTGATCTGTGATCAAACAGGCAATTGATGCCAATATGAAAAATAGTCCATCGTGATGGTACTTTGATCTGGTTGCTAGACCTCTTCTTTTTTTTCTTTTCCCCTCTTAAACATGCTTTATAAATAGTCCTTTCTGTTTCATGTATTTTGTTAGTGATTTAGAATATGAATATTGATACCATTCAGCCCTAAAATAGGAAGACTTTTTTTAAGGAAAGGACCGTGGATAAGGAAAGGACCAAGGACTGAGGAGATGGCGTTGAACTCTTCCTAGTTTTAGTAATATTCAGTGCAAATAGGGGACCAAGTTCACTACTGTGTATTACCCGGTGTACTCAAACTTCATAAAAATGAGTGCAGCTTCTTAAAGTTCTTCACTTCCTTGTGGTATTTCATTTCCATTTCACAAATGTAAAAGCTTTTTACTTTTTTTTTTTTTTTTTTTACATTGTAATGCAGTAAAGAATCCCATGAATAGGTATAACCCTCTGAGACACAGTAGAGACAGCAAGAAAATTTGCCTAGCAGGTCTGTAATTGGTGTCTTCAGAACTTGCCTAAGCTAGCACTCTTTATGGGCGTGATTTACTACCTTCAGTACTGCAAGTATTAGAACAAAGATTTGGGTGTTTTACCACAGTCCTCTTGCCCAGCAGTAATCTGTAGTAGAGCAGGCTTTGAGCCGAATAGAGCAAAGTAAAATAGCTGAAATTCCAACCCACATTTTCCTTAGCTCAGATGGAAGGAAATAAAAGCTGTCCCTAGGAACAGATGGTGTTGCTGCAGGCTGCTTTTTGCATCTGACCCCAACTTATTTTCAGCTTTGAAACCTGAACCTGCTGTTCTTGGATGTCTTCAGTAATTTTTCTTTATTAAAACAAGTTGTTCCATGAGCAGCAGAACTAGTAAAGCTTCATTTCCTCCAGATTTCTGTTCCTTGTCCGGAATGCCCAGCCCACCCCTCTGGGCGCGCGGCAGCGGTTTGAAGTCGGGTGCTGGTTTGGGGCAGCTGGCTGTTGCTGTGACATTGATGCACCCCTGCCAGATCCCTCTTTTCCTCCAGTGAGGGCTACCTCGGGCATTGGAAACGGATTTGGATCTGCAGAGCAGTGAAAAAGCAGCTCATTTTGCAAGTTCTGTGCGTCCTCTTTTGTACCTGAGTGTGCTTCTTCCTGGGGAATACTGTCGTTTGATTGATGGGCTTTGTTTTCACACCTGCAGATGGAACAGTTGGTGCTGGTGCTCCCTTACCTGCGTTGATAGGTTTAATAGTATCCTCCTAGGACACACGTGCATTTTGAGGACTGCAACACGGGCTCCCAGTGCAGCACTTCTAATGCTGGGCGCGGGGGGAACACGTGCCCAAATAAATTGTGCTGTCTCTGCCAGACACTTACTGTTGTGGCCCATGAGGGCGGAGGATCCTCAATCCATTTACTACCGAGGAGAAAAATTCCTGAGTCATCTGGTGCAAATTAAGATTTAGATCCAGCTTCAATCCTGGATGAGCTTGTGTCTATGCTTTTAACTTTCCAAGAAAATGCTCATTGTCCTGCAGTGGAGATGAGTCGGGAAGGTGCTGAGGGGTTGGCCCGTAGCAAAGCAAGCTGTACGGAACTTGCCCAAAGAGGAGCCTGGCAGTTTTGTTGCTTGTTATCTAGCTTGCTTTGTTAGTGATAATAGCTATAGAGTATTTTATTGGATGTTTTTCCAACTTTTATGTTAGAAACTTACTTAAGAGGGTAGATTTAGATGGGATCTGGGGAAGCAATTCTTTGCTGTGAGGGCGGTGAGCCCCTGGCCCAGGTTGCCCAGAGAAGCAGTGGCTGCCCCATCCCTGGAGGGGTTCAAGGCCAGGTTGGACGGGGCTTGGAGCAACCTGGGCTGGTGGGAGGTGTCCCTGCCCAGGGCACGGGGTTGGAACTGGGTGAATTAAGTGCTTTATCAAAAATAAGTATATAACAGTCCAGTCCATCTGTGTTGTATATCCTATATGTGGTCTTTAAAATCCACTATACCAGTAAAAAAGAACGAGAGTGCCATTGATTGATGTGCTTTGCAGTCTTTTGTAAGGACTCTCTTTATCAACCCAATATTTGTTTGAATCAGACCATTAATTTATGTTGCCGTTTCCTACTGCATGTGATAAATTCATACGTGAAGAGAACCTTAGCACTCTTTTGAGTTGTCTAATGATAATTCAGTATGGTTTCCCTACGGTGCATGTTTGTCTCGGCACCACTTCTTGTGCCTTTTTGGGTGAATAAGACTAGGCAGAATGGCGAAGGATGATCTTAGTTTGCAGGCAGAGCATTATTTCCGTCACCCCCCTGTTAAATCAGAACAGAAGGAAGGGCTCCTCACCTGCCTGTCTTACTTCAAGCACAGTTTTAGAGCTGGGGACGAACTGCTTGGGAGACTGGTTGTGCAGTATTCATGCTCAGTTTCTAGGCTGGCTAGTTGCCTGGAGATAAATTTGTTTCTAGTCAGGCTTGAGAGTTTGCTAAACCATCACAACAACATCCCTGGCTTTTGATTCAGTGCCCCTGCAGGTGAGTAAGGAGAGCAGAAATTCAATGGCCTTCTCCAGGACCAAGTGAAGAAAACCGGTTTAAAACAGTTATTTAACTGAAAAGTTTGATTACTCTTCACCTTATAATATACTTATATGTATGTATGTATGTTGTGAAGGTTGGAAGCCTTGTGTTCCTCTCTGTGTTACTGCTGGCTGATTGATATGGTTGCTTATCTAAAAAAAAAAAAAAGCCCACCGTTCGAGGCTGCTGAAGGAGTTCTTTGAATGAATTTCATCTGAAGTATTTGCCTTCCAGTTTGCTTCTGAGGGAGATTAGTCCAGGTTAGCAGCAACAGTTCTGCAGATGAGGTAAAATCACTCATCCGCAAAGGTCAGGCCCGGTTATCTGTCCCAGCCACGCTGGTGTGCGCACACATGCGTACATTGACCTTCATGGAATTGCCATTTGACTCCAGAAATAGCCTTGTGGTTAATAGTCAGTGGTTCACCTATGGGCTGACCAGAATGTCAGAAATACTGATGAGACAATAAATTTTGCATCCAAAAACAACATAAAAGATTCAGTTGAAAAGCTCCTTCCTAGAAGTAGAGGTCAGGGGGCATGTTACAGAAAGAATTACAGATTTCTATGAACGCTTGTAGTAGGGGGAGCTACAAATCCTTTTCTCTTGGGGCAGTTCTACCATCAGCTGTTGTTAGAAGCAATAGGGAGGTGTGCCCTGGCTGTATTGTGTAGTATCTGTGTGTTCATTTAGGCAGGGAACTTAACCAGAAAAATCTTCTAATTAATAAAAGTTATTCCTTTCTAAAAGCATATGACCGTACAGCAACTGGTTAGTAGCTGAACAAGTGGGAAATAGTGTATCTCGGCTGCTCAGGACAGGGGATGTGTCTTATCAAATATTTAGTTGCCCTCACCTAAAGATCTTTTCTTTTTCTTTTTTTTAAAAAAAAAAAGCCTGACATAATCTAATCTATATATCTTGTCTGCAAGAGCAGAGGCACTATTTTCCTGAACTGTTTAGGATATGTTACAGCTGCCAGAGACGGCAGCCGAATTTACTTTCCAAACGCGGCTGGGTCATATGCCAAATTGTGTGTGGTGTTTCAGACCAATTGTGTCATGGAGCGAAATCTCATCTTGTCTGTAGTGCTTGAGTTCCAACCATTTACTGTCATAAAAAGAAGGGAATGTAAATTATTGGAAAAGAAGAGGGGGGCTGGGGGCAGGAGAGTGGGCTGGCGTTTCGCATTCATGCGTGATGCAAACCCTGGAGAGCAGAGGCGAGAAACAGCACTTTGAGAAAGTGACTGAGCCACAGTGGTGAGTGGATGTATAAAAAGTGACAGCGAATGAGATAAAGTGGGTAGATCCTCAGTAGTATTCAAATAGAAGACAGAACTATTGCTTAGATCTTCTCGTGATTTGTGTCTGTGCTTGATTCAAAAATCTTCTTTCCATGTGCGTCTGCATTTTGTATTCTATCAAAAATAGTCTTGTTCCACTTGCGGGGGCCACATTACAGCATTGAAAGTATTTTATGTTTATATTAGCTTGCTTCAAATGTATGCAGGCCATCCCTGAGGTACCTGGTAGTTGTCATCTTGCTTTGATGGTGTAAGTGGATGTCTTATACATACTTTAAAGTTATTTTCTTAACCTGTAATTTTAAAGAGGTAAAACTGCTAAACCCCAAAACAAATTTTATCCATGCTTAGACTACAATAGCCTTTAGAGGAGATTCTGGTCATTGAGGGTATATTGGTATACAATTAGTAACTCATCAAATAATTTTTTTTCCTTCAGATTGAATCCAAAATGGTTTGAATATAGAAAAAGACAACAAAATTCCTGACAATGTCTGCTAGCTTAGAGCTCGTGATACGTTTGTGTCATTTTTCTTGTGACCGTGTTGTTTTCAGATTAACAGAATTTTACAGCATTTGCTTCCTGTTCTAAAGGAACTGCTCCTGCACAACAAATAAGGAAATATGTACTGCCCTTTTGTTAAAGCATGTTTTTTTTTTTTCTCTTTGAACTTTTCATAGGCTGGCGTGAAAGGGACGTTAGGAAGATTAGTGGGAATTTTTGAGGTAAGTCTCAGACATAGGCTGTGAAATGTTGATGCAAAAAATCACTTCCTGGTTTGTTGTGAAATAAACTAGATAACTTGATTGAAGGAAAATGTAAAACTCCCTGTTTAAATAAAAATACATGCTAATCCTTTCAATTATATTGATCAGCTGCAATTCCCAGTTGAAATCAGGAGTGATAAGCCAGTGTAACAGCGAATATTCTCAGTGCCCTCATACCTTTCCTGCTGCCAGAAATGCCACCCACCAGCTGGGGAGTGGTGTTCCTCCTTTGTTCTTTAGCACCTGCCACCACCCGCTGCCAAACCGGCCCCTGCAACGTGGTGGAGCGTGTGGGCTCCTTTCAGGAGTGCGGTAACACCTGAGGAGTACTGGGGAGATGCACTGTCAGCAGGTACCAGACACAGCTCTTCTTACAGTTGTTTTTCCACTAACTATTTCAGAGCTGTGTGAAATAGATAAAAATCTTTCCTGTGGTTTTTTTTTTTTCCAGCTGAGGAACTGATCTATAAGCCTATCCGTCCACCAAGTACTGCCTTACAGATTAGGAAATGAACTTTTGGGTTGCAATCTCTAGTAATACTCTCAGACCTCTCATTTAAAACACAACGGTTTTTAATAGCTAAGAACGAGCTATAATGTGAGAGAAACTGCACACAAGGTACTGCAGCATTGTAGTGGGGCACCTTGCCGCTTGTAGTCACCATGTGCCCACCTGCCTTGGCTCCCGTGGTAGCTTTGTGGTTATTCTGTTCCCTTTGCCTTCTAGAATCGGGACAGGAAACACAGGACATATGTTTACGTACTTATCGTCACAGAAGTGTTGGAAGACTGGGAGGACTCTGTCAATATCGGTAAGTTCTTTGCACTTGCTAACATTAACTGGTTTGATGCAGGGAAAAAAACACGTCAGCATCCCTCTGGGAGCTGGAATCCTTGTGGGAGTGGTCGAGAAAAGTTGCAGTGGTGTGTCCTTTGGTTGCTTGGGAAAAAAAAAATTGTGGTCAAATTGATGCTTTTGTAAGCTCTGTGGCCCAAGAGAAGTCAGTTCAGATGTACAGCTGCCTCTGCAGCAATTTCATATTTAATTCTTGCATTTGAAGATACTGAGCAAAGAGCATGAAGAGTTGTCCTTTCTAAGACTAGAAGAAAAATTATGTGGGCAGTGTGGATTAATCATTCCCCATTATCTTTTGAAATCTTTGCATTTAAATCGCATTCCTAAATGAAAATCAACCTGTTGTTCTGCACGAAGGTTGTGAATAGCACTGTGGCACCTGTACCTTGACTTTCCTCAGGCTGTGTACGGAAGAGGTTTTATGGAAAGAGTAAGAAATCAGTGCTGTCCACCAAAAACTGAGATTCACTTGCAAAGTGATAGAAATTAGGTGGTGGTTGGTGTGTGTTGATGTGGGTTGTCTTAAAAGGAGTATCTAACTTCAATAGAAAGTGCAGAAATAGCAAAATAAATGTTGGGGTTTTTTAAATTGGGACATGCAAGACCGGTTTGTTTGGCCAGTGGATGTACTGCCCTATGCACATCCCTGTCGTGGGGGTAGAGGAGCCGTCAGTGTGGTGTTTGGAGTGGGGGGCTCTCGAGATCGGAGGGTCCTGAGAGAAAATTTCCCAGCATCTTTTAAACGGATGCTTTGCTACACGGTGAAATTATTCTTGCACGTGATAATGATGGAAAGCTAATGAACAGGAATGTTTAAACATAAAAAGGATAACATTGTTTTGTTGCACCTACTGATTTTTCTTTTTGCCCACAGGAAGGAAAAGGGAATGGTTTAAGATAGAAGATGCCATAAAAGTTCTGCAGTATCATAAACCAGTGCAGGCCTCATATTTTGAAACCTTGAGGCAAGGTTGTTTGGCAAACAACGGCACTCCTGTCATGACCACGACGTACTCTGAGAGCTCCGTGTCTGACATCAGATGACTGAAGACGTCCCCAGGAGAAAAATTTTGAAAAATAGACTGAAACACGGATTTCCCTCCCCCTTCCCCTTTTTCACATGCCTCCTCTATCAAACAAGGCATGGGCAGCAGCCTGTGGCAGAGCAAGTGTTAAGAGTGCTGCAATTTAGTGCAAGGTGGGATTATTATTTTTTTTTTGTTGGCGTTTTTTTTTTTTTTGCTTTTTTGGATATGTATTTTGTAAAATACATTTTGTGCATGAAGTGCCCCTTTCCCGTTACACCGCTTCCATGGCCTGGCGAGCGAGGCTGCCAGTTTCGCCTCTGCCTTGTGTTCTGAAGTGTCCCGTTTGTGTCATCCCAGCCACAGACACTTTTTTTTTTTTTTTAATTAAAAGACTTCAAATGTGAGATCAGCTCTTTAAGTCTTAGTCTGTACTGTAAGGTGCTGTTCAGACCTGTGTGGTGGTCACTTTCAGCGCATATGTATAAACTTGTTTTAGATGGAGAATCTAACATTTTAATTCTGCGGGAATTTTTTTTAATCCTGGTCTGCTTCTGAAAAGAAGGGTTCATAATTAATCTGTTTGCCTTTTGTTTGTTTTTGGTTTTGTTTTTTTTTTTTTAAAAAAAATACACATTCTGTGACCGTGCTAGTGGCTGGGCCAGTTTACTCCCCGTTCAGTATCTCCCAATTTAGTGCAGTGACACTTGTTGAGGGCAGAGTTTTGATCACCTGCAGACATCCCTGCTGCTCCGTTGCTTCTCCTACAGCTTCCGCCAACGTTTCCGCATTTACATCAAAACGAAACAAAAGGGAGTTGGTCTTTTAACACTTGGCCAAAAACAAATAGCCTCAGAAACGCTACGATAGAAACTGAATTTCGTTGTTTGTGGTAGGAATCAGGGATTCAAAGTGGGGTCAAAGTCTGACAAACTGGAGCGTCAATCACCAATGCTGTTCTGCTGATCCTGCTGCATTCTGCTGATGTCTCTTCTTGTCCACATGCCTTATACCGTGCTGAACTGGATACTTGTAATTTGTGCTGAAGCATCGGATCGTACTTACTGAGTGTTACTGCACGAACCCTTGGTTGGATAACTACGTGTGTCCCTGAAAAGAAGTCCTGGGGGAGAAATTCAGGTGTTCAATCTCTTGTCCTGTGGTTCTGCAGCACTTACAATTGCACCATAGAGCATGTTCAAAACATTTAAACTCTCCCTCCGTGAAAGGTACAGCTGACTCCTGAGCAGCTTCTCCTGAGCTGGAGAAGTTCACCGTTTAATAGGATAGTTCCCCTGATGCATTGGCACATTTCCTTTTTTTTTTTTTCCCTCCTGTTTTTGTTGTTTTTATTGATGTAAGTTTCATGCTGTCTTGATTTGCCAACAGTGTTGTCTAGTTGGGAAATAAAATGGGAAGGGTTGGGGCTGGGGAGTGGGTTGGGACAGGTACAAGTTTTGGGAGGGGCATTAATTAATCCCTGGCTTGGGACAAGGGGGAGTTGCTGACTTCAGTAACTTCTCCTTTGTCAGAGCATAGCCAAGATGTGAAATTAAATCTGCAGTACTCTTTTTTTTTTTTTTTTTTTTTCCTCCTCTTTATTTAACAAAAAATATTCTAATAAATACTCACTGTTCCGGAGTTTTCTCTCTTCCCGAGAAGCGCTTACAATATGAAAATCTGATAGAAATATCCATGGAGCCTGGGACAAGGGGGAATGGTATCCTTGCTGGTTTGGCAACAAGCTGGTCATTTTAAGATCCTATTCTGTTCCTTTACTTGTTCTCCTTGCTTTCATCAGTGTGGAGTAGCAAGGCCAAAAGCAGTGCCAGTGATCGCTAACATGAAAAACCACGCATAAGAAAAAGCTGAGAGGCATTATTCAAGAAGTAGCTTGAAACCGAGCATCTGGAATCGAGCCTAAATTACACCAGTTCAGTTCACTTCAACTTAGAGACGAATGTACAATACTTTGTTACTCTGTGCTGATCGGCCTGAACCAAACTCTCAAAAGGGCTTGAATATTGTATCTGGAAGCGTACAAGAAATTCAGCCAGTCCGCTGTCACCGAGCCGTGAGTGGCACCTACCACAGCCATCTACTGCCTTCAGTTGAGTTTTTGTCTTTACTGTACAGATTAGTATGTTGAAAATGCTTTGCAACAAAACAGCTGGTACTCCTGAAAGAGTAACTGCAGTTTTAATATCAACAGCATGCACACTTTTGTTTTTAAACTAAAAATGTTTTTACAGGGCTGTTAAACTGACAATTTAGGGTAGAATATTGTTAATGACTTGCTAATGGCTTATTTGTTTGGGTCAGAAAAATAAATTGTGCCAAGAAAGTGTTTTAATGTGGCATGAATTGATGCTGTTAACACAGTAACATCGAGTGGCTGATATTATGCCGCCTTAACTGGAAATAGCTCCTGGGGTAGAAATGATGCGGATTTCAAAACAGGCCTTAGTCCTGTGCCACCCAGATTTCTCCCTGCACCACACGCATTCCCGTCTTCCTCAGCATCTGAGGTTCTTCTCCAGTAACGGGTACAGCCGTGTGCCCTGGCAGTTTAAGCGATTTGCTCCAAAAGTGATGTTAAATTGGTTTGGGACCGACAGTCAAACTACCTTTATTAGTGACATGAGTTGTTTTAAGGATGGCACATGCTCTGGGTTTGGCAGTACAGACTAGTGCCTGGATGACGGCGCTGCGTGGGGCTGTCCTGACCAACTGCTAAAAACCCTGTAGGATTAGACTCAGGCTCCCAGCGTGCTAAAACTGGTGCTATATCGAGCTAGTGTTGGAGATAGTGGCATTCTTACCTCAAACGGTGTAGTGTCTAGCCTGACCCTTCCAACTGAACATTACAACGTGTCTCAGCTTCCTGTTGAAGAATAACGTTCTTAGTTTGGCTTTCAACATAGCTTCCATCGTACTTGGCACTGGCCTGTCTGTAAGCAAAACAGAGGAATAACGACGCTTCATTTAGACATCCTTGCAAGTCTGCAGCAAATCCGTCGTGTCACCCTCGAGTTGCAGGTTTCAGATGCTTGTCTTTGTTCTCTGAAACCCAGTTTGGGATAAACACCAGGCGTGTTGATGCTACACAGCCTCCAACTCAGAGGGGCTACCATTAATTACCTTTTGGCACACCCCTGAGCCCAGGGGTCTCATGACAAACTTCCAGTGTCCTCTGCAACTTCTTAGGGGTAGAGTAATTTCTGTAATAAGGTTACGTTTTCCCTTGCTGCTTTTCGTACATGAATTCATGGTATATACAAGGACACCTTACTCTTGATACATCAAGAAGCAAGTCTGCCTGCAGCGAGGAAGAGGGGTAAAATTATTGGCCCTTGAAACACTCGAGCACTGGATTTCTCTATGCACCTAAGGGTCACCTCAGGGTCACAAGTTGAGTGATGAAGTAAGAGGAAGAGGGAGACCTGCTGCTCAGCGCAGGGAGGTTCTCTGAGCGGTTCCCGCTCTTCAACATTGATTCACTTCCTCTGGCATTGTCAAAACTAGAAATCCTCGTAGAGCGGAGTTGCATCCTGCCATCTGGAGTTTTAAAACGTATTTGAGACCTTAATGGGAGAAGAGCAGTGCATCCAGCACTTAGACACGCTTAGCGTGATGATCTTTTAAACCTCAAAATACTTAAAAATCTGGATCTCTGTCACTGGAGGCGTTTGACAGACCAGCTTGGATTACTGCTGCGGCAGGAAAGTGTTAGTCGGTGGTTTGAGCTGATGCCGGGTAGTGGGTATACTGGCATTTGTTGGCTGTGGCATGGGAGGAGGAGGAAAAGGAAGACCCCCCCAGGTTACCAGTGTCTCCAGCAACTGCTGCTTGATTCTTCCAGCAGGCTTTGTCAGATCCCGTAGCTTTCTGAGGATCTTAACTGATGCATAAAGCTCAAGAGGCAGGTGGCCATCCCTCTGCAGAAGAGTGCCAGGTGTAATTACACTTAGTGGAGCTGAAATGGAACGTATTGAGCTGTCGGAAGTCTCTCTCAAATGAGGTTTTGGTACGGTGGAAGGGGGATTGCGATGCATTGGATAACGTCAGCTTAGAAGTCATGTGTGGTAGAAAACAAGCATCACCTTTGGCTTGAAGTGGTTACTCTAAGATGGTTTTTGGGTTTCAAATTTGACTTTGCCCATGCTGAGGCTTTTCAAAGGCACATTTCAAAAGGAAGAGCCTTTTTTCAGTTAAAGTAATACGTATCGTTTTCTATTCGGTGACGCTTTCCCACAGTGTTTAATAGTTGTGCCACGCAGCTGTGCGTGCTGGTGTTGGTGCCTGGCTATGAGAGGGTGTGATGGGACACTGCCGGGCCCGGGAGGTGACACCTGTTCCTGGGAGATGCCTGGAGAAGAGTGAAAGAAGAGGGTTTTTTTCCTGGTCTCCCTGAAATCTGGCATTCAGTGCTGTTAAGAGTACTTTTGGTTGCTTCACAAAGATGGATTGTTTGATTCTAGACAGTAGTTTACTGGTGATAGAGAAACTCGGTGTTGTTACCAAGCCAGGGGAGGTTTGTGCCTCCTTTATCTTTGCACAATGTTTTTCCTTTTTACCAGCACTGGCCGAGCTGTTTTGTGTTCTTTTAGGGTTGGCCAGAGCTGCTCTGGCAGAGCTCGGCAAACCCTTGCTCACAACCGCGGTGACTTCTTAGAAATACCAGTGCTCGGCGTTTCCCTCTGCAGGTTTGGCATTTGCCTCTCCAGGTGTATCATTTGGCAAAACATTCCTTTTGAGTTTAGCAAACTAAAAATGATGTTTTGTTTTTTTTTCTAATTGAAAATGTGTTGGACTTTGAACTGTCAAAACTCTTTAGGACTCTTTCGGAGGCAGTGACAGCTGGGAGGGTGCAGGATGTGATGGCAGTCTCTCACCAGCCGCTGTGCCGTGGGCGCTGCATGGGGTAAATATTACTCGTGCATGATTTTGAACTCTCAGAACAAGGCGTGTAGTCTCTGAGTGGTTTTACAGCTGAAATACCTTGAGATGAATCTATCGAAAAGAGGGTGTTGGAATGAGGCTGTTCAATAAGTGGGGCAGTTGCATCACCTTTAGCAAAAAGATAATTCAGAAGCCGCTGATGGCCAGGTCACTTGTTTGTGTTTAATGCTGTTAAACAGAGCTGACGTCGTAGACTGGTATTACTGAAAAACTCTATTAGCCAGTAATTGTAATTAAAATAGAAGGGGATAAAAACATGGGCTTTAACAGAGGGGCATTTCATAATGAGTTTTTTAAGCTGCTGCGTGGATCAGATGGGGAAAGTATATCTGGCTTGTTTCTTCCTCCCCATCCCTTCCTCGTGTTCAGTACGGTAAGATGGAAGACGTACTTGGGAGTGGCCGTTGGTTCTTGATAGTAAACCTGCTGTGATTTAACTGAGTCCTTCTGTGTATGTTACACTACAAGAAACTATCAGATGTACAGGTAAAGGGCGCCCGGCCAGGGCTCTCCTCAGATAACATCTCTTGCCTGGCTTTGCCAGAGGAAGGTGCACGGACAGGTGAACGCACATGCTGTCTCTCTCCGGCTTTTAAAAATGAATCCCCTGGGATTTGTTTCCTTTTTCTTACATTCTGGGGACATGGTTCCTTCTTAGGTTGCTTTGGTTCCAGCTTCGCAAGACAGGTGTGTGCTCTAACGGCTGCTGCGAAATAAAACCGTTGCGTGGTGCCGGTGGGGACGGAGCAGAGCCCCGACCCTGGGGGGGGGGTTGTGCTCCGGAGCTCCTGCACCCACCCAACCTGCTGCATCTCCTCCGACGGTGGCCCTGGGGCTCGCTGCCGGGGAGGAAGGTAAGAGCTCTGCTTTGGGGGCTGGAAGGGAACTGCGATTTAAGCATTCACATCAGCTTTTTCCCTCGGCAGATGGAGGTTGTGTGCACGGCCCAGATTTCTCTGGAGCAAGAAGGCAGTTTAATTCAGCCTGGTCTTGAATGTGCCTTAAAGCAAACTCTATAAACTGAAAATGAAAAGGGATCGGAATCTGCTAGTGTTGCTTTTTCCCTTGTGCAGACACAAAGTAGTCAGTGGCTAAAAATGTGGGTAGGGAATGTCAGGAATCCTCAGTTCCCTTCCCAGATCTCGCCTGGACTTCGGGCCTCTGCCTCAGCTTTTCCATGCAGAAAATGTGTTCACCATTTTGCAACGCGCTGGTTGCTCCAGAAGAGCCAAATATTTGGAGCTGCACAGAGCGAACGTTTGCCTCTCCCAATTCTGTCAACTTTAGATTTT
Organism: Alca torda; assembly: GCA_008658365.1. Lineage (NCBI taxonomy): Eukaryota > Metazoa > Chordata > Aves > Charadriiformes > Alcidae > Alca > Alca torda. The sequence continues at coordinate 3,240,055 of CM018095.1, forward strand.
CGTGCTCGTTCTCAGAAACATAGTTTTATCCCAAATGGGTGTGTTTGTGCTTTTCAGACAGCCAGATGCAATGTTTGTACCTGTGCAAAGCATCCAGTGCAAGGAAACGGGGGTGATTTGGGATTTTACGAAAGGTGGGTTTGAATATTTAGCTTTCCTGGAGTAGAAGCATCGGTTGGTGCCGGTTCTGGGGAGAGGATCAAAATCTGTTGGTCTCTTTAGCCGAACTTGCACCAAGAAATGAAGTTGTTGCAGACGCTCGTTGGCGTGAAGAGCTCTTACCTTATAAAGATACTCAATAACTTCGTGTAATTCCTCTCCTGCTCTGGTCCTGCTTTTAAATGACTGGGTTTTCCCTCCTGGCTCTCTTCTCCCCACTTAATAAGACAGCATCATCTAGTGGCTACAGCACAGCCCGGGGATGCGGGTGACCTTCCTCCTGGGCTGCTCCCATCCCGTCTCGGTGTTAGAGGCTGTAACGTACAGATGTATGTATGTGTTCCTCACTTTTCTCAGTGTTAGAATGAATTTAATACGGTTAGAGAGGACTCTCGGCGTCAGTGGTGGAAGGTGGTGTGTAGATACGTGTAGTGTTTTACTGGGTATAGTGTCATGAGTTCTGTACATAATTGAGAGAGGTGTAGATGGGTGACAAAGAACACTTAACTGGATTGAAGATGTATTTAGGAGATTTATAAAATCTCTCTCTGGTGCTAGTTGATAGGGGGTTTTTTTCTTTTTTTTTTCCTTTTTTTTTTTTTTTTTGTGGGAAAATCAGCATTTTGAAGTTACACTTGAGAAATTGGCTCTAGAATTGCCTCACCTTAATCTTGGGAGGTCCAAGAGTGTTTGCTGAAAGTCCTGTATGTCCTGTTTTCTATTTATTAAATCAGAAGATCTGGAACAATCGCTTTGCATTTTCTGGTCAGTCTTTTCGTGAACTCTCTGTACCTGAGACCCCCTGGCAGCTTTCCCCCGCCGCCGCCCCGAGCCGGAGAGCAGGAGCCCGGAGCCGCGGCAGAGCGTGTGCCTGCTGACGGGATGCAGAACCAGGGCACATCGCCCCGCCATCGGCACCAGCTGCGTGTCCGTGGGTACGAACACATCTGCCTTAGGCTTTTCCATTCCTTATCGCACCAAGATACCTCCAAGATCAGAGCTGCGGGGCTTTGGCCGTCTCTTCTGGTCCTGTCTGAGCTGGTACGTTCGAACTCACCCTCGCGACCAAGGAGAAGACTTTGATACCCAGCCAGGTACCGACCTGCGCCGGCCTCTCCTCCTTGGCAGCACCTCCGTGAGCAGTCCCGAAGGAAAATGTTTGGTTTTTTTTTAAACCTTGCGGATACTTTTCAGTCGTTTGAGGGTCCAGGCCCGGGGAGGACGGTGGCAGCAGAGCACGGTGAGTGATCTCCCTGGGTTTCCTGCTCCCGCGCGACCTGCTGGTGTCGGTTGGGATGTCTCTTGTGCTGCTGCTGCCCAGCTTTCGCATGGAAATGTCACGAGTTTGGAGGAGGAAAAACTGGTGTAGAGAACAAACTTGCTAATTTATTAGAATTGAAAGAAGCCTAAGGCTTTCAGTGATTTTTTTCAGTGAATCGTAAGTTAAATACTCAATTCTCCGTGAATTCTAGGTGGTTTTGGACTTGTAATTCCCATAATCTGTTTTGGTTTATTTTTCTGGCTGCAGAGTTCCGTTCCTCACTCCGGTGCTTTGTGTTTCTAATCTTCTGGTAAAGTTAACGTGGGGTTTTTTTTATGATACGTTGAGTTGAAACGGTTTGCAAAAACATTTTACAACTGCAAGGGCACTTTGGAAATCTAGCATTTCAGCTGATGCTTTTTCTCTTTCTTACTGACTTGGACTTGTTCTTACTCACGACACATTTGTTTAAAGTCAAATGCATTAGAAGAAAACGACGTTTGGTTTCCGTTGAAGGTCAGATCTTGGCTCGACCTGTGGATAATGCAGACGCTTAGTCTAGGCTGGCAGGTATAGCATATACCTACGTAATTGGGATCTTTTCAACCATAGTGTTCCCCAAAAAGACCGGAGGGCTCGCTGTCCGCTCCGCACTTGGCTCTGGTGTCATTACAACCCCCCCGTCCCTCTTCTGCGACAAGCCTGGGGGGTGTTTTTGAGCCCAGATGCTGGGTCGGCGTGCGGCTGTGCTGATGTACGGCAGCCTGGTTCCTTTCGCAAGGTGGTTCCTCTGTCTGAGGTGTGTGGCAGGAGGGAAGTCATCACTGTCTTTAAAAGATTTTAAAAAATTAAAAAAAAAATAAATTCATGGGTGCAAGTTTGACAAGAGTGTAGGCTGTAACCTAGTGCCAACCAATAAACACGCCAGTATTTCACACACGGCTCTGCTTGCTGCGTGGTCTGTCTTCTTCCCGGTGCTGTTACCCGAACTTGGGGACTGGGCAATAAAGCGTCACCGGAGGAGAAAGCCCTCCCTGAAGTGGCTTGATGTACATTCACAGTCTGGCAAGGAAAATTCGGAGGGATGTCGCCGCCAGCCTGACGTTGAGATGGGTTTGTCTGAGTGGGGAGCGCACCCGGCAATAAAACCGGGGTGAATTTTAAGGCATGGCATATCCTCCTTCAGACGTTTCTGGTCCTGACCAAGAGCCTCGTGGAACAGAAGCTGTCCTGGCTCTGAAGATGCTCACAATTATTTCACAAAGTCCTCACCGAGGGACCTTCAGGTGGAAATAGGCCCTGGTGTGGGAGAGGCTGGGTGCCACCGGCACCCGCCGTGAGCTGGTGGTGACAGCCCTCGGCAGAGCGCGCTGCGGGTGGCTGCTGCCCTGGTGACAGGAGCAGTGAGGGCTGGAGACGGTGACAAATGTCTTTGGAGATGCCAGCGTAGGTCAAGGAAAAATAACGTGAGCTCCTTTGGACCCCGTTCTTACAAATACCCGCTGTGTTTGTGCTCCAAACGTGTGTGCGTGCACAAATGCTCTACTAAAGCATGGCCCGGTGAAGCGTGACCACTTTCCCAAAACCCATGGTCGGGCTCAGGGTATCCCAAACCTTCCCTGGTGCCTTCCCTGCCCGCCTGGGAAAAGTGAGCAGCGGGAGATGCTCAGAGGCTGTCGGGGGGGGGGATGCGGGACTGGTGCCAGGGCGCACTCGGGGATCGGACAGGGCTGGTGACGGCAGGGCCTTTGGCGCGTCCCCCGTCCTCGCTGCTGGTGGGACGGGGCTGCTCAGCCCCTTCCTCAACCTCCGCACGCTCCAGCGAGCGTGGTCCTTCTGCCGTGGGCCGTGCCTGGCTGTGGGGGGATCTGCGTGTGCCGGGGGCAGCTCCTGTCCCCACAGGTGCCCAGTGCGGCCCCTCGGGGCTGTCCCTTACGCCAAACACCCTCGTTTCTCCCCAGTTCAGGGGCTGGGCTCTGCTGATGCTGGAGTGCAGCGGATTTGCCTTGGGGCTCGGGAAGAGCGAACCGGCTTCACCTGACGCACAGGGCTCTGCTCTGGCCCTGGCTCGGCCGGGCTGGGGGTTTCTCCTCCGTTGGGGATGTGAAATTAAATTCTGGGCAACGTCTACTAACGCGCAGCCCGATCGCACAGCAGCAGGGCTGTAAATCCAGCCACGGGAGCTCTCACGTTTATCTGCAAAACGAATATGTCCTGGTTTGGAGATCCATCTCTCACCACCACCCTGCCTTGAAAATTCCCTTTGGGATACGAATGCAACCGGGCTCCTCCTGCACCGCATTACTGCAACGAGGGGAGACGCGTTGGCTCACGCACAGCATCCTCACGGTCACGGCGCCGAGCCGAGGGTGAAATTAATCTCTGCTCACGGCAGAGGGAACGTGTTTGGGTGCTGCGAGGCAGAACCGGAGCGGGTTGTGCCCCAGCGCGGGCGGGCATCAGTGCTTCCCCCCCGGCTCCCGGTATTCCTGACCGGGTGAGCAGCCAGAGGGATGCGCTGGCTGGAAATCCAGCTACTCGTGCTTAGCTGCTTAAACGGGAGCTTAGCGGCTCAGCAAAGCTGTCCCCAATTATCTGCTGGGGGCTGAGCAGCAGCGAGGAGGGGGCCGATGTCTCTCACAGGCGGTTTTGGAGCAGAAATACCCCGAATCGCTGTTCCAGCTCTCGTTGCCTGCCAAAAATTTGCCCCCCAGCTGACCCCCCTCCCACTCTGGTCACAAAGGTGCCACGTCCTGGGACTGGTGACGATGCTGCCGTCAGCCCCCCGGCATTCTTCCTCCTCCCTGGCAGTAAGAGATTTCCCCAGGGATGAGCAGCCCTTGCCCTGCCCCGGCCTCCGCTCCCGTCTTTCCATCCAGATGCTCTGGGCAGCGGTGAATGGGGAAAAGAATTCACCTGGGATTGGGGATGCTGCAAGTGCCGAGGGCTGCCTCCAGCCATGCAGGGGGGCTCGGTGACCCCCCTGGTCTGCTCCCAGGGCCCGCTCCTTCCCCTGGGACCCGGCACGCTCCCGCTCACTCCCTCGCTCTCTCCAAGGAACTTTCCTAGAAATTGCTGGATTTATTTTTAGCTGCAGCACAGCATCGCTGGGCTGGGAGAGGATGGGCAGCGGCGGTGAGGGAAGCCACACGGCGTGGATGTGCTCTTGCCGCCTTGGCCGGCTCCTGCCCCGGCAGCAGGGGGGTTCTGGGGGGTCCAGCCCCACTGTGCATTTCCCCCATTGGTGCTGGCTGGATCCTGGCCCCTTTGGGCATGAAGGAAGGGATAAGGATGGGCTGCCCGGAGGAGCTGCTGCTGCTCACACAGGGGGGATGTCCCACTCGGGATGCGGGGCTCCCCCAGACCGCTGTCGCTGACCCCCAGGGATCTGCCTCCCCCGTTGCTCCCAAAGCCTCGGATCCCGTGGTGAGACGGACACTGGGATGGAGGGGATGCTCCCCCGGCTCCATGTGGGGATGGGTTTGTGGTTTGGGAAGGGTGTATGGGACAGGGAGGGTCAGCAGGGACAATGGGACGCGTGAGACCGCGGGGTCAGCGGGGATGCTGGGGTCAGCGGGGCTGCCAGGGCCAGTGGGACCACTGGGGACAATGGAATGGTGGGGACAGCAGCGCCAGGTGCTCTCAGGACAGCTGGTGGGCTGGGAGATCCCCCTAGCATGGGGACAAGCCCCCCCCCGACCCCTTCCTATCCTCTGTGAGGAGCTCCGGCATCCCCTGCTCCGCACCGTGCCTGGCTGAGGGCACCTCTGCTCCTGCGTCCCCACGGCCCTGCTGCATCAGCAGCATCCCCGAGCCCCGGCCCCGGGCTGGCACAGGGACCAGGAGGCGAAAATCGCCTGGCGTGGGCTGGCAGGGGGTGAGGGCAGGAGGAGGAGACCCCGGCTGTGCCGCTGGTTGGCCTCTTGCTGGGCAGGTTCATCCTGGGGGCTGCAGAGCAGGAGCTGCCACCCCACCGGCACAGGATGCTCCATGGTGGCACCGTGCCCCATCCCGCCACCAGCCCGGGCACTGGGGACTGTGTGTCCCCAGCTCTGCCACCTCCAGGCTTCCCTCTTCTGCCTCATTTCACTTGATCATTATTTTTTTTAGGTTTCAGGAAGCAAAATGGGGCTCCTTGCTCCCCGGTGTCCCCCACTCCCGCCTGACCCACTTAGCGGGGCCATCTGGTCCCTGCGTGGGCAAAGCGGATTAGCCCTGAGGCTGGGATCAGCGCTGGGACACTGCCACCACCCTGGGCTCCGACGCGGGTGGCACCGCTGTGACAGCCCCTGCCCAGGCTCTCGGGTCCCTGCGGGTCCGGGGCCCTGGGGGGATCAGCTGCAGCATGAGCCAGGGAGGGGACCCACGGCAGCCCCCGCCACGGGTGGCCTTGCCCGGCCAGACTCTGTGCCTGCACCTGCAGGGACCCTGGACCCCGCGGGTCTGGCGTCTCACCCTCTGTACACCCATCCATCCATCCGTCCGTCCGTCCGTCCATCCATCCGTCTCTGTCCGTCCGTCCGTCCATCCATCCATCCATCTGTCCCTCTGTCCATCCATGCATCCATCCAACTAATGGTGCAAGGACACACCTACCCACCCTAGTGTTCACTCATCCATCTGCCTGTCCGTCCGTCCGTCCATCCATCCATCCATCCATCCACCCATCCGTCCATCCGTCTGTCCATCCATCCGTCTGTCCATCCATCCATCCGTCTGTCTGTTCATCCATCCATCCATCCATCCATCCGTTTGTCCATCCGTCTATCTGTCCATCCATCCGACCATCCATCCATCTGTCCCTCCATCCATTGTCTGTCCACCCACCCCTCCCTCCCTCTGTCCCTTCGCCCAGCCACATCCCATTGTGCACCCCCCCGTCCCCCATCCCTCCCTCCATCCCGCCGTCTGTCCATTCACCCCCTCCCCCCCGCCCCTCCCTGTGCCCCCCCCGCGTCCTTTCCTTCCTTTTTCTCTTTTTTCCCCGTTTTTTTCCTTTTTCCCTTCCCTTATTTTACATTTTCCCATTTTTCTTTCCCCTTTTTTCTCTCTCCCCCCCCATTCTCCCCGTTCTCCCCCCGACCCCCGCCCCCCCCCCCCGCCCGGTCTCTGCTGCCCCCTGCCGTCCGCGTGCCGCCACCGCCCCTCCCCACGCACCGCCCCCAAAAAGCCCCGCCCCCCTAAGCCCCGCCCCGCCCGTCACGCGCCGCCGCGCGGGTTCCGGGTGCGGGCGCTGCGCGGCGCGCGCAGGTGGGGCGGGGCGGGGCCGCGCGCGGGGATGCGCGGGGAGAGGGGGCGGCCGGGGGGGGGGTCAGTGGGGGTGTTGGAGGGGGGGGGAGAAATGGGGCACGGTGGGGGGATGCAGCGGGGGGGCGCGGGGGCAGAGCCTGGTGCGGGGGCGCCGCCGGTCCCCCCCGGTCCTGCTCCTTGCGGAGGCGGAGCCCCCCCGAACCCAAATTTCCGGGGGGGGGGGTGGGGTGGGAAATGTGTGCGGGATGACCCCCCCCCCCCCAACCCGAACCGGCCGCCCGCGGCCCCGAGTGGGGCTCCCCGGGCGGTGCGGGGGTGCCCGTGTCCCGGGGAGCGGCGTCCCGGCCGGGCTGCGGGGATGGGGCCCCCCCACGCCGTTCCTGCCCGGCCCCGGGGGTCGGTACCGGGGGGCGGCGTGGTTATTCCTGGGGGAATTATTCCCGGGACCGTGGGGTGTATTACCGGGGTGGGGGGTTAGTACTGGGGTGGTGGGTTGTTACCGGGTAGTTGGGTTATTCCCAGGGATGCGGGTTATTACTGGGTAGTTTGAGTATTCCCTGGTCAGTGGGTTATTCCTGGGGCAGGGGGTTATTAATGGGATGGTGGGTTATTCCCGGGATTGTGGAGTGGTGGGTTCTTACTGGGTAGTTTGAGTATTCCCAGGTAGTTGGGTTATTCCCAGGGCGGTGGATTATTCCCAGGATGGTGTGTTATTCCCAGGTAGTTGCGTTATTCCCAAGGTGGTGGGTTATTCCTGGGTAGTTGGGTTATTTGTGGGGCGGTGGGTTCTTACCAGGTAGTTCGAGTATTCCCGGGGTGGTGGGTTATTCCCGGGTAATTGGGTTGTTCCCAGGGCGGTGGGTTATTACTGGGTAGTTTGAGTATTCCCGGGATGGTGGGTTATTCCCGGGATGGTGGGTTGTTTGTGGGGCGGTGCGTTCTTACTGGGTAGTTTGAGTATTCCCTGGTCGGTGGGTTATTCCCTGGTCAGTGGATTATTCCTGGGACAGTGGGTTATTCCTGGGGCAATGGGTTATTCCCGGATTGGTGGGTTATTCCCATGTAGTTGGGATATTTGTGGGGCGGTGGGTTCTTACTGGGTAGTTTGAGTATTCCCGGGGTGGTGGGTTACTCCCGGGTAATTGGGTTATTCCCAGGGTGGTGGGTTCTTACTGGGTAGTTTGAGTATTCCCTGGTTGGTGGGTTATTCCCTGGTCAGTGGATTATTCCTGGGGCAATGGGTTATTCCTGGATTGGTGGGTTATTCCCATGTAGTTGGGATATTTGTGGGGCGGTGGGTTCTTACTGGGTAGTTTGAGTATTCCCGGGGTGGTGGGTTACTCCCGGGTAATTGGGTTATTCCCAGGGTGGTGGGTTCTTACTGGGTAGTTTGAGTATTCCCTGGTTGGTGGGTTATTCCCTGGTCAGTGGATTATTCCTGGGGCAATGGGTTATTCCCGGATTGGTGGGTTATTCCCATGTAGTTGGGATATTTGTGGGGCGGTGGGTTCTTACTGGGTACTTTTGAGTATTCCCAGGTAGCTGGGTTATTCCCAAGGTGGTGGGTTATTCCCGGGATGGTGGGTTATTCCCATGTAGTTGGGATATTTGTGGGGCGGTGGGTTCTTACTGGGTACTTTTGAGTATTCCCGGGTAGCTGGGTTATTCCCAAGGTGGTGGGTTATTCCCGGGATGGTGGGTTATTTGTGGGGTGGTGGGTTCTTACAGGGTAGTTTGAGTATTCCCAGGTAGTTGGGTTATTCCCAAGGTGGTGGGTTATTCCCGGGATGGTGGGTTATTTGTGCAGCGGTGGGTTCTTACTGGGTAGTTTGAGTATTCCCTGATCGGTGGGTTATTCCTGGGTAGTTGGGTTATTACCAGGATGGTGGTTTATTCCCGGGTCGGTGGGTTATTCGTGGGTTATTCTCAGGGTGGTAAGTTATTCCTGGGTAGTTGGGTTATTCCTGGGGTGGTAGGTTATTACCGGGATGGTGGGTCATTACCGGGAAGTTGGATTATTCCTGGGGGGGTTGTGGGTTCGCAGACGTCCCCGTCCGGCGGGGCCGGACACACACGTCCCCATGCAGAGAGGAGCCGGCGCTGGGCCATGAGCAACGCCACGGCCCCCACGGCGCCGGGGGCGGCGGGCGACTCGCTGGTGGGCTACGTCCTGGGACCCTTCCTCCTCCTCACCCTCCTCGGCGCCCTCCTGGCCGCGGTGAGTGGGTGGGTGGGGAGGGCTGGAGGGGGGGCAAACACTATCCGAAACCCCCTCGTTGACGCCTTCCCCTGCTCTCCTCGCAGGTGATGTACGTCCAGAAGAAGCGGAGGTGAGCGTTGGGGGGGGATGTGGGGTTTGGAGGGGGGGGGGGTGTGGGACCGGTGACCGCTCAGCCGCCCTCCCCCTGCCAGGTTTGACCGCCTGCGGCACCGGCTGCTGCCCATGTACAGCTACGACCCGGCCGAGGAGCTGCAGGAGTCGGAGCAGGAGCTGCTGGTGGAGGCGGAGGACGCCCGGGTGGGTGCGACGCTGCCTTTTTGGGGACGGGGGCTTGGTTTCTGGGCTGGGTACGGGTGAGTCACTCACCAGCCATCCACAGTGCCGCCCGGAATTGCTCTTTACCTATTTTTTTTGCATGGAAAAATTAGCATTAAGCAGCACCCAGTCGGGGAGCGGAGTTGGGGTGCGGAGCCTGGGTGGGAACCCCCAGTGCCAGCCTGCGGGCTCTGGGAGCTGGGCGGGGGTTTGGGTATAATCCAAAGGTTTTTGGGAGGGTTGGGCTGTGCCTGCGAGCCCTGCGGCTTCTCCACCCGCCCTGACACCGTTTGAAGTCGCCGTGGCCTCCCACAGCTTGGCACTGGTGGGGGTCTGGGCTGGGGCCGCCCGCCCATGCTGAGGGCACGCTCTTTCGCAGGTGGTGCCCGGCTGGGGGGGACCCTCGCCCCACCGCTCCCCCCGCAGGGACTGGAAAGCCTGATGCTGCCCACGGAGCCGGGACCGAATCCTGCCCGCAAGGAGGGAAAGGGAGGACGGGGTCAGCACCGGCGCTGCCGCCTTCGCCCGCCGGGAAGGGCAGGATGCGCCCGTGGCAGCGTGGCGACGCCGGCGGCCGCTGCCCTGCAACGATCCCACCCCGTGAGCACTGGCGATAACGGGTTATCTCCCACCTCGGCGCCTATTTTTGCCCCTTTTTTTCTTTTTTTTTTTTTTGGTTTTGTTGCCAGCCCCTTAAAATGCACGGAGCGGGATGAGACGGCCGGGGCTGGCACCTTGGCGGGGAGCAACCGGGCTGCGGGGCTTTGCCGGGCGCGGAGGGCAGGACACAGAGGAGCACCGCGGCGCGCGCGGGAGCCAATAAACCCATTTCTCCGCATTCGGTCAAGAGCCTCCGGCGTCGGGCAGGGAGGGTTTTCAGCAGCACAAGCGCCGTTGGACCATGGGCCACCCCGATGTTGGGGGGACTGTCATCACGCATCCCTGCCTTGGCATCGTCTGGACTCGGTTTGGTGATACAAAGATGCCAAGGATGGGATTTTGGTGGGGGGCAGCGGGGTTTTGCCTCTCTGTTTCTTTCCATCGGCAGCTCCTGTCCCGTCCGTCCCCGCGGAGGATGGCTGGCACCAGCACGGATGTCCCCACGGAGGAGATTCCTGCTCCGTGCCCTGTGCGGAGAAAAACCTGGACCCCAGCAAACCTGCTCCCACCGCGCTGCCGGGGGCTGGACCCCCGCCAGAGGCCGGGGCAGAGGCGTCAAACATCCATAAAATGTTTTATTCAAGTAACTGCAAATAGGAAACCAAAAGGTCGTTAACAGTGGACCAAAAAAAAAAAAAAACCCAAACCAAACCCCAATTTTTCTCCCGTCGGGGCCGCCCGGCACTGACCTCCGGTCCCGCTGCAGCCGTCGAGCGGGGAGAGCGGTGGGATGGGGGGAGCATCCCGCGGTCCCCCCACCCTGCCGCCCTGCCAGCCTCTATCCCTTGGAGCAGCAGAGTAACCTAGACCTTAAAATAATGATTTGGTTTTTTTCTTATTTAAAAAAAAAAAAAAAAAGCCCAAAAAAGGGAGGAAAAAAAATACCCCACAGCCCCCAGCGACACCCCGAAAAAGGAAACACCGAGCCAACGATGCCCCCGGCAGCCGGCACAGCAGCAGCACGTCTGTGAGTTCAGAGCGTGGAACTTAAATATCCAGAGGTAGTTGTGAATGAAAGGAAAAAAAAAAATAGTACTAAAAAAAAAAATTATATATATATATATATATATACCAGAACCTATGAGGAAAGGGCTGCTCCGAGCTGGCCCTGCTCGGGCACCCCCCAGGGACGGGCACCCCCCCGGGACGGGCACCGAGCCCTGGCGTTGCTGCGGGAGCTGCTCTCCCACACACAGTGCAGTCCCCAGGGCTGGGGGGGGGGACACAGGGGGGTTTACCCGGGGTAGCAGCAAAGGTCTAATGCATTTGGGGGGTCGCGCCTTTGCTGAACCCCCCCCACCCCTTCCCAGGTCCCTTCCCTGCAGAAGCAAAGCCCGGTGTTTGGGGGGGGGGGGCAGCCAGCCCCCGCTTTGGATGGGTGAGATCACTGCGTTATGGGGGGGGGCAGCAAAGGCGGGGGGGTCCCAGGCCCGTCTCTCTGCCGGGCACCCCCTTTGCCAGTGGGGCTGCCCCGAAACCCAGCGCTGGGGAGAGGGGGGAGCTGGGGTGGGTGCCCCCCACCACCCCCAGGGCGGGGGGCTGCGAGGGCCGCCCGGGTCGGGCCATTTTCCAGTGCTGCCGTTGTCTGAGGGTGAGGAAGGAGCGGAGGAGGGAGGAGGAAAAAGCCAGGGCGGCGCGGTGGGTCTCTCCCCGTCCCTCTCCCCCGGCCGCCGAGGACGCGGGGACCGTCGGGCGATGAGGTAGCGCCGGTTCGGGAGGTTTCACTGCTCCTCCTCGGATGACTCCTGGGAAATGTTCACCTCCTCCTCGTCCTGCTGCTGCAAGGCAAGGGAGCGGGGTCGGGGAGGGGGGTGCGGACACCCTCCTCCCTCCCTGGGTGAATGGCTGAGCAGGCACATCACCCCCTTTGTGCCAAGAGGGGGAAACTGAGGCACCAGCACCCTCCTGGATTGGGGGACTCCAAATTTAACCAGGTTTAACCCGTTATGGGTTAAATCCCAGGTAAGAAAACGCCCGGGTGGGCTCGTAGCAAGTGTGATGCTGCGGTCCCCAGCGCTGCTGCTGTGTCCCCAGTTGCCACCAGGGGGGTGCTGGTGGTGGCAGGACCGGGTGTCCGTGTCCGACCGGGTGTCCATGTCCAGCACCGCACGTCCATGCCCGGCACCGCACGTGGGGGCAGCCGGCCGTGAGCGTGGTGACCCCGCACGCGGCGGTGAGTCAGGGCTGAGTGTGAGCGTGAGTCAGCACCGGCCCCCGCTTCCTCCCGCTCCATTCATAAAAAAGCCACCACAGCCGGCGGCTGCCAAAGCGGGACACGGTGTCCCTGGCATGGCCCCGTCACCATGGGACGGGCTCGGTCCCACCCTGCCGAAGCGGCTGCCTGCCCTGGGGTCCCCAAAACAGCCCCCGGGCTGTGGCACTGGGGTGGGAGACCCCCCGGCATGGCACCCCCCTGGTTTGCAGCCCTCAGCCCCTCGCTCTCCACAAGGAATTTAAGGGGCAAAACCTCGCATGGGGCAGAGCAGCTGCACCCTGAGGGATGCTCTTGGGTGGCTCCTGTATCCCGGTGCCTGGTGGCACCTCCTGGGTACAGGGACGTGGCTGGGGGCAGCGGGATGGGCACACCGGGAGGGAGATGAAACTTGCTCCCAGCCGAGTGATGCTCGTGGGTGCCCGGCAGCTCCCGCAGGGCTGCGAACCGCGGGGCGAAAAGGGGAGAGAAATGAAATGGAGGAGGGAAAAGCTCAAAATAAGAGGGCGGCTGTAGCGCGCGGGGGGTGGCTGTAGCGCACTGGGGGGGCTGCTGCGCACGCGGGCTGCAGGAATGCCACGCTGGTGACGCAGCGGGCGCCCGGGCAGGCGTGTAGCAGCATGTCAGGCAGGCAGGACCAGCTGCCTCCTGCGCGCCGCTCTGGGGCTGTGGGGACATGGGGGAGCTGGGATGGCTCAGCGCCACCCTCCGCCCCCCCCCCCAGCATCGGCACGGCCAGGTTTGGAGCCTGTTCCGTGCCACGCTGTGTCCCTTTTCCGCTCACTGCTCTGCTCTCCTCCAGCCTGGCAGCAGCATCTCCCCCACGCTCCTGGGCACAGCCAGTGCCCAGCACCCTGCCAGGATGGAGGGGGAAGGGAAAAGCCCACTCACCGATTTTTTGGGTCGGCCTCGAGGTTTTCTCCCTGGTGTGACTGCAGCTTTCTGAGCCAAAAAAAAAAAAAAAAAACCAACCAAATAAACCCCATTTTAGTTAGGTTGTCTCCATTCCCTCGTCCCCGCGATGCTGCCGGGGAGCAGCCGGCATTCCCCTTCCTCCCACCCACGACTGCCAAATTCATCACCCCAGTGGCATCTCCCAGGCTGCTGCACCCAGGGGCCACAGCCAGCGCCCCCCCACAGCCCCCCCCGGCACCGGAACGGCCCCAGCCCCGTGACTCAAGCAGCGGGCGCAGGATGTGAGTCGTCTCCTTTGCAAACAGGTTTATTGCGGGTGTCCACAGGCTGACACACGCTGTCCCTGGCTCCCTCCCCACCTTCCCCGGGGGCCAGCGCCAAGAACCCCCCCCTCCCAGGGGTAGATCTGCCCTGAATTGTCTATGATTGAGCTCAAAATGGACCTGTTGACCCAGCACATGGAGCAGCCCCCGTTCCCAGCCACCTACCCTGCCTTTTGGGGTGGCCTTGTTTTTACTGCCCTTCGGCCGTCCGCGGGGTCTCTTGGGGGTCGGGGCCTCGCTGGGCTCCTGCTGGAGGGAGAGCAGAGGGGGGGTCACTGCAGATTGGGGGTCTCCAGGGAGGGGTGCGTGCCTGGAGCAGCTCCCAGTGCAGCAGCGCACTCCGGGATGCTCCGGGCTGGCAGCTCCATTCTCCCCAACAGACCCTGCTGGGGCAGGGATGCTCTTGGACGTGGTACTGGGAGCACTGGTTGCACTGGGATCGGTGGCTGGGCACCAGGCACAGGCTCCTGCATGTCCTTCAGCCGGGTGTGTACATGATCCATCCCATCCCAGCATTAATCGCCTGGCTTAGCCGGACGGTCCCCGCTGGTGTCTCAGCCCCGGACGCAGCTCGCTGCCGGTGCCGCTGCCCAGCAAAGTGTTAGGGAAGCAGCAAATCGCCTTTTCTGCAGGAAAACGATGTGCACAAACCCCCACCTGCCCCCCGAGGGTGTGTATGTGTGTGTGTGTGTTAAAGGGGGGGCTTGGCACCATAAAGGCTCCAGCAGCATCTTATCCCTCTGAGCAGCTTTTCCTAATGGGGCTTTAATTAGCCCGTCTGCAAAGGCAGGTTCAGCTGCAGCCTGGGGAGGAGCAAGGGGAGACCCCCAGCCCTTCCCTGGGTGAGGAGGAGCTCTGGGGTGTCACAGGGCTTGGGGGGGCTCTGAAGCCCCCCAGGAGGGATTTGCTGCACCCGGGACGTGCTGCCTGAAGGGGGGTAATGGGGGCTGCACCCTGGGCATCCCCATCCCTGCCTGGGGGGTGCTGCTGGGGTGCAGGTGGGGGGTGGTTTCTTGCTGCCCCATGGCCTGGGGATGTGCAGAGCTGCCCAGTGGGGTTCCAGGGTGCTCTCCCACCCTCCCGGGGGACCCCACATACCTGCGGCTTCTTCCTGGGCCGCCCCCGGCCCCTCTTCTCCGACACGTCCTTCTCCCCCTTGGAGGCTAGGGGCTGGCTGGATTTGGCGCCGGATTCGCTCATTGTCCTTCCAGCGGCGGTGAGGAGGAGCGGGAAGGGGAGGAAGGTTGGTCAGTGATGGCTCGCCACGCCAGCCAGCGCCTCTCCCCCCCAGCCCTTGCCCTGGGACAAGTGGGTGCTGGGGGCCATGCAAGTGACTCCCGGGGCTGCGAGGGACATGTGGAGCCACCGGATCGTCCTGCGGGGTCAGCCCAGCCGTGGCTCTGCCCGCTCCCCTCCACGTAAGGATGCTCAGCCCCTCCAGGTAAGGATGCTCAGCCCCTCCAGCTGCTGCCCAGCCCCTCTGCGGGGATGGGGGTGGCTGGTGGGGTATCAGCAGAGACAGGAGGTGACAAGGACCAGGATCCCCCCTCTAAGAATGTCTCTTAGAATTAAAATTCAGCTGAAATGAGCAGCTTCTGCTTTACTCCAGCCCCTCCCAGAGGTTTGCCCGTACCCTGCTCTTCTCCCTGCACAGAGCGGGGACCAGCCCGTACCCAGGGCACTGCCGGGGCTGGCAGGGCCCACGGGGGAGAAACCAAAAGCATCATTAAGTATTATGCCTAGAAGAGACTCCCGCTTCTATTTTTTAACCCCAAAGCCCATTCGGCAGCCCCACACTGTGGGGTGCAGGGATTTTCTGCCCCAGAAACGCGGAGCACCTCAGGCAGGCGTGACTCTGCTCCCGCTGCTGCTGCAAAGCCGGGATCTGCACAACCGCCCCCGCGGCACCCGCGTCCCTCCTGCAAACAGACCTTTGGCCCCCTCGCACCCCTGGTACCCCGTGACGATGCCCTGATGCAACAAGCCCAGGCCGATGCATGGGGATGGAACAACGTGGCGACGGGGCCAGACCCTGGCAGTGGGACCCTGGTGTCACTCCCTGCTCTCGTGGCCCTAATGACTGGCCCCACGTGGCAGCTGCTGCTCCTGTGCCGGCTGGGAGAGGCTCTGGGTGCTCATTTAGGTTGCCCAGAGAAGCTGTGGCTGCCCCATCCCTGGAGGGGTTCAAGGCCAGGTTGGACGGGGCTTGGAGCAACCTGGGCTGGTGGGAGGTGTCCCTGCCCAGGGCAGGGGGTGGCACTGGGTGGGCTTTAAGGTCCCTCCCAACCCAAACCATTCTATATGATCTCAACCATCCCCACTCCCTGCCTTCTCCCTCCAGGGTGGGTTTGCAGCTGCATCCCTCCCGAGGATGCAACCTGCATCCTCCCATCGCTGGTTGGGGAGCAAAACGAACTGGCTGCCGTGCAGGATCCTGCCACAAGCCCACGGCACGGACACACCGCTGAATAAGCCAGTGCCCCGGTGCTAAGGCAGCTCCTGAGGTCCCCAGCAGGCATTTGGGGAGCAGCAGCTTGGCCACCCCTTCCCGCAGAGCCTGTCCCCTTTCCCCAAAAGGAGGGGAGCGGCTCCAGATTTAATCTGGAGTCCTTGAAATCCCAGACACGCTGCCGGCACCGGCAAGTTGGAACAGGACAAGCGGTGGCACGGCACCGGGGGCCTCCGGGCATCCCCACGGGGGTCCCAGGGCCCTGGAAGGGTGGTGCAGGCTCCCCCCACCCCACCTCAGCACTGCTGCACCCAGGGTGGGATACTGCACCCCTCACCCTGCTCCTGCCATCCCGGCTGGGTTTAGGGACAGGCACACCCTGGCCCTTGTCCTAAGGATGCTGGGCTGTCCCCTCCCCTGTGCATGTCCCAAAGGGCTTGGATGGCCTTCCTTGCTCGTGGGGAAATCCCACAGAGGAAAAGGCTCCATCTTCCCCTCTCCACCTCCATGCTTCCCCAGGGGCGTAGGGAAAACCTGCTTTTCCAGAGCTGTGGGGCCGGTTCCACACCCAGCTCCCAGCCCAGGAGCCAGGAGGATGGGCTCCGGGCTGGAAGGGTGCAGGATTGCCACCACAGCCCCAGCGCTTAGTGGTGGCCCCGAGCGCAGGGCGCCTGCTCTCCTCCTCGGTGATGTGACATTTCCCAGCAGAAACAGGGCCGTGGGAGCAGCGCCCCGGTCTCGCCGCCCGTAAGCGCGGGGCTTGGAGCTGCCTGGGAGACTTGGCTAGAAAATCACCCCGTGGCTCTGAGACGGGTGCTGCAACCCACCCTGGGCCACCTCTCCCTCTGGGGACAGTCCCTGCACCCACCCCTGGGTCTGACCCTCGTCTCCGGAGCACGGCAGCCCCCCCCGGCCCGGCTTCTCCGGCAGGTACAAGGTTGTGTGCCCGGTCTGCGGGCAAAGGAGAGACTCTGCCTACCTCTGCCTACAGGGTTAATAACACTTAGTTTTGAGCAACTGGTTTCAATTTGGATGGTATTAGAGCAGCCGGGTCAGCGCTACCGGGGAGAGCAGGGCTGCAGGGGGCAGCCAGGGTACTGAGCCCCCCCCGGGGATGCTGAGACTCATTGGAGCGGGCACAGGAGAGACACGCGGTGCAAGGAGCCGTGCTCAGACCTTCGAGGCTTTTTAAAAAACACGCGTCAGCTCCCGCTCCCCTCTGGAAGTGACTCACGAGTGCAAAACAACAACAACAAAAACCACCCTCGGTCTTTTTTTTTTTTTTTTTTTTTTTGGGAGCCAGAAACCATGCTGTCGTGTAAACACCCTGAAAATATTACTCACAGCATCCCAGAGCCCTTCAAGGAGTCTCTTAGATTAAAAAAAAAAAAAAAAAAGTATGGTTTAGGTTTAGGAAAGTAAAACGCCGGCCGGCTGACCAGGGGCTGGGATGGGTTTGTCTTTTTTTAAGTTTTTAAGTTAATCTTTGTTGGAGGAAAGGCAGCCTCCGAGCTGTGCCATACCCTCTGCCGTAGCTGGGAACAGATGGGCCCAGTATGGCCCCCACCCTGTCGCGCTCTCCTCCACCCCACTGGGGATGGACACGGGCCCCAGGCAGCGCCTCCGGCCAGGGATGCTGAGGGGACCCTCCCTGCTGGGGGGATGCCACCGGCTATGGCCCCCTGACCACAGCCTGCTGCTGCAAAGTTGTCGGTGCTGGGGAAAGTACGTGCCCATCCCACCCGTCCCCCCGCCACCTCCAAGCTCTCCCCAGGGGCTCCAGCGCTGAAACCACCCCGGGGGATCGAGGGCTCTGTGCCCCGCTGGGGCAGAGGGGGATGAGGAGGAGGATGCCTGGGTGGGAGATGGGGGATGCTCCTCTCTCCCACCCCAGCACCCTCCCAGCCAGCACCCCTCTTCCCGAGAGCGGCCCCGGCTCGCTGTGATGCTCCCCAGCTCAGTGGCCCTGGGGGGACCACCCCGAGCCTGCGGGATGGTGCCAGGCACAGTGCGGGAAGCTGCTCCAAAGCATCAAAGCCATATAGGAGGGATGGAGCAGCTGTGTTGCCATGGAGGGAAGGAAGCAGCTGAGAGAGAAACCTTTCCACGCAGAGAGGATCCAGCCAGAGAGGAGGGCAGGGGACTGCCAGGCTCCCCGAGGCTGGGAGGTATAAATCTCTGCAAGGTTTGGAGGTGGGGGGGAATACATCTGCCTCTCGATCGATAGAGTTGGGGGGGATGAAAAACTCCTCCCTTCTCCATCCCTACGGATGGTGAGCTGCCGGACTCTCTTCCCCCAGCCCCATCGGCTCCCTCTGCTCCACCACACAAGTTGGGCCATTCTCAGCAGCCATCTCTTGCACAAGCGAGGGCTGGGTTGCAAAAGAGGCAACCTGGCCCCTCGAAGCGGTGGTCCACGCTTGCCCCTGGGCCTGCTCCTGCCTTCCCCCACCCGCCTGCGCTAGCTTTACGCCGCTCCCTGCAAATAACCCCATAAATCCCCCGCTCCTGCCACCTACTCTTAGATTAAACAAACCAGCTCAGGAGAAGCAGGGGAGACAGGCGGTGGCTTAGATCTTAAAAAAAAAAAAAAAAAAGAATATAAAAATCTCTTCACGCCCAGGAAATCTAGCCTGATTGCAGCTGGAGAAGGATCCCGGCCGCACCTCCTGGCAGAGGGAGGACGGGAGAGGGAGGAGGGGAAGAAATAGTGGAGCAGAAGTTGAAGAGCCTGTTCGGCAGGGAACTGGGCTGGGAAGGGATGTGCGCGGCTCCTCATTAGGACAAACCCTCCATGGGGCTGCTTTGAAGCCCCCCCCCCCCCCCCGGGCCTGCTATTAAGCAAAGTCCACCCCCCTTTCCTTCCTGGGCATGCATAATAAAAGGAAGTGATAAAAGAAAGGAAGGAGGGAGGTGGGGGAGAAAGAAAAGAGGCAGGAAGGGCACCATCACACGCTTTGTGAAGCCCCTGTCCTGCGGGGTATAATAAAACCCCGGGTGGAGCCAGCCCTGTGTGGCATCACCCCCCCTCACAGCCCCCCCACGCCGGGGTGCGGGGCCCCCGGGTCTCGCAGCGTGGCCACTGTCCTTGGGGGGGGGGCGGCTGAGCCCCAGCACTGCAACTTTGCACCCACTTGTGTGTGTGTCCCCCCTCAACACCTTGAGCCGGGCCTGGCCTGGCCCCACGCACCTTACACCCCCCCGGCCCCACGCACGGGTCCTGCTCCCACGCACCTTGCACGGTGTGTCCCCCCCCAATCCCTACGCGTGGTCCCGACCCCCACGCACCCTACACCGGCCCCCACGCACCCCTGCGAGCCCGGGCACACACCCCCCACCCCAAGTGCCGGGGGCTGCACCCCGCGGCCGTGCGCCGCCCCCCCCCCGCGGGCGGTGCGGGGCGTTTGCATCCCCCGAAACGCGGTAAGTGCAGGAAAAGTCCCGCCGCGCCGGGAGCAGCCGGCACCGGGGACCCCCGGTTCCCCCCCCCCCCCAACACACACAACCCCTCCCCACGGCCCAGGCAGGTGCATCACCCTATTAATAACAATAATTAATAACAAGAATAATAAAAGCGAGGCATTGCAGAGCCGGCCCGCCGCACGCACACACGCGTCTTTGCAAATCCAGAGCGAACCGGGGGCGATCGTGCACAGCATGCGGGGATGGGGGGCGGGGGGGAGCAGAGCCCTGGGGTCCCCCCCCCTCCCAGCACCCCCCGACCCTCCCCCGCACCCCCCCGGAGCAGAAAGGAAAGACGAAGGCCGGCACTCACAGTCAGCTTGATCTCGGAGCTGGGTGCTTGGGGTGGGTTTTTTTTGGGGGGGGGGGGTTTGGTTGCTTTTTTTTTTTTTTTTTTTTTTTTTCCTGGCGTGTCTGTGTTGTGAAGCGAATTAAACCCCCCCCCCCTCCCGGCGGCTGCTGCTGCTCGCAAATGCGGATCTGAAAGGAGAAGGCAGAGAGAGAGGCTGCGACTCACACACGCATCCACAGCTCAGCCAGGCCCCCCTCTTATTTATATAAATAATAAAGAGAGAGAGAGAGAGGAAAAAAAAAAAAAATTGCTCCAGGAGGAAGGAAGCTGGGTCAAAATCATTTGCAGGGAGCGAGGAAAAAAAAAAATAGGAAAGAGGGGGGGGAGAAGAGGGGGAGAAGGGGGGGAAAAAAAAAAGGAGCGAGCTCCCAGCCTTACTGGAGGGGATCCAGCTGCTAAAAATAGCAAAATCACACTCGAAATTAAATAAGGGCAACCAGGCTAAGGGGAGCTTCCAGCCCTTGCGGAGCGGGGGGAGGAGGAGCCGGGCTGCATCACGGCGGCGGGGGCGGGCGGCGCCAGGGCCGGGAGCGATAGGTCCGTTCAAAGGGCTGCGGAGGGCGGGCGGCGGCTGCTTCCCCCCCCCCCCCGCCCCGACACCTCCCCTCCCCGATCCCCCGGGGGGACCCTCCGCCGACCCCGGGGGCAGATGGATGCAGCGCCGGGGGAGGATGGAGACATCGCCGCCCCCCCCCTCCATCCCCCCGCCCTTGGGATGCTGCAGGGATGCTGCTGGCTCTGGGCATCCCGCCATGCCGCCGACCTGGCCTCGCCGCTGGGTAGACCCCTTGAGGGTTGCCTCCCCCCCGCCCCTCCCCCCCCACCCCCCCCCCACTCCCCGCGGTGTTTTGGGCTGGCATGGAGGGATTTGGCAGCACAGTGGGAGCAAGCGCTGTGCCTTGCATCGGGTCCGGCACCCATAGGCAAAGCAGGATGCTCTTTCCTTTTGCTGCCTCCCTGCCAGGTTAACCCCCGCTAAAAAAGACCCTCCGGTCCCCATCTGAGGCACCACCAGCGGGTGCTCCATCCCTGGGGCATCCCAGGGCCGGCCGGGTTTTGTCACAATATTTATTTTATTTTTCATTGCAGCAGCACTGCAGAAATGGGAGGCCGGTGTGGAAGCGAGTCCTGCATGGCTCGGCACCGTGGGGTTTCGGGAGCTGGTGGGCGGCCCTGAGGCTCTCCCGGGGTTTGGGTGGGTGGTGGGCTTCATCTGCAGTGAGAGAGCTTTATTCTGAATTCCTACCATCTGTTTTGGAAGTGGCTTAGGTCAGTCTGGAATGGGATCAGCTCTCCAGGTAGGTACCTCAAAAAGCAGAGCCCCGTTACATCAGGGGCAATGTTTTCCAAGGCACGTCAGGCATTTGGGATCTCACGGTGGGTTTTTTGATGGGATACAAGGAAATCCAGAGCTCAGCATCCTCTCAGTGTCGGGGCTGTGCCAGGTTCCCCCAAAATCCCATAGAAACTCCAATCACAAATTTAACGGAAACTCCGACATAGGTGCTTCTGACCATCCTGATGCTAAGGCTCGAAATCTGGAGTTAGGAGCCGAACTTCGGACTGGCCGATGCTGGATTTAAGTTTCAGGCAAGTTTTTACTAAAAAAAAAAAACCAACAAAAAAAACACCTTTATAAATGTGAAACTTGGAACTTTCAGTATCTGCAAAACTTCTTCAGCAGGGAAGATTCACAACGTAAAAAAGAAATCAAACCCAGCCGGGCTTGCGGTGCCTTTTTATTTTTTTTTTTTTTTTTGGCTAATTGTTATTTGGATTTTTAAAATCCCCTGCAAATTCCCCTGCCTAAAACACAATCGAAGCAGTGTCCCCTTCTGTCGATGAAAAAATGAAAGCAGCGAGGTGTGCAGGGGGCGGAAAAACGCCCTGTGAGAGGCTGACGCGTTTTCTGACGCCTGGCAAACAGAGCGGGCATCACCCCCTCGCGCCGCGGCGTTTTGGGGCTGAGCCGGGGCTGCGGATCCTCGACCCGGGAATGGTGCTGTGTCTCCTCCATCTGAGGGCCTTGCATCCAGGCAAGGTGGTGTTTGCAGACCCTATCTTTTTGGGTTTTTTTGGCTAAAATTGGTGTTCCCCCCCCTTCCTGGGTTTGGAGGGGTCGGGGTGCCTTCTGCCCGCAGCAGCCCCAGCCCTTCCCACGGCCAAATTCAGGCTTCCCCCCCCTTTGCCATGAGCCTGGCGAGGAATTTGGTTTCTGTCCCTGGCACAGGCTCGTTGTTATTAATATCCCTCGTTATTTATTCTACGGCGGTGGTGAATGGCTGTAACCGGAGAGCTGCAAACAACCGGGGCTGCTTTTTCTTGCTTTGATCCCTTAAACTTTTGGCAATTCCCCACTCGCTGAGCCCACGCCGGAGCCCCTCCACGCCGGATTCACCCGTGGGGTGACCATTTGGTCTGTAAAACAAAATAGTGCTGCCCCAAAACTAAAGAGCGGTGGTGAGATGCTCCCAGCAGCACCATCCGGGTGGGAAACTGCGTGCGATGGGGGAAAACGAGGGGGGGGGGGGGCGGAATTAGATTTGGGGACATGGGGTTGGTTTGGTGTTTGCCAGGATGGGAGGACCCAGGGATTTTTGGAAGTAGCCTGGCAATGCGCGGCGGGGAGGGCTGCGCCCACAGGGAGGGGGCCACAGGGTGGTGACCCCCCCCACTTTAAATAGAAGGGGGTCTGTGCGTGTGCGATGCCCGGGTGGCGAGGTGAGATGAGCTGCGAGGCGGCGCGAGGCTGCTGGGATCCGAGCAGCGCCTGGTGCCGGGCCCGGGATTTCAGTCCGGGGAGATCATTTTCACTTTTGTTTTTGCCGTTTTCCCCAGTTTAAAGGCTGCGGTTGGTCCGGATTTGGGAGCAGGACACGCGAGGATCCCACAACCTGCAGAACAGTTCTGCAGCGAGACCAGAAAGTGAAAAATGGCTGGAAATAGTGAAACTAGAAGTGATTTATTTATTTCCCCCCGCCGTCGCGGCTGAGCCCCACGCAGGGCGTGGAGGAACAGCCTGCGCCGTGCCAGGGTCGGCATCGCACGGAGCTGGTGCTGCCCCTTATCCCAGTGAGGCAAACAAACTGGGAAGCCCGCTGGGACACAGGCAGGGGATGTCCCCACTGGGGGTGTTTGCGGGGCCGGCCGGCCATGGCGGGAGGGGACGGGGACAGGGACGGGGCCTTTGTTTCCCCTCCCGGCTTTGTTTCCCTACGGCCCCATTGATGAAGCCCCATGTGGCCAAACAGCCCCGATCCCACCCTGAAACAGTCCTTTTAATTTGATTAAACAGCTCTTTCCTTCTCACCCGCCGAGTGGATTTAGCGCTCACCAGGGCAGTGTTTTCCTGTCGCCCTATTCCGGGGACAAATTCCTAAATCACCTGATAAATTATAGGCTTAATACCGCCGCTTTTGAGAGCGCGAGCCCTGAGTTTGCAGGACGCGGTGATGCCAGCGCTGTGGGACGCGTGTGCTGCGGACGAGGGGTGCACACACGAATTATTGGGTATCCTTATTTATTTTTTTTTTAGCCAATGTTTCAGGCCTGGGAGGAGATCTGATGGGGAAACGGGTGCCCAGGGCTTGGGAAAAGCTGCACCTCTGTAAGATTCCCTGAAAAGAAGGCGCTTGAAATCATTCCCTGCTTCCCCGGCTCTGCAGAACTGCCGGCGCTGATCATCCGCCCCCAAAATGCAGCCACCTCTTGGGGGGGATGTGGGGGACTGCAGGGTGGCCCCTGGGGGGGACATATCTCGTTCCACTCTGCCCTGCGTCCCGGCGATTGCCACCGAGCCCTGCAAAGCTGCATTCGGGATTTGGGTGCCTAATTCCTGCTAATTTCCCTGGGAAAGGGGAAACCGGATCCTCTAAGGCAGCTCTGGTCAGCCCAGGTTGTTGGGTAATTGGAAGGGCTCCCCGCCTAATTAGGAGTGTGGTGTGTTTGTCACCTCCAAAGCCCTCTTGAACAACAGTTAATTAATCCGCGTGGCCGTGGGCCTTGCGGGGACAGGTGTCGTTACCGTCGTGTCGCAGATGGGGCGACGAGGGGATCAGAGGTGGCGTGACTCGTTCGAGGCCGGGTGAAGAGCACCTTTCACCGGGGTTAGTGTCGGGTCCGGTGCTCGGGGTGCACCGTGTCCCTCTCAGATGCCTTTACCCAGCGTCGCCAGGATTTTGCTGGCCGGGGAGGTTTCATGCTGTGCCTGGAGCATCCCCGTGCACCGCCCCGGTCCCCCGCTGCGTCGCGCAGGGCGTTTGCTGAAGATCTTTTTGAGCAAGCGGTTTTGCAAAGTCTAAAGCCACAGGCAGGACGTGGCTTGCTCTGAAGCTGAGTTTTCTCATTTCCAGCGTCCTTGGGTTGATGCAGGCAGGGGAGCACGTATTTGGCTCCTCTCTATATAGGAGCCCCTCTCCCTGCAACCTCTCAGATGCTCCCAGTGTCTCCAGGGAGGGGATATATGTTATATGGGAGAATATCTTGGGTGCAGGAGGTGCCTGAGGCCAGGCAGGAGGACAGCAGCAAGGTCTGACCCAGGTCTGGGCTTACTGCTTTGGTCGTGTCCGTCTCTTCCAGCACAGGAGTTAGCTGAGCTCTGCATGGCCGGGATCATCACTCATGGCGCTGTGGGACCCAGCGTCCCTCCAGTTGCTGCAGGGATGAGCGGAGACCCCCCCCGTTTCCACCCATTTCTGCCCTTTCTCTGCAAGCTGAGTGATGGCTGCACAAGCACGAAGGCTCTGCAGGCTGGTCCAAGATGATTAACTGCCTTCGTTAATTCTCGCCCAGTGCAATACGGTGAGCATCGCGTTTGCCGTGCTCCGTGTTTCTGACTTTCTCAAGAAGGCACCGCAGGGCTGAACTCCTCCTCCTGGCAGGATGTCTCCGGTGTGGAGCATCCTGAGACCTGCAGCCCTTGGGAAGGGCTTTCCTGAGATTCGCCATGTCCCGAAGAGTTTCCAGCAGACAAGAAGGAATACTTCTCCTTCCTCCAAAAAGCAGAGGGACTCGCCCAGGTCCATGCAGGAGAGGCAGTAGTGGAACGGGCACGCGAAACCCATCATTACCTTGGCACTTGCGTGCAAATCCCTGCTGGAATATTTATTACTGCCCGCAATCAATAATTAGCCCCCAGGAAAAGACATTTCTGGCAGCTGGCTCCTCTGCTCGGAGGGTGGACGAGGCCAAGGCGTGCGGGTCGCTGAGCGCCTGCCCCCCATCTGCACCCCGGGGGGGGGGAAATGGGGTGAAAATGGGGGGGCTGAGCGCTGGGGAGAAGGGCTGCCGTGGGTGTGCGCGGGTCTCCGTGTAGCCCACCTTGGGGCGAAGTTGGAGGGGAAGGAAGGGAAAATTACGCCTTACGCCTGTTCCAACCCTCCAGCGTCAAGGGGCCCGGGCTGACGAAGAGTGCGGGTGCCCTTTGTGCCTGGAAAGAAGTGGCCAAATCTGCCCGGACCAAGCCAAGCATGTCAGGTGCTGTCTTGTTTTGAAAGCTCTGCTGGGAAGTCACCCCAGGGACGGCTTGGCCGCCTGGGCGGAGAGTCATGAGGCTGGTCCCGGCACTGCCAGCCGCTCGCCCGGCGTTCCCCCCGCCTGCCCCTCCAGCCGCGCTGCCGGACGCGGCGTTTTGTGTTTGGAACCAGGAGGACATGGGGGCCAGATCCCCTGACTCCAGGAGCTGGGGATTTAGAGAAGAGCTTGGCCAACGGGATGCAGCGTGGGGCAGCTCCAGCCGCGCCAGAGGAACCAGAGGTGAAGCCACCTCCATCCTCATGCCATGACATCCCTGATGGGGTGTCAGAGGCTGGGGGCAGACACGGGCCCCCGACACCCTGGTCAATCAAAGTGACCACCGACCTGTCCCTGTCCCCACACACACCATGTCTCGTCCTTCCTCTTGTTCACAGACACTAAAAAAAACAGCTTGAGGGTTTTTTCCCATAAAAACTGGCTTCAGGGTTTTTTTCGGAGCTCCCTTAGGTGCTGAGCTGCTGCCTTCCACACTTCGGGGCTCAGGCTTCATCCCCCTTCAATCCCAGAAGCCAGGTTTAATTCCCCCTCACCTTTTTAAAACAAAAATTGGGATTTGCTTTTCATTCCCTGCCAGCAGAAGCCGGGCTTGGAGGGGTTCACTGCCCTGGGCTCGGTGCTGTCTGGGTCTGTGTGTGATACGTATCACTCCATACATGTAAATATATACATTAACACCCTAATTTATAGCTCCGGAGAGCGCTGGCTGGGCCGTGGCAGCCCACATGGCGCAGGACGAGCCGGACGAGCCGGTGGGGCTGGAAAGTGGCTCTGGCTCCGGCTGGGACGCTGCTGCCGTGCCCGGGCAGCCACCCCCTACCTGCACGCCCGGACCTGCCGGCACCCGTGGGGACGCGTCCCTGCTTGTCACCCCTGCTCGGCTGCGGCGGGGCCGGATTACCCACTCGAGCCCAGCGAGGATGGCGAGGATGCGTTTTGGGTGCTGCTGGTGGTGGGATGGGGAGGGGGATGTGCATGGGGGAGCTGCTTTGGCTCAGGCACCCCAAAGTGGAGCATCCCATTAGTTTTGGGGAGCTGCTCGGTGTCGCACAGCAGAGTGCCCCGTGCTCCTGGGTCACCGGCCGTGCCACCCACTGTGGGCTGGTGGGCTCTGGCCCTGGCAGGGGAGCTGGGATGCTGTGGGGCGGCGGCCATGGCTGCGGTGCACAATGGCCTTTTGTCTGCAGGGCTGCCCCGGGAACATCCCACCATCCCAGTTTCCCAGTAACATGAAACCTCCTCGGGGCTGCCTGCAGGAGCACAAAGCCCCAGGCTGCTGGGGGGAGCCAGCTCCAGCCCCCTTCCCGACTCCCCCCACCGCGCTTCAGCACACCAGCACTGGGCGTGCTGGGGCTCAGGTGGGTGGCGGGTGGCTATCAGCCCCGCCGGGGTCCTGCATCACCTCGCTCCTGCTAGAAAGGGGGTGACATAAATCAGGGGACCACCAGGAAGGGAGCTGTGTGCCGTCCCCGCGCCTGCAGGAGCCTCCGAGCAAGGATGTGGCCGATCCATGGTGGGGTCTCCAACACCTTCCTCACCTTGGGGCTCCTCATCCTCAGCAGACCAAGAGCTCCCCACCATTGCCCCCCAGTCCTCCCCGGGGGCACCCAGGGCACGTGCCAGTGGGTGAGAAAATACCTGTGGGCCCTCCCCAGAGCCCCTTTCCCGCTGCAACCCCAGCCCAGCCTGTCCCGGGGGGCTGGGGGATAACAAAGAGAGGGGGAATAAGGCCGGGGGAGGGGGGGGGGAACCGCTGTAAATCATTAACGGAACGCAACGGAAGAGAATGCGAAGGGTCATTAATTGAGGACTTGTGTCTGGCTCGCAGGGGAGTCTGGCTGTCTTATTTTTGTTTTTAATCAAGGTATTTTATTGCATGTGACACATCAAAACTAAACAGGGCAGCAAAGGAGCTGGCGGCGGCCGGCAGAATCCCGGCGGGGGGGGGGGGGGCCGGGGCAACGTGGGAGGGAGGTGCTGCAAAGGGTGGGGGGCACCAGGGGCAACAGGTTGTGGGGGTGCACTGCAAGGGATGGGGGATGCACTGCAAGGGGCTTGCAGGGGGCTGGAGGATGCGTGGCGTGAGGGGATGGGGGACACGCAGTGCAAGGGACAGGGGACATGATTTTCTTGCCCTTCCCAGCCGAAGGGATGGCTCCTCCGGCCCCTGGAGTCTCCGCAGGCCCCGTGCGATGGGGACGGACCCTCTGTGATGGGGAAGGACCCCCTGCCCTGCTCCCCAGCCAGACGGCACCTCCGCTGCCCCACGTGCAAAGGCCACCCCGAGCTGTCCCTGCTAAGCACCCAATTTTGTGTGGAGGCATGTCCTGAGCTCACCCTCCCACCCGGGGCAGCACCCCAGGGGACCCTCATCAGCCACATCCCCGGTACTCTGGGACAGGAGACCCAGCTCCGGGGACGGTCGTTTCTGGAGCCGCTGCCACTCGCTATCACTTCCATATTTCCCTCCCGGAGGGGTGTCTCCGGCACTGCCCCCCACGTGTGGACACGGGCACCGTGTACTTTGCCCGGGGTTGTGCTCGCTGCCGGTGACCCCCAGTTCACTGTGGCAAAGGGGACGCGCCGGAGAGGCTGCTCCTCGTCGGAGCTCCAAGAAAACACTTTTCCCAGCCAAATTCCTTGACACTTTCCCTTTTACTCAGCTCCGGTTGGAAAAGCATCAGGGACCGAGGGACTTCCCTCCGTCCCGGTGACTCAGGTGGTGGTCACGCCTGACTCAGCTGCTGGCAGCGTCCCCCCGCTCCGGAGGCGTGCGGAGGCCCGGGGTGACCACAGAGGCAGGGAAACGGGAGGAGGAGGCGATGCCGGAGGTGACGGGATGGAGCACGGGGCCAAGCTGGCTGCTGGTGTAAAGGCGGGAGCCGGGAGCCGGAGCAGCCCTGGCCTCTGCTGCGGATGCTGTGACTTGTGTCCCTGTCCTTGGCCTGGGGTGTTTAATTAACGGGCATTGAGGGACATGGGTGACGGCGGGCAGGGGGTGCAACACCTTATGGATCAATGAATAACCCAAGAGGCAGCAGGGCTGGGTGGGACGGGGCGTCCTGATATGTAACCAGCAGGTTTTCCTGGGGGAAACACTCTCCCAACCTTGCCAAAGTGCGTTTTTGGGGCTGGAAAACTGCTTTCTGGCAGAAGGAAAACCTGCGTGCCCACCGAGCTGGTGGTCCCAGCGCCAGCGGGCAGGATGCGGCCTCGTCCCCCTGCGGCGGAGGGCTGCGGGGGCCGGACCCAGGCATCGTCCCCCCCCCGCCGCCAGCATCCCGGGGCCGCTGCCGGCAGCCCGGCGGTGACACTGCGGTCCCCTGCTGCCACCTAACGGGGAGAGGCCTCCCGGCAGCCGGGAGCGCTGGGGAGGGGGGGAACCCCTTTCCCGGGGCCCTCCTTCCCCGTGGGGTGCAGGTCCCCCGAGGGCTGCACCCTCCCTGCAGCGGTCGGACGCGCCGGGGCAAAGGGAGCATCACTTCGTGCGGTGGGGGGACCCAAGCTTCTGCGGTGAGGGGAAACTGAGGCACGCAAGGGGATGATGGCTGGAAAGGGACCCGGGTGGTCCTGGTGCTCATCCCAGCCCATGCGTGGGTGCTCCTGGGGACCCTCCGTCTGCGTCAGCTGCATCCAGTTTGGGGCTGGGGCTGTGGGAGCAGCAGATTGAGCCCAGCTGGGAGCCCACGGAGGTGTGAAATGGGGCTGTGCCTGCAGCTGATTTCTGGCCTTCAAAGGCAGAGTGGGCAGGAGCCAGCCCTGGCTAGTCCTTGCCCTGTAGGGCTTCACACCATTTCCCTGTCCACAGGTATCCTGTCCCTATGGTGAGTCTCAGCATCCCTCGCTGGGGAGCAGGATGGTGTTGGGGTTGGGGGTGAGTGTGTGCAATGGGTGTGCACCATGGGGGGGGCGAGAGGGTTGTGGTTACCCCCATGGTCCCTGCCTGAGTGGGGGGTCCCAGATGGCGCCTGCCACCTTCATGGCTTCGTTGCGGGGTGGTGGTGGGGGGGGGTGGCAGGAGGCTTCTTGCATGCTCCGGGGGTGGGTTTGGAGCAAAGCGGGGCTGGGCAGGGCTGAAATGCATCCTTGCCTCTCCCAGCAGGCAGCCTGCCCGTGGTGGTCCCCATGGGGGCTTGCTTGGTTCCCTGGGGAGGGGAATGACGGGGGGACGCTGGTGACCCTGGCTGCAGGGCTGAGCCCTCCACACGCTGCTTACTTTGCCCCCCAGGGACAGCAGGGGCAGCATGTTTGTCCCTAGCAGGGGACACCCAGGCACATGGCGTGTCCCTGACCCTGTGATGTGGCTCGCCCATCCCTGGAGGGTTATGTGACATCCAGACCGGCCAGAGGATTAGGGCCGGCTATAACGGGCTGGGTGGTCACTGGTCGTTCCTGGCTCCGGTTACGTGGCGCCAGGTCTGAGCGATGCCGGGGGGGTCATCTTTCAAATGGCACAGATGTACTGGCAGGGCAGCTGGGGGGGTCATGAAGGGAAAGGGCGAGGGGTTGGGTTCCACAAGGCTGGAAGCCACCATGGGGCTGAGCATCCCACCCTTCCGTGCCCCCAAACCCACGGCGGGGAGAGAGGGTTGTGGTTACCTCCATGGTCCCTGCCTGGAAGGAGGGTCCCAGATGGCACCTGTCACCTTCATGGCTTCATGGCGGGGGGGCAGGAGGTGTCTTGCATACTCTGGTCCTCCTCCATCCATCAGGAGAGCAGCTTGGTGGGAGTTTGCAAGGCTGTCACCCACCTTCCCGGCGTGCTCCGGGGCCTGATTAATTGCTCACTTAGCAACTGCTAATCTGTATGTAGGTGCTGGAGCCAAACGAGGCGCTCGCGTGTCTCCCCTCGGAGGGGAGCGTCACGACGGCGCGGGCTGGGGGGCGGCTCGGTGTGACTGGGAGCTGGGGGAGGACAGCAGCGTTCCCATTCCCGACAAAAGGCCCCAGGGTCCCTGCGGAGGGAAAACACCCCTCAAGCAGCCCACCGCCGGGCTAGCACCCACACGTCGCCCTTAAATGAAAGGACAAAGTTAATGGGCGCCTGCAGGGTCCATGTTCCACAGCATCCCTGGGGAGAGCGCTTGGGGTGCGTTAGCTGGTGGGGGGGATTTTTCCCTGGAGATTTAGGGAAGGCTCCTGGGGGGGTGTTGAGGACTTGACTTGGGTTTCACCCACTGCACGTGGGTGGTGGGAGCTGCGTGCTAACACTGAGCAACACCCTTTGAACGCGGGACAGGAGGGGACGGTCCCTGTCCCCACCACAGCTGTGTGTACGTGGGGTGTTAGGCCAGAGGATTGCCCCGAAATCCTTCCTCCTCCCCCCCTGCGGCTTGAAGGGAGCCCAGCGTGGCCGGATCCGTCCCGCCGCATGGCTGCAGTGAGGACGGCTGCCACAGGAAGGCACTGGTGGCTTTTGCTGGAAGTCCAGGGATGTGAGATGCTGAGTCTGGATTTGGGACTGGAGCGCTGGTGTGGGGAGTGTGGCCATGGGCTGGGGCCATGGTAGCCTGTGGGTCCAGCTGGGGGCTCCGGGGGGGCCAGCTGTGCTCCTGCAGGACCCATTCTTCACTGCTCCCGGCTCTGGCCAAGGCTGGCTTTTGATCCTTTCTGCACAGATTTCTCCAGGTTGTTTTTCATCTCTCAGTGAAAACCAACCCACTGTGCTGAGCCCCCCCTGCCCTGTAAACCCCATCCCCTGCTGCTGGGGTGCCCTCTCCCCCTGGGACCCCGCAGCCCCCTCCTCTCCTTCCCCACCGCTGAGACCCCTCAGAGCTGAGCGATGCGCCCACCTCCATCTTCCCCCTTGTCCCAGGGGATGGGGGCTTTGCTGGACCTTGCTATAGCATAGGAGAACCCCCTGGGACCCCTCGCTCGGGGTGCAGGGATCTGTGCCACCCTGGCATGGCTGGAGCACCCGGCTCAGGGTGAGGTTTGGCTGCTGAAGGCAAGCTTGGTGGCAAAGGCTTTTTTATTTTTAATTGGCTTATGGTGTGAGGAGCCATGAAATCTGGGCCATGTTTTATTAGAGCGCGTACTGCACCGGACAAGATGGGAGTAATTAAATGCATGCTGCTGCTTGAGCGTGGGCTTGTCCCCAAGCGGTGGCAGTTAAAGGACCCCTCTGTCACCATGCTGGGGGCTCTGTTTCAGTGCGGGTGTCCCCTCCATGCCAGCGGCCCCCAAACCCAGCTGCCCCAGGGGTTTGGTGCCTGGCAGCTGCTGAGCACATCTGGGTGCCAGACCCTCCCGCGGGAGCCTGGCCTGAGCATGGGCTTGGCTTATTGCCCGGGGATCCACGGGGTCACGGGCGAGAATTTGTTATTAGTTAATTTTAATAGCTAGGTCAGAGCAGCTTCCCTGTGGGAAGCTGTTCTCTCGGCAGCGAAAGCACCTTTGGCTTATGGTGCCGTCCCTAAATCGGATGCAGCGCTGCCGAGCACCCCGCAAGGGCTGCGGCTTCGCCCGCGGTGGCTTCAGCAAAGGCTGGTGCTGAGCCGCTGCCAGCCATGGAGAGAAGCGCTGCCGTGGGGAGGCTGTTCCATGCTCCCCGGCAGCTGCCGGGCTGCGCACCGGAGCCAGCGGGAGCTGATGCCGCTCTGTGCCACGCGTGGGGTCCCGGGCTGGGGAATGGACATTTGCTGCCCCAAAACTCTGCTCAGAATGGAGGTCCTTCACAGCCGGCTGCTCCCTCCATAGCACGCCCCCCCCATCCCATGCCATCCTGGGCTCCTGGGACCGGAGCTTGTGGTGTCGCCCGTGCTGGGAAAGAGAAAAAGCAAGCAGCAATAATAATAATAATAATAAAGGGTTTGAATATTGTGCAGCCAAACGGGGCTGGGGCTCGCTGCTGAAGTCTGCAAATGGAGTGAAATACGAAGGAGCTCTTAATTAATTGTCCAGCAGCCCAATAGTGAGCAGAAAGAGGCAGGTTGGGGGCTGGGGGGGGGGGGTGTGTGTGTGTGTCATCCGCAGGCGTGTAACTATCGGCATGTCTTTCTGTGCCTGTGCCAGGCTCGGGGGCACGGCTGGGATGGGGCTGGATGGGATGCGCAGCGATGCTGGGGGAGACGGTGCCTTCCGCAGCGGCTCTTGCTCGCGCAAAGCGATGCAGCCGCGGGGACGGGGACCTCCTGGGACGCCACTTCACTGTGCAGGAGCCATCCCACCTTTTCTTGAGCCTTTTTACACCTTTTCCAAAAGCTGTTTTCTTGCACTGGAGCCACAGACCGATACCGGCCAGGGCAGGGGGGCCCTTCCCAGCACAGCCCCTCTCGTTGCAGCCCCCGATCGATGAGGAACATAATTACTCTTGCAAAGGCAAATCCGTGCCGGCAGTGACTCTTTGGTAGCGCTCCAAGGAAGACCGTGTTTCCTTGCAAAGTATGAGGCCATGAATATTTTATGCCTGAGGAGGATATTTCTTTCAGGAGGCTGTTGCATGAATTATGGAAAAGTTGGGAGTAGAAGACGGGTGTTATTCCGACGGGGTCAGCTCTGTGGTGCAGGGTGCCCTGGTGCCGCGGGGCTTTGCTTGCCCAGGGTCCCTTTCCCTGGGTGGGGGGCGAGGTCTGCCCCTTGCCCCCCACCCCAGTAGCAGGCAGGGGGTGCTGGAGGAGCCCTTGGTGCAAATCCAGCCCAGTTTGGGGCAGTTTGCCTCCCAGCAGAGCAGGCTGGTGCATGCAGAGTGAATGGGGCAGGTTTTGCGTGAGGTAGGACGTGGGGTGAGTGTCTTCGCTGCTGGATTGGAGGCCTTTGAGGGGGGTATGGCGGCTTCCCCGGGCGCTTGGAGGGGAGAAGCATGGCGATGGCAGCCTCACTGGCCTGCTCCATGCTCTCCTCTTTGCTCTCCTCCATGTCCCGTGTGTCCTCATGCCTGGCTGGGGACTCAAGAGGCCGATGCTCGGTGCTGGACCCTTCCAGCATCCCATGGATTTCCATTGCTGATCCCTCCCTGGTGGCTCAGGGCTGTTTCTGGCTGGGAGCTGGCGGTGTGCTGCTCTCCCGTCAGCCCTGTCGGGCATCCTGGTGTTCTTGCTGCTCTGCTCCGGCACAGCCAGCCGGGAAAGACGAGGGGATAAACTCTCCGCACCATCAGTGACTTTCAGGTTAGTTAATACATAAAGATTTTCCTCTAATTGTCCTGTTGGTGCAGAGGGAGTATGTGCTGTCTGGCCGTCACAGTTAATTTTTACCACCAAATGCGCTCTGTTCTTCATTTTCCTCCTTTTTCTTTCTTTAAAGAAAGCATTTCCAGCTGCCCATGATCCCTGTGGGTGGAAAAACCCCTCCTGCATCCAAATGGAAATGCAGATAGATCTGTCTGACTCCCTTTCCTTGGGAAACCCCTCCATGCCGGGGCTGGGGGATGGGACCATGTCCTTGGGGATGTTGCACTGGGGACACGGGGACACCTCTGGATTTAGAGAGAAAATTGCAGGGGGAGAAAAAGAATGTTAGTCCAGGGGGGCAGGGCAGCACTGCCAGGACCCCTGGCACCTCCGAGGCTACATGGGGGGGTGACTTCTGCGCCGTGCCAGCTCTGCTTGGTGCAATATTTAGCCTAAAATACACAGCGGCGCTAACGACACCAGCACGGCCAGCGCTGCCGGCTTGTCAGGCAGCTCCATGTCTTGGCTCCTGCCCTGTGTCCCTCGTTGGCTGCGGGTCTTCGCCGCGGCAGCAGGACGGTGGCTTCGGCAGAAGCTGCACCACCCGCATCCCCAAACCCGCGGTCCTGCGGGGTGATCCGAGCACGGGTGTGATGAGTCTGATCCATCGCTGCGCCGATTCAGGGGTTGGCCCTGTGCTCTCCGGAGCGCCAGTGATAAAAGATGCTGAAGGTGCATAACGAGAGATTTCCAATGTAATAGTGCGCCTCAGCTCTTCGTGTTTCTGCATTGTTTGGACCCAAAATCCGGAGTAATCGCTTGCCCAAAATAGCCTCTCGCTGGTCAGCTGCGTCCTTGGGCCTGTGCCACGTGAGCACGCTCCGACGCAGAGCAACTCCTCCGAAACCATTGGATCCGTCACGGCTATTTTGTTTTTAAGGCCTGTTTAAAGGGTTTTAGCGTTCAGGAGGGACGGCTGGATGTCAGCGGGAGGTGAGAGCAGGGGGGTGTTTGCATCGATGCCGCTTTGTGCCGGGGCCGGATCCTGCCGCAGAGAGCTGCTCGTGGGACGAGAAACTTGTCTTCTCCCTCTTCCCTTCTTTTCCCCATCAGCTTTCTCAGGAGGGTGGGAGCAATTTGGGAGGGGAACAGGGTTGGCTCTGGTTTCCAGTTTTCTTCACCTCCTGGTGATCTTGTTCAGCCACGAATCCTGGTAGGGAGTGGGAAAAATTAAATCGATGTCTTTTGTCGAAGTATTTGTGTGTGTGTGTGTCTGCGGACAACTCTGACGCTTTCTGTCGGAGATGTCCCAGCCTGTTCCATGCAGATTTTGGGTAAAGTAACTTGGTGATTTTTTTTTTTTCTGCCACCAGCTCGGCTGCTGAGCCCTCGGGTTGGCAGCTGGGACTTGGGGGAGCCCTGGTGAATTAGGCAATGGCTACTTTTCATCCTCGTTTATAAGCACCAGCTTCTAACTGGGATGGCACCAATTGAGTGGGTCAAACTGGAGATGATGGCTCTCCAGCGAGCAGCAAAGTGGGCTGCAAGCCTGGGGTGCAAGGCTTCCAAATCCCCTCTGCCTTCCCGGCGCAGCCGAGCCGGAGCAGCAGCCACAAGAGGGAAGCAGGACATCGCCCAGAGGATGGAGCCGGCTGGGGGCCGCAGCAGCGGGGTGGAAAACCCCCATTTGTGGGGGTTGTGGCTTTCCTACGGCTCCCCAGGGAAGGGGGGAGCTTAGCCCCGGGTGGGTGTAACACGGGGATGCAAGTTATGGGTTGTGCAGGGAATAAATGCAACCGGGGTGACAAATAATTGCAAAGCCTGTAGTGAAATGTCACGCTGCCCAGGCAACACGTGTCGGATTAGTGCATTTCTATCACAAAACTGGCTTTTTTTCATTTAATCGAGGAAACCACCCCCCCCCCCCCCCCCCATTGCCTGAGCCTCCGGTACCTGCTCACAAGGTCTGTTCCAGCTTTTCCTTGACTGAGGAGTGAGCCTGGATAGATCCATCGGTGCGCTGAGCTCTGCTGGCCTCTGCTCAGCGCCTGGGGGTGCGATGTGGGTGCCGAGGGGCCGTGGGGTGGGTGGCCCTGGTGCCGTGGGCTCTCTCCTTGCCCGCGCTCTTGCCATTAGGTGGAAGTGTTGCAGAGGAGAAGAGCGTGGGTGCTGCCCGACTCCGGGCTCCGAGAGCGGCCAAAGCCAGCCACGACTCCTTTGTCCTCCTGAAACATGGAGGCGGTGAGGTACAAAGGGGAATTTTTAGGCTGGATACACCCAGGAGAGAGGAATAAAACCCCGATGAGAGGCTCTGACCCTGCAGCTGGAGGAGGTTTGGCCAGGGATGGGTATTGCCCCGAAGCAGCGGTGCCTGCTGCCGCCCTGGGCTGCTCGTGGAGGATCCCAAGGGCTCCCTCCATCCCCTCAATGCTGGCATGGGGGGGCTGGGAGAAGCCCACAAACCCAGGGAAAGTCACCTCCTTGGTGGCCTCCAAGGGGCAGGTCTGGCTGCTTGCCATCAGGCAGGGTTTTCCTGGGGGTCCCGCACCAGCCGCATGGGATGCGGGATGTGGCAGGACTCCAGGTTGTAGGAAAGCCACTGGCGGGGGCTTGGCAGCCCCCAAGGTGGGCAAGGGGCAACCAGGGGGGCTGCCAGGGAGCTGGCATGGCCACAGCTCACGAGGAGGAGGAGGAGGAGGAATTGTCATCGCTGCAGCCAAATCATCCCTCTTTCGTTGCTAATTCCTCCCTGCAAGCCTGGATGGGCTTTTCTTTCCCCCATTGCTTTAAAATGCAACTCCTCCCGTCGAAATCTGGTTAGTCATGAAGCGTATAATGAGTTTTATATATGTTTAAAATGGTCTGACATTCGGCATCCCATTATCCTCACTCCTCGAGAGAAACGTGGACTCTGTGTGTGAATGTTGATCCAATA
The DNA here is from genome assembly GCA_008658365.1 of Alca torda. NCBI lineage: Eukaryota > Metazoa > Chordata > Aves > Charadriiformes > Alcidae > Alca > Alca torda. Next base: position 3,276,212 of record CM018095.1, read on the forward strand.
AGAGCGCAGTCAGTACCATTTTTGCTCTCTGAAATATCCATATCTATTACCCATATTGATGTGCTGTTTGTGTGTAGGAGTCTCTTTCTTGTGGAAAGAAATCCAAGGATGTGGGTTTTTTGGTGTGTGTGTAGTTTTTTTTTTTCCTTGGGCCTGTTATTTAGATATTTTCGGGGGGGGGGGGGGGGCAAATCGAATTATTTTGTCGCTGGGCTTTATTTTTCAATTTTGTTTCTTCCTTTTTTCCTTCAGTAAACCCCGTCCCTGCCTCTAATTGCCCAGCTCAGTGGCTTTTTGCAAGCAAGGTGTGATCTTGCTGCTGGTGAACCGCTGCTGGGGGGGCGCTGAGCTGCGGTCACCCCCCTCGATAGCCGCAGGGGTCACCCCCCTCGATAGCCGCAGGGGTCACCCCCCTCGATAGCCAGCCTGAAACACCTGCCAGCTCCCAGCAGAGACTTTTTCCCCTTTCCCCATCCTCTCGCTGAGGTTCTTCTCTCTGCCTGACGTCAGTGAAAACTTTCCCTTTGCTGCAAAAACCCTCCCCAGGGAGCAAGACAAAAGTCTCGCCGTGTTCTTCCTTCTTTCTTTTTCCCCCCTCTAAATTCTTCTCCTCCTCTTTTCTTGCAAGCTGGCCTTTCCCTTCCTCCTGTGGCACCAGCGCCAGCCAGGAGCCCTTGACCTGCCAGAGCCCGTGTCCCTTTGCTGTCGCTCTTCCCAGCCACATTTTTCCCCCCAGACAAGTGGGACACCAGAAAAAACATCCCCAGCTCCCCACTCCTTACACTGCAAGCTTATTTTTCTTTAAATACACATGAAAATAGCTCTTGCTGGGCCTCCTGCCTTTTTTTTTTTTTAATTGTGTAGATATTACAGCTAATTACAGTTCTATTAATATTTCACTTTGAATTAAAGATTTATTTTCCCCCACCCTTCTATCCAGGAGGGAATTAAATCCACACCCAAGGCAATTGCAGGCGCTGGAGATGCAACCCACAGCTGAAAAGGACCATTGTGTGGTTCCCGGGTCTGTGTCTCTCTGACGTGAGTGACCCGTGAAGAGGAAGGAGGAGGCGATGGCTCGGCCATAAATTATTCAAAGCCCTTCTGCAGAGCTGAGCCGGAAAGTCCAGTCCATAAGATGCGGTTTCATGTTTTGCTATATTTAAAAAAAAAAAAATTTAAAACAAAAAATTAAAATTGCAAGCAGTTTGTCTCCCTGGTGCTGCTCGGTGGCTTGAGCAGTGGACGCGGTGACCTTCCTGGCTGGATGGGGGCCAGCGGGAGGCTGGATGCGGCATGGCCGGAGCTGTGTCTGGGGGGCAGCCGTGGGCTGAGCGGGCTCGGGACACGCCAGAGCCCCTTGCCCGGGGGTCTGCAAGCCCTGGAAGTTCAGGGAAAAGCTCCCGGTGGCCCTGGAGGTGCTGGAGCACCCTGCAATCCCTGGATGAACATGAACGTGGAGCTGGGAATTGGCTCAGGGTGTTCCCTCCAGCCCTGCCTCCGGGACGGGAGAGGCAGCGACTTGTTCTGTTCTTCTTGTTTTGATCCTGATGAAGCCGCATTGATCCTGCGGAGGACGGTGCTGCATCCATTTGCTGACGGTATCGAACTATCCTGGAATACTTGATTGTCTCTTGACCCGGGTGCCAAGGAAGAGCCCTGGCCGTGGCAGCAACGACCTTTGTGGGATTTGCTGAACCGCTCTCTGGTAACCCCACGTACGAGCTGCTTCCCCGGCATCGCTGGGGCATCTCCCGTCCGTCCCCATCAGCCACCACGGCGGGGGAAGCTCAGCAGCATTGGCCTGAGCTGGGTTTTCAAATATTAATTGTGTTTTGACGTTCTCAGTGGTGACACGAGTGCTGTGATGATATTTTGGCTGATGGCGGGGAGAGATGTGTGAGAAGGGGAGATGTGAGGTCCGTGAAGCTTGGAGAAAAGAAGAGAGACACAGAGAGCATCCCCCAAACCCCTGGGACTCAGGTCCCCAAGACTGGGTGGGGGGTGGATAATGATTATTTTCCACCAGAGCTGGGGGAGCAGTGAGCACCAAGCGTCCCCGGGCGAGCAGGCTGTCGGAGCAATTCAGGCAACGCTTCAGCCCAGACTTCTGCATCCTTCATCCCAGGAGCCTTCCCCCAGTGATTCCTCGGGCCCTGGTGGAAGCAGAGCAGGATGGGCTGGTGTCACCTGGCACAGCCTTGCCCTGGCGCTGTGGGACCCCAGGCTGTGAGCAGGATGCCCTCGTTTCTCCTCGAAAGCAGAGCACGTGTCTTAGAAATCCCCCGGGGAGGCGAGGGCGTGACCTCGGGGTGTCTCTGGGAGCTGCTTTTGGTGATGGGATTTGTGCCCGGCTTATCCTTCAGGGGCTGGACCTTGCTTGTGGGTGACCCACAAGCGTGGGACAGTGGTTGGTGTCTCTGGTGTTGCCCAAGACTCTTTCGGGCTTGGGGCAGGTGTGGGGCCCCTCTCCTCCCAGGGGCTCGGTGGCCCTGGGCACTGATGGGCGCAGACGCCCCAGCGATGCCCATGAATCTCTGTTCTACATCATGCTCGTCCAAATAGCCCCCTCGGGTCACCCGGTGGTCCCAGCTGTGGGTCCTTGGTTGGCTCCTGGGGGTCACTCCCAACCCTGCTGCAGTGTTTCAGCTGCTGCCTGTGGGGGGGGACAATGTGGCTCCTTGACGTTCGGGCTCCCCCCGCAGACCTGCCCTGTTCCCTGTGCAGAAGGGCCTGGGCGAGTCCTCACTCCCCCCGGGAACCTTTTGGAAATAACCGATGGACCCCGAAAATGGGCAGATGCCAGGTGAAAGCTGCTGCCCTGGAGCCCTGTTTGGGGACAAGGAGGTTGCTCCTGGTGGGGCAGATCGCAGCTAAGAGCTGGGCTGTCACCATCATAGAACGGTTCAGGTTGGAAGGGACCTTAAAGCTTGCCCAGTGCCACCCCCTGCCCTGGGCAGGGACACCTCCCACCAGCCCAGGTTGCTCCAAGCCCTGTCCAACCTGGCCTTGAACCCTTCCAGGGATGGGGCAGCCACAGCTTCTCTGGGCAACCTGGGCCAGGGACTCACCCCCCTCACAGCCAAGAATCATCCATCCCTGTGTCCCCTCCCCATCGGCCAACAGTCCTTTTGCTTCGATTCCTGGCATCAGTGCAGGCATGGATGGGGTTGCACACCGTGTGTGCGTGCATGGGGGGGCTGGATAGGGCCGTCCCCCTCCCAGGGTGCCCTCCCCGCATCAGAGCAGAATAACAACGAGAACCTCTCCGGCTGTAAACAAAATCACTGCAACAGCCCAGCCTCTCCACAGGAGACAGCGCTCTGGGCATGATCCCGTGAGCATCTGAATCCATGGGAATATCGCCACTTATTTTAATGGCAGGAAGGCAGCCAGCCAGCTTTCCAGGGGAGTGCGTCTCGCCGGAGAGCGCGCAGCTCCTTCAGAGGCCTGGCCAGGGCGCTGAGCTGGGAGCCGGGCAGCCCTGAGCGTTTCTGGAAAACCAGTTCGTTTGCAGCTTCCGAAACAGGATCTGGGCGCCAGGGCTGCGACGGCAGAGCCCAGCCCTTCTCATCGGCACCCTCCCTGCCCGGGACCTGGCTCATCCTGCACCAGGGCTGGTATTTCGCTATTCCAAGCAAGGACAAATCAACCCTTAGGGAAAGATGAGGCTGGAAATGCATGTTGGAAGGGCTGCGCTTTGCTTTTTGGTGCTTGGAGGGGCAGGTGGAGCTGCAGAGCGCCCTCCCCACAGCCAGGTTCCCCCCCCACCCCGGGGTCCCCGCATGGTCTGGATGCTCTCACAGCCCCGGCGTGCCGGCAGGTGTACTCCCTCATCACTCCGGTGACCGATTATCTCGCAGTCATTACCGTGATGGATTGGAGCAGTTAATGTGTCAATGGCCATTACTAGGGGGCTGTGTTTTCTCTGGATTAATGAATCAACACACCACCACGGGCTCCTGGGAGCTGCCGGGGCCTGAGGGGGGGGGTGGGGGGTGGTTTGATAGCAAAAGGAGGTGATGCATGAGCTCTGAGGGGGGTGTCAGCATCCTTTTATGGGAGGCTGAAGAGAAGGGCGATGGCTTGGGGTGACGAGCCTCATCGCGGCCCCGGGGAGCTGCTCCCACCATGGGGAAGGGAAATTTGGGGCTGGCTGTTAGCGCACGCAGTGGGAGCTGCCTCTCAGTAGGCGGGTGTGGGGGGACCCTTCCTAACCCCCGCCATGCACTGTGCTCCTTGTTGGGTCTTGCAGGGCTTGGCAAAGGCGGGTGCGTTTGCACCCATGGGTGCTGTCGTGGGCCTTCGCTTCTGCAAATGCTGAAATTAGAGGATGTGACCTGCGGGAATCGTGGGGTCTGGAGGCCCCGATGCCTCTCGGTCCTGCTGCTGAGTTCATGGCCGCGATGATGGCTGCAGGTGATGGGAAGGGAGACAAGGACAAGTACGAGCGAAATATGTCTGGATGCTAAGGACCGGGAGGGGAGAGGTGCTGGGGGCAGCAGGGCGGGAGAGGGGCCATGTCCACCCCACTTCCCACCAGCCGGGGCTTTTGCTCCCCTTCGTGCCCGGCGCTGCTCAGCGGAGGGGGCTTGTGGGGCTGCAGCCGTTTCCCCCGTCGCTGGGAGCCGGGGTGGGGGGCAGCCGGGGGCAGATGCGGGGGTCCCCCCGCCGCGTCCCCGCCGCGGTGCGCTAGTGCTTTAAAAGGCTGGCAAAGCCGGCGGCGGGCTTCCCAGCGCTTCTTCATGCAAAACTTCCCCGGCCCCGGCCCTCCTCCTCTTCCTCCTCCTTCTCCCCCTCCTCCTCCTCCACCTCCTCCTCCTCGTCGCGGCTGCGGTGCGGGTCCCGCCCGGCTGCGGCTCGCTCGGCTCCCCGGGCCGGGGCCGGGGCTGGAGGCCGGGGGGTGGTGGCAGGCGGGCTGCCCCCGCCGCATGCCGCAGGGCCCCCCCGGGGTTCCGGCGCCCCGCCGGGGCCGGAGGCGGATCTCGGTACCGGGCTGCGGCCGGAGACGAGGTCGGCGGCGCCGCCAACTTCGCGCTGCCCGCGGGTAAGTGCGGGGCGGCGCGGGAGGGGCGCGGAGCATCCCCGGGGCGCCCGGTCCCCCCAAAACCTTCCCGGAGGAGCTGGGGTGCCCCTTCCTCCCCCTCCCTGCAGCCCCGCTGCTCCCCCTCTTTCCCTCCGCAAAGCTCCAGCAAATTTTCTGCCTTTTCTTCTTTTTTTTTTTTTTTAAGGGGGGGGCTGCGACAGCGACGGCTGCAGCAGGGACCCCCCCCCCCCGGCTGCCCCCCACCCTTCCGCGGCAGCTCCCCAGCTCCCCCCTCTTCCGCTCGTTGCATTATTCACAGTTGTGGGGCTGCGGAGCGCTGCCCCTCACCTCCCCGCTGCATCCCGCCGTGGGGGGGGGGGTTCCGGGGGGGACACCCCCTGCCCCAGTCCCCAGGCTTTGCCACCTTTGTCCCTAGAGGAGCCCATGGCCCCGGCGTGGGCTGCGGGAGGGCAGCTGGGGGGCTCGTCGGACTGGGGAGGGACTTGGGGCAGGAGGCACCGGGCAGGGGCTGGTGTCCGTGGCCGAGCCGCAGGCGGGTGGTTGCCCTGGACTCGCCTCGCCGCAGCGGGCAGGGCCCGCAGAGCCCGCCGCAGGGCAGGGCAGGGGGAGAGAGAGCAGGGGCTTCGCCCGGGACGGCGGGGAAGGGGCTGCCCCTTCGAGCTCGGAGGGGTTTTGGGGGGTAAGACCCTTCCCCGAAGCCCCGGAGGGGGTTGTTTTCCTCTCCGGCTCCTCAGCGCTTTTTGGGAGAGCGGATCCGTGTGGCTTCGGGAGCCGCCGGGGAAGTTGGCAGCCGTGGGAAAAAAACGGAGAACTCTCCCACCGTCTGCCCAGGTGCAGCTCTGCTGCCTTCCTCCTCCTCTTCCTCCTCCTCCTCCTCCTCCTCCTCCCGGTGTGATGAGTTTGCCATACACTGCCAGCCAGGTTATTTTTCTCTGGGCTGCTTCGGGCTTTGGAGGGGGATGCCCGCTGCCTTCAGCGGCGGCTGCGACTGAGATGCTGCGGAGTGAGTCATTGCCATCGCCGCTGCCGCCGGGTGACCTGTGGCTTGGGGCTTGACAGAGGGATGGCACGAAGCTGGGCTGGGGTGACCAAAGCCAGGCTGGGGTGACCGGAGCAGCTCACCGGCACTGCCTGCTCACCCGAGGCAGGGCCCGGGGAGGGAGGGAACTGAGCCGATCTGTTGAATGCAGCGAGGAGCTCGTGAAAATGCCAAGAGAAGTGCCAAAAGAAAAAGCTCATTTCCTTCCCTCCCTCCTCTCTCTATAAGCCAGGCTTTATCTGCACCAGGGCAGCAGGCAGGGAGTGCGGGGGGATGTGCTGGGCATGGCTTTGGCTGGCGGGAGAGCCAGGGCGAGACCCCCCCCCCCCCCCCCCCCCCCCTCCCTGTATCCTGCTGCCTTCATGCTGAGAGCTGCCGTCCGATGGGATGTGCAGAAATCCCGGCTGCTTTTGGCCAGCCTGGCCGAGCTGGAGGGATGCAGCGCCAGGGGCTGTGGTGAGGGTGGTCCATCTTTGCGAGGGCTGTGGGTCCCCGTGGGCAGTAGCGGGCTCCAGCTGCCCCAATCTGGGGGGGGCACAGGCAAGCCTGTTTTGGGGAGGGCAGCAGGTGCCAGGCTGGTGGTGCTGAGCTGCACCCCGTGGTGTCGAGGCAGCGAAGGGAGAGTTTCAAGGGGATTTTTCAGCGGGAAGCGAAGCTTGGGTGCAGCCGTGGTCCGGCCCCGCATCCAGGTGGCCAGCGTCGCCCTGCGGAGGAGCCCGCCGGCTCCCTGAAAAACGGCGTCACGTGCTTCAACTTTGGCATCAGGCAGGAGGAGGATGGATTTGTCAGCTCAGCCACCCCCTTCCAGCTCTTCCCAGAAAGGCAACGGCTTGAAGATGTGGCAGGTCCTAATTATAACATAGCCGAACCCGCTCCTGCCGCCCTCCCCGGCTTCGCGCCCGCTGCGGGCACCATCTCATCCTCTCGGGCTTTGTGTCTAATGGAGGGGTTTCCTCTGTGGGGTGGTCCGGTTCCCCGTGCCCCTGTGCTGCGGATGGCCCTGCACAAAGCCTGGCTCAGGACGGGGGTCTCTGCCCCCCCCAGGGTTTTCCCAGGCTGGGTACGGGCAGGGGCTCGTGCTGCCAGACCCCGGTCTTGGGGTGTAGGTGTGATGGGGAGCAGAAACGCCGGGCAGTGCCGCAGGCGCCGCCAGGGACTGGCGGTCAGGCTGTGCTCTTCCTCCGAGCCAGCGCCGTCCCAATTTGCAGAAGGTGATCAAAAATTAATTGCGGGATTTTGCTGCACGTGGCAGGAGCGGGGATGAGCGCCGGCTCCTTCCCTCCCTCCGGCCTCTCCCGGCTGGAGCTCTGTGCCTTGGCTGCTGGCAGAGACCCCGCGCCGCCTCCCGCAAGGTGAGCCCCTGCCATCTCCGCTTGTTCCGCGGCTGGATCCTGCTCGCCTTCCCCTTGCCATGCCATCAAATCCTTCAAAGTGAGGGATTAGCGCTGGCCTGCTTGGCAGCGGGGAGGGGGGGGAAGGAGAGAGAGCTTGCCTGCAGTTAAGGAGAGAGAGAGATATATATATATAACATGATAAATATTGCCTGGGTCTGATCCACGCCCAGTGGGAGCCTTTTTCTTCCGACTTCGGCATCCTTCGGGGGATGCTCCGGAGCAGAGAGGAGGGTGGTGGTACCCGGCTTTCCCCCCCGTGGGGCTCTGAGCTGGGTGTTGGCAGGACCCCATTGCAGAGAGGTCGAGTCGGGACCCCGGCGATGGGCTTGGGCTTATGCAAGTGTTGCGATAGCGGTTTGTGCATCGATCGAGGGATTGCTGGTGGTGGGGGGAGCTGCGTCTTGGAGCACGTCGGGTGGATTTTGATGGCAAAATCTGGGGTCTCTGCTTGCCGCTGCCTGCTGAGCCGTGGCCTTGCTTTTCCTCCGAGCGAGCGCTGGGGTACTTGACCTGAATACTTAAGGTTTTGTCTGTCGAGAGACAACTTAACCTGGCGTTCCTTCCCTCCGTGTCTAAATTCTGCTGTACTTCATGGAGCTTTTGCAATTAAAAAAAAAAAAAACAACCCAGGAGCTGAAGCGAAGTTCCCTGAAATCGCTTGCAAGCGGGGAAGAGCGAGCGTGCGCTAATTGGGTTATTGTGCTGCGTGCCGGCTGGCCCCGCTTGCCGAAGGAATAGCAGGTGGGGAAAGAAACGGCCTTGATTTTCAAAAAAGATGCCGTCGAGCTCGCGGCAGCCAGCGTGGCAGAAGCCGGCACAGCCCTCCCAGTGCCGGGGCTGGGCTGGGGAGGTCTCTTTGGTGGTGGGCTGATGGGCGGCCGGCTCCTTGGCAGCCGGGGATGGGGTCGTGCAGGTGAGTGCTGGGCACAGCCTCTCGGCCGCGTATTCCTGCATCTCTTGGACCACCTCCCTGGCTCAGCCTTTGCCTGGCTGATAAAATTTAGTGCAAAACCAGTGAGTGCCCTGGCTCTGAACTGGGAGCCAACAGGTCCTGCACAGCTGAAGGAGCCTGGTCCCGCTGCGGGCAGAGCTCTACGGTCCATGGGAGCAGGGGTGGCTCGGAGAGGGGTGGGATGCTCGGGCCGCCCTGCGATAAGCCCTGGCTGGGATCCGAATAACTCACCTCTCAACTTCGCCCGCTGCCGGTGGTGATAAAGCCGCGGTGATTAGCGTTTAGCCATCGCTTGGGTTGATGGCACACGAGATGTGAACTCGCCTGCCTGCAGCAGCACGGGCTCCGCGGAGCTAATGGCAGTAAAATGACTTGGTTTTGACTGGGAGTCCTGCAGTGAGCGGAGCGAGGGAGAGAAATGGGCCATTTCCTTCCTTATTTATTTATTTCCCCCTCCGAAGGAGCATTTCCATTGCTGCAAAATCCCTGCATCGAGGGGCAGGTCTGGGGAGCTCCAGCGAAGACCCCCCCTGTGCTGTGTGGCAGCGATGGGCCAGGTCTCCTCTGGCCCCAGGGCTCTTGGGCTCGGTCGCTGTGATTTGAGGGTCCCTCTGGGCTGTCTGTTCCCGGAGCTGCGACAGCACCAGGCTGGGAAGGGAAATTTTACAAAAAAACCCCATGCAATGCGTGCAGGGGGGCCTCCAGCTGCCTCTCCTGGGGATGCGCCAGCCCCGGGGAGCGACGGGGAGTGCTTGCCTTGGCCCCAAAGTCCTTGACCCCCACGGCGGGATGGGCTGCCCAGCTCCATGGCTGTGTGTCCCAGCGCCTGTGAGCGTCTCTGGGCTCTGCGGGACGTGGCGAGCCCGGATTATGTCTCGCTGCAGCCCCGGCTGGTGCGGTGCTTGCAGGGACGCGCAGAAGGAGCTGTGGGAGAGTCAAAGCCCAGGATGGTCTCTGCCTCTGGGACACGATCCCTTCTCCAGGCAATGGAGATAGTTTTGCAGCAGGAGCTCTGCCCGGCGCAGCGGAATTTTTAATCAGCGTTTGATTTCTCCTGCCCAGCTGCGCCTTCGCTCTGCCCCATCCAGGGGCCTTCCTGGGTGGTGATGATGGTGATGCTGGTGCTGGCCGGGTGGCTCGGTGGCAGGGCCACCGCTAGAGGGGGGCAAGATGCCACCGTGCAGTACTGGCCCCGTGTCCTGGGGTGCTGGTGACCCGCAGGGCAGGGGCAAAGCCCGGGAGTTGAGCGCTGCCTGTGGCCCCTTTGGCTACCCCTTTCCCAGGGTGGCAGCAACCCCAGCACCTGCTTCTGCAGCTCCTGCCCCTCGTTAGATGGCTCAGGTTGGGCAAAGACCTGTGCCCGGGGTGTGGAGATCTGCTGGGTTAAATTAGTCCTTGCGCCTGCCGTTTTCCAGATGGCGGATCCGGCTGTGGCATGGCCGGGATGAGGGCGGTGGAAAGGCTCATTTCTCACCGATGATGTGCCTGTGGGAAGCGGGAGGAAGCAGCGTTGCTCCTTCCTTTGGAGCTACGAGAAGTGCCGCGCTGGGCGTTTATCCCACCCTGCACCTGACTTGTTGCAAATCCGCAAATATTTCTCCCCCCGGGGCGGTGGTGCCCCCGCGGAGCCGTGAGGATGGGGCAGGAGGGCGGCTCCATCCCCTCGCTGCCTGTAGCGGATGGGTAAGGCTGTTCCCTGCTCCGCCAGCACCTGCTGTCGGCAGGTGTCTCCCTCCAGATGTGCATCTCCCTCCAGATATGCGTCTCCCTCCAGATGTGCGGGACCGGCTTCATGGTGGAAGGGCTGCTCTGGGGAGGTGCAGGAGCTCCCTGGGGATGCAGAGGCTGGTCCCACACCTTGGAGGAAGGATGGGTTTCCCTCCTCCTTGCTCCTGAGCTCTAAGGTCCGGGTTCCTGCCTGCTCGCCCAGCCCCGCACGCTGCTCACCCCGCCGGGTGCATCCCCGACACGGTGGGAGCACGATTTGGGCTGTGTGGGGAGCAGCGGCTTGTGTGCGGGCCGTGGGGATGCTTGGGGCAGGTGGAGAGTGATGGGGAGAAGGAGATGCTCGTCTCCTGCTCCTTCCTGATGAGCGCCCAGGCCTTTTGCAGCACAGGCACATCGGGTAATTCAGGCTGCATCTCCCCTAATGATTCAGCGAGGGATTCAAACCAGCTCCCCGCTCCCCTCCCCATTATTTGCGCTTTCTTCTTGCCTGCCGTGATATTTTTACCTTCAGTTCGTTCAGATTATATGATCAAAGGAGGCACAAAGGGGAGAGAACAGAGAGGAAAAAGCTTAAAAGAAGAAAGGGAGAAGCTGTGGGCTCTGGGGGCACCGCCAGCTCCGTGGGAGCTGCTGTGGGCTCGGAGGATTTTCCTGGGAGCGGGTCCACGTGGTGACCCTTCTCTGATGGGCAGAAATGTTGCGGCTCCTGGGGTAGGATGCGAGAGATGACCTGATTTCAGCTGGTGGGGGTGGGGGGTGCTGCAGTGTTTGAGCATCTCTGGGTCCCCCCATCATCTGCCTCCTCGCCACGGGCAGAGCCTGACGCGCTTCCAGGCTGCAGCAGGAGCCGCTTTCCCCGGCTCCGCTCCCTCTGCCGATGGATGGGATGGCCCTTGCAAAGGAGGAGACGGGACCATGCGGAGGGTTGATCCCTGTCCCTGATCCCCATCCGAGCGGGGCCGCGCTGGTGGAGGCTCTCCCGGCAGTGGGGCGGGTGGGTGTCGTGCCGCAAGCGCTCCCAAGCTCCTGCCTTTTGAAGCAAAGAGCTCGGCACTGGGTAATTCTGGTTGCTTAAAAGCCCCGGCTGTCAGAAATGCTTTGGAGACGGGCCTTCAAGTGGCTCCGACGGGCAGGGATGTGCATAATTTATGGAGGTGAGTTGAGGCAAGGGCCCTCCTGGCTGGGGCGGCTGCGGAGCTGGGAATCTCCTCCATGGTGTAAAGGGGCTCGGCACGGCCGGCTCCGGCGGGCAGCACCCCTCGGGAGCGGCTCAGGATCTGGCCCGGCTCGGATGCCAGGGCTCTGTGCTTGAGCTGAGATTAATTTAAGCTGTTTCTTCGGTCTCGCCGTTGCAGCCCGTCCTGCTTGGGGAATGCATTTGCCTGCTCGGCTCTCCTCTGCTTTTTGGTGCCTTGCATTAATCATGTGCTGCCTTCGCAGCATCCATCATCAGCGGCTGCTTGGAGACAGGAGGGGTGGGATGCAGGGGAGAGCTTTCCAGAGGGGAAACTGAGGCAGGGGCTGGGCTGCTCGGGCAGGGGCAGCTCCGGGGTGTGGGGAGGGGGATGAAGGGCTATCCTAAAGGAATCCTGGAGCACCCTGTGCCCACTCGAGGGGGTCTGTGGTGAAAGCAAAAGAGACAAGGTGAGGGTACAGGGGGTTGTGGGAGGATGGTGATGGGTGAGACCCCCCCGGGCTCTCCCCCAGCTGCGAGCAGGAGGCTCCTGCAAGGGTGCGGGGCCAGGATGGAGGGGCTGGGATGGGCTGAGCCCTCTCTGCCAGCTCCAGTGCTGGCTCTGGGGGAGCCGCCACCTCCGAGAGCCAGTGTGGGCACCGGTGTGCTGGGGCAGCGGGGCAGGATGGCAGTTCGCAAGAGCAGGTGGGGTTTTTCCACCCGGTGAAAGGACCAAATCCCACCTCATGCTGTTCGGTGGTTAATCGGGACCCAAGGGTGCCTCCTCCCCGCGCTGCGCTGCAGGACAGGGCTGCTCTTTGGTTGCTGCTTCTGGGGGAGAGCAGCTGGCGATGCCGAAACGCTCCCCACGGGCCGTGCTTGGTGCCGCGGCTGCCGATACCCCGTGGCTGTTGGGGAGGTGTTGGGATTCGGTCGGGATGCAGCGTGTGTCCGTGGGCACAGCCTGCCGGCATCGCCCAGGCACCGCTCCCAGTGCCTTCCCCACCCGTTTTGCCCCCATTCTCTCCCTCCTTCCTCCCCCGTGGGCACCCAGCTCAGGGTCCGATGGCTTTTGTAGCCCGATGTGCTCGGCGCACAGCTGACCATCCATCCTTGCTGTTTTTAATTTGAGCGGACCCTCGGGTTGCTGGCCTGGGGCAGCCAGAAAGCCAGACTCCCCCCGCGGCTTGGGCAAGCCCTGGGTGCTGTCGGTATGTGCTGCTGGAAGCTGTCCATAACGGATGCTCGCAAGGAAGCAGCTGCTGGTTCAGAAATCAGTGGCCCGAAGGAAAAGCGGCAGGAGCAGCAACGCTTCGGGTAGTGATTCAGATCCGTAATGCCGGGTTTCAGTGGTGCCTGACCGTGTCGGCTCTCGCTTAACACACGGATCAGCTCTGAGCCCGCGTGGTTTGCAGCGCGGTGCTCCAGACGTGGGGGACTCGGGGCAGGCGATTGAAAAACCTGTTGGGAAAGAGCCCCCAGGTCTCCTTCGGCACCTTGTGCCGGGGATGGGGGGCAGCTCGTGGCTCTGACCACCCCCCCCGTGCCTGGCAGACCTGGGAGGAAGCTTGGGAAGATCTTCAGCCTCAGCTGGGGGCAGGAGCTTGTGTCTGGCTGGGCCATTGATGGGAATAAGGAAGGGGCAGGTGGGCGCAGCAGGGGATGCTCAGGAGAGGGGACTTGCTGCTCAGTAGAGGGGCTGTTTAACGAGTAGGTTTCTCCCCAAATCAGCTCAGGGTCTAAATCAAGCTCAGCTTTAAGGTGGCTGCTCGGTTCCCGTGCCCGGCTGTGCTCTGGGGCAGGAGAGATGCTCTAGGGTGGGCAGGGCTGTGGGTGCATACGGGGTTCGATCCCCTCTGAGATTCTGGGGCTTGTCCCACCCTGGAGGCTCTCAAAGAGGGGACAGGTCCCGGGGTCTCCTTCCAGCCCCAAGCTGGCCACCAGCCCGGTCCTCTCCTTGGGGCAGAGCAGGCTGGGGGCCCCTGCACCGGTCTCTCCGCCTGGATGTGGTTTGGGCTGAGCCAAAGCAGCTGGTGGGAATCAGAAATCAAGTGAATCTCAAATATTTTCTTTTTTAAAATAACCCGCAGTGTTAATTTCTGCTGGGCTCCCCGATGAAAGCTCGGAATAGCTGATGTCCTCTTCATCCTCCTGCTTAATTTTCTCTGTCTCTCTCTCCCTCCTGTTCCTCCCCTCCAAAAGGGCTCTGGAGGAAGGACCCGAATCTTTGCTTGGGCTCACGTCTCCGCTGCCGCCTCTTCTCCCTGGTGTAGCCATGCAGATCCCGACACCCTCCCGCAGCCCGGCCGCCTGCTGCTCCCTGGGGGACGGCATCACCGGCGGGAGCCGCTGACAGTGCCGGGAGCCCACCGGGAGCCATGCCGCCCGCCCGTGCCGGCCTCGCTCCCTGACAGCCGCCGGGTTTCGGGCCGCGAGCTCTGCCCCAGCACGGCTTCGGCGATGAGCGGGGCTTATTTTTGCATGGAGCGTCTCTCCTTCTGCCTCCTCCTGAGTGCCTGGAGCTGGGGGTGGGCGCCCGGGGGTGCCGCCAAGCCCAAGGGCCAGGGCTACCCGCACATGAACTCCATCCGCATTGACGGGGACATCACGCTTGGGGGGCTCTTCCCCGTGCACGGCCGGGGCGTGGAGGGCAAAGCCTGCGGGGAGCTGAAGAAGGAGAAGGGCATCCATCGCCTGGAGGCCATGCTCTTCGCCCTGGACCGCATCAACAACGACCCCGACCTGCTCCCCAACATCACGCTGGGCGCCCGCATCCTGGACACGTGCTCGCGGGACACGCACGCCCTGGAGCAGTCGCTGACCTTCGTGCAAGCCCTCATCGAGAAGGACAGCACTGAGGTGCGCTGCGTCAACGGTGGCCCCCCCATCATCACCAAACCCGAGCGGGTGGTCGGCGTCATCGGCGCCTCGGGCAGCTCCGTCTCCATCATGGTGGCCAACATCCTGCGGCTCTTCAAGGTAGGGCTTGGCGAGGGTAAAAATAACCACTGGGCAAAACCACCGCGGGTGTTTTCGTGGTGTTTTTGCAGTTTTTCTCCACGCATGCCTCTTCCTCCATGGCTGGAGGTAGCTGGTGTCTTTAAAACCCTTCTCCTGCCTCCCCCGGGTCCCCAGGGATCCCTTCCTCCATCCCCCTCCGGTGACGACACTTTTAGCAGGAGGATTTTTATCTCTTCTCCCCCAGCTTCATGGCGACGGGGGATGCTGATGCTCCTGGCGTCAGCGGGGCTGTGGGAGGGAGGTCGCCTTGCAGGGGCTGGATGGGGCGGTGGGCTGAGGATGGGTGCGAGGTGGGATAACTGGGGCTGGATGGGACCGTGGGGGGCTCAGCCCACCACCCGTGCCCACGGGGGCCATCTCTGGTGTCGGACCGGGTTGCTCAGGGCTTGATTGTGGTGGATCTTGAAAATCTCTGAGGCTGGAGAGGGTCCAGCATCCCTGGGAGCTCCCCGAGGGTAACTCGCCCCCCTCCCCGCCTGTTACTTGAGGGGGTTTGGCCGGTCTGTGGGAGCGGTGTCACCTGGGGGGTTCATCCTGGGGGGACCCTGCCTGTCCCGCTCGGCACCCTGGGTGTAAGATGCCCTTTTGCCATCATGTAAGACACGCCGGGCATCTCCCTGCCTGTGGCTCTCACCTATAGACTAACGCTCCGAGGTGCCTGCCTGCGAGCGGCTGGGAGTCGGGACCATTCCAATACACCCCACCCTGGCACCAGTTCTGGGGGAGGGCTCGACAGGGGGGTGTGGGTTATACCCCCACAACGTAAGGTCACGCCGGAGCCAAATGGCTGGGCGGCCGCAGGGGTGCTGCGCTCGCTGCTGGGATGGAGGCAGCTGTCGCCGACGGGGGGGCGAGGACGGCTGTGACCACCCAGGGGACATCAGCCAGGCTGGGGACATCGGTCCTGTGCCACCGGCCCTGGGTGCGCAGGGGGGGCCCGGGGCGCTGAGGGCTGCGGTGGGACGAGGGCTGGCTCTCCCTCCCGCTCTCCGTGCCAGCTGCGGGAAGGCTGAGGAGTTTATAATTACTTTCCCCCTCGCTGTGCATTTATTTATCCGCAGCAACGTCCCCGAGCTGTAGAGTGTTTGAACAAGAGCCCCCTCCGCAGCAAATGGCAGGGGGAAATGTAAATACTCCGTGCACCCAGCAGCGCTGGGAGCCCTGTGCTCTTCCCGGAGGGGGGTCCCAGCTCTGCCTCCCCTCCCAGCACCTCGAAACCTCTCGGTTCTGCAGGGCTGATGCCGTTTTCCTTTTTCTCTTTCCCTCCTCCTCTTCCTTCGCCGGCCCGGCACGCTGAGAGCGCCGGGCGCCCTCCTGGGAGGGCTGGAAGCTGTTAGCGAAGACGGTAAAAACAGATTGCTGATGGAGTTTGATTTTTCTGGGTCCCCCTTTTTTTTTTTTTTTTTATAACGTGTTAATGTTCCAGGCGACGAGTGAGAGGGCTATTCAATAATTAAAATAATATAAATTAGAGGGAGCGGGAGGAACTTAAAAGCTATTTGCCGAGACAAAAATGATTGAATGCTTGCCTCGGAGAGGAGGAGGGGGGCAGGCAGCGGGGAAGGAGGCAGGAGGGTGACAGTCGGAGGATGGAGGGTACCTGCATCCTTTCCAGGTTGCTATTATTTTTCTCCCCCTTCTCCTCCAATTTTGATCCTTGGGCAAAGCGGCCGTGACCGGTGCAGGAAGGATGTCACTGGGCTCAGATGCACCCATGCCCCAGCCTTGCACCGGGGGCATGTCTGAAGCCCTGGTTGTCCCCAGGAACTTTAAAATCCGGAGCTGATCTCAGCCTGATGTGAGGGTGAGGAGGCGAGTAGAGGATGGAGACCTTAAACCCCCCCGGGAGGGGAGGATGCGGGTCGAGCTCAACCCTTCCTAGACAGCAGCGAATCCCTGTGCGGGGGTGCGGGGGTGTGAAGGTGGGGGGGTGCAGAGTGGGTGCGCTCCCCGGCGGTCCCAAACGCAGGGACACCATTCCCACGGGACGTGGGGGTCTCGCCCCACCTCGCTGGGCACAGCCGTGTTCCTGCAGGAGCCCGGGGAGGGGGGGCCCTCTTCCCCCCACCCCCCCGCCTCCGCTACGCCACGACCTGAGAGCTGCTGCTGGTCTTTGTTATTCAAATAGTGGGTTTATGGCAGGGACATGCTTAAAATGAAAATAAGGCAACTTCCATTTCACGCCGCCGCTGACCTTTAAGCGGGTGACTCCGCTCTGAGGTTCAGCAAAGCGTTTGCCTTCCCCGGGCGCCGCTGTGCGGGCGGTTGCCTTTGCCCGTTCCTGGTGGAATGGTGCTTGCTGGAATTCTGGCTCCGGCCATGGCATCGTGGCACCAAGCAGGTATCACTCAAGTCCCCCTCGGCGCCTGCGCTGGGACCCCTTGGTGTCCCCCTGGCGAAGGGACGCGGGGGTAAAGTGCTGGGAGCCGAACGGGGGCACCCATCCCCACGCTGGGGGAAGCACCGGGGGCACCTGTCCTGGATGGGGCTCGGTGCCCCCCTCCCTCCCCGCAGGCAGCTGGTGGGGGAAGCGTGTGTGTGGGGGGCATTTTAAATGCCCTGTAAGTCCATTGATTTTTAAATCGCTGAAGTGGTTCTCCAGGAGGGTTGCAGCGCATCCAGCGAGCGGCACTGGCACGAAATCAATTAGAAAGTCCAACAAGGCGAGGAGCAAACAGCTCTCCCGCTACCTCCCCCCTCCACCCCCCCGCTCTCCCCAGCGCCCGGGTGTGCGCTCACAGCCCTGCGCTCCCCGGGACGCACGGAGGAGCCCTCCCCTCCCTTCGCTTTTCACCCAGGGCTCCCCTCGCCCTGCCCCGGCAGCCGGAGGTGGGTCGCAGCAGGTCTGCATCCCTCCCTGCAGCTGCTGCAGAGCCCTCGCTGGGAGGGGGTCACAGCAGTTTCCCCCCCACAGTTTATCCCCGGGAGCTTGGAGCAGCCCCATCTCTACCTCTGACCATACGCGTGGCGGAGGTCGCTGTTCCTGCCCTGGAGTGATGCTGTGTCCCCTTCCCTGGGGTGATGCTGTGTGTCCCCCCCTGTGGTCCCTCTCCCCATCCCACACTCCTCTCCCTGCTCCATCCCCGCTCCCCTCCCGCACAGCCCACCGTTCCCCCCCCCCCAGCAGCAGCAGTGAGCCCAGCCCCTCCCTGCCAGGGGTTTTGTCGCTCCCGCGCTGCATAAATAAATAACGTGTCCTTCGTTAGATGCCACTGCCTAATTAAAGCTGTACATCAGCGGAACAACTTGCAGATGCGGCATCCTCTGTCCAAGCTGGTTTCATCACTCCTCGTAGCTCTGCCTGCAGAAAAACCTTCCCCCAAATCCCTGGTCTCGGCTCCGTGTGATAGCATCTCTCTGGCATCACTGCCAGAGCTTTCTGGCACGCTCCAGCTCCTTCCCACCCCTCTCCGCCAGCTTTCCAGCCCCAGCTCTACCCACTTTCTCCTGAACCACCGCAGTGATGATGGAGTGAAAGGAACCGGGTCTGTCCCCTGCAAATGCGATCCCCAAAAAGCCACGTCAGGGGCTGGGGCGCATTTTTCAACCCCATCCAGGAAAAGCTGGGACATGATGAAGCCCAAGCGCTCCGTCGGGGTGAGGAGCATCCCTGGTGAGAGGACGGACTCCACGCAGGCCGCACACTTTGAGGCGCTTGTTTTCTTCGTGGCAGCGAGTGCGGCAGCTCTTTTTTAGCGCAGGGGTGTTGTACAGCATGACTAATTCACCTAATGGAGGACGATGCCCGTTGCCTGCGTGGCGGGAGCCGGGGGTGCTCAGCACCTGCAGGCACGCAAGGGTTTGCTGCCTGGGGCTGGGTTGCTGCAGCCGGGAGGGCACAGAGCCGGATCAGACCCCTGGTGTGACCCCCCCCACAGGCTTGCATCTGCTCCCCACCATGGGGGGACGCCCCGAGGCTTTGGGGGGCGGTGGGACGGGGGGGATGCTTCATCGGGCACCGCGCTTCCCCACTTAGTGGGTAGATAACCTTCATGAAGCCGGGAAGGTGGAAATCGGCCGAGGGACGCTCTGATTAATCACCCGCTCCTGCCACTTCATTTCCTTGGTCTTCACTGGGTTTATTAAAACAAATTGCAGCTGCCTGGTTCCCCCGGGCTGCCCCGGCCCCGCAGCCCCCGGCTGTGGTGGTTCCCCCCTCGGTGCCTGGGCACGGCGTGGTGAGGAGGAGCAGGAGGCCGAAGGCAGGGGGTATGGCATGTCCGGCGAGGAGCATGCCGAAGGGCAGCATCCACAGCTCTCTGTATCCCATGCTTAGCTCTCAGCCGGGATGGGAGATGTTTTTTTGGGAAAAAGGGCTGCAACCACCCTCCGGCACCACTGGAGTTTTCCACTGGAGCTGCCTCCCCGGCGTGGGAAGCTGGGTCCGTGAGCAATAAGGAAAAAGTTTTTTTTTCCTCATCTCTGCTTTTACATCCTCCAGCCCCCCTGGATGAGCATCTCCTTTCGGCATAAGCCCGTGCCAGGGCTGGCCGGGAGAACCTCCCGCAGCTGCCGCTTCCCGGCGCTTTATTTCTTGACAAGAGCCAGATTTATTGGAGGGACCGAGCAGGTGGTGCCTGGCCGGCGTCAGCCCCAGCGTAGGAGCTGCCTGATTTACACGCTCGGTTTAACAGGTTGTGGCAAAGGAGCGGGCGGGTCGGGGAGTCCATTGCTCCCTGCCCCAAGCTCTGTCCCCTCGAGCGTGGCTGTCGTGTGTCACCCCGGAGCGGCGGCCTTTTGGTGGCACCGGAGCTGGGAAATGGAGGAATTTGTTATCAGTTCCACGTCGTGTCGGAGCATCGCGATGCCCGAGCGATTTGTCTCCCCTGTGCAGTAGGAGCATTTCCCCCCCCCCATTTTCACCTGGGGAAACTGAGGCACAGAGAGCCGCTGAGCAGCCCAGTGTCTCATCTCCCGGGTGTGGGTTCTTTATTGCTCTCCGAGGAGATGCCGAGGGCTGGATCCTCTCTTGGCACCGGGGCTGATCCTGCCCCCTGGGGAAGGGGCAGCGGGACGGGGGGGGGGGGCTGCAGCTCGCTCTGCTCCGATGACAAGGTGTGACCACCCCCGCTCAGCCCCTCGCTCCTCCAGCCCCTGCGGTGCTTTACGCTCTCCCTAATTAAAAGCTGCCGTCCAAATGGCTCGATGATGGAAATTCTAATTAAATCAATTCCATCTTGTTGGTGAACCAGAGGTTTGCATAAGATATGCATGAAATTAATAATTATGGTTAGGGAATTAGCTGCTCCCGACCCTGTTTCTGGCAGGGGGGGGTCGGTGCCGCAGCCCCTTCTCATGGGGATGCTCCCGACCGGCGTCTGTGGCTCTGGCTGTGCAATGGCCTGTGTGTTTTTCGGCTCCTTCTCCCCCTGACTCCTCAGGCTGATGTTCAGATCGATGGTTTAAGTTGGAGCATCGCAGCCCCGCAAACCTCGGCTGGGGCTGTGCCGAAATCACCACTTTTTGCCCAATTGTCTCCAGTCTGGAGGGATTTCTGTCTGCCACCAGTAGAGAAAATGCCGTACCAGCTCATAAGCTGGCAGTAATGAAATGGGTACGGGATCAAGGTGTGTTTGTGGTGCATTTGAGGTTGATCACACCAGTCCGTTGACCCAGGGGCTGGCGGGGGGGAGCAGGATGACACCCCCAGCCCCGGCTCCTGCCGGCTCTCTCTCCCTGAGGGATGTTTCTCCAAGTTGGGGGTGCTTCTGGATGATCCTGACTCTCTTCGTTCAGAAAAAGGGAGGAAGGAGTTTTCACCCGCTGCCCTGGGGTTACTCCCCACTCTTGATGGGACAAGGAAGCCTTGGGGTGCAGGAGAGCTGGTCCTGCTGATTTTTCCCCCCGGTATTTATCCCGGGCTGGAGGTGAGGCAGGCAAGGTGCTGCCGGTGCCCAAATACGCAGCTGAATTAAGTTTCCAGCTTCCCCTCCCCACTGCATCCTCCTTCTTTCTAAGAACCTTGAATTCCCTGCCTGCATTCTGCTTTTATGGACCTAAAAGGACTTTTGTCTTTTATCTGAGAAAATAGCTGGTGCCAGGAGTTGGGCTATTGTAGACCAGGAGATCAAAAAGGCAGAGGGGGAAAAAGGCAGAAGAAGTCTATGGAACGGTCATTTGGGAACTGGTATTTTATTTTCGCTTCCATCCAAGGCAGAGGAGCGAAAGAGAAAAGCTCTTTCCGTTTGTTTATTAAAATGCAGCTTCCAGCTCATAACCTGTAGATCAACAGGTATTTTCTAGGCTTTGTTTTTCCAGCAGGGCTACGAGCAGGATGGGCAGCCGGGGGTTAGGGATGCTTGGTGGCACGGGGGAACAGCTGTGAAATCTCCATCAGGGAGGAGGCAGGGATCTGTTTAAACTAAAGCACTTGGCAAAGAGAAAAATCATTGGGAAAGGGTCTTCTGGAAAGGCAGGGTTGCATCCTTGCCCCTAAATCTCCTTTGGCATGGGCACCGCTGCTTCCCAGCACCCTCGTTGCATGGGCACGCTGCATCCCGTCGCCTCCATGCCAACCGCCTGTGTCCATCCTTTGGAGGCAGGGATCTGTTTAAACTAAAGCACTTGGCAAAGAGAAAAATCATTGGGAAAGGGTCTTCTGGAAAGGCAGGGTTGCATCCTTGCCCCTAAATCTCCTTTGGCGTGGGCACCGCTGCTTCCAGCACCCTCGTTGCATGGGCACGCTGCATCCCGTCGCCTCCATGCCAACCGCCTGTGTCCATCCTTTGGAGGCAGGGATCTGTTTAAACTAAAGCACTTGGCAAAGAGAAAAATCATTGGGAAAGGGTCTTCTGGAAAGGCAGGGTTGCATCCTTGCCCCTAAATCTCCTTTGGCGTGGGCACTGCTGCTTCCCAGCGCCCTCGTCGCATGGGCACGCTGCATTCCGTCACCTCCATGCCAGCCCCCTGTGTCCATCCTTTGGAGGCAGGGATCGGTTTAAACTAAAGCACTTGGCAAAGAGAAAAATCATTGGGAAAGGGTCTTCTGGAAAGGCAGGGTTGCATCCTTGCCCCTAAATCTCCTTTGGCGTGGGCACTGCTGCTTTCCGCGCCCTCGTCGCATGGGCACGCTGCATCCCATCACCTCCATGCCAACCGCCTGTGTCCATCCTTTGGGCAAGCGCTGCTGCAGGCAAGGCAAGGAGGGAGAGTGGGCACGGAGCAGCCCCCCTGCCCCGTTTCCCCCCCCAGGGTGAACGATTGCCAGCCCAGCGCCTTGCCTGCTGAGCAGAATTTTAATTGAGTCTCACGCACCGGCTCCCGGTCACAGATACCCAACGAGCAGATCGCGGCCCCTCGGGAAGGAGCACAAAGCAGATCATCACAGAGAGTAATCCTATTTGCGCCTTGATAAAGATTCCTTCCTTTCCCACTCCTTCTCCATCTCTCCCTTTTTTTCATCTTATATTTTGCAGGTAGGTGGAAGGGCGGCTGCTCCTTTCCAGGGGCCTTTTAGCATTCAGGTGGAGTTGTGGGTTTATAACACCGGTATCACATTTAATAGTGCACGAGAGAGAGGGGAGTGGAAGAGGGGAAAATAATGGAGAAACAAAGGAGAAACTGTGAGATGCAGCCTGGGAGCAGGAGCGGAGGAGGATGAAATGGGTCGTGGGGGCTGGAGGCCAGGGAGGATCCGGGGTGGCTCCGGTGCAAGTGTCCCCATCCTTGGGGTGCCGCTGCCCAGCCGGGCTCCCAGCAAGGGGGCTTGATCTTAGAACACAAACTGGGCTTCCCACAGCCCCCAAACCTCTCCCTGGCCTCTCCAAGCCCACCCAGGTGTCTCTGCTGCTGGGAATTGGCTAATTGCTTAATGGGGAGTGGTGATGGGGGAGACTAAAGACAGCCTGAGCTGATTTGGGCATCCGGCAGCACCCAGGTATCTGCTGAGCCCGGGCGATTACTGGGATCCAGTGCAGTCCCTGTGGCTCTGGCAGCGTTTGCGCTCCTGCAAACTGCGATTACTGAATTATTCCTAAACTGGATTAGAGGGAGCAGGAGAGGTGGAAAGTCCTCTAAGAGCTGGGGATGGCTGCCGCGTGCCCCCAAGGCACGGGGTGGTTTGGGATGGGCGATGCCCTGGGCTGTTTCTCCTCCCTTTGCTCTGTCCTGGCAGCAAAGCAGCATCTGCGTTCAGTTTTGGGCCCCTCACTACAAGAAGGACACCGAGGTGTTGGAGTGTGTCCAGAGAAGGGCTACAAAGCTGGTGAGGGGTCTGGAGGACAAACTTTCTGAGGAATGACTGAGGGAACTGGGGTTGTTCAGCCTGGAGAAGAGGAGGCTGAGGGGAGACCTCATCACCCTCTACAACTACCTGAAAGGAGGGTGTAGAGAGATGGGGGCTGACCTCTTCTCCCTGGGGACAAGTGATAGGACGAGAGGAAACGGGTTCAAGTTATGTCAGGGGAGGTTTAGATTGGATATTAGGAAACATTTTTTCACTGAAAGGGTTATTAAACATTGGAACAGGCTGCCCAGGGAGGTGGTGGATTCACCATCCCTGGAGGTGTTTAAAAAAAGGGTAGATGTGGTACTTAGGGACATGGTTTAGAAGTGGTTTTTGTCAGGGCAGGTTAATGGTTGGACTTGATGATCTTAAAGGTCCCTTCCAACCTCAGCAATTCTATGATTCTGTGATCTGTGGGACGGCGAGAGGGTGGCCGGACCCTTCCCTGGGCCACAGCCCGGCTCCAGGTGGGGTGTCGCTGTCTCTGCAGCGCTGCTGCCCTGTAGCTCCAGCCCCTGCCATTATATCACTGCTGAATTTCAAACTTTGCCCAGGTTTTGGGAGAGCTCTGCCAGCCCTTTTGACGTGCCGGGCTGCCCCTGGGACAGGCACCCGCTCGGGTGTGGGACGCGGGGATGATGGATGGGGCTGTCTGGGTGTTGGGTGTGTGTTTGGCAGGGAGCTTCAGGTGGGTGGGGAGAACCTGGGCTTGATAATTTAATAAGCCTTTTCCATCTTTAAGATAAATTAACATCAGTGGTGTGTTTTGGAGGTGTAAAGTGCTATGTAAGTGTTAAGCATTGTGTGATCCCATGGTGCTAAATCATTCTAGTGTACCATGCGAGGTGCGGCAGCTCTGGTTAATTTAAAGGGCTTATTTATGGCTTGGGTGGACAGGACCTGGTGGGGTGAGGTTGGATCTGTCCTTCCAGGGGCAGGAAGTCAAAGGGAGACCTTAGCAATGCTGTCGAGGGCAGAAGTAAGGTTTTCTCTTTGGCCTCTCCCATGATGGGCACATCCAACGCTCTGTAAACCCTTCTGGGGTCCTGCTGGGTGTCCCTAAGCTTCAGGTGGTCCTAAGTCCACCAAGGGCTGAGTCACCAGATCAAAGCCTTTGGGTTTCCACCAAGTGGAGCCGATGACCCTCTGCTTCATGGTCTCCCCTCCATGAGTTGCTGGTCCTGGGTGCTGTGGAGCATCCCATGTCTGTCTGGTGGCTCATGCTCCCACCTGACCCATGGTCTTCCTTGATTCCCACCTCCCTCTCCTCCAGAGCAGGGCTTTGGGAGCATGGGCAAGGCGAGGGCATTGCGGTGGGGTGGAGATCACCTCTTTCTCCTGATGCTTCGTCTTTCCCCCCTCCATCCCAGATCCCCCAGATCAGCTATGCCTCCACTGCACCGGACCTGAGTGACAACAGCCGCTATGACTTCTTCTCCCGCGTTGTCCCATCTGACACCTACCAGGCCCAAGCCATGGTGGACATCGTCAAAGCCCTCAAGTGGAACTACGTCTCCACCTTGGCCTCCGAGGGCAGCTATGGTGAAAGCGGCGTGGAGGCCTTCATCCAGAAGTCCAGGGAAGATGGTGAGTGGGTTTCTCCTGGGATGGAAGCTCGACGTGGGCTTTGGAGCAGCTGGGGCTGGAGGAGAAAAGGCGATGGATGGGGATGGAGGGATGAGTCTGGTTGGACTTCTTGGCCTGAGCTGGGATGATGGTGCATGAGCAGGGGTGATGGCACGGTTTGGACGATGGTGCTGGGGTGGTGCGGGTTTTAGGGCTGCCCTGCTGATTGCAAGGACAACGTGGTGTCCAGCAAGGATCCAGGCTCTCCAGCAAGGATTGGGACCCGCAATCCCAAGCTGCCTCTGCTTTCCAGGGCAGGCTGCTTTATTGCTGCCAGCTCCTTTCAGAAAGCATCTCAAGATCCCGCTCCCTGCTCTGCAGGAGACCTTGGATGGCTGCTGAGCCATCTAACCCCTCCCTCCGCTGCTGAGCCACGGCGTTGGGCGCGTTCCAGAAGAAAAGACTTTTACAAATACTCCCAGGTTTTAGCAGAAAATAAAGTTGGCACCAACGTGCGCTTTGCCCAATTTTAGTGGAATTATCCCCGAGGGCAGGTGCTTTAACATGTCTATAGGCTTTGGACAGGCAGAAAGTCCCTGCTCAGCAAAACTCTTTGGGAGGATTTGTCTGGAGCCAGAAAACGTTTTGCTGACAGGAGCGCTGGGATGCTTAGCGGGGATTATCAGCTGCGGGAGCTGCGGAGGAGCTCGTGGGTACCCGCTGGTGGCCGAGCATCGATCCTGGGACCGGCTGGGATGGTGAGGACCCCTGGATATTGCTGTCATGGGTGCTGTTACCATGAGCCCAGGGCTGCCCCAACACCCTGCGGCAGAACACTGGGGTCCCTCCTCGCTCCGGCATTGCTTCGCCTCCGCAGCATCGCATGCACGGGGCGAGACGGGAGCTAAAGAGTGTTTTCTGAGGCAGTTAAAACCCTGCAGTGCGCAGGCTGCTGCCTATTACTGGCTTAACTGTATCTGAATGGCACATTAAGTTCTGGCAAAATCGGTGGGACACCAGCCGATCTGGAGCTAGTCAAACTGTGTTATGGCCTTATAAATGGATAAAAGGAATAAAAACTTCTAGGTGACGAGCTCCTAATCAAAGCCCTATAAATAGGAACAGCGTTAATTCTGTCTCGCGCGCGCGCCCTGGCACTGGGAACCGGCTGTGCTTTTAATATGCGGAGAAACCCATCTGGGGATTCAACCTGGAATCTGCTCTTCAGGATTTTAACTTGAAAAGCAGAATATTTTCATGGGGCTGTGGTTTTTTGCAAGGAGGAGTGCGTGAGGATGCTTCGGAGTAGGCGGGTGCGATGCTTGTTGTACGGCGGGGCGTGGGACGTGCTGCCTGTGCGCCCCGTGATGGGGATGCGGGTGTGAGCAGCGCCGGGGTTGTGTCTGCATGTGACAGGTGGGATGGCGAGGGGCTGCAGGGGACACAGGGGGCTGGAGGCAGGGAAGGTGCCGTTGGGTGCCTGGCAGGTGTGGGGGAGCTGGATGGGGTACCCCATGGGATGGGGTATCCCACAGGATGGGATGCCCTGTAAGATGGGGTACCCCTCAGGATGGGATGGCCTGTGAGATGGGGTACACCTCAGGATGGGGTACTCTATGGGATGGGATGCCCTGTGAGATGGGGTACCGCACAGGATGGGATGCCCTGTGAGATGGGATGCCCCATGGGATGGGGTACCCCTCGGGATGGGATGCCCTGTGAGATGGGGTACCGCTTGGGATGGGATGCTGTGTAAGGTGGGGTGCCCCTTGGGATGGGATGCCCTGTGAGATGGGATACCCCATGGGATGGGGTACCCCTCGGGATGGGATGCCCTGTGAGATGGGGTACCGCTTGGGATGGGATGCTGTGTAAGGTGGGGTACCACACGGGATGGGATGCCCCTTGGGATAGGGTACCCCTTGGGATGGGATGCTCCGTGAGATGGGATGCCCCATGGGATGGGGTACCCCTTGGGATAGGATGCCCTGTGAGATGGGATGCCGTGTAAGATGCCGTACCACACAGGATGGGGTACCCCTTGGGATGGGATGCCCTGTGAGATGGGGTACCCCTCAGGATGGGGTGCCCCATGGAAGGTCTGTGAGCAAAGGTCTGAGTTTATGGCTCTGTTAACGGCTTCGCCACTAACCCGACTGGGGTTTGTGAATGCTAACAGCAGCCCCATCTGGCTAGCGGTGATAATGAGATTCTCATCTGAATACAGGAGGAATAAGGGAAAGCAGCCTTTTGTGGGGGCAGAGGGGCATTTTTTGCATTATCTCAAGTGTTTTTCCACCCCAAAAAGGGAGCTTCCTTGCCTGCTTTGGGCCGGCAGGTCCTGCCCCGCAGGGTGCCCAGGGCAGAGCTGATGGGACAGCTGGGTGACGTGGGGAGGTGACAATAATACTGGGTTAATCAGCTTCGTTAGCCCATGCCTGGCCCTGTTGTGCCCTTACCCTGCAGCAAGCGCGGCCGGAGGATGCTCTGCCACCCCATCCACGGCTGCTGGTCCCCTGGGATCCCGGTGCCGGCGGAGCACATTGATGGCACGGGCACGATTCGAACCCACACTCCTCCTCCATTAAGCACCAGTAAGGAGCGGTTGTCGTGACTGGTGGCCCCACTGCAGCACGAGCGCTTCTTCTTCGAGATACCTGTGGTTACCGCAAATTCCTCTAACCAGATGGTTAATGATATGACGGTGTAATTGCAGAGTAAACGAGTGTACATGGAGTCGAAATGCACGCGTATTAATCTGGGGCTGAGGCAGTCCTGTAATTTGTGTATCCACATAACCCAGCGATTATGTGCATTAGTGATAATTTAGTTATCAAAAAGCATAATTCCACTGTAATTGCGGTATAACGGCGGCGTAAGTGCAACCCGTGCGTTATCAGCAGTAACGCTGCTCCTCTGCTCGCGCTGCGGAATACATTTATTTGCGAGAGCTGCCGTGCATCGGCCCGAGCGCGGGGCCCCGGGGCAGCAGCTCTCCCCGGGGTGCCTGGGTGGGCTCCGAGCTGCTCCCTAAAGCATCACCCCCGGGAGGAGGGAGCGCTGGGGGTCAGCCTCATTCCTTCACCCTTGGAAAGTAGCTCGGCGGGCATGAATAATGGCATGGTTGGACCAACAATGTGCTTTTTCTTTCTTTTTTTTTTTTTATTTCTTTTTCTTTTTTTTTTTTAAATTTTTTTCTTTTTTTAAATTTCTTTTTCTTTTTTCTTTTTTTATTTCTTTTTCTTATTTCTTTTTCTTTTTTTTATTTCTTCTTTTTAACTTCTTTTTCTTTTTTTAACTTCTTTTTCTTTTTTTAACTTCTTTTTCTTTTTTTAACTTCTTTTTCTTTTTTTAACTTCTTTTTCTTTTTTTAACTTCTTTTTCTTTTTTTAACTTCTTTTTCTTCTTTTTTTTATTTCTTTTTCTTTATTTTATTTGAAAATCCCCCCAGCCTTGTCCCCTTTGGTGGCACCTGCAAGGCTGGAAGGAAGAGCCAGGCTGTGCCTGCTTCACCTTTCAGTCTTACCCCCCCCTCCTAAAACCACCAAATACTTTCACACGAGCACAGAGCCGCTGGGAACGGGTGAAGGATCCGTCCCCTTCTTTTTTAGCCCGTTTGTCCACACCTGGCTCTCATTTGCACCCCTCCGGCAGCATTAAAGGCTCCTGTGGTTTATCGCTGCTTCAAGGTGCCTCCAGCCTGAGGGGGGTGTAAAAGGGCTGTCGGTTGACTGAGGATCTGGCCCCCGCATTGGGCTTGCCAGCACTTTACCCGTGATGGTGTATTTATGCTGGGGGAAAGAGCCAGCCGACCCCGGGATCAGGGCGAGCATCTCCCTGCTCTCCTCCGGAACGGCGCTGCGCTTCATTTTTCATGCCAAGCTTGAGTCTGGCGAGTCGGTTTTTATTTCCATCAGGCAATAACGCTCATTGCTGTAGTTAGCAGTTAGCATTCAAGCTGTTTGCTTTCTCGTGCATTATCATCTTGACCTTCAGTTTCAACTCTTAGCGAAGCCTCAAACGTTGAAGCCTTCGCCGTTGCGGCGGAAAGTGGTTCTGCTCAAGGCACGAAGCGACCCCTCCGCCGGCGGTGGGGGGAGAAGGGACTCGCCCTGGGGACAGGTTATTCTTGCAGCCGGGGCTGGCCCTGGGCTACCGAGACAGACTGACCTGGGTGGGCCATTATATCTTATATTATATACTAATGTATCTTACATATATATTATATCTTATTGCAATTACTCTGGCAATTATACTGGTGGCCCCTGGTGATTGTTGGGGGCGGACAGTCCTTATTCACAAGGGTGAAAGGTTTTTGGGCGCCAGCATTGCAAAGATGTTGTGTCTGCAAAGGGTGACTTTTCTTTGACCGTATTTAAGTGTTTGAAGAAGTGCTTCCCCCAAAGCGTCCTGCAAAGGCAGTGGGTGTCAGCTGGTGCCCCCAAGGTGCAAGGCAGTGTCCCCAGTGTCCCCATCTCCTCCGGTACGGCACCTCCCCGTGACCCTGCCCCCTGGCATTGTTTCGGTGGATGGCCCTTTGGCTCTGCATGTGTTGACATCTCCGCTGCCGCCGAGCTCTTGGAGGTGAAGGATTAGATTTATGTTTATGTAATTTAGCTGGTGAGCGCGGCACGTTACGCCGCGCGCCGTAATGTGCAGCGCTCGGTTTTGTGAAGAGGGTAATATTTCCAGCCAAACGCAAGGCTCCTTAGTCATGTGTCTGGATCAATTTTACACTGCCATTTCCCCCCCCCCCCGCCATTGTCTTATCCTTCGCTGAGTTTTCTATATTTTTAGTTAAGAGGCTGATATATATTTGTGATGCATCTGTTCATCCCCGTGTGACATCCCTGGCTGTCTCTTTCTGGTTTTAACCGGGTTCATTACTTTTGGTTGATGCATCAGGATGTCACCCCCAAAAAGCCGCTCCCATGTCTTAAGGCGTAAGCGAGCATCAAATATGACTTTACAGCAGATTTGTATATGCAGACCTGCGTGTTGCTGATCCTGGTTATTTGCCGGCCTTGGGGATCGCCCCATCCTGCGCCCTGTGGGACAGCTGGGATGGACGGGAGGATGATGCTGGTGGGTACCTGCCCCCGGTACCTCCCAGTGCTGTTTGCAGGGAGTTTTCCCCCCGCCTCCCATCAAAGCGTGCGGGAGTGAAAGTCGGTGACCTTCAGCCCGGCGACAGCGAGGTGTGATGAGTGGTAGGGCAGAGCAGAGCAGGGCTGGCGATCCGGCTCCCTTTCATCCCCGGGGACGGCTGTTCTTGTGCAGTCAGCACTCAATTACCGCGGCTCACCGGAGGGCTGTTATTCGCTGCCAGCGTCTCGGCTCCCCAGCCAAATCCTCCCATTCAGCAGCCGCCACAGAGCTGCGTGTTGTTCTGTGGCACGATGCCGAGAGCCCGAAGAGTCCCCGCTCTGCGGGAAGGCTGGGGTTTGGGTGAATCTTTTCCTGCGGGGGGGTTTTCTGGCATCTCTTTTCCCCACGGGGCTCGAATGGAGCATCTCCGAGCGTCACCTTTGACGTCGCGGCTCAGGAAGGGTCCCTGGCTCTCACTGGCCAAAATCGTGGTTATACCCATCCCCTGAGTGTCTGTGCTGGTCTCTGCCGTCCCACCCCCTGCCCAAAAATCAGCGCCAGCTCTTGCTGGACGTGGCATCTCTTTGTGCTGGACGGGGGCAGCCAGAGGGACAGGTTTGGTCACTGAGGCTCCGCTGCCATCGCCACTCTGTGTCCTGAAACTCTCGCAGGCTCCTCAGAGGCAGAAACTGCATTTTGTGGATTATTTTCCAATTTCTTTCCCCCTGCTACTTCTTTTCTTTTTTGCTACTGTCTACGCTGCGTACCCCGATACAGCCTGAAGGGAGGCGTGCCTCAGTTTCCCTGCCCTCCAGCTGTTTGCTGGTGGGTGCAAAGTGTCCTGCAGGCTGAGACTGGGGAGAGCCAGAACTGAACTGGGGCTGCTGGGCTGGGAAAAGGCTCCCTCTAGCCCCGGGGCTCGCTCCGTTTGTTGGCTGAAATCTGCCGGTAAATAACGCTGCCCTGACTCTTCACTCTGCTCCCTGTTTTCCCGTCTCGCAGCGCTCCCTTTGTGCGCTGGAAGCCGGGAGGGAGGCGAGCGGGGCCGGACGAAGAGGAGCTATTAGTTGTGGACGAGGTTGGTGCGCGGGCCCTGGCTTGGAGCCCAAACCTGGGCTTTGGAGGCTGCCCGAGTTGATATCTTCCTCTTTTAATATTTTTGGTGTGTGTTTGGGGCGGTGCCCGTGGGCTGGTGACATGGTCTGGGTCACGGCCGGGGAGACGCCGGTGGCTCCGCGCAGCTCCCAGTGAGGTCCAGTCTGAGATGGGAGACGCAGCCCTGGGGGATCGGTGAAGCAGAGATTAGGAGAGATGAGCTAAATTATTATGAAAAACGAAGGGAAAAGCTGTCTTTGCTTTCGGGATTCACCTTGCGCTTCAAGCCCCAGCTCCCGGACTCACGTGGTGGCTGGGGGGTGTCTGCGGCAGAGAAGAAACTCTGACTGCAGCAACGCTCCCTTTGCAGAGCAGTAGATGGGGGAAAGACTGCAAAATCTTGCTATAAACCTCCCCAGGAATCCCAAAGCTTCCTGGCTCTTCCCGGTTCAGGGCTGGAGCAGGTTGAGGGGGAAGGAGACGCAGGCCAAGGGGCAGCTCGCCCGCAGAGGAGCCGGGGGGCTGCGTCCATGATTAGGTCTTTAGCAGAAGATCCTTCCCATGGACACAGCCTGGGGTGTTGTTACCTAAGTGAGAAACTTGATTTTGATTTTTCTGCTCCTTGGTGTCCCACTCGTGGCCCTGGGTTCGAGCTGAAGACTTGCTTTCCCCCCCCGCAACGTTCTTTTCCCCCATTGCAAATTCATTAATTACTGATTTAGCCCGGCAATGCAGGCAGCTGAAAAGCAGGCGCAAATTGCTCGGATTCATAATGTCTGATGAGATTTCAAAACACTGAAGAGCAGCATTTGAGCCGGTTCCAGGGATGAGGCAGGCGGGCGAGTGCCAGGAGCCTCCGGTGATGGGGACGTGTGACGCAGAGCCCAGGGCACCCGAAGAGGGACCCACCATCCCCGAGGTGGGACCAGGCCGTGAGAACACGGGGGTCAGGGAGCTGCCATCGCTCCCAGGAGGGAAGGGGCGAGATGCCCACCTTGCAGTGAATTGCTGGAGTCTACGAGCTGAGATCTGGCTGCACCAGGGGATGCATTGGGGCTGGTTTTGGGTGACAAAGGCAGGTTGGTGTCCCCAAGCACACCTGAGCTGGCAGCAGAGGCACTTTGCCAATGGTGGAACTGGGACTGGTGCGATATTGCAGCCTTCGCGCTGGATAATCCGGGAATTGCTCTCATTAGGGCGCTGCCATGACAAAGGAGACTTTTCTTTGGCCACATTTAAGTATTTTAAGTGCTCCCCCAAAGCATCCTGCAAAGGCAGTGGGTGTCAGCTGGTGTCACCAAGGTGCAAGGCAGGGCCAGCAGCGGGGTGTCCCCGGTGTCCCTGTCCCCATCTCCTCTGATACACATCTGTGATGGGATCCGGGCAGCTCCTGCCGTGCCCCGGGGACGTTTCCCCATCACACCTGGCTTGTGTGCGGTACCCGTGGGATGTAGGGACCCTCCCCCAAACTGCAAAGCCACTTGTTGCTGCGGTGTTGAGGATGGATAGGTGGGTGGGTGGATGGCTGGTGGAGACCCTGGCCCTGTGCAGGACGTCCCCTGGCCCTGTGCAGGACGTCCCCTGCTGTGTGATTAGAGCAAAGCACATCGGTCCTGCGATGGCACAGGAGCTTTGCCTCTGCGAGGCCACAGAGCCATGTCCCTAATGACTTCTCCTCTAATGAGTCGGTTCCTGGAGGCTTTGGAGTGACGTGAATAATGAATCCCAGGGCAGGGGAGCAGCCAGCCGCTCGCCAATTAAGACTCTGGGCTTGGGAATCTCATTTAGATGGCTGGGGTTAGGCAGGGGAGGCCAGGAGCTCTCAGGGGAGCCATCGGGTGCTGCTTGCAGGAGCCCCATCCCCTCCTCGGCGTGCCCCGGGGGAGCATGTCGTGGTGGGGGGGACGGGCACGTCGCTGTTCCCAGCGTGGCTGAGCCAGGCCCTTGCTCACCCAGCGCTTCACAGCCGCCGGCGCTGTGGGGAGCCCCGGCAGAGCGCTCCCTGATTGATGGCGTACGTTAGCGCCAGCAAAAGCTTATTATCTACCTGCAATCAAGAGGGCACTTCAGCATCGCGCTTCCCAGAGCAGCTGCGCTCCCACCGAGCCCGTAATGGTGGAGATTAAACCCTGACCTGTGTTTGACAACATGCGTTAACCCCATCTTAATGAGGAGAGTCCCCGAGGCACCCATGGAGCAGCCGGGGGGGTGCCAGGGGAGGCTGCGATCCCGCCGGGCTGGGGGCGATGCCAGTGGGAGGGATGCGGCCGTGTGCCTGAGGGTGGTGCAGGCAGCAGTTTGTTCCCAGTTTGCTCCCAGTTTGCCCTGCCCGGGGTGGGGGTTGTAGGCTGACAGGCAAGCTTGGCAGGGCAGGGGTGGGGGCACGGGGCTGTTGGGTGGCACTGGGTGCAGACCCCCGTGATTTTGCCCCTGGGGCCGAGGTGGGACGTGGGTGCAGACGTGTCCCCGCTGGCCTGGCTCCCTGGGGCTGTTTGCTGGAGGATGAGCATCGGTGCCAAGTCCCGCCTGGGTGAGATGGGGTGGCCGCCGCTTATTAACCGGGGTGGGCTCATTACAACGAGCTCTGGCAGGCGGCAGAGAAAGGGCTGCAAGCGGCCATGCTGGGCACGCTTGGCCACCTCCCGTAATTACGTCCCCACCATTTCACCCTCCCTGTCGGTCTCCGCTTCCCTGGATGCGGGCTGCTGAGTATTTCATCCTTGGCTCTTGCAGCAGCCTCCCTGCGAAGCTGCTGGCTCTGCCATGGTGCGACCAGGCTGCCACCGCTGCGGGGGCTCGGGCCAGGAGCCGAAAGCAGCTCTGGGTGCTCCTGGACCCCGGGGCTGCAGCTCTGGGTGTCTAGTTGCTGCCCCAGCCCGTGGGAGGTTTGAAAATGGGTTTGAGTTGGGTTTTCAAGGGTGTTTCTTGCTGCAAGCGCCCTGCATCCTGTGCTGCCATCCGCCAGTGATGGTGTGCATGGGATCTCAGCTGAGCATCCTTAAATCGGGTGCCAGCCTCCAAGCTGTCTCTGGCAGCTGGCTGTGGGATCCTGCCCCGGTCCTGGAGGCTTTCCCCCCCATTCCCACTCCTCTTGGGTCCTTTTCCAAAGCTAAAAGAGGAAAGGGGTCCCTGTTCCTCACCTCTTGGCTTCTCTGAGCCAGCCCCTGGCCCGAGTCAGGGAGTGATGCTGCTCCGTCCCGCAGGAGGAGGGAGAGCAGCCGCCTCCTCCCCATCGCCGCCGCCGCCTCCTCGCTTTGATTTCTTGCTTTAAAGGAGTGTTTTGACTAAATGGATTTTTGTGCGAAGACGGTAGGAGCATCGCTTGGCAAATCCCCCTGCCCGCTGCGGCGCCCGGGGGCCATGAATAATGCAGGCGCTGGGAGCCCGGGCCACTGGAGGTGAGCGGGGCTGCCCCGAAACGCGCAGCTCTGCCCACCCCAGCCACCTGCCCCCAACCTCTTTTTTTTTTTTTTTTTCCCGTTATTGAGAAGATTTCATTAATTAAGAAGGTAAAAACGTTCAGTAGTTTTTATGGTTTATGGCACAGATGGTGCCAGCATCGGTGCATGGGCTGGAGGAGGGTGCTGCGGGAATGGGGGGGGGGGGGGCGCTCCCCGACCCTCCGAGGGCTTTCAGCTGGGCTGGGTTTGTGTTATTTTTAAGCCTGGAGAGACCTGGTGGGCTGGAGTAAACTGTAGGGTCCAGCCAGGGGTTGCAGACATCCATGTCCGTCCTTGAGACAGTTTTCCCTTGCATCCGGCCACTTTTTTGGGTCTCCATCCCCTCTTTCCCCTCCCGCTGGCCCGGGCCGCATCCTGCTCGTGTGCTCCATCCTCTCCAGCCGCTGCGTTAATAAGGGCCTCATTACGTCCTAATTGCCTGTATCCCTTTTTTGTTACATTCCTCGTTAGTTTGATTTAACGGGGCTGCCGAATAACTCGGTCATTTCTGAATTGCTATCGATTTAGTCTCTTTTCTTATTTATTTACGGGTCCATCTCCTCTGCCTCCCCCTCTTCCCGTGCCTACAAGAAGACGGTCCCTGCCACGAGCTCACCCAAGGCCACTCGCTGCCCCTGCGAAGTGCCGCGGGATCCTGGGGATGCTCAAAGTGGGTGGTTGGGGCGAGGGGGATAAAACACTCATGGAGGACCCCAATGCAAAGCCTTGCTGCCGTGCCAGGAAAGTCTCAAAGCTGGGTTTGCTCTGGCCGCACTGGGATGGAGCCGGTGCTGCGTGCCCGGGCCCCCGGTGTCCCTGTGCCACGCGCTCGTGGGCACCCATGTGTGCAGGGGCATGTGCCGTGGTGGGACGTGTGTCACGGCGTGTGCCCTTCCCGTGGCCACACGAGCCCGGAGCAGAGCACACGCAGCACGGGAGCCTCGCGGTGTTGGTGGCCGGTGGCACGCAGGTGTGCGCTCGTGCCAGCCCCAAGCTGTCCCTCGCGTGTGCACGCACCCGCCCGCCTGCGCCGGGGCTTTTGGAAGGCTCTTGTGTTTGCAAACTGCTGCTTTTTGTTGGATTTTTCTCCTTTTATTGCCATGGAAACTGTAATTAAGCTGCACCGGCTCCTTAGCCGGAGCCCTCGTCCCTGGCGGCGCAGCCGGTGCCACCCTGGCCTGGCCGGGGGCTCGGCGGTGACTGGGGCTGAGTGTCCCCCCGGGCAGGGACGTGCCCGTCCTGCCAGCGCTGCCTGCTGCTGCCTGTCTCGCCTGGCTGATCTGTCTGTCCGGGAGTCTGTTTATCCAACTCCCTCCTCTCCATCCATCTGGCTCCCCATATGGGAAACAAACAGCGAATTGGCCCAATTTCTTACCACAGGAAAAAAAAAAAAAAAAAAACCCACGATAAAACCCCCTCTGCATGGCTGGGCTGTGGGGCGCTGGGGGCGATGCTCCCCCGGCCAGCGGGGGGTTTGCTGGGGGATGCCGTTATCCCCATCCCTGCGACCTCCCTTGCTGCATGCTCGGCACCCATCAGATCCCCTCCGTTAGCTTGCAAGGGGTCAAATTACCCCAATTTTCCTCCAACCAGGCGGGAGGGAGTGAACCCTCCCGTCCCAGAGGCCTCCACCTTGGTCCCTGTCCCCGTCCCATCCTGCCCCCGCTCCTCTCCAGGGCCATAAGCTGGGAAATCTCTCCCTGCCGCCGTGTGCTAATTATTCTGACCTTTGCTTAAGCGGGGATCTTTTAGTGGCAGGCGAGGTATCAGCCGTGTCATTTACTATGCAAATCGAGACCATCAATTACATCCAGAAGGTCCCGCAATGTTTAATTTTCTCTCCCATCTCTCTTTTTATTGGCATCCGCAAAAATGCAGGAGCAGGAGGGCTCTGGCTTTTCGGAGCTGGAGGCTGGGAGCCCAGCAGCCCCGTGTGGGGACTCTTCCAATTGCCAGCTTCCGCTTGTCTCTTTTAATTTTAATTAGCTTCTTTTGCAATCACCCTGTGGAAAACTGGGCTGGGAGCTCGGCCGGTGCCGCGGGGATGGGAATAAAACCCTTTGCAGGGCCAGGCTGCTGTCTCGGGGACGATGGGCTCGTGCTGGGGCTGCAGCCCATCATCTCCTCTTCCCACGGGCTGTTTTTGTGGGTATTTGGCCATTGCGTGTGCGGAGCCCTTTGGAAAACCCAGGCCTGGGCTGGGGCGGGGGGCTGGCGCTGGGAGCTGGCTGGAAAACCCTCTCCGAGCCGCCGGGATGGGACGGTGTGTCTGTCGGGGGGACGGGGCGTGATGTGGTTGTGGCTGGAGATGACGGGTACTCAGCGGAGCGGGCGGGAGGCAGAGGCGAGCTGCGGGACGGGAGCGAAGGTGATGCAGAAGAGCTGAGCCGCGGGGGAGAGGAGGTGTGAGGAGAGGACTCAAGTGCGCGTCCTGGGGGCTGGGTGGTGGCCAAAGGGGCTCTGGGGCGGTGGGCTGTGGGGATGGCACCGTGCCGTGGGAGATGATGGCACCGGGGCGGGAGTGCGGGTGAGCTGGGGAGCCCCCGATTGCCTGTTGTGGGGCTGAGGAGCCCTGGGAGTGGGGCTGTCCCCAGGGGATGGGGACTCGCGGGGCTGCCTCAGTGCCGGGGCTCTCTCTGCTGCAGGGGGGGTGTGTGTGGCCCAGTCCGTCAAGATCCCGCGGGAGCCCAAGCCGGGAGAGTTCGACAAGATCATCCGCCGCCTCCTGGAGACCTCCCACGCGCGGGCCGTCATCATCTTCGCTAACGAAGACGATATCAGGTGCGGAGGGGCAGCCTGGCTGGGAGGGGAGGCTGGGGGGGGTGGGGGGTGGTAAATGCACTTCAGGGCACCCACATCGAGCCTGACGTGTGCTCTCTGCGTGCTGCTGGCCGGGACTGGGATGCGGGATGCTAATGGCAGGACCTGGGCACTGCAATGGAAGCCGACCATGTCTGCAATGTGGTGTAGATGCGCCCCACAGCGTGGCAGGGACACGTCTGCAATGGGGAGAGGATGCGCCCCACAGTGTGGCAGGGACACATCTGCAGTGGGGAGAGGATGCGCCCCACAGCGTGGCACGGACACGTCTGCAATGGGGAGAGGACGCGCCCCACAGTGTGGCAGGGACACGTCTGCAATGGGGAGAGGATGCGCCCCACAGTGTGGCAGGGACACGTCTGCAATGGGGAGAGGATGCGCCCCACAGCGTGGCAGGGACACGTCTGCAGTGGGGAGAGGATGCGCCCCACAGCGTGGCACGGACACGTCTGCAATGGGGAGAGGATGCGCCCCACAGCGTGGCAGGGACACGTCTGCAATGGGGAGAGGATGCACCCCACAGCGTGGCAGGGACACATCTGCAGCGGGGAGAGGATGTGCCCCGCGGCGTGGCAGGGACACATCTGCAGCGGGGAGAGGATGCGCCCCACAGCGTGGCAGGGACACGTCTGCAGCGGGGAGAGGATGCGCCCCACAGCGTGGCATGGACACATCTGCAGCGGGGAGAGGATGCGCCCCGCAGCGTGGCAGGGACACGTCTGCAGCGGGGAGAGGATGCGCCCCACAGCGTGGCAGGGACACGTCTGCAGCGGGGAGAGGATGCGCCCCACAGCGTGGCATGGACACATCTGCAGCGGGGAGAGGATGCGCCCCGCAGCGTGGCAGGGACACGTCTGCAGCGGGGAGAGGATGCGCCCCACAGCGTGGCATGGACACGTCTGCAGCGGGGAGAGGATGCGCCCCACAGCGTGGCAGGGACACGTCTGCAGCGGGGAGAGGATGCGCCCCACAGCGTGGCAGGGACACGTCTGCAGCGGGGAGAGGATGCGCCCCACAGCGTGGCAGGGACACGTCTGCAGCGGGGAGAGGATGCGCCCCACAGCGTGGCAGGGACACGTCTGCAGCGGGGAGAGGATGCGCCCCACAGCGTGGCAGGGACACGTCTGCAGTGGGGAGAGGATGCGCCCCACAGCGTGGCAGGGACACGTCTGCAGTGGGGAGAGGATGCGCCCCACAGCGTGGCAGGGACACGTCTGCAGTGGGGAGAGGATGCGCCCCGCGGCGTGGCAGGGACACGTCTGCACCCCGCAGCGTGGCAGGGACACGTCTGCAATGGGGAGAGGATGTGCCCCACAGCGTGGCATGGACACGTCTGCAATGGGGAGAGGATGTGCCCCACAGCGTGGCAGGGACACGTCTGCAGCGGGGAGAGGATGCGCCCCGCAGCGTGGCAGGGACACGTCTGCAATGGGGAGAGGATGCGCCCCACAGCGTGGCAGGGACACGTCTGCAGTGGGGAGAGGATGCGCCCCGCGGCGTGGCAGGGACACGTCTGCACCCCGCAGCGTGGCAGGGACACGTCTGCAATGGGGAGAGGATGTGCCCCACAGCGTGGCATGGACACGTCTGCAATGGGGAGAGGATGTGCCCCACAGCGTGGCAGGGACACGTCTGCAGCGGGGAGAGGATGCGCCCCACAGCGTGGCAGGGACACATCTGCAGCAGGGACCCACCAGAGCTGACTTCCAAGCGGCCACCTGGCACCGCGCTGCCATCAAACCACAGCAACGCAGAGCTCAAAGGAGGAAAAATCCGCTTTTTCTTGGCTTTGGAAACCCCCGCCGTCACAACCCGGCTGCTTCACGCCGCTCGCGGGTGGGTCGGAGCTGGCGTGGGGCCTCGCTGAGCAGGATCCAGGCGCCAGTTCTGCTTTGCTCTGCAGCTTCAGCCCCCAGCATAGAAGAGGAATGGGTCTAGGGGGGTCTTTTGTGGACCCCCCCCCTTGCTGCCAGGCCTCCCTGGGGGGGCTGGGGACGCAGCCACATTCGAGGGGACGAGCTGCTCCGCAGGCGAAGCGACATCTTGCAGCTCCCGTTGTTTATGGAGCAGAGTGATTCACATGGAACTACCCCTGATTTCCTAAGTATCTAATTTATTAATCAGCAAACATTATGTAAATGTGGGTAAACTGCGATTTTAAATCAGTTTACATCAGATGTGCAAACGCTCCGAGTTCCTTTTTTTTTTTCCTTCCTTAATAGAAATGTCTGCAAACCTGACATTTACGCGGGCGTGTGGTGAGGAACGGGGGATTTACCTCGCTGTGTAAATGGCAAGCCCCATTAACTGGAGTTTGTAAACATTTACCCACCCGAATAGGATCACATCCCATGAACAGCGGTTTACGCACACCCACCTCGCGGCGGGTAAGCGTGGATTTACCCCGGGCGCGGGGACTGCCGTGATCCCCACCCTTGCGCCGGCTTGGGCTGCCGTGTGCTGCCTCTCCCGAAATGTGCAGGGCCGTGCTGCTGGGATGGACGGGTCCAGGGATGGAATTCCTGCCTGGATCAGGTGTAACTCACCCGTCTCACAGGAACGATTTTGCCCTGGGGAGACCCTGCCCTGCACAAGGACCGCGGGCACGTGGAGATGCTGCGTGTGTTCAGAGCGGGACAAGGACCGCGGGCATGTGGAGATGCCGCGTGTGTTCGGAGCGGGACAAGGACCGTGGGCATGTGGAGATGCCGCGTGTGTTCGGAGCGGGATGAGGACCGCGGGCACGTGGAGATGCCGCGTGTGTTCGGAGCGGGACAAGGACCGCGGGCATGTGGAGATGCTGCGTGTGTTCGGAGCGGGACAAGGACCGTGGGCATGTGGAGATGCCGCGTGTGTTCGGAGCAGGACAAGGATCACAGGAAGCTGGAGATGCTGCGTGTGTTCGGAGCGGGACGAGGACCGTGGGCATGTGGAGATGCCGCGTGTGTTCGGAGCGGGATGAGGACCGCGGGCATGTGGAGATGCTGCGTGTGTTCGGAGCGGGACGAGGACCGTGGGCATGTGGAGATGCCGCGTGTGTTCGGAGCGGGATGAGGACCGCGGGCATGTGGAGATGCTGCGTGTGTTCGGAGCGGGACAAGGACTGCGGGCATGTGGAGATGCTGCGTGTGTTCGGAGCGGGACAAGGATCACAGGAAGCTGGAGATGCTGCGTGTGTTCGGAGCGGGACAAGGACTGTGGGCATGTGGAGATGCTGCGTGTGTTCGGAGTGGGACAAGGACCGCGGGCACGTGGAGATGCTGCGTGTGTTCGGAGTGGGACAAGGACCGTGGGCATGTGGAGATGCTGCGTGTGTTCGGAGTGGGACAAGGACCATGGGCATGTGGAGATGCTGCGTGTGTTCGGAGCGGGACGAGGACCGTGGGCATGTGGAGATGCTGCGTGTGTTCGGAGCAGGACAAGGACCACAGGCATGCGGAGATGCTGCGTGTGTTCGGAGCGGGACAAGGATCACAGGAAGCTGGAGATGCTGCGTGTGTTTGGAGCGGGACGAGGACCGTGGGCATGTGGAGATGCTGCGTGTGTTCGGAGCGGGACGAGGACCACAGGCATGCGGAGATGCTACGTGTGTTCGGAGCGGGACAAGGGCTGCGGGCATGTGGAGATGCTGCGTGTGTTCGGAGCGGGACAAGGATCACAGGAAGCTGGAGATGCTGCGTGTGTTCGGAGCGGGACGAGGACCACAGGCATGTGGAGATGCTGCGTGTGTTCGGAGCGGGACGAGGACCACAGGCATGCGGAGATGCTGCGTGTGTTCGGAGCGGGACAAGGACTGCGGGCATGTGGAGATGCTGCGTGTGTTCGGAGTGGGACAAGGGCCGCGGGCATGTGGAGATGCTGCGTGTGTTCGGAGCGGGACAAGGATCACAGGAAGCTGGAGATGCTGCGTGTGTTTGGAGCGGGACGAGGACCGTGGGCATGTGGAGATGCTGCGTGTGTTCGGAGCGGGACGAGGACCACAGGCATGCGGAGATGCTGCGTGTGTTCGGAGCGGGACAAGGACTGCGGGCATGTGGAGATGCTGCGTGTGTTCGGAGTGGGACAAGGGCCGCGGGCATGTGGAGATGCTGCGTGTGTTCGGAGCGGGACAAGGACCGTGGGCATGTGGAGATGCTGCGTGTGTTCGGAGCGGGACAAGGATCACAGGAAGCTGGAGATGCTGCGTGTGTTCGGAGCGGGACAAGGACCGCGGGCATGTGGAGATGCTGCGTGTGTTCGGAGCGGGACAAGGGCTGCGGGCATGTGGAGATGCTGCGTGTGTTCGGAGCGGGACAAGGACCGTGGGCATGTGGAGATGCTGCGTGTGTTCGGAGCGGGACAAGGACCACAGGCATGCGGAGATGCTGCGTGTGTTCGGAGCGGGACAAGGATCACAGGAAGCTGGAGATGCTGCGTGTGTTTGGAGCGGGACGAGGACCGTGGGCATGTGGAGATGCTGCGTGTGTTCGGAGCGGGACGAGGACCACAGGCATGCGGAGATGCTGCGTGTGTTCGGAGCGGGACAAGGACTGCGGGCATGTGGAGATGCTGCGTGTGTTCGGAGTGGGACAAGGACCGCGGGCATGTGGAGATGCTGCGTGTGTTCGGAGCGGGACAAGGACCGTGGGCATGTGGAGATGCTGCGTGTGTTCGGAGCGG
This sequence comes from Alca torda, assembly GCA_008658365.1. Lineage (NCBI taxonomy): Eukaryota > Metazoa > Chordata > Aves > Charadriiformes > Alcidae > Alca > Alca torda. The sequence goes on from CM018095.1 coordinate 3,317,459, forward strand.
GACAAGGATCACAGGAAGCTGGAGATGCTGCGTGTGTTCGGAGTGGGACAAGGACCGCGGGCATGTGGAGATGCTGCGTGTGTTCGGAGCGGGACAAGGGCTGCGGGCATGTGGAGATGCTGCGTGTGTTCGGAGCGGGACAAGGACCGTGGGCATGTGGAGATGCTGCGTGTGTTCGGAGCGGGACAAGGATCACAGGAAGCTGGAGATGCTGCGTGTGTTCGGAGCGGGACAAGGACCGTGGGCATGTGGAGATGCTGCGTGTGTTCGGAGTGGGACAAGGATCGCAGGAAGCTGGAGATGCTGCGTGTGCTGGGAGCGGGATATGGGCTTTGCTGACCCCCCACCAGGAGCTTGGGGCGACCCGGGATGAGCACGGAGCAGCCGGCATGGCTCCCTGGCTGCTTGCTGGCCCCCGGCTCCCAGAGCACGCCTGCCTCTCCCTGTCTTGTCTCCGCTCTCTGCTCGATTTGTATGGTTTGTTTTTTTCCTTATTACGCGTTTCAAACACCATCTGGGCTTGAAATGATCAGCTCCCGACGGCGGGGGGTGAGTCACAAACCTGCCTCCTCGCTGCACGGGGAGACGGGGAGACGAAGCTGCCCCGGGCCCCGCTCCCACGGGGCTGGGGACCCACACAAGCCCCCGAGGGGACAGCGAGCCCTGGGAAAAACGAGCCCGGAGGACCAGATCCAGGAAAGCTCCCATCCACTACTACAGATTTTTCTGAACTGGCTGATGCTGGTGGAGCGTGCAAGTGTGTGCGGCTGAGCGTCTGGCCACGATGAGGGATGCTCGGCAGGACGGATGGCTTCTCCAGCTCCCCACTGCTGCTCAGCCGCCCAGTTGAGCCCAGTTTAGCTCTCGCTGGGACACTGGCAGCACTGGCTGGTTCTCTCCCGTGCCTTGCAATGCTGATTGGAGCCCACGCGCGCTCTCCAGCGCTGCTGCTTTTCCTGCCTGCTGCTGCATAACCTGATTATTTTTTTTTTTTTCCCCCCTAATGTTGGGTAATTAAGGGGGAAATTCAATTACCAGTCAGCAAATATGCAAATGAGGCGGGAGAAGCAGCCTGCGTGCTCGGGCTGGGGAGGACGGAGGGTGTAGGAACACCATGGTTTGGTCTCATGAATCTGTATGCACCAGATTGTGCCTGGTGCCGACCGAGTGCCTGGAGCAGGAGATGCCTGGTTGTGCCTGGTGCCGACCGAGTGCCTGGAGCAGGAGATGCAGACAGTGCCAAGCCCTGCCCGGTGCCAGCATCCCCGCTTCCGTGGGGCCGGACACGAAGCCGGTGCCCCGGAGAGCACCAGCGCCTGTTGCTTCTCTCGGCAGAAGGGTGCTGGAGGCGGCCAAGAGGGCGAACCAGACGGGCCACTTCATCTGGATGGGCTCAGACAGCTGGGGCTCCAAAATCTCCCCCGTCCTGCACCTGGAGGAGGTGGCCGAGGGCTCCGTCACCATCCTGCCCAAGCGGGTCTCTGTCAAAGGTAAGGGGCTGCGCTCGGTGGGGTCCCTCTCCCCTGTGTTGGCTGTCCCCCGCGACGGCATCCCCTAAACCGCAAGGTTTTGGCTTTGAAACACTGTACTTTGCAGTGGGTCTTTCCTGAGAGGGTTTTCCAGCCTGCAGCTTTGCCCGGGTGGCAGCTGGGACACGAACCCACCGTACCTTTATGTGTCCCTAGACCCCATCGCTCACGAGACCCTCCTTCCCCTCATTTGGGGAGTTTTGGGCCGTGTTAAGCATCTCTCTGCCATCCCAGAGATTTGTCCCCTCTTCCCCCGGGCAGGTTTCGACCGCTACTTCTCCAGCAGGACGCTGGACAACAACCGCCGGAACATCTGGTTCGCTGAGTTTTGGGAGGAAAATTTCCACTGCAAGCTGAGCCGGCACGCGCTGAAGAAGGGCAGCAGCATCAAGAAGTGCACCAGTAAGAGCTGTGGGGATGCTGCGGGCAAGCGGAGCCTCGGCGGGGTCGGGCATTGCTGTATCGCAGGGGGTGCAGGGGGACGTGAAGGCGATGGCGGAGAGCCCAGGGCAGGCGTTAGAGAATTTTCGCTTTCCCCTTCTGGCCTTTCAGCTCAGCCACGTCCTTATTGCTCCGGAGCTTCCAGCCCAGCTCCAAGGCAGTTACGTGACAATTAACGCTTCGTGCGCGGGGGTCTTGGTTGTGAGTGTGGGTTTTTTTTTTTTTGGATTAAGCATCAAAGCCAGGTGGGAATTTGGGGAAGGCTGGAGAAACGCCGGGGGCTTCTGCAGCGTGGGGAAGGTGGGTGATGTGGAGCTGCTCGCCTGCGTGGGTGTCTGCTGGGCTCGTGATGGCGGTGACTGGCTTAAAAGTGGACTGGAGCGCTGCACAAAGATGCTTTTGCGCGTCCCGATGTGCTGTGCGTGCTCGAGGAAGCGTGTGGAGCCTGTTTGGTTTGCGCACGTGCGAAGGCACCGTCCCCGCGCAAAGCTCCCAGGGCTGCTCCCTCTCACACACGCTTCTCGCACATCGCCCTTCCCTCGGCCTCGTCTTCTGTGGGTATGAAGCCACCCAGACCTGGGGGATTTGGGACTGAGTTCTGCGTTGGTTCGCAGCATTTGGAGTACTGCTTCTTCATAAAATCATAGAATGGCTGGGGTTGGAAGGGACCTCTAGAGATCATCAAGTCCAACCCCCTGCCAAAGCTGGGTCACCCAGAGCAGGTCGCACAAGAACGCGTCCAGGTGGGGTTTGAGTATCTCCAGAGACGGAGACTCCACCATCTCTCTGGGCAGCCTGTGCCAGGGCTCTGCCACCCTCAAAGTTACAGAATCACAGAATGGTTTGGGTTGGAAGGGACCTCAAAGAACATCTAGTTCCAACCCCCCTGCCCTGGGCAGGGACACCTCCCACCAGCCCAGTTTGCTCAAAGCCTCATCCAACCTGGCCTTGAACCCCTCCAGGGATGGGGCAGCCACAACCTCCCTGGGCAACTGGTTCCAGTGCCTCACCACCCTCACAGTAAAGAATTTCTTCCTAATATCCAATCTAAATCTCCCCTCTTCCAGTTTAAACCCATTCCCCTTCATCCCATGGCTCCCCTCCCTGATCCAGAGTCCCTCCCCAGCTTTCCTGGAGCCCCTTTAGGGACTGGGAGGGGCTGGAAGGTCTCCCCGGAGCCTTCTCTTCTCCAGGCTGAACCCCCCAACTCTCTCAGCCTGTCCCCACAGCAGAGGGGCTCCAGCCCTCTGATCATCATCAAAGTTGACCCTCTTTCTCATCGTGTGTTTGGCAGAAGCACCGTTGTCCTGTGGCAGGCATGAAGCCACCGGTGCGTCCTTGCTCCCTTGCAAGCAGCTCCTCTCACCTGCGCAGGCTAAAAGTGGGGTGGTTGCAGAGAAATGACCCCAGTCGATAGCGTAGGGTCAGGGTCCAGCTTGTCCCCGTGCCTGCAGGGAGGGTGCTGCCCCACGGGGGGGTGCGGGGGTGCCCGGAGCGGCAGCGGTCGCCCCCGGGGTGGTGCTGGAGCGGTGTTTGCCCGTGTTTCCTTGCGAACTGCTTTGCCGACGTGTTCCTGTGCCACTCCAGGCAGGGAACCTCGTCCCAGCAGAGCCTGATCCCAGGCTCCCTCTTCACCCCCAAACTATGCATTTTTAGCCATTTCCAGCTAAAAGAGACTTGTAGGGATTAGCGCAGTAAACAAGGCAACCGGGGGATCTGTCTTGCTGACAGCGCCGCTGCCGAGGTGATGGTTGGAGGCTCAAGGAGGTGACATGTTTACTGAGAGATGGGAGAGATTTACTGCCTGCCTGGCACCGCCTGAAGACAGATAACGCCGCGGCGGCTCGCAGGCTGCGACGTGGCAGGACTTGGGGACATTTGCGCGTCCCCCCCTGTCCCCTTGGGAGGGATGTCTGTGGAAGCCGTGGTGTGCCAGCAGGCGGATGGACCTGGCCGTGCCTGGGAATTTTGATCATTAAGAGTTTTTTTTGTCCCCATTTCACCACTTAGGACGAGAAGGATGGTTCTTCCACATCCTCTCCCTTGCGGGCATTCCCCAAATGTTCAGCTAAGGATTTGGGGACACCTCTCTGACCCCACAAGGGCTTTCCAGCTTCCCCAAGTAGTCTTGCGGCTAATGCATAGGTGTGAGCTCAGTAAGCAGCAAGAAAACTTGCCCGTGGCCATGGCCTTGGGTAGCTGAGAGCTCCTCATCGTTCCTGGTTGCATCAAGAAATTGCCGGCACCAGGAAATGCATGAGCAGGTCCTGCAGAGCACTGATCTCTTCATCTTCATAGTAATGTAGCATTTAAGCAAGCAATATTTCAGGGCCAAGGTATTAGTGGAGGCAGCTGAAACCACGACGTGGCAAATGTCCTAGGAACTGTCTTTAAATTATCTGAATTTGTCAGCAAATAAATTATCTCCTGAATGTTTGCTTGGCAGATAAACGGAGAGGGGAAATAACGCACGATGAAGCAAATAACCTGCCTGGGCAGATCCGTGAGCTCCCGTGCTTTGCACGGCTTATGCAAATGGCCTGTTTGGGGCTGGTTTATAGAGGGAACTGTACTGACTTTCCCCATGAGCTTCAGGTTTGGGTACAGCCCAAAATGCACCGAGAAATGCTGGCTTTTGCATCCCAAAACCCAAAACTGAAGGGTCCCGTCACCAAACAGGACAGCTCATGGCTCTCGTTCCTGTATGGGAGAGCTGGGAGGAAGGTGATGGGCGAGGGCTGGGGTGGGCACCAGGTTTTGGGGTGATTCCTGCTGGCAGCTGCCCACGTTATCCCCGAGACCAGTCCCAGCACCCATCAGGATCTGTGCGCTCCATCCCCAGTTTGTCCTGCTGGGACCAGGATCAGGCTGGGACCTGTCTCCCGGCTGCTTTTGCAGTAGGATCTCCTCAGCATCCTTCCCCGCCTCCGAGCTCCCTCCGCCAGGCTGCATCCCCGACCTCCCTGGGGTTGGGCAGGCTCCCGGGGGACAGCCAGCCCCTGCTCCTGCTGGAAAGGATGCTGCCAGCCGCCGCTTCCTTAATAATTCACACACGTGCGGATGCAGACGGGGAGGTGCTGGGGTGCTGCGCGTGGAGATGGAGGAGCCGACGGCAGCGCCGGGTTTGCCGGGCCGGTGGGGTGACAAGGGCAGGAGGACGGGGCACGGCTCGGGGCTGCGTCCCCCACCGTGACCCGCATGGGGACCCCAGGGAAACTACTCGTTTTCCAGAAGAGCTAATTAATGGCCTTCGTTTAGCAGGGCTGGATGGTAACTCTGCTTTGAAGCAGGGCCGGGGATTTCTCTGCGCGCTCACCTCTGCGGATAGATGCAGAGCAGCAATGTGGGCGGAGGGGAGAGGAGCTTTTATTTGATTTTCCTTCTTTATTTGTGAGTCTTCATATTCTTTTCCCTTTTTGTTTTGCTTCTCTCTGGTCTCTTCTTAGTATGGGGTTGGTTGTTTTTTTTTTTTTTTTGTGTCGCTGACTGTTTTCCAGCACAGCGTGCCCCAGCCAGGCCAACAGGGGAGGATTTGCACTCCTGGCCGGGGTAGTTAAGATGATGAAGGGCTCCTGTTGATGGAGGCTGGGTCTGAGCGGGCCGGGGTGTCCCGGCAATGCCTCTGCTCGGCTTTCCTTCAGACCCGCTGCCTCCCCAGACGGGCACTGCCAGCCTCGCTGCATTGAGCCCTCGTTGCAGAGAGATGTTTGGAGCGAGCATCCCTCGTGGGGGGGACAGTCCCTGCTCCCCAGATGGGCTCACCCAGCCCAAAAACGCAGCGATGAGCACCCAGCATGTCCATGAGATTTGGACATTCAGAGGCGACACCGTCCCCCAGCTCTCCGGAGCAGCACTGTGAGTGATTTTGATTAACTTCTGCCAAAAGCCAGCACTGGCGATGTGATGGGAATTGATGCTAATCCCGTCTCATCCACCGCTTGAGAAGATAGCAGCGTCCGTCCTCTGAGGGGTGCCCGCGGGGGCTCATCATGCACTTGAAAATTAATTATCAGCCCTGTAGAACGATGCATGACCCTGCTATTATAATCAGCGGGGTCACATCCCTTTTGCGGCCTTAATCTACTGCGAGTTTGGCGGAGATTTATGATCTCCATGTCGGGAAGGAACCTCAGCTTTCTGCTCCACGTTGACCCTCTGTGCACCAGGCAAATTCCCGTCTGGAAAAAGCAGCTGGGGCCTGGGGCAAGGTGCTTCTCCCACCGCTTACTGCAAGCCAGAGGGATGTTTGGGAGGAAAATCCAGCCTCCGCAGGCTGTGTTGTCATAGCGGGTTGTGTTTTACTTGCTGGGACCTGTGTGGGATTTGAGGTGCCTGCTAGGAAGCCGAGGAGCCGGGAAGGGACGTGTCCTGGGTCCCGCGTGTCCCCTGGGCTCAGCATCCTCTGCGGGGTGACAGGACGGCACCGGGGGTGGCAGCAGGGCTGGGACATCCCCACGGGCTCAACTCCCCTGGACAGTCTATTACACCCTTTTTTTTTTTTAATGGGTAATTATCTTGACAAGATAGAGTGGCTTGTCTGCGCCTTGAGAGATGAATGCAGGGAAAGGCCCAAAGTTGAGGGAGAAGATTAATAGCCCTTGTCAATAACGTGGAAGAAAGGATAACTTGACGGGTTTCGCATGAGTAATCTCCACGTAGTCCAAAAGCATTTTTATAACTTTGAAGGATGGGCTATAAATTCCCCTCCTTGATATCATCTTTTCTTGCTGGTCAGTTCGCTATCAATTTGCTTTAGTATCTTGTCAGGGGCACGTTTTGCTCTCCGTCCCAGCCCAGGGACGTCACCGCTCGGCAGAGACCTGCTCTGCATCCAGCGCTGGCTTCGTCCCACCTTCCCGCAGCGGGGAGGGAGTGGATCAGCGACCCCAGCTTCTCTGTGCCTTTTTTGTCCCCATCTGCACGGGCTCTGTGCCCTGGTCCCCCGTGGTCACTGTAAACCTCCGCCTTGCATCAGGGAGCATCCGTGCACAGTGGAGCCAGAATTAATTTTGGAAACCCTTGGATGGCTTTCTAGGTTGCCTGTGCCTCTCCGGAGGATGATGGCCGTGCCTTCGGCTCCCTGAGAAACCCTCCTTCCCTTTGGCTGTTGCCGAAGGAGCTGTGGCCTGGCAGGGTGCCCGGCCGCGCCGCAGAGGCGGTGATGGAGGTGCAGAGGCCGTGGCTCCCTGACGCGGCGGCGCCCCATGGGAGACGCTTTCTTAGCTGTAATTAACAGCGTGCTACATTAATCGGTGTCTTTTGCTAAATGATTAACATGTTTCTAGTTCCATTAAGGATAGTTATGACAGGAGAGGCAGGCAGCTGTCGCTGGTAATTACCAGATCCTTGCAGGATCCTGCAAGCCGGGATGGCTGCGAAGGGCTGTGGGGTCAGCGGGGTGGGAGGGTGGCGGGGGGTGATGGGGGGAGCAGGGTGACAGGAGACAGAGGACACACAGCCAGTGTTGGAGGACACACAGCCAGTGATGGATACTGCCCTGGCGGTCCCCTGACACCGCTGATAGACACGGAGCCGGTGGGAGCTCCTGGCCAGATGGAGGAGGTCAGCCCCTGGGGGTGAGGATGGGATGTCGATCACAGCCCAGCCTGCATCCCGCTTGAGGACCTGGCAGCACGGGGATGTCCCATGGCACTGGGACGTGACGTCCCAAGGGCTCTTGGAAGCACAGCTGGGTGCCAGCACCCACATATTCAGAACTACATTCCAGGGAGGCTGGTTGGGAAAGTCCCCAGTGAATGTGTTTCTTGGCTGCACGTCACCCTCCTGCGGAGGCCAGCTCGTGTACCCCAAACCTTCCCGGCGTGTGCTCAGAGGGGCTGGGGTGAGAGCCACGGTGTCCCCACGACTGTCCCTCCTGACAAGGGGCACACAGGTGACGGGAGGACTTTTGGCTGGCGGAGAGGCTGGAGCCCTGAGCCCTGGCAGCGCAGACGCAGCCGATGCCTTGGGCTGGCACTGGGAAATACATCTGCAAGGTGGGGGGTGTTCTGGGGGGCGTTTGGGGTTGTTTGAGATGCATTTCTGCCCTGCTACTCCTTCCTGGGACATGCCTCGATAGCATAAGCCTCCTGCTGGGACAGAGGTGCTCCGGCTGGCTGATGGGTTTGTAGTTTCGGGAATGGGGTTGGAGTTTCCAGCCACTTCGGTCCAGAGCGGGCTTGTTTGCAAGGGTTTGGCTGCAGCAGAAATGTCCCTGCGGGGAATGGCTGGGAGGGCAGGGAGGTGGCAGCCCTGCTTTACGTGTACCCGCAGACCGGGAGCGGATCGGCCAGGACTCCTCATACGAGCAGGAGGGAAAGGTACAGTTTGTCATCGACGCTGTCTACGCCATGGGACACGCTCTGCACAACATGCACAAGAACCTCTGCCCCGGCAAGGTGGGGCTGTGCCCCAGGATGGACCCGGTGGACGGCGTGGAGCTGCTCAAGTACATCCGCAACGTCAACTTCTCAGGTCCGTCCATCCCCAGGGCGGTGGGGAGGAACGGCTCCGTGGGGCTGGGTGTCTCAGGGTGTCCCCCGTTATGGGTCACTGCAAATGCTGGGTGCAAAGACGGGGTGGTTTTGCAGCAGATCAGCAGACGAGGAGGTCTGAGCTTCCACATCGCCTGGGAGCCTTTGGAGAGTAACCTGGCAGCGATCCTGCCCTCACCCTGCCGTCCTGCCTGGCCTCCCCCCTCACCCGCTCCCCCCTGCCGCTTCTGGCTTACGGCTGGCAGAGGTCCCACTGAATCACACCACTGTGTCCTTGTCTGTCTTCAGATCTCCTCTGGAAAAGCATCTTTTCCTCTGCTCTATCTCCTTAATAAGCATTTTCTGTCTTGTCCTCCTTATTACTTCTATTTATCACCACTCCATGATCTGCTCTGCGGTCTCTTTTATTTATTTTTCCTTCTTGCTTGATTTTTCTCTTCCTTTCTTTCATTAGCGTTTATCTGCACAGTTCACTTGATTTAGCTTTAAAGCTGTTTTTTCCCCCTTTCTTAAAAGAAGTAGTAAACCAGCTGGTGTAACGGCGCTCGGAGCCTGGCATCGCTCCTGGGGAAGTCGGTGGGTCGGTACCATAAGGTCCCTGCACCATTTTGGGTTTGGGGGTTGGTTTTCTTTTTCCCAGTTGCTTCCTCCACCCTGTGCCCATGCTGGCATCGTCCCGGCAGCTTGCGGCATTCCCAGCAGTGAGAAACCCCACGCCAAGGGGGAGGCATCAAAGCAGAGCCCCCTTTGACACCATCACCCAGGGCACCCCGTGCTGTGGGTGCTGAGCCCTCCTTCTCTTCCAGGCATCGCTGGGACTCCCGTGACGTTCAACGAGAACGGAGACGCGCCGGGACGTTACGACATCTACCAGTACCAGATCAGGAACTCCACTCCTGAGTACAAAGTCATCGGGCAATGGACCGACCACCTCCACCTAAAGGTAAGGCTGGGGGCTGGCTGGTGCCGGCAGCGTGGCCGTGCCAAGGGGAAGGTCCTCCAAATTTCTCCTGCACCCATCGAGACCACATAAGGTGTAGTAAACCTGGCTGGGTCCAGGGGAGCCCGTGGGTGCAAAGGCAGGGTGCAAAAGCCAAACCTGGGGGGAGTCAGAGGGGTGGGTGTCCCCTCAGTACACACTTGTGGCTCAGCCATGGTGACCCTCCATCAGCCCGTGTGGCAGTATCCCGTGGGCTCTGGGCATCCAACTTTGCAGCTCTGATAAGAGAAGGAGAAGCCAGAACAGAGGAGAGGGAGTTTTCCCAGGGAAGGAGGGACTTTGTTTTTGGTTTCTGGTGGTGAATCTTCCCAAAGGCCGATGGAGAGCTTCACCGCCTCCCTGTCCCCATGCTGGGAAGGGCTGGGGTCCTTCATGGGGTGTACTGATGGGGTGAGGGGTGGGATATGGGCAACACTGCTACGAGCAGAAGTGGGGCATCCCCCCATGCCCCAGACGCCCAGCTCCAGCGTCAGTGGGGCTGGTGCCATCTCGCCCCACAGGTGGAGAGCATGCTGTGGCCGGGGGGTGGGAGCCAGCTCCCCAGCTCCATCTGCAGCTTGCCCTGCAAGCCGGGCGAGAGGAAGAAGCTGGTGAAGGGCATTCCCTGCTGCTGGCACTGCGAGCGCTGCGACGGCTACCAGTACCAGCTGGACGAGTTCCACTGCAAGCGGTGCCACTTCAACGAGCGGCCCAACGAGAACCACACCAGCTGCACCCCCATCCCCATCATCAAGCTGGAGTGGAGCTCGCCCTGGGCCGTGGTACCCGTCTTCATCGCCATCGTGGGCATCGTCGCCACCCTCTTCGTGGTGATCACCTTTGTGCGCTACAACGATACGCCCATCGTCAAGGCGTCGGGGCGGGAGCTGAGCTACGTCCTGCTGACGGGCATCTTCCTCTGCTACGCCACCACCTTCCTCATGATCGCCGAGCCCGACTTGAGCACGTGCTCCTTGCGACGCATCTTCCTCGGGCTCGGCATGAGCATCAGCTACGCCGCCCTGCTCACCAAGACCAACCGCATCTACCGCATCTTCGAGCAGGGCAAGAAGTCAGTGAGTGCCCCCCGGTTCATCAGCCCCGCTTCCCAGCTGGTCATCACCTTCAGCCTCATCTCGCTGCAGCTCGTGGGCGTCTGCATCTGGTTCATCGTGGACCCGTCCCACTCTGTCATTGACTACGAGGACCAGCGGACTACAAACCCCCACTTTGCCCGGGGCATCCTCAAATGTGACATTTCGGACCTCTCCCTCATCTGTTTGCTTGGGTACAGCATGCTTCTCATGGTCACCTGCACTGTGTATGCTATTAAGACCCGCGGGGTCCCGGAGACCTTTAACGAAGCCAAACCCATCGGGTTCACCATGTACACTACTTGCATTGTGTGGTTAGCCTTCATCCCTATATTTTTTGGGACGTCGCAGTCGGCGGAAAAGGTAATGGAGGAGGGGAGAGGTCTGTTTGCTGGCCCTATGGGCTGTAAGGAAGGGGGCTGAGAGAGGCCGACGTGTCCTAAGCAAGGAAGGGAGCTTCTCTGCGGTCCCACCGCCTTGGGAATTGTGGTGGGAAGTGCTGGTTTGCAAACCTCTTGCTCCACTGGGGAGCAGAAACCAACCCCGTTTTCCTTTTCCCATTTTTTGTGGGTTTCCTCACTCCTTCCTTCCTGGCTTTCCTGTTTCATTTCCTCCTCTCCTGGTTGCTGTGCCCGTTGGCCCCGCTGCCCCTCTCCAGGCAGGGTAGCCATGGGCAGCACAGGCTGCTGGCCCATGCGCTGGGGGAGGACAAGTCCCCAGGGCAGATCCAGGTCCCCTGTGTCATTAGCACCATTTCTACATGGAAAAGGGACTGAGTGCTGCCCAGCCGGCTCCTTTTCCTGGTGCTGAGTCAGTGATGGAGGCTGGAGAGAGGGATCTGCCCTCTGAAATCCCTGAGAGCTGGAAGCAGCGGAGGGCAAGGGCAAAGGAAAGGGAGCAGGGCAACCCCTCGGTGCGTCCCCTCTCTTGCTGGGGTGGGTGGCAGCTTGCGGCTTCTCACTCGATTACTGTTTCACTGTGATTTTAATTAACACCTGTGTGTTTGGCAACACGGCGCTGACGACAAATGGCTCGGCTGTGGCGGGCAGGGTGGCACAGGGCTGCGCAGGGAGGAGCAGAGGGGCTTGGGGTGCGAGCATCCCCCTGCGACTCCGGATGCGACTTCACACACAGCGTAGACGAGGCCAGGCCAGATGATCCCAGAGGTGCATTTGGGCTGTAAAACAACCTGTTTGTCTGTCTTCCTCCTCCTCCTCGGCCCCCCGGGTTTGGCGTGGAGGGTGGTCCCGGTGCCAGTACCCGTGGGAGCCCGGCTGAAGCTCCGTGCTCAAGTGAGAGGGAGCAAGAACAAAGAAGAAAAAAAAATCTCATGAATGAGACCCAAATCCCCTTTGCCTGCCAGCCAAAACAAGAATCGCGTTTATGTTAAATGCGAACAGCTCACGCCTGCCAGCCCGGAGCTGCCTGTGACAAATAAACCTCAGTGCTGCTATTCCCTGGAAATCCCTGGAGTGACCCGCTGCCCAGATTCCCTGTCTGGACCCATCACGACTGGGATAATGTCCCCCGAGTGTGTCCCCCCCCATGCTGCTGAGCTGCTGAAGGCACGGCTTTTGGAAACACCAATTGCAAAAGAGCCACGGGTGGTTTGCTGAGAGCTCTTTTGCTGTGGACACCGGAGTTTCGGACGTGTCCTGGAGACCTGGCTCTGCTCAGAGCATCAAACCCCGGAGCTCAAGGAGGCCGGGTCCGCGCAGGCACCTTTCACCTTGGTTCAGCCCAAAAGTCTCTCCCAAGCCAGCCTGGGCTGGCTCAAAGTGTGAAGGAGAATTAAAGGAAATAAATGGAGCCTTTTGCAGCATTTCCATTTTGATGAGATGGCAGGGGAGATACTAACAAGAAAGCAGGTTTTTTAAGAAATTATTGCAAAACAAAAGCTCCCTTAAAGCCTCCTTAATGTGCTCAGCATACTGTGGGTAATAAAGATGGAAATGATAATGATTGTAGATTATGCGCAAGGTTGCTCACCTCTTCACTGCAGCTTGTCATGGGATAATTTAGGGCTGCCGAAAGCTGGCTGTCAAGCAGCAATTCGACAATAGGCTGTGCCTCACTTCGGGGGTTTGTAACGTGCAGGGCTTCTCTGTTATTAGGCTGCTAACAAGCTGATTAGAGGCGGAAAAAGTGATGTTCCCAACTCCCCTTGGACACAGCTCTCTTTTTCAAAGCCTGCCGCTGCCGTGGCGTCCGCTGAGCAATCCCGGGAGGGGGTTGCGGTGTTTCAGCTCGGCGCTCGGCCGTGCCGCCGTGGGATGGGAGCTCTGAGCCTCTCCAGGCTGGGGCTGAAGGGCGATGGATGCGCTCGGAGGGGCAGCCGGAGGAATCTGGTCCTCAGTGCTGCCTCGATGCTTTAGCTGCTGGTGGACGTTTTGGGGAGAAAAAGGTCAAAAAGGTGGTGTGCTGCAGCCTGCACAGAGGATCTGGCTCTGAGCATGTCCTAGGGGTTAAAACTGGGGGTGTTGGCATTGGCGTCGCCCCGTGGTGGTGTTGGAGCTGCCCGGGATGCTCGGCGGGGCATCCCCAGGCTTTTGCGCATCCCCTTGCCATTGTCCCATCGCTGCTGCAACAGAGCACCGCTGGGCTCCGTGGAGGGTCAGCACACCTGGGAAAAGAAAAGCCAGGAGCATCGGCCGGGCCTTTGTTCTCCCCATAGAGCGCGGCTGAAGTTTTGCTCGGGTCCTGACCCTGCCACGGGGCAGACCCACACCTCCAAACGCCACCCAGCACCTCTGCCCAACCCCATCCGAGCCTGCGGCCAAGGCTGCTTCCTGGTCCAGAGGAGCTGGATAAAAATTTCCATTTTTATTTTATTTTCCTTTACCTCGTGCCTACAACTTTGCATGGAGGTGGCATATTATTATAACAAGTCCCCCAAGCCTTTTCTCAAAAGAACCTCTTATCCCTGCCGATCCCAGCGGATTACAGAAATAGCAATAACAGAGGATCTAAAGAAAGAGACAATTTCCTGCGCTGATAAGGCGGCAGCTGAACAGCGGTGTCATTGTCTGGTTCTCTGTTTATCACATTTGCTTTCAGCGAGGGAAAAGAAGGAGAGAAGAAGAAATGAGAAGGACCGTCCAGTGGTTTGAGCAGCTTTTCCCTTCCCTGGCACCCGTGGCGGTGCAAAACCTCTCGTAGCTGGGTCAGGCCTGGATTTAGAGGAGGAGGTTGCTAATTAATGGCAGAGATTTGCTTTAGGACAAACACGACCTGTGCAGGGCTGTGCCCTGAGCCAGGGCTGCTCCCCCCGGCGCAGGACGGGCTCATCCAGCCCTGGGGCGAAGGTTGAGCCCAGCGCTGGGCCTGGGGACCTGTGGCTGGGTCATTTAGGGTTGCTGCGATGCCTCGATGCAGCGTCATCATCCTGAGTCACAGACAGGCTGTGTTCTTTGATCCCATCCGCGAAGCAGCGGATGCTGCTGAACCCAGAGCTGTAACTTCTTTTATAACCCGCAGCGCACACCTCAAAGGGCTCTGGAGGAAGCTCAAATGTTGTTAACGGAGGGGCAAAGTGGGGTCCTGGGTTGGAAACCAATTAAGAGAGTAAGAACGAAAATCATGGGAAATGGTCATTTTTCTGATGTGGCAAAAGGTTAACTGTGCTGTGCTTCATGGCTGTGTTTAGACTCCAGGCTAAAAATATTTCTCTCTGAGCTGAAAAAGGGGCTTGCTGTGGCGTGACGCGAAGCTGTTGAGGTTAGTGCAGAAAACGGGGCTGTTTTTGGCAACTGGATCATTAGGGTGAAGGCGGCCCCTTGAGACCCCAAAAGTGCTGCAGGGGTTTGAGGAGGATGAAGAGACGGGGGGACCTGGAGCTGGTGCCACCCAGGTTCTCGGCGGAGGGGAGTCCCCGGCAGCGCTGGGGGCTGGAGCCCCGACCCAGGCGCGGAGGAGGCAGAGTGCCCGGAGACGTCTTGTCTGAGCTCCAGCTCAAGCTGCTCTCTCCATCTTTGCCGAAACGCCTCCGAGTCCCGAGGCATGGGTGGGAGTCGCTGCAGAGGCAGGAAATATGGAAATCGCTGGGTTGAAAAGGGAGGCTCCTCCGAGAGGCATCTGCGGAGGACCAGGAGGGCGGGCAGGCAGCAGAGCCGGGGGGGTGAAGGGCTGCGGAGCCCCGGCTGTGTCCCACGGGGTGTCACGCTGGTGCCAAGCAGGGTTGTGCCGGTCCCTGGGATAGGGCTCGGGGCGCCTGGAGTTGGTGTCCCAGTGTTGCCCTCATTCCCGGCAAGTCCAGGACACTCATGGCAAAGTCTGGAGAGTTTCAGCGGGGGAAGAAAAAAAAGGAAAGAAAAATGAAAAAAGAGCAGATATTCTGGCACAGAGATATGTTTTGACTTTCCTTGATGAAATGACATTTTTATTTCCAAAAACTGCCTAGATTGACTGCGCGCATATATAGAGAGAAGGTGGAACAAACAAACCAGCGCATGTGACAGCAATAGGTTTTATTCTGGGGACAAACAAAAGTTTTCCGTTGACTCATTGCAAGCTTTCGTGCTTTTTTTTTTTTTTTCTTTCGGCTTGAGTTGAAACGCTTTTTTGGGCATGTGTGTTTGTTTCTGAAGCAGGAGAAGAGAGTGAAATGTTTCTTTGCGTGGTCACACCTGGGACCGCGGGTCCTGGGGCCCGATGACAGCCCCGGCCGGGAGCTGTTGCCTCCCGCTGGCTCTCGCTCATGGCTTGGAGTTGCCTCCGTGCACTTTCTCCCCAGGGAGATGCGTGGAGCCGCTGTGCTCAGGTTCTGTCCTTGGTCACCTTTTAGCTCTATTGATACCAGAAAGTGAGCCCCCAAGGAGGTGGGGAGCCGCTGCCCCCCCGACGCTGCAGCCCCCTGGCTCCTCCAGGTCCTGCCACCTTGCCTGGCACTAAATCCCATGTGGGAAACGACTGCAGAAGAAACCCTGGACACCAAGCTGTGACTGAGCCACGGGGTAAAGTTCAGAAACTGCCTTAAGCCTCCTAAAACCTTGTTAACAACTTGCAAAACAGCCCCGATGTCTGAGCACAGCTGGAAAAGAAGAAGAAGTGTGTGCAAAGGCACCTGAAGACCCAGAGAACTCTCTCTGCTCAGCCTGGAGGGGCCCAACAAAGGACCTACGTGGTGAGGAGATGATGGTGGAGAGGACAAGTCCTCTACCGTGTGCAGGGATTCTGACGGAGAAGGGATTCTGATGGAGCAGGGATGCTGACGGAGCAGGGATGCTCGCAGAGGGGCTCGCCCGCCCGGCCTCCCGTGTTGCTCAGGAACGAGAGGTGGGGATGGGCGGAGGGAGAAGGGTCTCTTCACCTCCCGTCGCCACCTGGTTCAGATGCCCCCGGCTTGCGAGGAGCCTGCCAAACGCTTTCCATAGAAAAATGGATTATGCTACAGTCAGATTAATGGGCTTTCATTTTGCAAAACATCTGTCACTGTTAGTCCTGGACAGTGAGCGTGAAATTAGTTTTGACTGCAGAAAGGCAACATCGGTGTGTAATATGTGACTTACATGACAATGGCCCAGGGAGCCAGCTGGGGAATGGGAATTACCTGTTGAAGGGAGATGGGAGAATGGGGAGGTGCCCTGGGTGTGGGTGTCCTTGCTGTGCCCATCACTGTGGCATCAGAGCTCCTGCCCTGCGGCTGGTGGAGTGCGCTGTGGGTGCCGGGGAGGAGAGAGGAAGGGTGAAGAGGGCGGGGGGCTCCATCTCTGGTGATGTTTTTGAGTCGGGGGCCGGCAAGTTGCTGCCAGAGTGTGCATGGGTGCTGGGAGGGCTGGGCACACAGGGAGGCTGTGCCAGGGTCCCAAAACACAGGTCAGGGCACCAGCACAGCCTCCCCGTGTTTGCAGGTGGGAAAACAGCAAAAGTGAGTCGGAGGCTTCTCCAGGTGCACCTTGGTCCATGCAACAAGTTGAGTCTGATGTTTGAGATCCAATACTGCCAACATTTCCAGCCCTGGCTCCCTACCCCTTCATTTATTTAACCCCAATGTTTCCACTTTCCTCTGTTTTCTCTCCTCCTTTCCCAGCTGAACCTTTCTGCATCCTTCAGAGCCGTGGTGGGTCTCAGCTCATGCCCTTGTGTCTTGCAGATGTACATCCAGACCACGACGCTCACCATCTCAGTGAGTCTGAGTGCCTCGGTGTCCCTGGGCATGCTCTACATGCCCAAGGTGTACATCATTCTCTTCCACCCGGAGCAGAACGTCCCCAAGCGCAAGCGGAGCCTCAAGGCGGTGGTGACGGCGGCCACCATGTCCAACAAGTTCTCGCAGAAGGGAGGTTTCCGCCCCAACGGAGAGGCCAAATCGGAGCTCTGCGAAAATCTGGAAACACAAGGTAACGTGGCTCCCTGTGGGGTTGGGGACCTGCTCTTGCTGGGGACTGATGTGATTCCGGGAAGCCCAAAGCCTTGGCTCGCTGGTGGGCTGCAGCCATGCTGTCAACCATGGGCGCAAGCAATGCCGACAACGCTGCTCCTTGGCAAAGGGACATCTCAGCCCCTCCTGCCCCATGGCTTGGCCCACCATCCCCCCGCAGCGAGGGCAGGGTGGGAAGGGCTGCGTCCCGCAGGCTGGGGGCCACTCTGCTCCCTGCCATGCCCAAAGCACCCCGAGGAGGGAGGTGTGCTCCGGGTGTCCAGCCGCATCATGTGCAGGGATTCCTGGCACTCAGGAGGGGATAGCATCATCTCCTGTCTGTGGGCAGGGGAGATTCCCCCTTCCTTCATTTAATCCAAGAAAAGCTGTTTTCCATCACGGCAGCCATGTGGGTGAGACAGGACGTGTCCTGCCTCCCTCTGATTGGGGTTGCTCCTGGCGCTCCCATCCCTCCCCACGCCCGTTTACGTTATCCTATGGGAAGTGCTGCCGGGTGGCTGGCATGGGAAATATGCTGGAGATACGCTCATGCTGCTGCTGGATGAGATGCCAGCTGGGGCACGTGGAAATCTGCTCAATCACTTGGAGAAGGATCCTAATGTCAACCCAACCTGCGCGCACGGAGCTGCTCCCGGGAGGGCTCTGCTGTGGCTGACGGGGAAAGGTGTTCGATGCCTGGGGGCTGTTCCAGGGGCCAGGCAGGAGCTAAGGCTGACACAGGGGCAGAGCATCCGTCTCCCCTGGGAAGAGAGGCTGGGGGCTCGGGAAACGCTGGGAAAGTGGATGCATGCCTGTTCTGCATTTGGGTTTCCAAAAACAGAGCCTTGCAGGAGGAAGAAATGATTGGAGCCAATGCTGCTGGGGTCCTTTAAGAAGGGAAACCCCATTTGGGCTAAATCTGAAGAAAACCTCATGGAAATATAAATGTTCCTCATGTATCAGCACAGTTTCTGGGTTCCAGAGACAGTGGGATGGAGACCAAACAGCACTTCCATGGAAAGCCACTATTGTCTTGTAATCCCACACTTGCTCTCTTTCCAGCCTGAGTTCTTTAATACCCTTTGGCATCTGTGCATAACCTCCGTATCCTCATCGCTCTCTGTAATGGCTCTCGCTGGCGGTTGCTCCGTACGCGATGTCTCTCCGTAGGCAGTCTCTCTGCATAATCCACTCTTTCATCTACCTGTCTGCATTGTGAAGGGCAGCTGCACAGTCAGACCCCCCCCTCGCCGCCCCTGCTGGCGGTGGCTTTTGTCAGCCGCTATGGCAGATCTGTGTGGTCTGCGGTCCTATCCCAACGTGGCAGTGGGTGGGGGTCCCTCTCTCACCCCCCTTTTGTCTGTGCAAGAGATGCTCCATGCAAGGCTGGGGGTTTCCCATGGTAAGGGCTTGCCAGGATCATGCCAGCCCAGTCCTGGGGAGCCACCTGGTGCCAGACCCCCCCGTGGCATCGATGTCACAGGCTGCGATGCTGCAGGAGCATTGGCATGTGTGGCCTTTTCTCCCTCCAGCAACACGCAGCTCCTGGCCAGGGCTCTGCGAGCACAAAGGGCTCGAACACCCTTTGCAGCAGGGCTCGGAGGCCCAGCTGCAGCGAGCACCTCGTCTGGGACCTGAACCCAAACATTCCCATATGCTCTCTGCTGCGTTGAGCATCCTTCTCCCCCGTGGGATTCGCAGCAGGAGCCTCTGAGGATCGTACGTGCCAGGAGCAGGGAGAGCTGAGCCTCCCATCTGCCGCATCTCCGGCTCCGATGTGTCTCGCATGGGGAATACGGGAGCTCAGTGTGAACAGGGCTGGCAGCGCATTCCCGAGGTGTGCCAAGGTGGGGAGCCGGGCACGGAACTAATGCTGGGGGCAGGAGGGACAGGGGGGTTGTCAGCGCAGGACAGAGGATCTGTTTTACACTCTGACACTGGCGGGTCACGTATCCTTAAATAAACAACAGAATAAATAATTCACAGGGCTTTGATATGGGCAGATTGGCTAGGAAAACATTGCGGCTAACAAATAGCTCTGTCAGCTCTAATTTCTTATGGCCTATCTGATTGTTATCTGGGAATACCAGTCTGAAATCTGCAGCAAGGTCCATTTGTCATCAGGGCACCGAGACGGAGGGAGAGCTGCTGGCCGTCCCCTCTGCACGGTGCCGTAGGGATGGTCTCTGCAGAGGATGCATTTGTGCTGCTCATGGTGTCTTGGGCTTTGCTGTCTGTCCCAGCGCTTGTCCATGTCCTTGGCTGGAGGGTGTCCGTGTGTCTCCTGAGCCCCGTGGTACTTGGGGACCTCATGGTGGCATCTCCGCAGAGCACTGAGAGAAGCCAGGGCGTTGCAAGCTGCCGCTTCCACCTCTCCCTGAGCTGTGGCTGCCGCTAAAAGCAAGTGACATGCTGCAGCCTGCGAGCCTGAAGGCAGCGGTGCAGCCCTGCGGGGAGCGGGAGGATTTATTGCTATCTGGCGTTTTTCTGGCTCTGGGCCTTGCTGCGGCTCCCCCAGTGTCAGTCTGGGACGTGCGGTGGCTTTGTAGCCGTGGCTGCCCCCTTTCCTTGTGTGTTCAACCCCGTCCCGAGGGCTGGTGTGTCTGGGGAAGACAGAAGGTGGGCAGCAGGTTTGTGTCCGTGTTCTCCTCCAGCACCCGAGCGTGGGCACAGGGATCCCTGGTGAGGGAGCAGCCGGGCTGGCTGGCTTTGTGCCACCCACTGCCGGCACTGCCTGTGCCCTGCTGCTCCGCTCCCAGCTGCCACGGAGCGGCGTCCAGGGGTGCAGGGCGCCCAGCTTGGACCCCAAATCTGCTCTTGAAGGGCTGGGGCAAGCTGAGCTTTTGGGAACATGGAGCACCCGTGGGTTTGTCTGTAAAAGGTTGCTGAAGAAAGTGAATGGGAGCCTGAAAGCACGTCTCCTGTAGCTCATGCCACATCCCGGGGTCTCTCTTCGGGATGAACTGTCTTTAGAGAGCCCCCAATGGCCGCTGTGGGGCTCAGCCCCTCTGCCGTGGCTCAGTGCCCTCGCAGGGAACGATCCCGAGTGCTGGCGCTGCCCGGATCCATGAGCAAACCCCATGTCATGTCCCCACCAGCATCTCCTGGCACGACGCTCAGGTCAGGGTGAGGGGACGGGAGCCAGAAAGGGCGGGTGGGCTTCCTTAATGATAACATGTGAGCTTTGTCTCTCTTCCCAGCACTGGCTACCAAACAGACCTACGTCAGCTATAGCAACCACGCCATTTAGCTCCAGCCATCGCAACTGCCTGGCGGAGAGGGAGGCTGCGGATGCCACGACGCGGGAGGGAGCTGGGTCGCATCGCTCGTCGCAGGACACTGGAGGGAGACCCGGACAGGATGGGGAGGGTGGCAGCCGGGGTGAACGCTCCTGGCTGGGCCGCTGGGCAGAGCTCCCGGGGAAGATGGCAACCAACAGCAGCAAAAAATAAAGAAAGAATAAAAATAAAACCACCGACCAACTGACCACCGTGACAATGCATGCCTCCCCATGGAGGAAGAGGAACAGTGGAGCAGGGGGGACGTAGGGCAGGGAAGAGGTGACGGACTTCGGCAAGTCTTTGGGGTTGTTTTTTTTTTTTTCCTGTATCTTGGCAAACAAAAAAAAAAAATAGAGACCCAACATTTTCCCTTTTCTGGAATTTGTGAGATTGTTTGTGGTTGTGCAGAACCTTCTGTTTTCTCTTTCTTTTTTTTTTTTTTTAAATCCTTCATTTTCTTTTGTTCCTGTCTTCCTCCGTCCCTCTTCACTCTCTCCCCCGTATCCTACCAAATTCTATATGTTGCAAAAAGGAAAAATAAATAAAAATACATAAAATTTAAATAAAAAACAGACAGCAAAATAAAATAAAATAAAACCTAGACTGTGTTCAAAGTGCTGATTTCTATAGGTGGTTAATTAATGTATGTGATGACCATATGGATTGAAATATGTCTGCTTTATGTACTGACCAGTCAAAAAACAAAAACACACACAAAAAAAAAACAAAGTTCAGTGCCTGGATGTTTATGAATTATTCAATGACTGTGTAGAGCATGATCATTTTTATACGAGGAGATTTCTAATAAAAGACCATGGTTTTGCACTCAGCGTTTGCTGTCTCTTGGTGACTGTTCGTTCCAGGCTCTAGGAGGTGACTCCAGGATGATGGTGCAGGTTTTGGGTGGCCAAGTGCTCCAGGACACCACAGGGCTTGGTGTCCTCCCTCTCCAGGCCATCCTGGAACAGGATGGTGAGCAGATCGAGGGAGGTCATCCTTCCCCTCTACTCTGCCTTGGTGAGGCCGCACCTGGAGCACTGGGTCCAGTTCTGGGCTCCCTGGTTCCAGAAGGACAGGGAACTGCTGGAGAGGGGACAACAAAGGGCTATGAAGATGCTGAGGGGATGGAACATCTCTCTTATGAAGAAAGGCTGAGGGATTTGGGTCTTTTTAGTCTGGAAAAAAGATGACTGAGGGGGATCTTATCAACACTTAAAAATACTTAAAGGGGGGGGGGTGTCAGGAGGATGGGGCCAGGCTCTTCTCAGTGGTGCCTGGGGACAGGACAAGAGGTAACGGGCACAAACTCAAACATAGGTGGAACTTCTTTCCTTTGAGGGTGGCCAGAGCACTGGAAGAGGCTGCCCAGAGAGGTGGTGGAGTCTCCGTCTCTGGAGACATTCCAAACCTGCCTGGATGCGTTCCTGTGCCACCTGCCCTGGGTGACCCTGCTCTGGCAGGGGGTGGGACTGGATGATCTCCAGAGGTCCCTTCCGACCCCGACCATTCTGTGATTCTGTGCTGCAAACAGGGTCCTCGCGAGGGGATAGGACGGGGAGAGGAGAGCTCAGCATCACCTGGGCACATGCTGTAACCTGTACTGCCCCAGGGCTCAGGGCCTGGGGGAGGATCTGGGGCAGAAAGGGCCGATTCCTCCTCGTTTGCTCTTCCCCAAGGTGCAGATTGAGGCTGCAGGGATGGAGCAGAGAGGAAGGGACTTTCCAGGGCTTTTTTTTTTTCCCCTCCTTCAGAGGCAGGGCCAGCTCCACCCTTTCCCCTAGCCCAGCTCCACCTGGGCTAATTAGGGAGTCACCAGCTAACAAAAGCAGCTCTGGCCCCCTCCTGGGAGGGTTCCTCTTCTTGGTTCCAGCCTGTTCCATGGGGGATAGCACAGCCTGGTGTACAAGGTATGGGCCTCTTCAAGGAGTCTTGATTTTTGCCTGTTTTGGGGAGGTTTGGTGTGTTTGCTGCTGGTGTCACTGTGTTCCGGAAAAAGGGCCTTAGAAAGGGGGTGGCTGTGCTTGTTTACTGCTGGGTGAGGAGAGGATGGTCCAAGCTTGTCTTCTGGAGATCAAATGGGGGGAGGTGGGGAGAGGAGGCAGGGGAAGGTGGTGCTGCCTGCCCCGGAGAGGTGGGCTGCCCCCACGTTTTGGGCAGGTTGTTGCTTTAGATGCCCAGCAAAAGCGCTGGAGCTGCTGGAAGTGTCCTGACCTCGCAGAGGCAACGAGGGTGCTGGGATGTCTCCCCGTCCCTTTGCATGTGTTCTCCCTGGCCCAAAGATGCCCATATATTGCCTTTGCTGAGTATGAGTGACGTTACCCCTGTGTTTTGCGTGTTTCTAGATGTATTTGTGTATTAATTACAGCTCTGCTCTGCTTTCGCTCCGGTGGGTTGCCCAGGCTGCGTGCCCTGGGGATGGGAGATCTCGGTGCCGCTCTGAGCACCGCAGGGAGCTTCAGCCATTGATCAGGGAACGTGACTGTTCCCTGCTGGCATGGAGAGGACAGAGCACGGCTTGGAGGCAGGAGTTAAAAAAAGAAAAAAGAAATATAATGAAAAGCTTGAAACTTTGATAAGATCACACTTGTCAAAAGAGCTTCTCGGGAGAAAAGAACCTGCTCTGTTCCCACCACATCCATCACTGTCGGATTGGATGTGAAATGCCGCCTGGTTCAGAGGGCTCCCAGAAAACCCAAGCTGATGTCTCTGCCATTTCTAGCTCTGAGATGTTGCTCTGCTGTTTTTACAAGCAGCTTTCTACTCTAAACTCTGCCTGATAATGACTGGCAAGGTGGATTCTACCTTAATTACAGCATCTCCCTCCCTCCCCTTGCAGCGTCTGTGAGGAGGGACGCTCTGCGTCCTCCAGAGAGGTTGGGGCTGGGAACTCACGATGCTGCCACCAAGCAGATCTTCCAGGCTCATCTGTCCTCTGATGGTCTGGGGAGTTCCGCAGGGCATGGTGTGGATACCGGAGCTGGATGGGGTGCCGGAAAGAGGAGACCTATAGTAGTGAGATAGTCTGCCTGGGTTGATGCCTTCTACCAGGCACGATGCAGAGAGCTGTGCTGATCTAACTCCTTCACTAGCTCGATGAACTATTTTTTTGTTATTTTTTTTTCATATGCAAATACTTCTTCAAGGTGGTGCTCCCTGTCTCTCTTGTCCTCAGACATTTCGGCCTTCAAGCTGCTTCCCTAGATGCGCAGCCAGCCCTGGAGCGCGTCCTGCCCACCGCTCGGGCTGACAAAAGGTGTGCAGAAGGGAGGGTTGTGCTTACGCTGTCGGCAACCAGCAACGCACGACAGCTCCGAGGAGGAGGAACTGGGGGGGTCTGGGCTTCAGCAGCTGGGGTGGCACATCCCAAAGGGGTGCTTTTGCTTGGTGTTCGGGGAAGAACTCACATGACTAAACTTCGAACGTGGTTTCAAGTAAATTCACATTCCCCTCCTGCATCAGACCCTGTTTAAACACAATCGCTGCCCCGATTTCCTGATGGATCTGGTGGAGTGTTAAATCAAAAGAGTCCTCATGTGGGTACTTATTTTGGTGTAAGTGAGCTTTACAGCGATTCAGTCTTGCTCCTTACAGACTTCAGCTTAAATGATATAAAGATGCTCTTAAGCAGATATGCAAAATATTTGCACAGATCCAACCTCACCGGTCTCGAAACGGAATTTTAATTGGTGCCCCCCCCCCCCCCCCCCTTTTTTTTTTCCCCCCTCAGCTAAAACCTACACTTACTGGCACTGTTCCTGCGTGCTGCTAAATAAACCTGTGTCCCTCCCAGCGCCGGGTGCGTTTCGGCGGCAGATGCGGCGACCTCCAAACATGGCTGGTTAATTTTTTGCGGCATTTCATGATACAGTGCTGCTTAATTCTAGACACTTATTTGATTATGGAAGCTAATTAAAAGGGAGCAGTCCATAAGCAATTGAGATGGATGTAGAGCGAGGTGGATCTGGGCAGGCTCCGGTGCTGCTATCTGCAGAGAGGTGATGGCTGCTGCTGGGGCAGTTTTGGGAGGTAGCTGGTGTCTATTAGGATCAGGTTTCTGCTTTGCTTCGTATCTTTAAGGGTAATTCTGCTGCCTGTGGCTGAGCAGAAGAGTGGAGTAGATATTGTCTGATCTATTGAGGGAATTCCTAGGTTTTTTTGTACTTTCTTCTGAAATCTGTGCTGCTGTTTCTCCTCCTCGCCTGCCTTGCAGCCTAAAAGCACTTGTCTGATTTTTCCCCTTATTTCTGTGAAGAGTTGTTGAATTTAAATAGCAATAATTGCCCGAGTTTCCTGAGTGCTTGACCTTTGTGTTTTATACTTTTTCTGGGAATCTGAGAAGTGGGGGGAGAAACCTGGGCTGGTGCCACCTCCCTCCGTTGCCTGCTCGTATCTCACCCCTCCCTGAACTTTCTGTTGGCCTTGGACTGCTGTTCCCCAGCTCGTCTCCTGAGCTCCATTCTCCAGGGACAAGCAGGAACTTTTGGGGTCCTTTCCGTGGCGCAGCCGGGGGCCGGAGCGGGAGGCTGTGTGTGTGCTCATCGCCCCAGCCCTGTGCAGAACGGCAGCGGTGTGGAACCTGTCATTAGCTCTCTTCTGAGAGAGGCAAATCACAGACTTTAGCGTCACAATTAGGCCGACTCAATAGGAAATGGAAAAGCAAAATAATTTCTCTGCAAATTCCTCGGTCTGCCCGCCACCTCGTCCCTTGCTCCTGACTGGGGAAGAGTTGCTCCCCGACAACATGGATCTGGAGACCTCCTGTTGAAGCCACAGCAAAGCTCCTTAGTCAGCAAATGTGGAGGGAGGGGATGGGGAAGAGCAGGGCTGGAGTATAAAGCGGCTTGTTCCTTGCTCCGAGACAGGTCTCCATCCAGCCCCTCTCCTACAGGGAGAGCCACAGAGTCCTGGTTTGGCCCCAGGAGATCCGTGTGCTGCTCAGAGCAAGGTGCGACTTGCGTTTAGAGCAGAAGGCAGCAAAGCCTGTGACAGATGTTGCGGTTCATTACGCAGTGGGGGACCAGCTCTGCAGCGAGCAAGTTCAGCTTATTTCTGCGCAAGGAAGCGTTTCTCCCACCGCGACCCGCTGCCAGCCAAAACCTTTGGCTTTGAGCATCAGGCCCTCGTTGGGAGCTTTGAAGATGTAAATGGAGACCTCGAATTTAATTTTCCTGGGCTGTGGGAAACCAGGAAGGAGGATGTGATGAGCCTGTGGGTGCTGCTGAGAAGACAGGTGATGCCTCCGAGTGGTCTCAGGGGGGCAGTGGGGGCCCCGGAGGGAGGCGGAAGCATCCTAGGCCTGGGGTTGGGGAAGGACCAGCGGCAGAGCGGAGCTGGACATGCTGACTGCCTGGTTTCCCCTCGCTGAAGCGGTCCCTGTGGCTGGAGCCCGCAGCCGCGGAGGCAGGTGTGTGTGTGTGGCGTGTTGAGGGATATGGTGTAAGGGAGAACTTTGTAGAGTGGAGTTGATGGTTGGACTCAATGATCCCAAGGGTCTCTTCCAACCTAAATGATTCTATGATTCCATGCAAGGGTCTCTCCCCAGCATCAATGCTCTCTTGTATGGCCGAGCGAGTCAATGGCAGACTGTGTTGAAATCTCACTTCAGCAGTGAAAGCTGCAATTAGCATTTAATGAAGCTTCTTGCTTTTATTTTTAGGTAACCTCCGATTCCCTGACTGTGTAATTTAGTCCTCCATTGCTTGGAGATAATTAAAGTATGTCACTATAATTTGCTTTTTTTAAAAGCCTGTAATTATGTTTTTATTGAGAATAAAAAAGGGGGGGGAGGGGGAAATGAAAACAATGTTAGGGGAGGAGAAAGCTTTGGATGGGCAAGGGGGATTTCTTCCAGCTTGAAGGCTTGGGAGATCTTTCCAGGATGCTGCGTAGACTGGGGATGGAGGAAGGGCTTCTTCTGTATCAGTGTTGGTAATAGCAAAGTGCAGCGTTTCCAGCGGAGGTGTGAGAGCTTTGGGTGTCCACAAGCCCTGATGTGCTAGCACGTGGTTTAGCTGCAGCGTAACCGTGGTGTGTGCGTGGGCTGCATGAAGTACCGACTCTGCTTCCTCTGCTGCCTTGTTTGTGGTCTTCAGCATCGGTCTGCTTCCAGCGCCCTGGAAGTAGGGAGCAGCCCTGCTCCATCTGCACACCAACCTGCAGGCTCCGGGGCAGCCCAGGACGTGTGTAACCTGGAGCAGAACAGCTGAGGTCTCATCCCTGCAGCCTCCTGCTGCCGAGCCCAGCAAACATCTGCATGCACGCCGGGTCTTCGTGTTTCAATCGCAAGCATCTGGTCTCCATGACAAAACATGCTTTGCTGATGCAGGGCTCCGTAGCTCACACTATATGTCCTCCCTGCACAATAACAAATGAATGGGGAGGAATTAAATGTGTCTTCCCAGGCCTGGCAGGACTGCGCAGCCCTTTGGGGGATACTTCTTGTAGCTTGGGCTGTATTCACATCTGTAAATGCTGCTCCTGGATGTCAAACAGCGTATGTCCTTCCAAATCCCCCCGGCACTGTCTGACGTTGAACGTGCCAGCTACAGCGTCCTGCCTTGCTCCAGCCCCTCTGATGCTCTGCATGGCCCTGGTCCAAGCGTTGCTCCCGGGCAGCCCAGCAAAAGCCACTTCCCTGCGAACTGGTCTGAAACGAGAGCGTGGCCAGCGCAGGAGGAACTGCTCACCTACAATTCACAGCCTGGAAATTGGCTGTCGAAGGGAAGTTGAATAACGAATAAATTCAAGATAATTGATTGGCCTGTGGCCAGTTCACAGCCAGCGAGAGCTGAAATGAGTTGGATTGTTGGCTTTTTCTTTAAGTTATTCTCGCTCAAATTTTTGAGCGCTAAGAGGTTGCATTTAGTTTCGAATATATTTAATTCATTAAAACGTTGATCTCTTCTGCTGCAGAGTTCAGATCTAATCCCAGGCTTTATTCCTTATCTAAATGCAAAGGTTTCTTGCCAGAAATACAGAGCAGAAAAAAAAAATATCTCGGTGCTTAGGAAAAGTGACATGATGAAGCGAGCGTGGACTGGACCGCGTTCCAGTGCTGGGAACCTGCTGGGACTTGAGCTGACATCCTCACTGGTATGTGTCCGGTTTCTTTCTTGCCCATAACTGGGATGCAGTCTTTAGGGGCTCTTGCCCAGTTCCACAGCCCAGTTCAATGTGTTCTGGGTGCTGCAAGCAGCACCCCGAGGTCCCTGCGGCCAGCCCCTAATGCAGGGTGCTTGTATGCTGGGAAGCTGTGAAATTTGGTGCAACCCCCTGCAAAACTTCTCCCTGGAGCTGCCTGCTCCTTATGGAGACAGGGCTGAAGTGACTCTCTTTGACAGAGGAGTATGAGGTCAGGGATTTATGTTCAAGTGTGTTCTCAGGCTGAGCATCCACCCCCACGATACCTGCTCTCCAGGTGTCTGAATTGAATGGCACCGTGAGTAGGATGAGTCCCCCACTACGCTTGCAGCATGTTCACGTTCCTCCTTGCTGTGCAGAAATCCCCCTCCCGAGCCGGGTGTCACACCACCTTCCTTGCAGAGCCTTTGTTATCTGCTGGGGATAACAAAGGGAAGGAACAGCACTTAAAACCCAATAAAACCCACACACCATCATCAGCTTTTGTACTAGTTGCTATGGGAACCCCATACATGCACCGGAAACGCTGGAGTATGCAAATGAGCTTCTTAATTAGTTCTCCTCAGTCTTTCATGCTCCTGGTGCAGCGATTTGATCATTAGATGAACATGCCACTTAATTATCGGCAGCTTAACCAAACACAAGCTGGGGTGACCTTTGGGGAGGGCAGGGTGTCTTGGGAGCTGGTTGGCGGTGGAGGGAAGACGGAGGCCAGCGGCTGCACGGAGCTGGGAGTCTTCTCTAGCAGCTTTCGTAGTGGCAGGAGCTGCCGGTATGGTCTGTGTTGCCTTCGGGGAGGAGCTGCAAGCGATGGTGGGTCTGTGTCTCCAGACTGCCCAAGCCTTCCTGGAGAGGGTTGTCCAGACGCTGGGCTCTCGGCAGGGCGGTTGCCTGTGCGGCGGGCTGAGATTGCGTGGTGACCTTGCGCAGAAGGACTGAGCTCCTTGTCTCGCTGTGGGGCAGTGATGGAGTGAAGGGTTAGCTGGAAAACCCAAGCCCTGAGCCCCTCCGAGCCATGGGGCAGGCTGCAGCGTCACCCCGGCTCTGCTGGCCTTGGGGACTGGGGTGGGACTTTCCTCCAGCCCAGCGTGCCACTTCTGCAGAGCCAGCTGCCAGCCGGGTGCATGTGTGAGCTCTTGCTGTAAATGCTATGAGTTTTTCACCAAACAAGCTTCATTAATCGTCTAATAACCGGATTAATTAAGGACACTGAAAGTAAACAGCAAGAATGTAATTTGCTTCTGATTGCCATGTAATTGCAGGAGTATGGTCCTATTTGCATATGCGGAAAGTGTTGTTGACAGAGGCACTGGGACCAAGAATAACAATTTATGGAGGGCAAACGTGCCCTTGGGCTGTCCAGACCCCTTCAGCCATACTCTTTGCTGCCTTCGGTGCTGCCTGCATGTGTTTTTCTCTGTGGTTCTCTGACTTCTTCCCAATTAGCCAACTCTCCTGCTATTTGTGTAGCTTTCCGAGCTATTTGCTTAGGCAAACATCGATGCTCCAAATAGACTGGCAGATCGGCTTGGGAACACTCTTCTGTGTCCTGCAAGACAGCAGAAACACTGAGAAGAAATCTCCCTTTCTCTCAGGGCTGTCCTGATGAGGGTTAGGACAGCGAGTTCTCCCTTTGACCCTGCTTGCTTGGGACTCAGGGATTCTGGTCGTGCTTGGAAGAACTTGCCCTTGCGAGCCTCGGAGAGCTGCCAGTGCTCCAAGAGGTGAACTGGGAGCACGCAGAGAGGAAAGCAGATGCTGTGCGGCTCAGAGGCAGAGCCAGCGACTGAATACCAGAGTCCGAGTCCCACACCATCTTGCATCTCTCATGGCCTCCACCCCTCATCAGCTGGTCTTTTTTTCCAGCGCTTTTCTCTTTCCCTGCAAATGCAGACATCTGGATGGTGACTAATCTTCTAATTCTCTGCCTCCCAGTCGCCCTGGGTGAGCTTTCTTCTTGCGTTTGACCTTGTCAAGACTGGATCTGGGCTGCTGGAGGAATGGGAGTACGTGGTGCTTTGCAGAGATGATGACGCGCTCCCTCCACGCGCACGTGTCCAAAGGGGACAATTCAGAGGACTAATTCCATCTTGGAGAGCCCAAGGGTCATATTTTTTCGCTCTCCTTGACAGGCACGACTTGGTGGAAACCTACAATGTGGAGTGATGTGACCTTTCAGGAACAGCCCAGAACATCTATGGTGGACATGTTTTCTAAGTGTATCCATCTTTTTTTCTTTTTCCTCATGGTGGTGTTGAGGTCTGTATGCTCCAGCTATTTCAGCCTGTTCCTCGCGTGTAGATGGACTTGGATTAAATCAGTGTGCGTTGTTTGCTTGAGGCAGGCACCTGCTGCTCACTTGTGTGTCTTCACACTCAAGCAGGATAAGAACTGGTGAAAATGATCCTTTGTGCAATTGTTTTTGAAGAGAGCTTGCTGGCAAAACGGATGGGGGCGAGTTTGCCAGCAGTACGCTGGCGACAAATATCTGTGAAGGAAAATGGGGGACTTGGGACCCCCCCCGCGTGTCTGCAGGCATCTTGCCCATCAACTGTTTGTTTCCTTGCAGCATCTGAAGGTTTTGGGACAGTTTCCCACAGCTTTAAGTGCCATACCTGTCCCGAACAGCTGCCAAACCCCGTTCATCAGACAGTGTTTTGTTCTTCCTCTTCTGGAAACTTGAAAGGTTTAAAAAGAAATCAAATTTTCCCGTGCAGTTCAGTGGGGAGAGGGGTGGAAGGAAGGTAGCCTTCTGTTTGTTTTGCGCTGCCTTTCTGTAAGCCGCTATAAACAACCTGTCATCATACCTCCAGTGAAGCAGTTGAGCAGGCTCCCCAGGTGTCTGCGTTTGGTTCCTTGCCATGCAAGGTCTTGTTAGAGGTGGTGGTTGTTTCTGGTTAGCCATGGACTCCCTTTGAGCTTGAAGAGCAAGACAGGGAAATAGCAACAACTGTGATTAGGGCTTTATTTTGAACTTCTAAAATCTCTCTTTCCTGTGGTGAACAACATCCTAGAGCAGCTGGAGGTTGCACCCCACTAATGTTTCACAGTGGAAAATTTCAAAGCGATAAACAAGGGAGGCAATCAGCCCCTCCTGAATATCAAGGGGATGTGGGTGGTGGTGCCTGCAGTGCCTTTGAGACCTCTCCTGTTGTCAGCATGCTTTCCTCAGGAATTGAGGACTACATGAGGGCTCCTGCCGTTGCCTGCTTTAAGCTGTATCTGAATACCTTCAGACCTTCCCTACAACAACCTGGACCTCTGGAGCCGCAGTATCACTGTCTCTGTCTAGGGTAAGCCAGTGTTTCTCAGTTTTGACAACAAGACTTTGCTCCCTCTGCATGTTGGCTCCTGAAGATCAAGTATTTGATTGGTCTTGAAACTTGTGAACGTGAGTCGGTCATTAAGGCTTAACATTGTTCTCGCAGATGTCTCTTTCCCCCACCACCCTCCCTCCTTTCCTTGTGCATTGGAGTAGGTGTGAGGGATCTGCAAGAACTTGACCTTGAATAAATGTTGGTGAACCCAAAAGGATGGACATGTAGGTCTATTGCCATGTTCTGGCTTGAGTGATCTTTGGCTTTGATGATACCGGGATTCTGATTTGATTCCTGGGTGACCTTGGCATGGGCAATTCATGATTTCCCTGATTTCAGTCTCTGAAATCCCTCTCTTTCCAAGCGGGCTCTGTGTTCTGGTGCTGTTTTTTCAAGGCTGATGGGGAAGCTGCCTCCGGTCTGATTGTCAGTGCTGCTGTTTTTCTATTATTTTTCAGATGCCTTGTGTTTTTTGGGGAAAATAAAATTCCAAGCCCTGCTTTGTGATTTTTCTCTTCCCTGTAATTAGATGTAGCAGTGATCAAAATATGTTGCATTGCACTGCAAGCTTCTCCAGGCAGATGTTTCATCACCGGAGGAGAGATGACTTCATCCTTTACATTTGGGGAAAATTAAGAGGGAGGAAAAAAAGAAAAAGGCGAAGGAGAATGTTGGATTTCCTGTTGTGTGAATACATCTCGCTAGGCTTCAGGGGAGGGATGTGTGAGAGAAGAACCAGGGCCAGGCAAGAGAAGGAGGGCAGATTTTTTTTTTTTTAAATTCATTTATTTTTTTACCCTGCTGGCATTCAGCCCTTGAGAAATGCACTCCTCGGTACTTATTTTGCTGCAAAAACTGGGAATGGTGGCTGTGACCCACCTTGCTTCTTCCCTGCGGCCTCCTTTGGAGGGGGTTTTTAGCACAAGGCAGGCTATTGGCACTGCATTTTGACTTTCTGGGGTGCACAGAGCCTCTCTACACCTTTACATCTCTTACATATGAGCTTTCAGGGCAGCTGGGCAGGATGCAAAGGTGGCATAAAGTCCATTTTCTGTCCTTCAGCATCTGGAACTCTTTGGTGCATGGTGCTCCGTGTTGATGGTAAGAATGGCTTAATTCCCCAAATATGACCAGTAGAGAAAGGTGGGGCAGAGGAAAAAGATGTGAAAAGACCTGTAAACGGCCCTTTGTTTGGGGACACCAGCACCAAATGCCACCAGCTTTGGAGCAGAGACTTGGGTTTGGCTGGGGAGAGGGTGAGCGTGCAGGGAAAAAATGTCTCCCGTGCTGGGAACACCGAGCACAATTCCTCAAGCTCAGCTCAATAAGAGAGCCATCAAAAGTAAAAATGACAGCAATTCTGCAGTCAATATAATGTGGCTGCAGGTTAAATAAATAATGTTTGAATGATAATAATTGCAAAATGACACTATTTCATCCGCCACAAACATGTGGTTAAGCTCTCATTAGCTGAGACTACGAGCTGTGCAGGGAGCACAGACTCTTTGAAAGCAGATCGCTTTGGATTATGCCACTATAGAAATTCCTGGGCTGCTTTTGCAAGTGTTTAATAATGCCCGGGAGTAAGTTTGCTCATGGGATTGAGAGGACAATTGGAAAGGCTGGCACCCCAAAGTGAAGCTGGGTTTTTACTTATTTATTTGAGGTCTGCTTTTCTTAGGTTCTCAGGGCTTCTGAGAAATTGATTTTATAATTAATGGACTACAATATAGTCCTTGAGCTCTTGAGTCCTTTTCCCCCCTTGAGCAGGGGGGGGAAAAAAAAGGCATATATTTTAAAGTGTGTTTTACGTGTAGAGTTTTTTACTTACAGATATGTGTATACAAGCAAATCCAGCCACATCTGGCGCAGTTTTGTCCGAACTTCAAGTTTTAGCAAAAAAGCTGCTCTGGCCTGTCTTGCCACCTCTTGGTCCCTGAGAAGCCACCCTGGAGAAATGCTGCCTGTGCCCCCCAGGGATGGTGCTCAACCCCAAACTGGGGAAACTGGTGTGCTCAGCACCTCGCCAGACAGGGCTGATTTCAGACTTGGCTGCAATATTGATCCTCACTTAACATAGTAATGAGAATCTGCTTCCCTAATCAGCACGGGAAAAATCTTATTTTCCAGCTGCTAGAAGGAAATGAGCTTTGTTGAATCGTGTTGTGGTACGGAGGTGGGTGATGCTGGCTTTGCTTCGCTTTGGTCTTCCTGGTGTGGGCAAGAGCCCGTTGTGATCGCTTGGGTCGCGTGTCCTTCTCGTCTTGGCTTCCCTCATACACCCTGATGTTTGGTGAGAGCCTCCACCTCGCTCATCCTGAAGCCCAGCTTGAGTTTTTATGATGAACCTCATCATTCATATTGCCATCTTTGAACCCTCCCGGGGCAGGTCATGGCTTTCCAGCCCTGTTGTCTTGCAGAGATGTGGGGCAGTGTCCATGCTAGCTCCTCAAATCCCAGCCTTGCACCTCATCTTCCTCATCCAGTGCATTACTTGGGGGGGGGGGGGGGGGGGAAGCCTTATTTCCCCTCCATTCCTGCCTCGGGCCTCCCAAAATGTGGGCGAGCGAGCTGCCTCCCTCTGCCGAGCGGCCTCTCCTCTGCTCCATGGTTCTCCCCGGGCCGGGTGCCTCGCCGGACCGTCTGGCTGACGGCAAATTGTTTTTTGATGGCTGACTCGGTATAACTGAACTCAATTTGCCTTTCAAAAGCAGCTAATAGTCGCATTAAAAAATCCATTTTCACTTGTGATTGAATTTGACGGCGGCTCAATCAATAAGCGAATGGAGTGTTTCACACGCTGTACCGAGCAGGCGTTACCACGGTAACAGTGTAAGCGAGCACAGCCGGGTGAATCCCCCCTCGAACGGGTGTCACCCAGCCCTGTCACCCCGCGAGGGGCTGCCCCAG
This sequence comes from Alca torda, assembly GCA_008658365.1. NCBI lineage: Eukaryota > Metazoa > Chordata > Aves > Charadriiformes > Alcidae > Alca > Alca torda. Next base: position 3,351,002 of record CM018095.1, read on the forward strand.
GCAGGCGTCATGTTGGGAAGGGAGGCCTTCCTGGTCCTCGTGACAGTGATGCCAGCCAAAATGTTCTTCACTTTCCTCTTCTTTGCCACTGTGGAGGGGGATGAGTGCTTTGTTGGTAGCTGGAGGTGGCCAGCCTGACAGGGACCGGCTGTGGCGCCATGGCCATGCCTCACGAGGGGAGGCAGCCATTTTGTGGTGGGGCTGGCACTAAGGGAACGGTGGCCCAGCACGGCCCTCAGAGGGGGGACGTGCCGATTTCTGCACCTTTCCTTCTTAAGTCTCTCAGATATGGGGAGGAAGGCAGGAGGAAAGCAGCTGGAGCAGCTCTGGGGCAGGAAACAAGGGTAGCGGAGCTGGGAATGTGGCTGTCCTGAGGGGAGGGTTTTTCTGTGGGGGTAAGATAATGAAGTGAGGAAATGGATTTTTGATTTTTTTTTTTTTTATTTAATAAGGTTCATCTGTGTTTGATGAAAAATGAATGTGGCGCTTTGCTTCATGACAATCAGGGTGCTTCCTTTCAGCTATTGTTTGCGTTCCTCCTATTGTAGTATAAAATGAAAATGAAATGGTTCAGTCAGGAATTTTGCAATTGTGATTTTTTTTTCTCCCCCTTTTTTTTTTTTTGTTTCCCCTTTCCAAAGCAGTTTCCTGGGGAATTTTAATTAGAAAATCTTCCCTCTACGTGGTCCATGGCAGCCCAAGCTTTTGCTGTCGATGCAGGGAGCCTACCTGCGCGCTGACGCTGCAGCCATTTTGCTGGCGTGGCGCAGGGGAGCCCGGCCGCCTTCACCGCTTTCCTTCAGCCCGAGGGGGGGGTCTGCATCGCGAAATGAATAAGCTGCTTTACAACACGTTGGTGTTTTCTCGGCAGGGAGTTTGCCTGAGGCTGCGGGATGCTGTTCTGTTGCCTTATAGTGCGTCTCTAAAGCGCTCGCGAACAATGCGATCCTGTCTTGGAGCTCACTTCCATAGATTGATCTGCACTAGAGGAAGGGGGTGGGGGGGGTCGGAAAAAAAGTCTGTGCTGAGTTTGAGCTAAAAGAAGAGGAAAGCCAGGCACCCTGGGCTTAACTTGAGCAGGCAACTAGTTAACCCCCACTGAGGATTGAACAGGGTTGAACTTTTGCTGCCCACCTGAGTTAAATCGGAATCCTTTCCTCCCCAGCTCGCTTTCCCGGCCATCCCTGCTGCTGCATCGCACCCAGATGGTTTCTCAGGGCTGCCCTGGACCAGGGAGGGCTCTTGGCCATGCCTGTTACGGCATTGCGTTTCTCACCTTTCTTTCCTTTGGGGCTGGCACCTCATCCCTTAGGGAAGTGCAGAGCTGGAGATCAGGACGTGGGACTGGCCCTGGGTCAGCTCAGCCTATTCTCTCCTCTCCCAACGTGCTAGAGGTCGTGGCACTCCCACTGAAGAAGGCAGGGGACTCTCCAAGTTTCCAGCCCTTTTGCAGAAGGCTCCTCTGCTCCTCGCTGAGGAGAGAAGCCATTTCCATTAATTTCACAGGCTGTTTCCACCACCTCTGTGTTTGCTGCTGCTGGTGGCTGAGGATGATTCTCTCTTCCCACATTCGCAAGAAGAAACAAAACCTCTAACAATGGTGCCCGAGCAATCTGTGAGGGCTCTGGAGACAGCCTGAAGGGTCAGGGCTTTGTTTCCTGACAGGTACGGGGCTCCTCTAAACTGTAATTTCATTGTCACCAGGAGCTGACATCTCTTTGTTTTACATACTGGAAGGAACTGGCAACAGAGCTGGTTTCAGCGTGCGCAGGGGAGCTGCAGTCTCTTCCGCCTGAGAGAGCACAGCTCGGCTGCGTGGAGGAGCCGCTCTGGATGCGACAGGCCGGGCTTCGCTCCCTGCCCGCTGCCCTGCGGGCGACGGAGGGACCCGGACCCGCTTCTGACTCCCTTGCTCGGTGGCCCGAGCCAAACTGCCATGCCCCAGCTTTGCCCCTTGGTTTTTCCACCCCAGGGCAAAGAGTCTTTCTTCCCTTGTGCCTGCACCTCCCCAAAACTGGGTGATGGTACTTTGGGGAAATCAGAAGCAGTTAAGGGGTAAATTTGGCCTCCTTGTCTACATCCACTCTGTGCTCATGGGGATGCTGGCTCCTCTCCCAGGGTGTGCAGGGGAGCATCTGCGTGGCTCCCTGGATCGTGCCCGCTCAGAGTATTGATGGGCTGCCTGACCTTTTTGCTGGTAATCGGCAATCTTTCAAAGGCACCGTGTTTTCCCTGTGAAAAGCCAAAGTGAATGGACTGGTGACTGCACCGGCAAGATGTGTGTCGGGCTCCTGCGCTGCCACTGCCTGCACAGACCTCTCGGGGAGATAAAGCAGCCGCCTGACCCAGAGGAAACAGTGTCTCTGTCTATCTGAGTTTTTTCCTTTCAAATGCGTGCCGGGCCCCGCGAGAGAGCTCAGACTGAAATGGTTTCTTGGTGCTCCTTTTTCCCAGATACAAAGCTGCCGAGGTGTAATAAGCTGAGGGGAAGGCGATAAGCTCTTCGGTCAGCTCCGCGTGCTGCAGCAGCACGTGTGCTGTCATCGGCCTTCGGAAGCTGTATCTCATGTAAGAGCCGCTTGGGAATGAATCGTCTGCTGGAGCGGCTCCTGTGGGGACATGGCTGTTGCATCTTCGCTTGGGAGCAGGGACAGCATTTGAATCGCCATGGCAGCTAGACCCCCTCTGCGTGCCCAGGGACCCTTGACGCTAGACGCTGTCCCTAAAGCTGGGGACAGTCTTTGTCCCAGAGATGAAGAAACAGAGGAGAAACGATCCCTTAGAGGGACCGGGGGACTGAGATTAAATGATCTGCTTGAGTCGTGCAGAAGATATAACAACGCTTGGGTGGCGTGCTTGAGGCGGTGATGGGAACTCTGGGTTGAGGTTTACAATTTGTGATGAGGCTTAACGAGCATTGGCTGGAAGAGCTCAGAGGGAGAAAGCAGCATCGCAGAGGGTGCTAGCGTGGAGCCCTGAACTAAATCTAGTCAGACTGGGTTGTGTCACGTTTTGGGCCAGGCCATCCCAGGCCAGAGGCTGTTAAAGCTGAGGATTGAGCTAAGGTCTGCTGAATCCACTTGAGGAAACTCTGCTCCTGGGTGTTAGTGTTCCCAGCGCCGCTGTCGAGCTCTGCAGAGGATGGGCCTGTGTGACAAGGGATAAATCTTCCCCTGCTGCCAGCTGGCGTACCTCCATCGAAGTCAGGGAGGACAAGGGATGTGTTTCCCGTTACAGGGGCTCCAGGAACCGTGGCTGTGGGTCCTGACGTTGTCTGAAACAGGAGAATTCCGATCGCCCACTTATGGTGTCAATACCGCAGCCAATTGATTTGTGTTCGTATACGTGAGCCGCCCCAGATCAAAGTGGGCTTTGGGACTTGATGTGTGAAACGATTTCCTGTCTTACATGGCTGTGCAATTATTTCCAAATCTTTCCCCTTTAAAATTGCACGGAGAAAAGTTAAGTCATGAGACTAGCAATATTGCAGAAATAAATTAAAGAAATTAACATGAAGGAGTGGAAGAAGTTCAGGGCTGACTTGGCATTATGATTAATTACAGATCAGCTGTTGCTATGTAAGTGTGACAGGGAAGTTGTCTTTCTTGCAGAAGGTTGCGTGCACGCTGATGGAGGGCAGCATAGAGGAGGCCTGGGACAAGCTGCCAGTGAAACAGGAAGGCATTGACCCTGGAGGGCATTTTCCTTCTGTCTTCCTTGCTGCTACCCGCTGCTTTAGGCTTATCTATGTGCAAAAGGGCTTCTTGTCCATTAATAGAACTTCCAAGAGAAATGAGGCACTTGTGTGATCACATTCTGTCCATCTATCCTATTCTTTCTACCCCAGTAATCTTCTAACACATTAGCCAATTTGAACTGCATTTGAGAAAAGAATCAAGGTCTTGGAGATGTGCTACTCTGTAACTTGGCTCAGTCTTTCTGTTGACTTTTGTTCTTTTTTCTGTGCATGCTCCATTTACTCCTTCTCTATCCCTGATAAAGAGAATAGAAAAAGAGGAGTCAATCACTGAGGTCACTGGGACAGGGAGAGTTTTCCTGTTCTAGGCTTGTTCTACAGCCAGTATGAAGGCGTACTAGTTGCCTGCTGACATGCATGGCCGTATCTCAAAGCAAGTGATAACGAGGGGTCTAAGAAATAAAACAATCTATGAATAAGAGTATTTTTTCTCTCCCTTCTCCTTTTTTCTTAGAGAGCCTTTACCTTGAGAATCGCTGCCACAATCTTTCCAGCTAAAAACTGCTCACAGCTCCCGATCAAGCAGCCCTTGCCTTCTGCCCCCTTCTTTGGAGGATGAATGCCTTGCTCCACAGCCTCTTTCCCTGGAGTTGCAGCCTGTCGTTTTGCCCTCGCAAAAACCCAGAGAAAGGCATATTTCAGCAATTCCTCTAGGTCACCCCTCCTGAGGAGGAAGAGATGCTCCTAAGGGTGTCTTATTCCTCCCTGGAATGCATCAGTCTTTGAGCAAGGGGGTTGGAAATCATGCCCGGATCCCAAGGAACAGCATGCACACGTGGAGACCGTGCTCCTTCCTCGCGTCCCCAGCTCGCGGGGACCTGCCAGGCTGTGGCACGGTTGTGAGCCTCGTGACTCAAGCCTTTGGCACCTGCCTCTTGCACAGACGAAGACTGACTGCGCAGTGCCGCAGAGCGGTGCCGGGGCTGACAGATGCGACATGCTTGGAAGGGAGACCTTGAAAGAGGTGGAAGACAGCAGGGCTGGTAGCCTGGCTCTTGTCAGAAAAGGTTTGCCAGCCCTGCTATATCTGCAGACTCTCCTACCGCCGAGGTAGCTGTGCCAGGAGAGCTCTTGCAACCCTCTGACCCGCTGCTTGTTTTGTTTTTGCAGATGATGCCCTTCAGGGGTTTTGTGCGAGCAGAGATGTTCTTTTGGGACAGGGCAAATCCTGACGCTGACTGATGTCTCTGGACAGCCAGATAGATCATGCTGCCCATCAACTCTGTTACCAAACCACCAGTAGATTCTAGAGACTTTTAACTTTCTACAGTCCTCCGTAGACAGGAGACTTGCACATCTATGTGCACCAGCTGTGTTAAAAAAGCTCCACAGCTTATCCATTTAACTCATGGCCTACTGCAGGGCTATGGAAATGTTTGGTTCTGGTGCCTGCTGTGCTTTTGCCTTCTCTTGTTTTGCATAAGTGCTAGGAAAGGAGCTGAGATGTGCTGCCTCCTCAAGAGAAGAGGATGGAGGCAGCATTTGTGCGGAGAGGACTGGCTGAGGCACCATTCAGCTCGGCCTTGCAGCTCTAATTGGGCTGTTAATGGCAAGCTAAAGCAAATATTGCTTAGGAACCTTTTCATTAAAACAAACACGCGAGGATTTATCACTGTTACTAAATGCCTTAAAACATGTCTGGAGGAGGAGCGGGAAGGGCAGTGTCCAAATGGAAGCGTTGGCATGTCACTACCCCAGCTGCTCGCTGCTGGCTGGGAACATTGCAGGGGGCTGTGCCACAGCTTTAAGATGCTGTTCTGTATCGCAGCCCTGGTTGTTGGATCTGAATAGCTCTGAGCAATTCATGAAACACTGTGACTGCGTGTCTGTGCTGTGTATAAGCTCTCCCCAGGGGGAGAAGTGTGTGTTTGAATGTCTTGTTTTGATATGGCATTGCTGCTGGTTTTTAGCGTGCACAGAACCACAGTCTGGGATCTGCCTTTGTATGACGATCAAAAGAGATGAACCAACCTCTTATGTGAGCTTCAGAAAAATAGGCCTGCCTTTTCTTTGCCTCTTTTTGCGTGAGTGTGTATATGTGGGAAGGGATTACTGTTATTTTTATTTACTATTCCTGGTTAAGCACCGGTCAAAGATCTGGTTTTTTTTTTTGCACGCCTAGTCCTAATTACGGCACGGGCATGTTTGTTTTCTCTGAGAGGCTAAGCTCTAAAGCAATTTTCATCTGTGCCTTTGTTTTCATCACCCTGCAATGTGAGAGATCTGAGCAGCTGTCTCGGGTGCTTTGCTCAAAGGAGAGAACAAGCCCTCGTGAGAAGGGCAACTGGAAAGAGAGATTAATTAACCTGGCCTTGGTTGGCCTTGTAAACAGGGGGAGAAAGCTCTCTCAAACTGCTTGTTGCTTATTTAGCTTGTAAAAAGCTGCCTGATCTCACACTCAGTCTTAATCCAATCCACCTTCCTGCAAAGCTAATTGCCAGTAATTTGCTTGCACGTCTCTAGTGCCCTTCTCTTCCTGGCTGGCTTTACCAGCTGTGGACCAAGGTGATGGAGAAGTACGCTTTTCCTTTCTTTGGCTACAGAACAGACAGTAAAAGTCTGTTGGTTAAATCCATTTATCTTGATAATCCCAGGAAGATACTTGTCTAAAACTGGGGAAAGGAACACAGAGCAGAGGTGGTCGTGGAGAATGTCTCTCCCGCTCCCGACGTATTTATGGTGTGATCTAATTAAATGAAGGCTGGGTAGCTCAGACCCATTGATTTTCATCAGTGGCAACCTTGCTATGTTATCAGAAGTGAGTAATCCCTTCTCTGTAAAGCAGACGTTGATAGATCAATAGGAGAGAACATGCTGTACCTCCTGGCAGCTCCATCAACCTTGGAGGGAGAGCTATCAAGGGCACCAGCGTTCCTGTTTCCCCACTTCCAAAGCTTCATTGCTTCCTTCCCTGCAGTTCCTGCACCCGTGTCTTCTCCATCATTGGTACAAGCTGCTCATCGGCCCCTCAGACTGAGATTCCTCATCTCCCTAGAAGAAGTTCTGGTATTTCCTTCCTACCCTATGGGACAGTCTGCCATTAAAGTAATCTCCCTCTTGGTTTGACTGTGCTAATTACTGTGTTAGATCCGTTATTTCTAAGGCCACAGCACAGGAGAGTGTCTTCTAGCTCAAACTTGGGCAGGCTTTAGAAGGCAGGTGCTTGGCTTTTTGGAGAAGACCCATGGATAAAAGGAGGGAGAGAAGTTAACCATGATGGGCCCCAGAGATTTGGGACTGTGCTGGACCTGCTGCAGCATTGGGTGTCTGTTGTGTGAGCCACTGGGTGGACCTGGACCCTGTTGTGGTTTGGGCTGAGCCGGCCACAAAAACGAATGACAGATGCTCTCCCAAAACCAGGACAGACCCAGAGGTCTTACCAATGACAGGACTTTGGTAACAATAAAAGTCATAGATTTTTGTGTATGGGCTTGAGCATATTCTGGCTTCCTCCTGGGAAAGAGGACTCCGAATGTGAGACTGAGATGGAAGGCTTGTGGGACAGGGAATTGAGATGGATAGCTGACTTTGATTTTCAGTAAACAAACTTAAAGAGCTGGTTTTTCCTCTAAAGATGGTAGTCAGCAGAAGGTTTTATGCCATTAAGTGCTAGGTACACAACCCGGCTGCAGCAGTGCGCAGTCAAAGCTCCAAGGAGGAAGGCACTTGGGCCAGAAAGGAAAGGCGTTGGGGTGAGAAGAATTAAAAACTATCAAGGCTGTTACAAACCCCTTTGAGCTCTGCTGGTGAGACTTCTGATAACATACTTGTTTTTGAAGATTTCACGCAATGCTGCTCCTGGCTGGGGAGTGAGAAGATGCTATGCTTGCTGCAAATTGTCTTGATAGAAAATAGTGGTACTTTGGCCATTAGCTGCATGAACAACCACTTTGTTCTGCTCTCTAATCGCTTTGCCTATACATAATTTGGTGCCTAACACACCACTACAAATACTGTGATTATTCTTAACAGTCATATACAGTACATATAATTTGAGGGTGAATGTGGGAGCTGTCAGAAGGAAATGTCTAGCCTGTGAATAGCTGAAGGTCATGTCACTACAGTGGTAACTTTTGTGTTTGCAGTCAGGTATGTGAAAGCGAATTCTCTGTGCCAGGATGTGGGACAAACAGGTAGGCAGGAAAAGGGAGAGTACGTGTGGCAGGAGCCCACGGGATGCAAGTGTCCGCTTCCATCAATGTTTGGTTTGGAGCCTGGTTTTGTCCTAGGAAGCTTCAGATGTGGCTTTGTGGTGGGATGCGCTTGGCCGGTTGCCGCAGGCGTGACGTAAGGACAGCTCTGCACCCCTGCCTGGGTGGCTGATGGGTGGTGCTTCCCTGGCAGAGCACTGTCCCACCTTGCCTCTGCCACATGAGAGCGTGTCACGAGCAGGGGGAGCTGAAGCTCTCCCTCTGCTACGGGAGCAGAGGAGCAGTTGTTTGAGGCTCACCTGGAATTAAAACATGGAAAACAATCAGCTTTGCCTCACCTTGAGTTTATAGGAGACTCCACGTGTCTCATTTTTTGTGTGGTGATGGGGCTTGCTGTCCCTATTCCGCAACCTAGATTTGTTTTCTACTTATATTCCTTCCTCCGTTCTTGGAGAACATTAATAAAACGCTGCAATCCAGGGGGTAGAGTCCTCATAAGCATCAAAAACCCTACAACAAATAGCTCGTGAGTGGTTCTTCTCTCGCACGTCTTATCTGCCCAAATTAGACACAGAGAGGCAATCAAAGTCAATGCCACGCTTATTGTAAACTCTTTACAGCGTGTCCCTGCAGAAGTTACAGGAGGAGGGCTGAGTTGTTCCCTGGCTAAGTGAAATTTTTTTCCCCTGCTTTGAAGCTTGCCAGCTTCAGGGACCCTGCAGCCGGTAGGACTCGCTGGGATCTGCGTTACCTGAGCAGGGGGGTGCTGGCCACGTTCCTGTTACCATACACAGCTCTTCCCCCTTCGCTTCTGCCTCTGAGAAACTTGAGAGAGACCCAGTGTTACTGGTGAGCCTACAAATGCTTGGTATGAAAAATCCAATCTTTTGCCTTGACTGAGCCATCACTGAAAAATGAAGCTTTGGGAATGTATTTGATACTGTGGCACCTGGAGAGCTGGAGGACTTTTTGGGAGGTGGGTGGAGGAGGCTCCCACTGGGACTCAGTCTTTGGTGTTTCTGTGCAGGGGTCTCTGAAGGTTCAGTTCAAGAAACCGAAAAGTTTCTGTGTCCTGTGCCCAGCCCAGAGCTCCGGCCTGGACTCAGCACCTCGCTGTGGGACATCCCTGGGAGGTGGAAGGAGACAAGGGGAAACCAAAGCACTCTGTGTGTGTGTGGAGCTTGACTGAACCTTCAAAACTTTTCCCATGACGTGTATGGAGCTGTGATGAGGAAGAAACACCCCTTCCCCACATAGATACCTTCTCTCCAGGCTCTGGCTGTTCCTCGCTCCCAAGTGCGCTTTGCAGGTGAAGTCTTTCATATGCTGAGGCTGTGTGTGCTGCACTGGTTCCCCATGGGGCCCTCCGGCTCCTCCCGGCCCCCTTGGCTGGCCCAAGGTGGGATACCTGATAAAATAGTGTTCCTTCAGCATCAGGTGTGCCCGGCAAAGGTGACATAAGGGAAGAGTGGATGTGGAGAGTGAGTAATTGGAGGCCAAAAGGCAAAAGTGTCTGACAGAATAGGATTGATTTGAGGGTTTTCACTGGAACACTTGCCAAAAAAAAAAAAAAAATCAATACTTATTCCCTGGACTCAAGAGAGTGTTTACTGTATTCAGCAGCTAGCATTAAAAGTGAATTCCAGCAATTGCAATTACATCTTTCTCCTTCATTGCCATCCCCCCTCTCCCTCCCCCATTCCCCACTCCCCCTCTCTTGCTGGCTGGCTTTCGTCATGTTTTGGAGCCTAAGGCAAAGCTAATGCAGTCAAACTGAAAGTGGTTTTATAAATTGTAAAGCCCACCTTCCCCCTTCCTTTCCTTTCCCTCGGGATCTTCTTTTCCTGAGCACTGTCAAACTCGATTCAGCTCAGAGCCACGGAGGTGCCTTGCCGAGGAGATTGCGAGGCGCTGAGCCCGGCTGGAGCACGGCTCAGTAGCGAGGCAGCGGGCCAAGGCATGTTAGTCCTAATGCTCTCTGATAAGACCATTTGATTTCCTACTGCCTGATGGCAGAAGTCTTAAACATGGAGTTTCGGGGACGGGGCTGTGTGGGGAGGCAGCAGGGGAGGTGACGGGATGGTGATGGGGAGCTGGGAGGAGGGAGCCTGTGCAGTGCCCGGGGAGGATGTGCCGCCCGCCAGCCTCCGGAGTGGGTACCGCACCTATCCTGCACCAACCTGGGCTTCTGGAGCCCCGCTGCATCCAGTCCTTCTGCTGGGAGCTGCACAGGGTGCCCAGCGCTCCCCCATAAGCCCTTCTGACTGGTCCCAGTAGAGGGCACTGGTGGCTGCACTCTGATCCTCTTCATTAACCTTTAATTAATGTGCAGGTCACACTGGTCCCAGCTCTGGACAGAGGCAGGGGTTCTCCTGCCCACTGCAGAGGCTGCGGCAAAAGCATCGGGTGCCATTGCTGGGGTCCCCAGGACCCGCTCTGTAACAAGGGCGACTCAGGGAGTCGTCCTGAGTGAGACAAATTAAGTTTATTTTTCCTTTTTTCCTCCCTCTTTTTTTAAAAATCATCTTCTTCGCAGTGCGGGCTGCAGCTGCAGGGGAGGGAGACGGAGCCTCCCCTGCCCTGTGTGTTAACGAAGGAGTTGCAAAGGCAAGCGCTGACGGGGGGCTCTCGTGGCGGGGGTCTGGTGGTGTGTGAAGTGGAAAGAGCTCAGCTTGACTTGCAGACCCCAGCCTGAGCCGGGGGGGGCAAAACGCGCTTGCTCTTGCTTGTAGACTGAATGGTTTTGATCTGGAAGTTGCTGGTGGGGAAAATAAAATATGGGAAATCAAGAATTCATTGTTTTTGCTTCGACTGTAATGTTTTTTGGTTTGGGGTTTTTCTTTTTTTTTTTTTATTTTTTAATGTGATTCTGTGTGGAATAAGACAAGGGACTACTGACTGCGTTTTGCTTGTACTTTCTATCTGTGTATTGATCTAGCCCGCTAGAGGAAGCGTTTCCAAGAGTGCATAAACCTGCTGCTTTTGGGTGTAATGGAAGCTTCTGATTAATTTTATTTTTGCACTTCTGCACTTCTGCCAGATCAATCCAAAGGACCAAGCTGCTTCCCACCGAGCCCATGGGTTGCCACTTGCAGGGATTTCCAGGGTGTGCAGCCAAGCCCCTGCTCAGCCCTTCGTGACAGCCTGCCAGGAGAGGTGGTCTGCAGCTCTAATCCCGCTTCTGCGCGAGCTGCTTCTCTCTCCCCTGTGAAACCAGGGTTTATCCATCTCCCAGGGAGTGTGGTGGATGCCAGGAATGCCCGTACGCAGTTGCCGTGGGTGGTGTTGATGTCAGGTTTTGCTCTGCTTGTTGCTCTGGATCTGGCAGAACCCCCTGAGCTGGATTTTGCCTGGCCGCTGGTGACTTGCATTGCAAAACTCCCAGCAGCATCCAGTGCAGGAGCGTCCGCTTTGCCAGATAAACTCCTCATGTTCGAGTGCCTGGCTTTGTAAATGCCTACGAGAGGACTGTTAAGCAGTGGCAGTATTTATCCAGCTCGCTTTGATAAACGCACTTCAGAAACTTCCCTCGTGAGCTCTCGCTTCCCAGCCTTGGCTGACCTCAGCCGCACGGGGCTGGGCTGGGGCATGGGAGCCCTTGGCTCTAACCCTGCCTTTGCTGCGTTCGCCCTGCGCCGGCTGTCAAGTTGTTTCAGCTCTGTTTTCCTCCAGTCCCATCTACGGTGTGCATTTGGAATAGGAGTTGTTACTGGGAGCTGTGCTGGGCTCCAGACCACGTACCCAGCTTGCAGTAGGCAGTAACAGATCTCAGCATCTCGTGGCTGATCAGCAGAGATGTCCAAAGTGTGAGATGGTTTGATGTGTGTGGGCTCGGTTGACCTCCGCACCCTTCCTCGCATGTATTCAGCAGCTATGAGAGCAGCATCTTGTCTTCCTGGGGGTGTGTTGGCATGACTGTGACAATATGCTGGGGTTTTTTTTTGGTGGTTTTTTTTTTTTCTTTTCTCCTCCTTTTAGTTTGTAAAAGAGGAGCTGCCTGAAGAATAACGGCTGGCCCAGACAAGGATGGGGTCAGGGGGTCTTGTCTCTCACTTGTAACTTGAAAAGTTACACGCGAAGAAGCTCGGGGCAAAAAAGGGGAGACTTTAGTAAGTGGTTGGAGTGTGCTTCTGTGGCAGCCAGGGAAAGCACTGGTGGCCTGAAGGCAACCAGTCTACCCAGGGCAGCCTTTGGACAGGCGGCTTTCGGAAGCGTTCGGCCCCTTGAATTTGCTCTGGGTCCCGAGTGCTTTGCAAGATCTGGCACTTAATTCCAAACCCAGAGCTTGAGGGAAATGATTTTCCTCTTGATTTTGAGGGACGCTGAGCTGGGGACTAGGAAATAGACTCTGTGATGGCCTGTCATGAATGAATTCCTTGCTCTGTTTTCCTCGGAGATGCTTTAGAGATGGAAAATTCATGCTGAGCTTTCAAATGAAGCCATCATGCCTATTTGCATGTAGAAAGCATTGAGCGGGCCTGGGCTGGGGTTGCTGGCTGCAGACCGTTTTGCTCAGTCTAAATTGCCGGCACCGCGCACAGAAACAAACATTATGTTGATTTTGCTGACTAAAGTTAATAGCACGCAATTCCCGGGTTGCTCGCGAAAGCTGCGTGTGCTCCAGACCTTTCCACAGCAAGTCATCGGAGACGTTGCGAAGTCTCTAAGAAAACCCGCTTTTCCCAGACAGTGTGGCGCAGAAGTGTTTGTTTTCTTGAATACCTAACTAAAGTTGCCACATACAGCAAATGAATATTGACTCAAACACTGTTGCTAAGACAAGACCCTAGTGAAGCTGAGGAATTCCTTTTCCAGCTGTTTCCAGAAGCAGGCGATGAATATAGAGAGGGGGGAGCTGCCGCATGTGCCCTTTTCCACCACTTTTCCTGGGTATTTGTGGCCAGGGACAGAAGTGCCCCTGTGGCCTGTCTGGCTGTCTTAGACTGTGACAAAACAATGCTGCGTGAAAAAAACCTAAGCTGGGGTAGTCCAGTAGTGAAATCCCCTTTCATCTTGGGAAAAAAATCTTTATTTGTCTTGAGAGGAAAAAAACAGACAGCCTTGGGACTAGATTGCTCAGCCAGGGCAAAGCTGTCCGTGCGTGGAGAAGGCAGCTGCCTACCTGTCACTGAATCTTCCCTTCCCAGAGATGTTCCTGCTCCTTCCTGGAGAAGCTGTTTGGTGCCAGACAGCGTACAACAGCCGATCCCCCGAGGAGCCTGCTGAGTACACATAAACATGATGTATACTGGCTCTGGAATGGATTGGGGAGGGATTTAGAGCATCAGAGCTCGGCTGCATGGCTCGGACGTCCCCCTGCAAGTAAGCTATCCTCGTTGCTGACATCAGCTTTCTCTTCAGGTCATGCTACTAAACCTCTGGACCCCAAGATAAATCGCTTCCTGCTGTAATTACAGAAACTCATTTGCCCGTGATTAAGCAGTCTGATGGAAGGTGTTGGAAAGGTGGTAGCTGAGCTCTGCTGGGTTGCGCTTTAATTAGGATAAAAGGGCTTCCTTCTCTTCCTTCCGCAGCTCTCTCTGGACCTTCCACCAGGTCTGACGGAGGCAAGTTACCGTTGGCTTGACCCACTGCTGACTTAAATGAAATGAGTTTATTCGACGCAGTGTAAGCTTTAGGATGTAAATATGCTTTAATTGTACAGCCTAGCGTTTGTACTGGCATGATGACCCCCGTCCCTGCTGGGCAGCAGGGTGTCCTGCACCAGCTTTCTGCAGGTCACCTCTCCAGGAATGGAAGGAGGGTATAAAACACCTGATGGAGGTGAAGAAAACACCTGGGGCTTTGAAGAACTGGTGAGCAGGGTGTGAAGCAATGGAGGTTCATCCCTTCCCCGTCAATTGTCCTGGACAAACTGGGCAGGTCCTTTATGCAGGCCAAAAGCTGCGAGGGAGTTTGAGGATGTACGATCCCTGTGGTCTCAATGGGCGCTGGTGTCTTGACGAGGCTGGAGGGCATGCCTGTATCTTCTGTCTGCTGAGGATGGTGACCATGCTGCCCGGTCTCCTGGAGTGGTAGCACGTTGGATAGAGGCTGTGAGGACCACCAGGCCTGACCTGGAGGTCATGGGAAGGGCTGAGAGTCAAAGATGGGTCCTTCTTTAGGCAAAACCAAAGAGTGGAGAGAGTCCCTTGAGAAGGGCTGTGTAAATGGCATAAACCCAGCTCCTTCTGCGTGAGACTTCTCTCGCCTTCCCTGGGAACTGGGAGCAAACAGTCTGGCAAGCAAGGAGAAAAACACTAATCTCCGGTGTCAACAAACCAATCTGAGTTTCTGTGCTTGCGCAGAGCATGTTCCCTTTAATGTCCCACACTCCCCGACAGGAGCCTGGGGACGCTAATTGCTTGCGAAGGCTCTCTGAAGTGTTTTGCTTGGTGGATGTATTTGCGTGATCTCCAAGCAGTACTTGTGAAAAGTGGCAATCCGTGTCGCCAATGAACCGCCTGATTCGTCACGAATCGATTTCCGTTGGCCGCGGTACATGACTTAGAGACTGTCAGAGCCCGCAGCGCGGGGGGAGAGGAGAGAATTGCTCTGGGTTGAGATGGGGAGGGAAGTTGTTAAAAACCAATGCTCAGAAGAGTCAAGAGAAAGTCTGGACTTGTCTTGATCCCTCTGGGTCCACTGGCTTTTCTTTCCCTCTTTCCCCTCTCTGTGCTGCTGTTTCTTCAATGGGTCACAGCTTTATGCACAAAAGGGCCACCAGCCTTGAGTGGTTTTTTTGGTGTGTGGATCAGCCTTGCAGCTCTGCACGAAGCTTCTTGGTGGAAAAGCTCTCTTGCGCAGGTTGGAAAGCCTCTGGGTTGGATAAATGCAGACCTGGGTTGTTCTTGGTGACCTACTCCCAGCCTTTTCCCAAGGATGGCCATGTAGAGTGTTTCCATATGTAACTGGGGTTTTGACAGCGCAGTTGCAAGAGGCAGGTCTAAGAGGACAGCCTCGGCACCTCTTTTGGGCAGAGGCTGGGTAATTTAAACTGAAAGAAGCTGCTGGGATGAGCGGAAGAGTGATCCTCTGTGTCTGTCTGGGATGTGTGTCAAGGACTCTGGCACTTTTGTGGCTTGTAGTTTACATTGGGACAGCGTGGGCAGCTTTCCTGGGTTTTCATTCTCCTGCAAAGCCATTTGACTTTTCTAGCTAATAAAACTTCTGTTTTATTAGATGGAAGCGTGTTGTTTTCCCTCCTTGTCCCTGTCCCTCCCTTCCTTCTCGTGGCCTGGACCGGAGCCCTGGGAGGGCTTCACGAGCTGCGCTCTGCCGATGCGCGTGGGTTGTTCCCCCATCGCACTCTGTCCTTCCTCTGCATAATCCGGCTGAAGAGTCTGGACTTTTGCAGGGCTGCAAGGTGCTGTGCAGCTCCCTGGTACATCCTCTCCTAGCCCGGTGTAGGAAGCTACGCACCTGGGCTGTAAGGATAGGAGAGGAGGAGAGGCTGAATTAGCCCTGTTCAGTATAGCAGGGCAATGTCTGGTACTTGCTGGGACCCGAGGGAAGTGCTTTAACCTCCCTAGCTCTTAAATTTCCCTCCCCCTGAGTGCTGGGAATGAACTGTGCTGGGTGTGAGGGCAGGATTCATCCAGCATTTGAAAAGCTCTCGGGTTTGGTTTCTCAGGGCCGAGAAGGTGACTGTCTAAAAACAGCCCTTTCTTGCTTTGTCGGTGTGGGCTCCCCTGTACCTGTGTCAGCCAGGTTTGGTGGCTGCAATTTGTTTGTCCCACTGGCGCCGCTGAGCCAGCCGTAGGTGCCAGCAGCCGAGCTGGCTCCCTGTGTGCCTTCTGCGGAGCAGCCAGAGTAACTTGCTTTTGCGTGGCAGGATACCCATTACAGGTGGCTGATGAGAGCCAGCGAGATCAGCCTTTGGCTTTCAGATCCCAGCAGGAGCGCAGGGCTTGGGCAGCAAGGCTTACAAATGCAGGAGGGTTTTAAAGCAAATCTGATTTGGAATTGCCAGGGCAAGAATGTCCACGGTGGTTGTCGCAAAACCTGTCCTCAAAGCCAGGCTGCTTTTGAACACCAATTAGTCAGTAGCGAAGCTGCTTTCATCCCCTGCAATGGTTTTAGCAATTTGTGGTTCACTTCTAATTCATCTGAAGCCAGGAGTGTGTTTTCTGTATCCTAGTGTGCCCTCTGAGTTTTCCTCCGAGTCAGGCTGGATTGCTGTGTGCTGCTGCTGTTTCTCTGGGATTGGGAACTTTCTGTCTGCTCCTGGCTGATCGCACAGGACCGAAACCTCTGCGGTTCTGCCAAACTGCATAGAGACCGTGCCCCTTTGCCTGGGTTGCCTGGCTGCTGTGGATGCAGGGCTCTTGAATAGGTAGGAAACCAGCGGGAAGGTTGTTGCCCTTCCCCCTCGCTTTTATTTTCCTTTTTATTTGTACTAACAATTCCATTCCAGCGGTCCTAACAGCAATTAGGCCTTCTTAAACTGGAGCTGCCCAGGCTGGGGGGATGCGCTCTTAGTAGATGTGAAAGATGCTACAATCTAAACGGACAAGATGGGTAGACAAAGGATAAGAGCGAAGCCGGGGGACAGCAGATCAGTGACAAACCCAGGACGTGACCCTGAGCTGTGTCTCAAAAGAACTCTGCTTCCATCTCTCTGCCATGGCATAGATGCCAGCATGGAAATCTCTTCCTTATGCCTCGGATCTGGGGTTAAGCTGGCTTCCTGCTCCTCCTCCTGCAATTCTGGCCTCATTCAATCTTACCCAGAAGAAAAACCTTTTTAATAGTGCATGTGCCTGCGCTGTTGTGGCATGTTCATGCTGTCAGCGAGGCCAGAGAGTCCCTTTGGCGCTGGAGTGGAAAGAGACCTCATTCCGAGTGTGGCAGCAGGAGGTGGCTGAGTCACCGGTGCCATCTTCGAGCACCCTCCTGCATCCTTCACAGCTTCTTCCCTGACCTGCTCTTCCACTGAATGGATGTGGCAGGGACCTGCCTGGGGACGTGGGCATTGGCAGTGCTGCCCGCTGCCCTGGGGTGTCCAGGACTGGAGGATGAGGCCAGCGTGTTCCCTGTCACCCAGCAGCTCTAGGACGCATCTTTGCTTTCCCCATCAGTCCATGGGTCTCCTCGTGTTCTGGGTTGGCAGGAGGGGATGGGACATATCGGTACCTTGGCACAGGGAAGCTGGGCGAGAGGAGGCAGAGCTGGTTCCTCCCTCTTGCTGGTGACAGCAGTAAAAAGAGGAGAGGCAAGAGCTGTCTCTCCCGCTCCCCAGTGGAGCCCTGGCAGGAGCGCCCAGCCAGCCAGACCTCACGTCTCTGCGCTCTCCCTGCATCAACACCGACTTGATTTGCCATCCAAGGCCTGTCCTCAGAAAACACCCACCCTTTCCTTCCTTCTGAGCAGGCTCCAGGCTTTCTCCAGCTCCTGAGAGGCTTAAAAATGCTCTGCTCTCCCAGGGAGAATCCCCATGGCAGCCCTTCCTGGTGCTGGCCGAAGCCAGCCCTGCTCGTGCCAGCGCAGGAGCTGCCAAGCGTGCCAGGGCGCAGGGAGAGGGTCCCATCTGTGCTCGGATCGCGGCCTCGTGCTGGCTCCGTCCCTCCTGCCTGCCAGAGGATGTTAGACCTACACGTTAAATAACTTTGTTTTTGGCACCTCTCCCTTTTATTGGCTGTAAAATGATGGCAGAGAGAGAATAGGTGGTTGTTTGCAAAAACAAAGCAGCACCCTAAGAGGGCCAATCACTAGAGGAACAAAGAGGCATATGAAATACCTATAAATCTCCATACTGTGTTTAAATGGTGCACGATTTTTTTTTTAATGCCTCCCTTTTCTTTCTTTTGTTTTTTTTTCCCTCCCCCCCCTCCCCCAGTAAGGATTATATCCTAACAGATGGGCGGCATAAACTGGAACATCAGTCGCCAGGCACTGGAGAAGGGCAGGATTTTGTTAAATACCTCAAAGCTGAATTGGGCATCCTAGTAGCTCGGTGGTTTTTTTTTTGTTTGTTTTCTTTTTTTTTTGTTTTCTTTTTTTTTTTCTGAGGACTTGCCAAGCCCAGCTTGGTTGCCTGATGGGTGTGGGAGTGTGTTGGAGGAAATCTGCAGCAGGAAGAAGCCCTTGCTGAGGATCTGGCTGTATCTGGGTCAGTAGGGTCCCTGCGGTGCTGCGGAGCGCAGGGATGGTGGCTACGGAGTAAGACACAGCTCCTGCTCAGTGCACAAGAAAGTGATGGACCCCTCACTCCAGTTTTCCTTGGGCTCGACATTAGTGCCTGGCTTTTGTCTTATCTCTACTCCTCCTTCCCTTGAAGCAGAAAAACCTGCTTGGTGCCTCTCGCTGCTGTCAGGCCGTTCAGAGCAGCCTTTCCAATTAGGCTCCTTGTCTGGCTCCAGGAGCCTCTAAGGGCTTTGTTCTTTCCTCATCGACCTCCGGTTACGCTTTACTTCTGTGTCAGGTACAGCTTAGGACAAGAAAGACTCTAGATTGCTTATAATAAATTAAAATGCCATGTTGTGAATATCTCTTTGAAGGGAGGGTGTTTGGATGCCCTGGACTAACCTGTCTGTGCTGAGGAAGCATCCTCGGCTACGGCTGGGGTAGGGTTAGGGCTGGATTTTGGGTACCAAGGGCTGCACATCCTGTGGCCTGATGCTATCGGCGCTGCTGGGGCTGATCAGTTCATTTTAAGCACCTTTTTTTGGTTTTGTTTTTTGTTAATACTGAGCTAGGGGAGGCACCAAGCTGATGGCAGTCTCTGGGTATCTGTACCCTTTTCCTCTTGCCCACATAAGCAGAGAAGCAACTCGAGCCTTAGGTTTGTTCTGAGAAAGAACATCAAATCCCTGTTGTCCAAAGTGCTCACAGGATGCAGAGCCCGCACTTGGATGGGACAGGACAGCTGACACACGGGAGAGTGGCACTAGCATCATCCTCATCCTGCATGTGAGCAGGGGTCCGGTGAATTTAGGAGCTGGGAGTGATGCCAGCATTTTTCCTTGCTCTTTATCCTGCTCCCAAAGCTGCATGGGAGCCCTCAGCTGCGAGGAGCGGGTGGTTTGTCTCTGCTTTTGGGAGATTGTGGCTTTCAGCCGGTCCTGTTGGGTTAGAGTCAGCCCAAGGGGCCAAGGAGATGGAAGTGGTATTGTTGTGTCTGTGTGTCCGTCGTTGCCTGCAACCGCCTCCTTCCCACCTTCAGCTGCATGAAGCATCTCCTCTGGATCTGCACAGTAAATCCCCAAACCCAGGTCTTTAATTTCTATTAGCCCCCTGCCTCCTGCCCCATCCTCCCTCACACTCTGTCATAGAATCATAGAATCATAGGGTCGGAAGGGACCCCTGGAGATCACCCAGTCCCACCCCCTGCCAGAGCAGGGTCACCCAGAGCAGGTGGCACAGGAACGCGTCCAGGCGGGTTTGGAATGTCTCCAGAGACGGAGACTCCCCCACCTCTCTGGGCAGCCTGTGCCAGGGCTCTGCCACCCTCAAAGGAAAGAAGTTCCTCCTCATGTTTAGGTGGAACTTCCCATGGTCAAGTTTGTGCCCGTTACCCCTTGTCCTGTCCCTGGGCACCACTGGGAAGAGCCTGGCCCCATCCTCCTGACACCCACCCTTGAAGTATTTATAAGTGTTGATAAGGTCCCCCCTCAGCCGTCTTTTTTCCAGACCGAAAAGACCCAAATCCCTCAGCCTTTCTCCATAAGAAGGTGTTCCATCCCCTCAGCATCTTTGTAGCTCTCTGTTGTCCCCTCTCCAGCAGTTCCCTGTCCCTCTTGAACCGGGGAGCCCAGAACTGGACACAGCACTCCAGGTGCGGCCTCCCCAGGGCAGAGCAGAGGGGGAGGATGAACCTCCCTCCACCTGCTGGCCACGCTCTTCCTGATGCCCCCCAGGATGCCATGGGCCTTCCTGGCCACAAGGGCCCATTGCTGGCTCATGGGCACCCTGTTGTCCCCCAGGACTCCCAGGTCTCTTCCCACAGAGCTGCTCTCCAGCAGGTCACCCCCAACCTGTGCTGGTGCAGGGGGTTGTTCCTCCCCAGGTGCAGCACCCTACACTCGCCCTCGTTGAATTTCCTAAGGTTTCTCTCCACCCAAATCTCCAAGCTGTCCAGGTCTCTCGGGATGGCGGCACAGCCGTCCGGTGTGTCAGCCACCCCCCCCAGCTTTGTGTCGTCAGCAAACCTGCTGAGGGTGCGCTCTGTCCCCTCATCCAGGTCATTGATGACCTGTCGACGTTTGCGCTGCTGCAAGAGAAAAGATGCCTTTCCAGCCAAGAGCCAGGTCATCTCTGCGACTGGGGAATGGCAGCCAGGGACAAAAGCCACAAGTCCCCGGCAAATGCAGAACGGTGTGTAAACATGTTTTAATGTCAAGTTTTTATTAAAAGCGGACTAAGAGATGGAGATGTTCATCTGCCTTGGAGGGAGGGACTTTATAAATCTCAGCTTGCGTGTGCTCACGGAGTGCTGTTAATCTCCAAACTAGATGCAGATCGCATCTGCATGGACAGCTTCTTTCTCTCCTGGCAATGCGAGCTCGGGCTCAGCGAGCCCTTCTTAGGCTTAACATAGCTCCCCACTGCCACGAAGCTCTTGAGTCTCCTTCCCCTTTTCAGACTCTTATGCTGGCCTTTTATGCGCTACCAATCCCATGGTTTGAAGACCCTGCCAGGATTTGTGCTGGGGTCAGCAGAGCCATGGCTGGTATCTGCCGTATCAGCAGACCCACGGCTCATATCAGACCTTAGGGTTCTGTACTGGACATTGTTAGAAGATGCTTTGAATGCTGCAAGGATGGTAATGTAAGGGCTTTGAAAGCATCTGGAGCGTTACTCTCTGCCATGCTGAGTTGCAGCGGTGGAAGAGATTTAGGATCATCCAAAAAATCTTATCCTTTGGCCTCTTTCTTAAACACGAAATAGTTGTAGAAGGAGTTGGAGCAGCTTTGGCGAGAGATGGTTTGATTCCTGGCTTTTCTTTTTCCTCTCTGCTTTTTTCCCTCCTATAAGCATTCATCTAGAAATTCCCCTTGGCCAAGGTTGGATTGATGACTCTGGGACAATCGGTTGTATTCTGCTGCTGTTAGGAGTTTTAAAGGCAGTAAAGTTGGGTCCTTGAAGTGCTGTCAGTAATCATTTTTATGATGGTCAGATTGCTCATTAGCACACTTGTTTTCAGATATTTAAGCTGGAAAGAAATCTATAGTCCTTGCATTTTTAACTTGATAACTACTCAATAGGACAAATAGAGTTGGAAATCAGAGCAGAGCTGGACTGGAAGAAATAGTCCTGTACACTCACCTCTTACCCCAAGGGTCTGAGGAGACAAATGCTTTGAGAACACAGCTTGGGGGAATGCGTGTATTCCCAGCCTACAGAGAAGGTAATAACAGCTCAGGTTTACAATGGTGATTAACCTCTAGGGTGGTCAGGATTTGGAGGTAGACCTGAACCAGGTAGGCTGAAGCCTTCTGCTCTGAGTTTGGGAGAAAACCAAGGGCTGGATGAGAGCATTTGTTTTCAGGTTACGTACCAAAAGAAGCAGCCCAAGAGGGCCTAAATGGTGCTTCCCAGAACTTGGAAGCAACTGGCTGGAAAAAAAAATCAGAGGATGTGGTGCAGGAGTGGCTTTTCCTAAAGGCAGGGGTCTTGCCGGCTAATTGGAAACTGCTCCTCATCCTGGGATGCCGTGTGGAGGTATGGGGGGCTCCGTCCTCTGTCCCAGAGCTGGGCACAGCTGAACATCAGGATGAGTCAGTATTTCCCGCACCACACCTTCAGTTCTGGCAATAAACCAGTAAAGGCTTGGGGGGACTGTGTTGGGATATTTTTATTTTTTGTAAAGCATTTTGGGATTCGGTTGGAGGCAAGGTGCTGTGCAGATGCAAGCTCGTTAGAAGATCATTATCATTATTTACCTGCTGTGTCTGTCTGTCTCTAAATAGCATTAGCTGTCAGCCTACTTATCCATGTTCCCCTCTTACCATTATAGAGGCAAAACACCAGCTTGCCCCATCTTCCAGCCCCTCCGCACCTCTTCCCTCCCCAGTTCCCATGCCCAGAAACACTGGTTGCACTGGGCTGCGTGTTATGGGAGCTTGAGGGGCACGAAGCCAGACTATGCCCTGGGTTCAATCCATCCTGTGCTGCAAGGGAAAATTCAGATTTTTTTATTTTATTTTTTATTTATTTTTTTTTTTTAAGCCTTGAAATGCAACCAGTGTGACCGGGCGAAAACGTGTTTTCCCCCTTGGCAACCAGCTTTTGCCCGTCCCTGCGCGTCCCCTCGGCAGCCTGTGTGGCTGAGTGCCGCTCTGTGTAGCATTGTGGTCGCGTTGCTCAGAGAAGATAATTAATATGGGGAAGGTAAAAAATTTTGTCTTGCACTTTTTAAAGCCTCTAACCCTATTAGGCAGGCCATTTGGAGTCCGGGGAGGGTTGTTTCTTGCCAGAATAGATTGCAAATGGATTGAGTTCCATTACGTTGTTAATTAAAAGGAATAGAATAGAATAAAAAAAAAAAAAGAAGCGGGAGGAGAAGAAGCAGTGGAGTTGTCTGAAACTTTGGAAGGAAAATTAAAGCCTCTTGGGTGTTTTCCACTGATGCATTCATGTGCTTTGCCTAGGTGCTTTGTCCACCCTGGTTTTTTTTGTTTTTTTTTTTTTGCTCTTGAGCATCACAGGTGCTTGCCTGTCCCACTGCCACCCCACCTGGGGACCACAAAATGTCCTGGCTGAAGCCCGGGAGGGTCCGTAGCCCAGCGCAGAGAGGGGCAGTGGGGCTGAGCATCCCCAGCAGGCTGGGGATTGCCACGGAGGAGCCAGCGGGAGCAGGCAGCCAGCCCAGGTTTGGGGAGCCCAGTCCCGCCGCCGGGCTGCCGCGGGGGTGAGCGAGTGGTGCTGCGAGGGAGCCGGCCCCCCCGTTCATCAAGGCAGCTCCGTTAGACTTTCATGAGCGCTATCGCTTGCCCAAAGCGCTCAGTGCACTTACTTATTTTGTACCACGGTCCCGCAGCCTGTGATGTGCCAGACGTGGCGTGTCTAAGAAGGCGGGCTGTTTCTTATCAGCCGTTCGCACTGTCTCAGAACCCTTCTGCTAAGTGTCTTTTGTCCCCTAATAAACTGATAAGCTCCTGGTAATCCGCTGATCGCTGATAGGCAGGGCAGCCCTGCTCTCCCGTGCCTGCACAGATAAGGCAGCTCTTTGCCAGCGGGCAACGGGTGATGCAGAAGCCGCAGCAGCCCACGGAGCGCTGAGCCGCCCGCCAGCAGCCGGCAAAGCCTGGGCTTGGGGGGAGCGTGTGGCCTGATCCAGCACGTCCCTGGTTTGTGCTCGGAGAGGGGACGGGACTCGGTTACAGAGCAATGAGGATGGACTTGTCCAGTCCCTATCTTAGCCTGATGCGGGGTTTTTTGCGTCGCTGGGGCAGGAGGGCTCGTGTTCTGGGTCTGTCCTGCGGAGCACCGGCACAACTTGCCCTCCTGAAGCCGCTTCCCGGGCCACTGGGACCCCGCGGTGGGCCAGGGCATGGAGCCCTGCCGAGTGCCAGCGCCACAGCGGTTTAGCAGAGGATAATTGAAAAGAAATGGAAGGAGGGAGAGAAAAGAGAACACGCACCTTCTCCTCTCACCTCGCTGTTACAACACTCTCTTGCTCGCTGCTGTCAGGAGATGGGCCGGGAGGGAGCTGTGGAGCTGCTTTCGGGGTTGATTATCTGAGGTCTTGCCCGAGCTGCTGCAGTACAACAGCTCCCGTCCCAGGACTGTTGGCCACCTGCCATGTGGGGGGAGCAAACCCATCTCCAGTCTCCCTGCACCCAGAACCAGCGTGGGGTAAAGGCCTGAAAGGCAGCATCGCTTCTCCCTGGGCACCCCATCCCGGCTTCCCAGGGGCCAGTACAGAGCTACTGGTCTGCCTGGGTCATCGGAGGGGGAAGCAGGGAAGCACCCCAGTTCAGGCAAGGGACCACCGTGCCTTTTCTAGCTGTGTGCGCACCGACCAGCGTCATTTAATTTGCCAAGTGATAGGGAGGAAGGGAAAGGAGGGTTTAATTTCATGTTTTTACCGTCTTGTCGGCATTCTCCTCAGGGGCGGCTGCTCTTTGGCCTGTTGTAGCCGCAGCCCTTGTTTAGCAGAATCTGAGCTTGTTCTTCTTTCTTGCAGTGGAAAACAACTCATTAGCACAAGGTATGCCGGAGCCCTGGAGACTCTCCGATTCTCCTACATTTTTGGGCAGCGCAAGGATGGAGTGTCTTTCTCCTGGCACTGAGCAACATCATGGGCTCACCTCTGCGTCCTCCTTCTCCTCTGCTCATGTGTTTCAGGGTTAATGCTGCCTGCGCCCTCTTTTTGATACAGGGTTTTGAGCTAAGGGCATAAAATCAGAAGTAGGATCAATTTTCCCCCTGCCTTCTCTCCTTAATTGCGTGCATTTATGTATCTGCTGCCACTGGAGTGAGTGGGCTCGGCCCAGCAACCTGCTGTGTGGGGATTGGAAATGAAGTATCAAGAAGATGCTGGCAGCCTGCTCGCGGAGGCTTGATCAATCTGTACGTAATAGAAAAATGTCTCTGGCTCCTAAAGGGAAAGGGAAGCAAAGGATTTGATTAAAAAGTAAGACAGGAGCTGGTTGGAGGGACCATCTCTTGGAGGCAGATGAATCGGCAGGTGATTACAGAGAGGGGTTTTGGCTTGAGAGCAAAGTGGGAGGAATCGCTGAGGAGCAGCCCATCGCCGAGGTCGTTGTGGGTCTCGCTGCCTTTTTCCTGATGGGAGTCTTGGGGTGGGAGAGGCAAAGCTGCGGGTGGGAGATTGCCCAGGGGCTGTGGGCCCCGCAGTGGAGTGGTGCTGCCTGGACCGGACCCTGGGAGCAGAGCACGGGCATTTAAACTGGAAAACATCAAACCCAAGGCCTGAATCCACTTGAAAAAGAGAGGGATTGGACCCAGGTGGCAAACCCTGGCATCTCGAGTTGTGTTCGAGATGACTGCTGCCTGTGAGCTCCGGGGGACGGAGCTGTGCTGGGCTCCTCTCGCTGCAGGCAGAGCCTGGGTGCAGGCAGCCCGGGGCCTGCCCCCCTGGCATTTGATGTGGGCGAACAGGCACTAAATAATGGGCAGCCTATCGATCCCAGGTCACCCATGCCATGGCGTGATCAATAGAAACGGACAGCTGAGTGGTTCTGTAATGAAGTGCCTTCACCTTAGTGGATTTGGGAGAGAGCAAGGGTATGGGAGATTAAATCCTCCTGCCATCGACAGCTCATCAAGCAAAAAGATATATTAGTGAGGAAAAATTGTGCTTCCTGAGCCCTGATGGGATGAATGGAGCTGCCGGGAGCTGTTTGTGCTCCTCTTTGGGGGAACATCAGCCAGGAGAGCAGCTCTGCTGCCTCCCACCACCCGGCTCCCGGTACCGACTGGCGGGAAACTTCCCGAGCAGCAACAAAGCCTTGGAGGGCTTTGAAGGGATTAGGGAATCTGCACGGGAATTTGCTATGGCTGCTTCTGCAGCCCAGCGCGAGGCTGCTGGCCAAAGGGCTGGTGTGGATCTGGCTGTGCCATGCTAAAACCCAGCCGCCATTGATGCCTTTCCCAGCCTGGTGGGTTGTGACAGGCAGTAAAGGGCATCGCACCGCGACCCCGCAGTGCCTGGGCTGCCCTGGAGCCCATGGAGAGAGAGGGGCTGGGAAGCACCATGTTCCCAGCAGGTTCCAGGACCTGTCCCCATCCCCGCGTGTGGAGGGAGGGGAAGGCAGTCTCTGGACGCCAGCAGGGTCTGGTGGGATCAGAAGTAGAGAAATGAAAGGTGCAGGGTTAGATCCTGCATCTCCAGGCTGCCCTGTCCCGCTCTTACCTGCTAAACCCCCCCTGCCTGGCTGTAACCTTCCAGCAGGAAGGAGAGAAAGTGAATAATACTTAAACCCATGCAGGCCCTGGGGTGACAGCATCCCTCTGACATCTCCTCCACCTGTTTTTCAAGGCAAACTTTCCGCTGTGATCCACACGCTGCTTTATTGAGCTCTATTTCCTCCAGTCTAACTACAGAAAGAAATTGGCAGCAAACGCTCTCGCGGGCAGCGTAGGACGGCAGCGGACGGCCGTCAGGGCCCCTGGGGTTTTATTGCCCTGCCAAACACCTACATCATGGTGACACGTACATAATTACATATCGGACCGGGGAGGATGAAGCGCCTGGCACCTTCTAAACGTGTCAACATGATTTGAGAGGTTTGGGCTCGGCTGGACTTCGCAGGCATTAGATTTTAGACTCCAATCACACAGGCATCCGGAGGATCAATAGCTGCGCACCTTAAAGCAGCTGGCTGGAAGGTGAGGGACTGGGGCGCTGGGCATCAGGGAGGACGATTAAGTTGATGTATGAGTTGGGTTTGGGGCTAGTCACTCTTCCTTCTTGCTGGGAAGAGGAAATCTTGTGGGCAGACTGTGTCTCGGCATCTCCATCCCACCTCCATCCCGTGTCAGCAGTCATGAGCTGTCCGCGTTATGCAGCAGAGCATCTCCCAGATGCACCGGTAATCCCATATCTCGGATCCGGACACGCCACCTCATGCTGACAGCAAATAGGTGTTGGTAAGAGAAGCAGGCGTCTGCCGGCTGAGCTCCATCCGATGGCGAACGCAGAAGGCCGCTGGTCGCGCTGCGGGCTCAGGGAGCACGGCATGGCAGCGGGAGACGCTGCAGGTTGTGGTGTCTTTGGCCCGAGACTGAGCAACGGGAGGGAGGAGACGGAGCGGTGATTTTGGGCCCTTGTGTGGGTTCTTGAAAGTGTGCGGGACGGAGCTGCCTTGCTTTGGGGAACGCTGCCCTCCATGCCCACGGTGTGAGCTGCCCTTGGAAAACGGGGGGAACTGGGGGCAATTCAAGTTATTGAGGCTGGGTGGGAGAAAAACAAAAGCCGGAAAATTCTTGAACAAAACAAGTTGAAATTTGCACTGAGTTTTCTTGCGGTAAGCTTTGGGAATAACTGATTTGAGCTCTCACTGCAAAGAGCTGAGGTTCCTGGAGTTCTTGTTCCCTCTGGCTCAAACTCATAGCATTAGGCACATGGGGCTTTCTAGTGACTGGTGAGCAGTTAATTAAAATATCCATTGATTACTCATTAACCCTGCACGCTCTGCTTCGAGACAGCCCTGCTGTCGACCCACTTCCTTCTCTTGCCCAGGGCAGCTCTCCCGCAGCGGGACCCCTTGGCCCCTCTCCCCTCCCTGAACTTTCTCACCTCCTGTCCCTCAGATGGGCAAAGAGCTGAATGTCCCCCTCGTCCCTCGCTGTCCTCACCACATCCACAGGACCAGGGTCTCCCCTCCGCACCGGGGAAGGTTTGGATGTACGCGTGCCTGAGCCCCTGGGTGCTGGCAGGTCGTTCAGCCCAGCCTGTATCTCACCCCAGTCGTTTGATGTGACAAATTAATTTCCCCGATGCAGAAGCTCTGCGTTGGCCCCATGGCTCTCCCGTCATGTCTTGCAAACCGTCCCCTGATCAGCCGTCCCCGGGGTTTGTGTCACCTGTCTGGGGCTCCCCGGTGCGCTCTGCCAGCCCCAATTACCCAGCGCGACTTAAGGGGAAAACACCTGCAAACAAATTGAATGTTTCTAAGTGCAAATTGGTTTTTCAATTGCTCGAGATTTAAAGTGGCACTACTGCAAAATAACATTATTTTTAGGGCAGGTGTCTTTGGGAATACAGATTTTTCTTGGGTGGGGGGGTGGGTGTGTGTTGGAGGAGTGTTTTGTGCAGGGAGGGGGAGGGAGCTGGGAAGAGGCGCACGGCTCGGGTTGTTTGGGGACGCTGAGTGAAACGCAGCAAGTTTTTTAGCTGGCTCCTGACACTGTACGAGGAAAGTAGATCTCGGGAGGCTGGTTGTATTGGGATGTCTTGGATTGCAGTCTGGAAACAGCCAGTGGATGAGTCTCACACCTGCGCTGCTGGCCTCCTCCGCTTCCAGCCTGATGATCACGTCGCAGGGAAGGGAGGAAACACGGTACCCTGGCACGAAACGAGCTGAGAAGTGCCCGTGCGCAGTCTCTCCCCTGTTCGGGGATGAGATGATCCTCTGCTCTTGAGGAGCCAGGATCTGGGGGGGTTGTCTCAGACCTGTACCTGACAGGTACAAACCGATGGATGCCAACGCTGCGGCTCCTGGCGAGGCTCTGAGCGGAGTTCAGCACCGCTCCAAACTTCCCCTTCTCCTCTGCGGGCTCTCCGCAGTCTTCATTTCCACTAAATCACCTAAATTGGTTTCGCTCAGCGGTGGGAAAGCCGCGTTCGGAATAGAATGGTTGATCTTTTATGACATTTACCGCCACTCATGTCAGAGCGAGCGCCTGTTTAATTCACTTGTTGCTATGCCATCCGTCAATCACGATAAATGTTATAACAGCAGCGTGTCACCGGAGGGGTGTGCGCCGGGATTGTCCGCGGGGGGCGTTGGATGGGCCTGAGAAATCACGCCGTCACCTCTGAATTTTTTTGGGAGGGGGACATCCGTGGCTAACCAGCCCTGTTGGGGTCCCCTGCCTCAGCGCCGGGCTTGTGCAGCAAGCTTAATTATTTGCTTGAAGGTTATCTATTTGCTTTCTTTGCTGCTCGTCCCCCCACCCATCAAACGCTTCCCCCCCCCCCCCCCTTCTG
Organism: Alca torda; assembly: GCA_008658365.1. NCBI lineage: Eukaryota > Metazoa > Chordata > Aves > Charadriiformes > Alcidae > Alca > Alca torda. The sequence goes on from CM018095.1 coordinate 3,379,530, forward strand.
GGGAGCAGGAGGCTTCTGATGAGATTCCAAGCGGAGAACGTTTGCGCGCTTTTGTGGCAGTTTGCATCCCCAACAGCCCGTGTAACGGCAGCCATCGACGACAAAAAGCCCAGCAGCGAAAAAAATGAAGACAAAGTAACCTTAGGTTTCACTTCTTGCCCTTTGCAAGGAATTATATTAATACATCCGCCGGCTTGTGTGTAATAACAAAGATGAGATTCCAGCGACGCCTCGTTTGGGTGAAGGCAGGCTTGCCGGAGCTGCTTGAGTTTGCTTTTCCTGCAAAGAGTCAGCATTTTGATTGATCTTTCAGCAAAGATATGAAAATGCACCAACTTCGTGCGACTCTATTTTTTGCGGTGACATTTTGTGTGGCTTCTGTGCGTGCCGGTGTAAGGTAAATGACACGCAATGACTCCCACTGCACGTGGCTATAACTCCATGGGGTGACGCCACTGACATTATAAACACCTGCCTAAAGCTCAGGATTTCCTGAATGCGGATCCCAGCCGGCCACCGGTGCCGAGCTAACTGGGGCGGGGAGAAGCCCACTTTGGGTGAAGGCAGGGAACTGGGCTTTCAGCCCTGGCAGCGGGACGAGCCACGGAAGACAGATCGGAGCAGGGTCCTGCTGTCAAAGGAGGTGTTGGAGCCCAGCGTGACAGGTAAAAGCCCAGCGCTTTCCCCTCCTGACTTCAACATGAAAAGTCTTTCAGAGGCTCCTTTTCCCCCTCCCACAGAGCTCTTCGTTCATGACAACTGTAATTAAGAGCGGAGAAGTTCATGAAATACTGATTGCCCCCAAACTCACGTCTGTGCTGGTCCCTTGTTGCCTGGTGAAGGGATGAGTGTCCCCCTGGGTCCCCATTCCCCAGGGAGAGCTCTGGCTGCTGCCTAGGGTTGGTGGGGAGCTTTTGGGTGAAAGGCTGGGGAAATCCTGCAGTTTGGAGCCAGCAGGCTCTCCGGGGTCTCCGCTTTCTCCTCTAACCCTCATGGGTGTGATTTTTGGCCTCAATGGGTCTCAGATTCCCTGTCTGTGAAATGGAGTGAAATTTTCTTTCCTTCTGCCGCGGTGACACCAGCTCCTCCAGCCCTGCTTGGGTTTTATTCTCTTCTCGGCAGAAGCGCTTAAAGACGCTTGCCCGTGTGGCAGGCTGATGGGTGGCACGCTCGGTGAGCAGGGACAAGGCTCTTCCTATTAAACCACGGGAGCGCAAAGGCAGCTCTCCACTCCCCTGTTATTCCCCCATTATTGTCCTGTATTTCCTCCTTCCCTTTTCCCTCTCTGCCCTCCCAGGTGATGCTCAGCTCTGCCATCCCTGTAATGCTGTTGCAGCTGTGGGCAAACGGAGGGGCAGGGCTGGGAGACGCAGACCCCATGCAAGCAAGGAGATGCTCAGCCCTATGGGGCGGTGTCTGCACCCCGAAATCCCCCCTTGTGGGGGCTTTGTGGGCAGGTGGCTGAGAACTGAGCGGTGCCCCTGGGATTCAGCCCCACGGGAGCCGCTCTGAAAGCAGGTGGGAGCTTTGCTGGGCCAGTTGCCAGCACTACCGGGCAAGCTCCAAGGCTGGCATGTCGCTTTTGGGGCAGGAGCAGGTGTTTTGTGCAGTTGCAGATGTTTTTGAGCAAATCTCTAATGCTCACATCTGGGCTTTGAACCTCGAAGGCTCTTCTTAGTCACTGGCAACTCTGACGTGAAGCTGGCTTGGGAATGAACTAATCGGTGTTTCTGCTTGGTTTTGGGGTCTCGGGTTTTGAGCCTCTTTGGGCAACGGGTTCTACTTTGCTCCCCAGACCCAAGAGACAGGTTGACTACCTCTTCCTAAATGAAAACCGAGACCCTCGCGCCTTGTCTGAGGTTTCACACCATCCCGGTTTCACGTGCTCGGCCGTGCCAGCGCAGCGCTGCTGGGCAGTGGCACAGGGCATGGGCTGCTCCAGCGTGGTGCTGGTACAGGGATGCTTATGTCCCCTTGACCCATCACCTTCAGGCCCAATCTGCACGGGAAGCCAGGATTTACCCCCTAGTGCTGCCGGTTTACGGGTGCGGAGTGTGCATGCTGGGGAAATGGGAGGATAAAAGGGGCAGGAGAACATTTACAGGAGCGAGGAAGCAATCGCCAGCCTGGGCAGAGGGAGGCAGCGGGCTCCGGCCGGGCAAAGGGGGCTGCTGGACCAAGTGCTTGTGGCTGATTCCCTAAACCCTTGAACATGAGGATTTATAACAGAAAGGCTGCTAGAGCAGGAGCCTAGCAGGGTGAATGGAGCTGCTTTAATGGATATTAAGTGATTTGCAAGCCTGCTGCTTGCAAACACAGCTGTAAATAGAACAAGAGGAGGGGGGAGCAGATGAAAAGAGGCTCAGGCTCTTTAGCGGTGTAGTGTGAAAAATGGGGAAAGGTTCCTGTGCAGGGCTCGGGCAGCGAGAGAAACAAAAGCCGCGGCATCTATTTTCATATCTTTTATGTCTTCCTTGCACTTAATCTTGTTTAGCTCTGCAATTAAATTTTAAGATGCATAAGAGTGTTCGCTTACACACTTGGATTCTTCGCAGATTGAATTATTTAATAGAGTGTGGAGCGGCTCCATGATCTCGGAGCTATGGCACCAAATGCAGCCAAGCAGAAAATTAATAAACACTGCCTGCCGTCTCCGCGCCTCCCGCGCTCCCCTCTGCCATCCTCCCTCTCCGGCCCGCTCTCCTCCTGCCAGCCGCCTCCTCTCCAGCCCCTTCTCCAGCCTTTCCTGTGGGGTTTCCTCTCTGCTGCTTTCTCGTTTGGTTTTGCCATTCATCCTCCTGCTCCCCCCCCCCTCCAGTGTCTGCGTTCCAGCCCCTTGGTTGGGTCTAGGGGCTGCTTTGCCCGTGTGTCCCGTGGGCTGGAGGTATGTGCAGGGGGAGTGGGGATGTCCAGCCCACGTCACTGGGAGAGGACAGGCTGCCTTGGACGCGTGGGCTTGTTGGACCCTGTCTGTGCGAGAGCTGAGATGGGTCCATCCCCATCATAGAATCACAGAATGGTTTGGGTTGGAAGGGACCTCAAAGATCATCTCATTCCAACCCCCTGCCCTGGGCAGGGACACCTCCCACCAGCCCAGGTTGCTCCAAGCCCCGTCCAACCTGGCCTTGAACCCCTCCAGGGATGGGGCAGCCACAGCTTCTCTGGGCAACCTGGGCCAGGGGCTCACCTCCCTCACAGCAAAGAATTTCTTCCCCAGATCCCATCTAAATCTCCCCTCTTGCAGTGTAAAACCCTTCCCCCTCGTCCCATGGCTCCCCTCCCTGATCCAGAGTCCCTGCCCAGCTTTCCTGGAGCCCCTTTAGGGACTGGAAGGGGCTGGAAGGTCTCCCTGGAGCCTTCTCTTCTCCAGGCTGAACCCCCCCCCAGCTCTCTCAGCCTGTCCCCACAGCAGAGGGGCTCCAGCCCTCCCAGCATCTCCGGGGCCTCCTCTGGCCCTGCTCCAACAGCTCCGTGTCCTTCTTGTGCCAAGGACTCCAGAGCTGGACACAGTCACTCTTCCTACAAAACATGGAAGAGGTGACAAGGACGGGAGCCACACGTGGTCAGTCCCTGTCTGGGTGGTTTTGCAGCAGGGAGTTAAGACGTTCCAACAGCTCCGTGTCCTCCTGTGCCATCAGCCATGGCTTCGTCTGCGCTGGGGAAACCCCTGCGAGGAACGGGACTGGCCTGCGCCTTTCTGCAATTGTGTGCCGTGGCCTGGAATAAATTGCATTTCGAATGCCATCGGCTTTCCCTCTCTTCGCCCTTGCTCCCCAGCTAGCAAAGTTGTTCTTTTCTCCCTTCCTTTCTTTTTTGGTAACCTTTCCAGGCAACAAATTGCAGGGGGCAATTATGCCGTGCGCTAAAGAGAGCATTAAGCCAGCCACAATTTCCGTAGAGGATGTTGCTCAGCAAAGAGCAATACAAAAGCAGTCTATGAAATTCATCAAATTGCCTGTTGGATGAAGGCACACGTTTACAGTGCACTTGGAGCCCTTGCGAATTATCTGAAGGGAAATCTGTTCGTTATTTCTTTTCCTTTTAAGTTTGCCTTTTTACGAGGAACCAAATAAAAAGGCTTGAAAATTGCTGCTGAAGAAGGGGTCTGGCCTCTCCTTCCTCGGAGACGCCGGCGGTTTTCCTCCGTCGATTCTTGGCAGGGATGTGCTTGGGGTTTCATGCCTTTTAATGCCAGTCTCCGTCACTCTTTTCCGCAGAGCTTCCCCTCCCGGCTCCTGCCCTTCACGCTGCTCTTGTGACGGGCTGTCGGACGTCGCGGTGGCATTTCATGAGGCCACCCAGCGTGGGTGACGGCGAACGGAGGCACCGGCAGGTTAAACCGCTTGTGCCCGCGGTGCCGAGCGGTCTCTGCGTCCCAGCACCTCCGTGGAGCCACCGTCTGCGCTCCCCAGCGCCGCCCCCCTCATTCAGGGAGGTGTCTGCTGAAGAGCAGCCTTTCCCTCTCAACAGCCAAGGGGGGAAGCTTCCCGCTGGATTTCTTACCCATTCCAGAGCATTTTTCTTTTTCCAAAAGCTGCCTTCCCCGCTCCTCCCACAGGCTTTTTGGCAGGACACGAGGACTCGGATGTAGAGCTGCGGGGTCAGGCGGCGATGCTTTTCCCGGCCCCGCCGCAGGGTAGAAATAGGTCTTGTGCAATTGAAATTCTGGGGGGAATAACAGGCACACAGCAGAGAAGCAGCTAAAACACCTCTCTAATTGCTAATCAATAACCTAAAGAAACGTTGCCCTGGCTGAAACCTGCTCCCGGGGAAAAAAAAATAAAAATCCACATGATTTGTTTCGTGATTAGAATGAGGTTTTATTTGCCTGGCTTCTGGTTTGGTTCCCCCCCCTCCCCTTTTATGTTCTTCTGGGCCCTTCCCACCCCCATTACACGCAGGTTTATGAAGTTATCACCCGCTCCTCGGTTCAAAACCTCACCGAGAAACTTTTGGCTCCGCAGACAGACCGACACTAATCTTCTGTGTAATTGAATCATCATCGTGGATATTATTTGGCTGCTTCAAAACAGTTCTGTTTCTCAAGAAATATTTTTATTAGCTTTCGGTGCGGTTGCAGAGTGTTTTGGTTTGGTTTTTTTTTTAGTAGTAATATTATTTCCTTGCTTCCAAATGCTATCTACAGCGTGGGGTTTTTTTATTGATGTGTTATTAGGATTTCTATCCGTCTTAAAAAATTCTCCGCAGGCGTGTGGAGCTGTGACTCCCCTCGCTCTCTAACAGAGGGTTTGTCTCTCCAAGGACGAGCAATTAAGGGACATGACCAAGGAGATGTCTCTGATCTCCTAAACCATGAGTTTGGAGCTCGCTTTGGGCCAGCTTGGAGCTCGCTTTGGGCCAGCTTGGAGCTCGCTTTGGGCCAGCTTGGAGCTCGCTTTGGGCCAGCTTGGAGCTCGCTTTGGGCCAGCTTGCAGCTCGCTTTGGGCCAGCTTGCAGCTCGCTTTGGGCCAGCTTGCAGCTCGCTTTGGGCCAGCTTGCAGCTCGCTTTGGGCCAGCTTGCAGCTCGCTTTGGGCCAGCTTGCAGCTCGCTTTGGGCCATCTCCATTCCCTGGGTGTTGAATGGGATTTCCTCCCACCAGGGAATTTCCCCACCATCAGGGATTGCTCCTGGGGAAGAAGAAATCAACCCAACGTGCTTTGAGATGGTTCATGGCAGCTTGGAGAGAAGAGTGAGAGCAGGCGAGGAGCTCGAGGGGGGGGTCGGGCTGAGCTGCTGGGGGCTGTGGGAGGGATTTGTTCAATCCCGCCATTGCCTGAATTCATTTCAATTATTGGCAGCGTTTCTCTACTGAACTAAATAAAGTAAAATAAATAAGGAAAGCAGAAGGCAATATATGGCAGTTAGAGAGGATCAGTGGTGAATTGAATAATTCATTCAGAAGAGAAAAAGAGCTATTTGCAATGTCAGTCTTATCTTGATTGTATTTATAGACAGGAACTTTTGACAAGGAAATTACCTGTAAATTCTTCTTCTTTTTATTTTGTTATATTTTTTTTTTCTTCCTTCAACACAGAAAATAACGGGCAGGAAGATTTCCTGCAGAGTTTTGGGGTTTTTTTGTTTTTGTTTTGTTTTGTTTTCTGAGGCGGTTTGATGGATTTCTGTAAAGAACATGAAATCTTGTGACCTCCCTACGAGCCCAGGGGAAGCTGCTGCTTTGATGGAAACAGAGATAGCGGCAGCTGGAAACTTGGAAGGAAAAGGAGACAAAAATGGTCCTCGGTGCTTCCAAAAAAAGGGATGGAGGCCACGCATTTGTGTTTCTTGAGCTGGGTTTTGGAGCAGGAGGGGTCTCTGAGTCCCTGTTTGCTGGTGGGTAAAGGTCGCTGCTCTGAGTTTTCATCTCTTGGAAGTGGAAATTTGGGGATGGGGGTTTTGCAGCACAGAATCACAGAATGGTCGGGGTCGGAAGGGACCCCTGGAGATCACCCAGTGCCACCCCCTGCCAGAGCAGGGTCACCCACAGCAGGTGGCACAGGAACGCGTCCAGGCGGGGTTGGGATGTCTCCAGAGATGGAGACTCCCCCACCTCTCTGGGCAGCCTGTGCCAGGGCTCTGCCACCCTCAGGGTAAAGAAGTTCCTCCTCGTGTTGAGATGGAACTTCCCATGGTCAAGTTTGTGCCCGTTACCTCTTGTCCTGTCCCCGGGCACCACTGGGAAGAGCCTGGCCCCGTCCTCCTGACACCCCCCATTGAAGTATTTATAAGTGTTGATAAGATCCCCCCTCAGCCGTCTTTTTTCCAGACCGAAAAGACCCAAATCCCTCAGCCGTTCTCCATAAGAGAGGTGTTCCATCCCCTCAGCATCTTGGCAGCCCTTGGTAGCGTTGCTGGAGGCAGGCACGCTCCCGGCAGAGTGCCCGAGCCAGCACCCATCGCTGCCAGCGGGACTCTGCCCGTGGTCCGGGTGCTCAGCAGAGGTGCCGGGGTGCGAGCGGGGCGCTCGGCTTCCTGCGGTCCCGGGGATGCTGGCGGGGAGGAGGAGTGGGAGAAGGAAGGGTAGCCGGGCCAGCCCCGACCCCTCTGCGAGCAAGGCTTCTCCTCCTGCAAAGTTGCAGCCTGCCAGAAGTGTCGTTTTATTTGAGAAGACATCATCTGGAGTGAAAGACGGCTTGAAAAAAAATTAATCCTACCGAGTTCCTTTGACAGAGAGAAACCCAGGGGCTTTAAAAATTTATTTACAGCTCTTGTGCCTCATATTTGCTCTTCCCCTTCTTGAGAGATGGGGGACTTTGGGGATCAGACTCCACTTTTCCACCCTAAAAAGTGACCCTGGAGTGAGCTCACAGAAATCTAGCCCAGGACAGACTCTGCTGATACAGAAGCTCTGGTTCTGCCTCTGCAGAGACGTTGTTGTAATTTGTTTTTGAAGCGGTGTTGGGGAAATGTGTGTTGTTTGCTGAACCTCCCATTTGCATTGAAGGGAAGTTATAATTTGAGCGAAGCATGAAATACTCGCGGCAAACTTCTTGTCTCCGCGAGCGGGCTGGAGCTCAGCCTCGTGTATAATTGAGTTGTTGTAATGAACCCTGGGTTTGGTTCTTCAAGAAGGAATTTGTTTCGAAAAGAGTCTCTCGACTTAATTTAGATTTCATGCTATTTCCTAGCGCTCGCTGTCAGGATTGTAGGTCTTACAGGGCCAATTTCTCCCTGGGGTAGTTCCACGGAGGTCAAGTGGTGCCGGGATGTGGTTCTCCGAGGAGCTTAGGGATGTAATAGCCTGCAAGTGGTCCCTTGGCAGTAATCGCGGCGCTGCGGAGGCTCTGAGCGCAGGCAGCACCGGTCACAAACGGCGGCGTGCTGAGCTCCGGCCCCGCGAAGCGCCGGGAGCTCGGGGATGCTGCTGTGTCCGCGGGCTGGTGACAACCTGGGATCCCCAAGCAAACCGGAGCTGGGGGTTGCATGTGCGTTTGCCCGGTGGAGCACGCTCTTGACACGTAGGGCTGTTGGAAAAGAAGAGTTTTCCAAGTTGTGTTAAAACTGAAACGGAGGAAATACAGGGATGGAAGGAGCTGACCCTCCAACGCCTCCGTACCAAGGGAGACAACACACCGCCTCCAGAGTTACCAGGTTTTTTCGCTCTGCTGCTCTTCTGGGGGAGTCCCCCTCCTGCAGAGCTGGGGGTGAACACTTCACAGGCTCCGTAACTCATTAGCATCTCGAAGCAAATGTAAAAGCAACAAGCAAACAAGGTCCCTTTCCTCCGTTTGTGCATTTTGGTTTTAAATATTATGTTTCCAGGGATAAATGTTGGCAGCACTTGAAATAAGACGTATTAATTAATGAATGAAGCACTTAATTTAGGTTTAATAGGATAATCCTTTGCCGCATGTTACATAAATAGTAATTGAATATTAAGAATGCATTGAATGAGAATTAAGTACTAAGGGAGAGCTGCAGTTTCTCATATTGCGTTCCTGTTAAAGGCATAGCCCCAGCCTGGGTCACCAGCATGGGAAAGCCGGATTCAAAGGCTCCGAAAGTCAATGCAGAAGCTGCTCCGAAATGTGCGTGGAGCACAGGGTGGGAAATTCAGGATTAGGCTTTTGTTCTTTACCAACCAATGGCCTGACACGAAACTCAGCTGAACAGGAGGGACCTCAAAGTCTCCCTGACTTTGAGAGCGGCTGGCTCACTCCCCAGGTGAAGTCTAGCCACCATCCTAAATACACACCTAGGAGAAATATCATCACTAGTGGGGGGGATTAACAGGTCTGGAGGCAAAGGGCCGCTTCAGTCATTATCCAGAGCCGTGGGGCTCTCAGCCATGGTAGAGCTCAACAGCTTTGCCAGGTCTGGAAAGCATCAGACCCAGCAAGGAGAGGGTGACTGAACACCGGTGATGGGCAGGGTGGGACCTCGACACCTCTTCTTTGGGGCTTGAGCTGGGGAAGAGCTTCCCCTGGGCAGCGTGTCCCTCGGCCCCTGCGTCGCCCCAATCTCCTCCTCACCCACCGGCTGCAGCAACCACGGGAAATGCCGTCCTGCATCCTTGCTTGCTCGCGGAGGGGAATCTGCCGCTTTCATTTTATTCTGGGATTTATTTATTGCCGCTCACTCAATTACATTATTGCAAAGTATAAGTGATAAAGCCCTTAAATTACTTATAGCTCATCCTTGTTTAAGGGAATAATTAGTGTGCTTCTAAACAGGGAGCAATTCTTCACAATGGGAAATTTAGTCTTTAAGGCTATTTTCCCTGTAACTTATGCTACATAATTTAGCACTGATTACACAAGTATTTTATTCTCTCTAGCCCTAAAACTTTCCGTCCTCCCCACGCCAGTTCAGCTCGGCGCTGCGGGTCACTGCACACTGAAGGTGCTGCAGATCCTGCCCAGGGGACTTGCTGAGGGCTGTTCCAGCCGCTCGTGGCAGGGCAAGGAAACGATTTCGGGTCCCCTAAATTCTCCATCGATGGAGCAGCAAACCCCGAGACTCATCCCTGTGCTGTGTCCCCCCCCCACAGCAGCTGTGCCAGCTCCACCAAAACCCCAAATGCGTCTTCTCTCGGCTAAACCTTAGCCTGGCACTGGAACTCAAGTTGATCACAGAGTTTTTCTAGCTCTTATTTTAATTATTTTTATCCCCGGCCAGAAAAACTGCCTCAAACCTCAGCCGTTTGCCTGTGTCACTTCAGCCCGTCCGGGTGATTTATGCAGCCGAGGAGAGGGAGGTTATTTAGCAATTGTTTCAAAACCAGGTGCAGGGGAGCGGGGGGATGGAGCCGGAGACATATTTCATTTGTGATTGGGATCCTGCCACCTGGGAGAGGCTGGGTGACAGGTAGGGAGAGCTGGTGTAATTCATCTCCTGGGCTGGGAGGAGCTGGAGCCCGAGAGCAAATCTCGTGGCAGGAGTTTGGAGCCACCTCGATTCCAGCTGGAGACCACGGCTCAGCTGGCACGAGGGGGTTTGGGGTGGGAGGAGAGGTGACAGCCCCACAGTGGGGGGGGACCGAGCGGGGGGAGCCTCTGCCCCGACCCGATGCCGCTGTTGCCGCGTTGAAGCCGGGAGCAGGAGACTCATGGCAGCTTTCTGCGATGTGCGGCGAGGCAGAGCGCAGCGATTTCCAGTGCAACCCAATTCTCCCTCTATGTTAATTAAATGGGACAGGAACATGGACCTGGCTTCTCCGAGTAAGAAATCAACTGGAAAGTGGCTCCTTTTCCGAGCTCTGCTGCTTCAGCGACTGGGCTGGGACGGGGGGGGGAGGCAGGAGGAGAAGAATATCCCTGGATTAAATTTAATGAAAATAAATATATCAGCTGTGCTAGCAGCAGACGGGGCCCTGTTTAGGGAACAGCAAGTCCAGCTCATTCTTCAGGAGCTGGAACTTTTTGCGCTGGCTCAGAGCCCGTTTGGTGGCTTTGCACAAAGTGTTTCGGGAGGCGCGGGAACGATGCCTGGGAGGTAGGTGAGACAGCCTGGGAGACAATGATAGATGAAGTAATGCTTCACGAAGCTGGCATATGCTTGACGGCGAGCCTATTATGCTGGATGCTAAATAGCTAATGGTGATTAAGTGGTGGTGGTGCGGAAGGAAGGGGGCGGAGGACGGAGAGTTTGACTTGTCTGGCGGCTCCCAGGGTTGCACAGAGGTGTGGGGGCTTCATGCGTCCGTTTGGTCCTTGGTTTTGTTATGTGCATATTTTTAAATAGCCTAAGCAAAACAAGTATTTGCACAAATAGCTGAAAGTAAGAAAGTTGTTCACCTATGGCGCTCTCCCCAGTTTGGTTTCTTTAGCCTCCCATAACGGCTGGCTCAAGCTCTTCTCCATGGTGGGGAGGACCAGGACCTGCCTTCTCTCCCCCATCATAGAATCACAGAATGGTTTGGGTTGGAAGGGATCATCCAGTGCCACCCCCTGCCCTGGGCAGGGACACCTCCCACCAGCCCAGGTTGCTCCAACCTGGCCTTGAACCCCTCCAGGGATGGGGCAGCCACAGCTTCTCTGGGCAACCTGGGCCAGGGGCTCACCCCCCTCACAGCAAAGAATTTCTTCCCAATATCTCATCTAAATCTCCCCTCTTCCAGTTTAAACCCATTCCCCCTCATCCCATGGCTCCCCTCCCTGATCCAGAGTCCCTCCCCAGCTTTCCTGGAGCCCCTTTAGGGACTGGAAGGGGCTGGAAGGTCTCCCCGGAGCCTTCCCTTCTCCAGGCTGAACCCCCCCAGCTCTCTCAGCCTGTCCCCACAGCAGAGGGGCTCCAGCCCTCCCAGCATCTCCGGGGCCTCCTCTGGCCCCTCTCCAACAGCTTCGTGTCCTTCTTGTGCCAAGGACTCCAGAGCTGGACACAGTCACTTTTCCTACAAAACGTGCAAGATGGAAGAGGTGACAAGGACGGGAGCCACACGTGGTCAGTCCCTGTCTGGGTGGTTTTGCAGCAGGGACTTAAGATGTACCTGGGGCTGCCCCTTCCTCAGGTCATTAATTAGAGGTTTGCTCGTGCCCTGTCGTCATCTGCTGGACTTTGTTTGCTTAGCTGCACCCCGCCAACGCTCTGGGCTGTTTACTTGTAGGGATTTGATTTCAGGTCCATGTCTAAGCCTCGCAGTGTCTCGTGGTGACATTTCCTTTGCTAAATATCAGAACAGGGATGTTTGAAAGCCAGAGCGAGGAAGGACAGAGCGAGAGATGCAGGTGAAGGATGGGAAAGGGCTGGAGGAGAGGATTAGGGGAACAGTAATAGGAAGTGAAGGGAAAACAAAGTCCAAATTAGGTCCCATGGAGGAATAACTACCAGGATGGTCGGGTGGTCAGGCGAGGCTCCTGCAGAGGCTGTGGGATCATTCAAAAAGCAACTAAATGCCTTCCTGAGGGAACCAGCTTGCTGGAAAGAATGAGCCACTTTGGACCTTTTCCAGTCCCTGCTATCTTTAATAATCTTCCAGCAACTTGAGCCAGCTGGTGGCTGAAGGCAACAGCCAGGACTTCCTAGAAGAGTTGGGCAAAGTAGCAAAGCGTGGGGTTGCGAGCAGGTTGTTCGGTATCGTGTGGCTCTGCAAGGACGGGGTGCTATGGGGAAACACTCACTGCAAGGGAGGATCTCCCCGTGAATCTCTGCCTCAGTCCCAAAGTGTCCCAAAAACCCAGACCCCGTGATGTCCCAGTGCAGAGCAAGGTGATGGCTGTCCTTGAAGCCATATGGTGAGTGGATGGAGGGTGCCGTCTCCTCCACCGCTCCGCAGTGGTTCCTGATCTGGCACTCAATGGTTGTGGGTTTTACTCTCCCTCTGCTGTGCTGGGACTAAGGCCCTGGTTGCACCCCACCGCTGTGGGAGGGTAACTGGGGGAGCTGGGCATTGTGAGCCTTTGCAAGCCTCATGGGGAGAGGTTGGAGGATTGCAGGGATTGCTGCTCGTGCGTCATTGGAAATCCAGCGTCAGTGAGGCTGGAGGCCCCCACTGTGCCTGCGCAGTGCTTGCTGCAGGACCCGCATTAGGTGTTTGCTTGTGATTGCCTCCCATCTCATAGAATCACAGAATCGCTGAGGTTGGAAGGGACCTTCAAGATCATCAAGTCCAACCATTAACCTACCCTGACAAAACCCACTTCTAAACCATGTCCCTAAGTACCACATCTGCCCTTTTTTTAAACACCTCCAGGGATGGTGAATCCACCACCTCCCTGGGCAGCCTGTTCCAATGTTTAATAACCCTTTCAGCGAAAAAATGTTTCCTAATATCCAATCTAAACCTCCCCTGACATAACTTGAACCCGTTTCCTCTCGTCCTATCACTTGTCCCCAGGGAGAAGAGGTCAGCCCCCATCTCTCTACACCCTCCTTTCAGGTAGTTGTAGAGGGTGATGAGGTCTCCCCTCAGCCTCCTCTTCTCCAGGCTGAACAACCCCAGTTCCCTCAGTCGTTCCTCAGAAGGTTTGTCCTCCAGACCCCTCACCAGCTTTGTAGCCCTTCTCTGGACACGCTCCAGCACCTCGGTGTCCTTCTTGTAGTGAGGGGCCCAAAACTGAACGCAGTGCTCGAGGTGGGGCCTCCCCAGTGCCGAGTCCAGGGGGATGAGCACTTCCCTAGTCCGGCTCACCACACTATTCCTGATACAGGCCAGGATGCTGTTGGCCTCCTTGGCCACCTGGGCACACTGCTGGCTCATATCTCCCCACAGCTTTGCTGACCTGCGCAGGGCTGAGCCCTTTGGGTCTACGGGCTTCTTCCAGGGGTAATTTGTGAGCCTGATGGCTCTGAGATACAGCAATCGTGAATCAAACCCAAGGTCCTGGTCGCAACCCAACCTTGCTATGAGATGTGAGTGTCTGTGCATCGTTTTGGTTTGGTTTTTTTCCCCTTTTCTGCTCCTATAGGAACAAATTATCTGAAAAGATCTCAGGAAATGTGAGAACAATAATTATTCACTTCAAACTAGCAGTTCTGGGGCACCTGATCTCCCCATCTCGTTAGAAAATGAGGCTGTTGGGGACCGACACCTTTCACAAACACGGAGCTCGTAGGGAGGCAGCCGGGCTGGGAAAGGCGCCCTGTGCTGCAGCGGCTCTTTCCTCTGTGCCACCTTCCCCGGGGCTGCTGGACTCCTCCAGAACGGCCGGGTTATGGCACTTCATCCCCTCGGCTTGTCCCTGCAACGGCTCCTCTGCCGAAACGCCGGGGCGGTGGCACGATGCGCCGTGTGCTGTCAGCACCTGGGAGTCCCGGGGCTTCGGTCGGAGCGACTGTCGAGAGCCAGGGAGACGGGCAGGAGGCAGCAGGCTTGAAGTGCAATTTGCATTTTAATAAAGAAAGTTGTATTTTTTTTTCAGTAATTTGCATTTAAATCAACCGTGTTTCATAACTGAGCGTCCCTCTTAAAGGGACGCTCTGAGCTTTACCTAACTCGGGGGGAGGTTAGAGGAGGCTTTTACTCAGCCGGCTGAAACTGGGGGCTAATAATGTCACTTTTTTGCTCACAGGTGGTACCTACTGACCCTCACCCACGTATTTCGGTCTGCTGGAGCATCCTGGAGTCATCAGTGGTACTGGCAGCGTCTGAGCAACCCTGGCAGGAGGAGGCAGAGTGGAGGTAGCACGAGGGAGAGGAGGGGATTTGCCTGGGCACAGGAGGGGGGACGCTGTTTGCGACCTAAGCAAAAGCAGAGTTGCGCCAGGCATGTCCAAACCTGGGTGAAATTGTAAAACAGGAGCAGAGGGAAACGTTTGTAGCGCAGAGAATGTAAGGGAATGATAAATTTTTAAAACTGTCTTGAATGAGCTGAAGTATTCTGTTCTTAACAAATGTGAAGCTTTTCTCCTTTCAACTCCTTTGTACTAAACCCGTTCACGCTCCAGCACAAAACGCAGGATCTTGAGACGAGATGGCACTTCTGAAGGCAAACAAGAAGAAGATGTTCCGTTCTGAGCGTACTGGAGAGCTTCTCCCCTCCAAACGTAATGAACTTTCACTGCTGCTGAGAAGTTTCCATAAAAAGCCATTTTCCAATGGAAAACCCAGTGCGCTGGAGGCCTGTTTTGCTGGGTCTCCGGGTGACGGAGCTGAAGTTACTTGGCGCTGCCTGTTCTGCCTCCTGAGCCCACCCGCAGCATCATCTCCCCTCCCCATTGCTCGGGGGTGCCCAGGGCCCCCCCTGCACCCCGAGGAGAGCGCTCTGCATGGGGCCCTTTGCTTGTAGTCACTTATGTTTGCAGGCAGTGAGTTTTCCATCAAAGCCGCTGCTGCCTTTCATCCCTGGGGAAAGCTGCTTGTGAGAACAGCCTTTTAACCACAGCTGATTTAGGGGACGTGGAGCCTTTCATGGCTCCTACTTTTATCTTGGGAATGGGATGGGTCTCCTTGTAGGACGTGGGTTCAAGTGCTTGGAGAGGGAGAGACCCGTGGGCTGTGAGCTCCATCCTGCCCCCCTGGATGCTCCATCCTGCCCCCCTGGATGCTCCATCCCTTGGTGTCACGAAGATGGGCTACAGCACCTTCTTGCTCTTCCCTTTGGAGCAGAAAACCTGCCTGCAAAGAGGGAGCTGGAGCTGCTGCTATTCATTCACTGAAGGGCAAAAAGCTCAAACGTTCATTTTAATGTTTAATGCTTTTCAAGGAGGTGAAAGCAGAGGGAGAAAGGCGATTGCTTCCTATTCAAGCACCTCTGTCAGATGCCAGGGTGTTTAGTTGGGAGGGTTGTGGGCTAAATCCCACCCCAATTAACTTCTGCGCGGCAGAGTGAGCCACGCACCCTCCAGGGAGGTGGGTTCAGAGGAGGATTAGGCAGTGCAGCCGCTGAGCTGAGCACAGATATCTCTTATAGCATGACCTGGATGGGGGATACCCATTGCTGCCGACACCGCGACTGCTAGCCGAGGAGCTGCCTGGTCTCTCTCCAGGAGGCGATGGCCACGACGATGGGACCTGGCTGTTCCTGCTGAGCCGGGAGATGCCGAGGTGCCGCAGGGGTTCTGTGCCACCGCCGCTCCTTCCCATAAAGGATGGGAGAGGCGCGAAGGGGAGATTGAGTAACAGTGGGTATAATTCAGGTTGATTTCTTCCCAGACTCTTCATTTGCTGAACGTGTCACCAGCCGTGTAGTATATGGGGTGTTTCGTATAAATTTTCTGCGATGCCAGGCCATAAATAAAGAAAATAAATGTTGCGACTGTTAATCAGTCGCTGCTCACCCAAATGAGTTCCCTATACATTTTCCTGTTCCATAATTACTTGTCACCTATTGCTAGTTTGTAACTTTTCACTCTGTGATTCTGTTAGGTGGCTTCCCCCCCCTGCTCTTTTGACAGGATTAATCTGTTAGTTGTGGGGTTGGTTTTTTGTTTTTTGTGGGGTTTTTTTCCCCCCCCCCTAGGCGGAGGGAGTTAAAAACCCATTGATTGGTAGCGGAGGTTTCTTACGGGTTAGAGCTGAGGGAAAACAATCTCCAATCAGAGCTATATTTTTAATGTCCAGGACAAATATTCGATGATACCTGGCGCTGGCACTGAGCAATTCGTGCCGACGGACTTTTTGCGAGCACGCGTTGATTTAAGCCTGGCATCGTTGCTGGGAGGCGGCCACAGTGGTGCTGCAAAAGCAAGAGCGGATGCTGAATACTCTCCCCTTTTTCTCTCTGTCTTGTTTTCTACAGCTCTCCGATGCTCTGGAGGCGCTATGTCTTGCAGCGCTCACCTCCTTGCCCTGGTCTGCATTCACCCTATGCTGGGATTGGAGTCGGTTGCCCCATTCTGCCACTGGGGAAGTGGAGGCAAGGAGCCTTGCTCGCAACCATCCTCTTCATCAGCCTCCCAGACGGGAATCCTGACTCCCCATCTGGCAAACTGCGCCAGGAGGCAGAGGAAATCCCCCGTGAGCGACCGCTTCTGGTGAGGACGGCTTAAAAATAGATAAGGCTAATGGATGAGAGACAGCTGTGGAAGCAGAGCGTAATTTTTCAGCCAGGCCCTCCAAGCCAGAAAATAGAACTAACTTCATCTCCCTTCCCCTTGCACCGAAAATAATTGTAATTTACACGCCAAAGGGACAGATACGCTGGAATGTCTTGTGGCAGGAAAGTATTAACTGCAGCTGTCACGTGGAGCCGCCCCAGGGATGGGTATATTAGGGGGGAGGCTGCCGAGGTGGCTTTTTGGGGAAGGTTGTAGGGAAAACAAGCGCAGGTTTGTGGTGAATGCATCCCTCGTGCCTCTCCGGGCTGCCTGGCAGAGCTGCCAGCTGCACGCGGGGATGCCTTGCGCTTTATATCCATTGAAACCTTCCCGTACATTCATTTGCCTGGCAGCCTTTGCTTTGAAGGCAGAATAAAAGACTAAATTTCTAATGCAGTAAAGGATAAAACACAATGGGGAAGTCGGTCTGCTGTACAGGAGGAATAATAGGTCTATTAGGTGAATACATTTTCTGTGCACCCAGCCAAAACGTTTCATTAAAACAATGGGGCTCCTCCCTCCCCTGCTAATAAATTAACCTCTGCGGAGGGGATGGATCTGCTGAAAGGATTCATTTTCCGAAGCGAAACGTGAGCCTGCATCTCTCGGAGGGAGGGCTGCCGGGTCCTCCCCTTCGGGGGAGAGCTTGTGTCCCAGCTAGAGCCCCCGGCACGGGATGCTGGGCACTGGGATGGAGGCTCATCTCTGAGCCTACGGTAATTCATGTAGGGGAATTCCTCCTTCTTTTTGTCTCCTTCCCCCCAACTCGAGCTCTGCTCTTGGTTTCAGACAGTTGAATATCTCTTATCTTTGTGCTGTGGGTCTGTCCGGGGTCCAGCAGCAGCCCCAGGGCAGGCGTGCGAGGGACTGCAGAGCCCACCCGAGCCTCCGGCAGCGAGCCAGGACAGCATCCTTCCTCCGGTGGCTTATAATCGTGCATGGTCCGAGGATGACAGATGTGGATTCGGGGCCTCTAGTGGGACTTGGAACATCCATCTGGCCACGAGCTCGCCACTGTTGCCCGACCCTCAAAATGCCTCCGGGCCTTGGCACCTCCAAAAACAAGGCATTTTTGTGAAAGGCGCGTGGGATGGCAAATTGTTGTTTGTGTTCACAGAAGCCGGAGATCAGATGCTCTGAGCTGTAAAGCAGCCTCGTCGCTTTAGGGCAGCGCTGGCAGAGGGAGAAGCGGTTGCAAAAGCATCTTCTGCAAGGATTCAGGGAGCTTTCCCTGCTGGAGCAGCCGCTGCTGTAGGGGTTTTGGTAGCTGGGCTTGATGTGGCAATTCCTCTTCCTTCCTGCACAGCTGGTCCCGGGGCCACCAGCAGCTCACTGAAGCCAAAATGCACAAACAAACCAAACCTCCTACAAGACTTGCCATCATTGTGAATGTCACCGAGGTCCCCACGTACCTGGGGACAACGGCTGGCCACCCCCCTGGCGGGGGGACTGAGTGGTTATAGATAGAGACAAGGCTTTGCGGAAAGCAGACTCAGGCCGGTTGTTGAAATGATCTTATTGCAAGTCTAGTGCAGCCTTACATTTCTCCACAAATTATTTATCAGGATAAATAATTATATATTAGGGCCATAGTGGATGCAAATGATTTAATTAATAATACACGCTTCAAGAGCAATTTGCAATTTAAAGTGCTGTATAAAAGCCTGGTATTAGCAATACTTATTTTTATTTATTAATTGCTGGCTCTCAAAATCTCTGTGGTGAATAATTTCCCATCTTTTTCATTTTTTTATGTATTTCTGTGGCTCTGGGGAAGGAAAGGTGACCTTGCAGTGACCTTGTATGGAAGGTGGTGGACTGGGAGTCCCTGGCCCTGGCGCACTCTTGGCTGGGCTGTGGCTTTACTGGTTTTAACTTTGTTGCTGGAGACTTGGGAATTGGAACCTGTGGTCTTATAAATAGTTTTGGTTCACTATTTTTAGCTCGTACCTGTTACCTGGGAATGCCCCGCTGCTCTTCCGAACCGTGCATTTGGCTGATGTTTGGTGAAACTCTTTCCAAAATAGGGACGTGGTGCTTGTGCCCATTCCTTCAGCACAGCGAAAAATGAACCCTGGATGGGATTTATGGCCTCGGAAAGCCCCGCCGCCTGCCTTGCAGCAAGTGCTGTGCCCCAAAAGCTCAGCCTCGGCTTCCCCCTCCGCTAATGCATGGAGACTAGGACTCCAAACTCTGCCTTTCTGGTCTGGGAAATGCAGCCCCCCCAGGCATTCCATCTGCCTTTGGTACTGGAAGGGTCTTAACTGGTTTTCTGATGGAGGCAGAAAGGTGCTGAGCAGTGGGAGGGCCATGGTGAGGTCAGGAGGGGCAGGAATGGGTGCTTTTCCCCTTTGCAAGGCATCTGAGAGCCATTGTCTCTCCTGGCATCCCGCGGGCAGGCTGCCGGGAGGTGCGTGGCAGCTTTGTCCTCCTTCCGCTATGGAAGCGCTTGGTGTAACATGCGCGTCCTGACACTTCGCTGCCTGCTTCTCAAAAGCCGGCAGAACCTGGTGGGCGCCGGGATCCGCGGCATATGGTGCAAGTCACTCCCAGTGCACCCAGCAAAAGCAGTCCCCGGGGAAATGGGTCGGGGAGCGGAGGAGGAGGAGGGGAGCGGTGCCGGCGCAGCCGGAGCCGGGAAGCCGTGCAGTAACGCGGCAGTAACGCAGCCAGGCGGGGAGCTGCGGTGCGGCTTCATCAGTGGGTCTGGACATCGCTTTTGCTGTGGGGCTGCCAGGGGTTTTGCCAAGTCCCTGAGGTGGGAGCCCACCTTGGCAATGGGTACCAGCCACCAGCGGGTGCCGGTGCCTCTGGGTGCTGCAATGTCCCTCTGCTTGCAAGGGTGGCACCCGCAGTTGAGGACTGTGTCTCCGAGCATCCCACCCCGCGGGCAGAGCAGCAGACGGAGGATGACCCGGCCTTTGCAAGCTGTATGTGCAACCAAGACCCCAAAAAATCCAGATCCAGGTGCTCTCTGTGTCACGAAGTCCCACGGCCTCTGCAGCACTGCTCTCTGCAGGAGCCGAAGCTGCCGCCCTGGGGAAGATTGGTGCCGGCTCGGCGTGGGAGCATGGTGGGACTGCCGGCGGGTCGGTGCCGAGCACGGCGGTGGCAGCGATGCAGCTGCCGGCCCATCTGGCAAAGCAGCTGCCGTTGGGAGCTGGGGCTTTGCACGCAGACGGCTGGAAATAGAAACTGGGGAGAGAGGAGGCACCCAGCGGCGTGAGGCCGGATGGGGAGCAGGGGGGGGAGGCGTATGGATGTAATCCAGCCATGCTTCATGCTGGTCCGGTGCTGGAGATATGCTGACCGAGCTGGTGGCCGTGGGGGTGAGCGGAGTCACCCCAGGGCAAGCAACAGCAAAACCCTCTTGGAGTTTTGGCAGATCCTAGGGTACCTGGCTGCTTCTTGGTGTGTCTTAGGACTTCTTGGTGTCTCCTGGTTGGGGAGGGGGAGGCGATGCTCCAGGCAGGGTGATGGTGAGACCAGAAAGAATCATAGAATCATAGAACATAGGGTTGGAAGGGACCTCTGGAGATCACCCAGTCCCACCCCCTGCCAGAGCAGGGTCACCCAGAGCAGGTGGCACAGGAACGCGTCCAGGCGGGGTTGGAATGTCTCCAGAGACGGAGACTCCCCCACCTCTCTGGGCAGCCTGTGCCAGGGCTCTGCCACCCTCAGGGTAAAGAAGTTCCTCCTCGTGTTTAGGTGGAACTTCCCATGGTCAAGTTTGTGCCCATTACCTCTCGTCCTGTCCCTGGGCATCACTGGGAAGAGCCTGGCCCCGTCCTCCTGACACCCCCCCTTGAAGTATTTATAAGTGTTGATAAGATCCCCCCTCAGTCATCTTTTTTCCAGACCGAAGAGACCCAAATCCCTCAGCCTTTCTCCATACAAGAGATGTTCCAGTCCCCTCAGCATCTTGGTAGCCCTTTGCTGTCCCCTCTCCAGCAGTTCCCTGTCCCTCTTGAACCGGGGAGCCCAGAACTGGACACAGCACTCCAGGTGCGGCCTCCCCAGGGCAGAGCAGAGGGGGAGGATGAACCTCCCTCCACCTGCTGGCCACGCTCTTCTTGGTGCCCCCCAGGATGCCATTGGCCTTCCTGGCCACAAGGGCCCATCGCTGGCTCATGGGCACCCTGTTGTCCCCCAGGACTCCCAGGTCTCTTCCCACAGAGCTGCTCTCCAGCAGGTCACCCCCAACCTGTGCTGGTGCAGGGGGTTATTCCTCCCCAGGTGCAGCACCCTACACTCGCCCGTGTTGAATTTCCTAAGGTTTCTCTCTGCCCAAAAGAATCTTTGCAAACATGTAGCTTGAACCTCTGGGGCACACCTGTGCTCTCAGCGCAGCACGCTGGGTGCACGGGCCTGCCCAAGGAGCGTGTGGCAGGCTTAATTAACCTGATGTGGGTGCATGGGTTAAATAGCCCTGGTGTGGCATAAAGTGTTTTAATGCTGTTTCTGTGTTGGCGAGTTAAAAATGGCGCATCCTCGTGTTTCCAAAGCCCTGGCATGGACACAGCTCTGCCACTCGTGCCCTGTTGGGGGCCAAAAGCCATCCGTCAAGGGTAAAGATTTCCACGCGAGCAGCGTGCAGGTGTCTCAGCAGGGGCTCTGAAGGATGCACAAAGCCTCGGGAAAACACGTGTATGGCGCACAATAACATCCCGGCTTGCTAACGAGGACGCGGGAGCGGCAGTGGGCCTGGGTGCCCAACACCAGCCCGTTCATCCCGTCCCCTCCGCGGCTCCTTCCCCTGAGCCGCCGCAGCGCTTCGGGGCACGTGTGCCGTATGACGGCGTGACGAGGACGCCCGGCTCGCCTCCGCGGGGCACAGGGCGAACATGGCAGGCGACGGGCCTGTCAAAGCGCTTGGCGTTAGAGCCCGTCGCAGCCGCCGCGTTGAGGTTTTCATTTCAGACAGCCGCCTGCCGCTCCTGCTCACAGCCCCGGGAGCTGGGGCTGGCACATCGCAGGCTGTCCCCGCTCCGGGCTGGGACGCCACAGGCTGTCCCTGCTCCACAGCACGGCTGCCCACAGGATGCAGGCAGGACAGGACCCTTCCCTGATCCGAGTCCTCGCGTTTCTCAGGAACTCAGCTCCTGTCTTACCGGGTGATTTTTTTCCTGCTGCCGGCAGGTCCATTAATCCTCCAGCAGCTGAAGCACGGTGTGATTTTGCAGGCGGAGTTGGGGTTGTGAGGTCCTGATGGAGCCTGGAGGGATGTGTCTATCCAAGACTATCCCGATCCAGAGCTCCAAAATTCCCAGAGACCATCCCTAGCCATTTTCCAGGCAGTGCGGAAGGTGATTTGCCTCCTGCTGCCGCTCCAGCTGCTCTAGGGAGGCCAAAGATCAAGGAAAGTCTCTTTTTTTAAAGTAAGTTGGCTTTGCCTGCCCTAACTTTCCAAAGTTGGAATCACAGAATCATTTAGGTTGGAAGAGACCCTTGGGATCATCGAGTCCAACCATCAACCCCACTCTACAAAGTTCTCCCTTACACCACATCCCCCAACACCAACATCTAAACGAGTCTGAAACACATTCAGGGATGGTGACTCCACCACCTCCCTGGGCAGCCTATTCCAGGGTCTGACCACTCTTTCTGGGAAGAATTTTTTCCTAATGTCCAGCCTAAACCTCCCCTGCTGCAGCTTTAACCCATTCCCTCTTGTTCTATCGCTAATTACCTGTGAGTAATCTGACTGATTTTTGTAGGGATTTGTCTTCTGCAGCCTGTCTTCTAGGAGCGGGGATCTCTTGGCTGGATCCTTCTTGCAATTTGTCATCACAAGTGTCATTTACCCTCCAAAGTCATGTCTTGCTTTTAATCGGTCTTTACCATTCAGGCACGTTGCAAACTGCTCCCTGGGTGGCAAAGTGTTATTCCTTCTTAATGAGCAGGACTTGGGGGACACGGGAGAGCAGAGCCGCCCATTTCTCTTCATCACCACCGCTAGATCAGAGCAAATCGGTTTTGCAACAACTTTAATAAATTGATTCAATTTGGTGAGCCAAAAAGAAAAAAAAAAAAAAGAAAGAAAAAGAGGGAGATTAAAAAGTAAAGGAAAAAATAACACGGGATGCTTCCAGCGATTGTGGTGGATGGTAAATCTCTCCTTTATTACTCCTTTATTATTTCCAGAATCTGAAGTTTAAATAATTAAGTAGAATAAACGGCGGATGAATATTATTTTCAAGTTTTATTTATTGGTTCTCAAAGGACAGATGTGCACAGAGACCCAGGCATAGAGGAAGCTAATTTCTCCAGCGGTGTAAATCAGGGTGAGATCATTAACGTGAACACCGTTTAAAGGAGATTTACACCAGCTGAGCATCCAGCCTCCTAATTTTAGGTGGAAAATATGGAAGACTACATAGATTGTAATAATTTTTTGTTCTGTCTTCTGTGCGATTCATTTATTTTCCAATTTAAAAGCGCATCAGGTTTGGGTTGGGTTTTTTTGTAATTTAAATACATTTGTTGACAGTGCTGCTCACGCTAAAGGTCTTTTCGGGAGTCTGAGGCTGGAAAAGCTCCCGGTGCCGGCGGGTTTGTGCTCGCAGCATCCGTGAGCTGGTGCCGTGGCTGGGGAGGAGGTGTGGATCGTGGCCGGCGCTGGCCTCCCGGTAGCCACCTGAGCCTCCAGATCCCGGGGGCTGCTGGAGGCAGGTCGGGACTGGGGGCGCCGGCGGCTCTCGCCTGGGCAGGCTGAGAAGGTCGGGGGCGTTTGCAGTGCCCGGGCAAGGATTTCCCAGCGCCAAAGGCTTAATTCCTGCTCAAGTGTGATGTGCAGCTTCTTGATAATACCCACTTTAACAGCACATTCATTCTCTAAAAAACCGCAGCCGCCTGGAGCGCACCCTTCTGTGCGGTCCCGAGTGCCAGACTCCCGAGGCACCGGGCTGCGTTTAGGGGTGAACATCTCACCGTGCCTTCGCTGTTCTTGATTGTGGCTTCAATCTCAGGTCATCGCTGATCCGCCCCACGGCGGGGCGGTCTCGCCTTCCACAGGAGATCTCCGGTGCCGGGATATTTTTGGCAGGCGAAGGAGGTAGAGGCAGCTACAGCAAGAGCAAGAGACCCAGAGAAGCAGAGGCATGCGAGCTGGTATTAACAGTGGGGCCAATTAAGGAGACCAGGAATTAAGTCAGTCTGACACCTGTAAGTAAATTAACCCAAAGGAAATACGCCGTTACACAAAATTTCTGCTACGCGGGGAGTGACATTCGGATAAAGCAGCCCTGTGAGCAGATAAATAGGTGGTTCTCTTCGTTATCCAACCTTGCCCGTGTGTTAAAACCAATTAGGACCCATCACCGGTGCAGTTGTAGCTGGTGGTGATGGGCACCGGAGCGGGAAGCACTGTCAGTTTTCAGGAGTCTCCAGCTCAGCTCACTCCGGGCGAGTTTTGTCATGCCAAGTCTCAGCATCACGAGAAGGAGTTTCTCGTACTTGAGAGAGTCCTGAAATACAAACGCCGGGAAGGCGAGGCTGGGTGTGCGGCTCCGGCTTTTATGGCTTCATTCTCCACTGATGAGCTTGGATGGGGTTGTGGGAAGTTATTTTGTTCCAGCAAGATGGGGAGAGTCTCAGGCGTCGGGCGCTTGGCTTGGCTCCCTTCTCATCTATTACCAGCCTGGAAATGAAAAACCCGGCTGTGATTTGTAGCGACCGCAATGGAGCAGAAAAGCCGTTGACGCCTCTGATCCATCGCCGTTCTTCCTGTTATTTCTGTGCTCCCTGGCAGGACCGGCAACGGGTGTTTGGGGAGTGCGAGAGGGGTGGTGGTCGTGGCCTTTTCAGCTCCATCAGTAGCGCTTGCGCCGCACTGTGCTGCGAGGTTTGTGTGGGCAGAGTGAAGAAAAATTCGGGAGTTTATAAGACATTTCAGGGGAGCGCCTGAAATTTGGGAACTGCCATCGCAGGGTGGGTTTGCTACCAAGTGAAGGAGGATCCATTATTGCCCTCAGAGATGTGTGGGTCTCGTTATCATCCTGCCTGGAAAGCAGGAGGATGGGCTGCGTTCCTGTCTCTGCCAAAGTATGTCAAATTAATCTATCTAGCAGCTTCTCTGCGAAAATTTTTACCCAGCTTTAAAATGGGGACAGTCATCACCTGCCTTTTTTTAGAGGAGGTTCATGTGTTTAGGAGGAACTGTGCGGGGGACTGAGTTTTGCTCCCACACTCGCAGCACGGGTGAGATTTGGTCCTTCAAAATGTCACTTGATAAACAGCAAGTAATGATAAACACTTATTGTTATTCTCCCTTTTTTTTTTTTTTCCCCCCTCCGTGGGAGTAGATGATATTGCTAAGTGACCGAATACTCATTTGACCCTTGAAAACACAAGAGTCATGTTTAATTCATGTCTTTTATTTATAGGTTTGGGCTCCTCCAGTTTCTCTCCTGCGATGTGCGGTGGCTGCTCCGGAGCAGAGGGAGGATGCTCAGCCGGAGCATCTCTCGAGGAACAGCCTTTGGGATCACGCTGCGGCAGGAACGCGATCAGGCACTGGGTCACCTCCCTGCACACTGATGAGGGCTTGTAAGAAGATAAATATGGGAAGTTTTGCAGCTACGTGGCATGGTTGGTTTTGGTGGTGCAACCACAGTTCGCTGCACACCCACCTGCCATCAAATCAAAGGTTTTCCAGTGGTATTGCCTTCAAGCAAGTCCCTCCAGGAGACCAACCCAGCAGGACAGAATCACAGAATCATTTAGGTTGGAAGAGACCCTTGGGATCATCGAGTCCAACCATCAACCCCATTCTACAAAGTTCTCCCCTACACCATATCCCCCAACACCAACATCTAAATGAGTCTTAAACACATCCAGGGATGGTGACTCCACCACCTCCCTGGGCAGCCTATTCCAGTGTCCGACCACTCTTTCTGGGAAGAATTTTTTCCTAATGTCCAGCCTAAACCTCCCCTGCTGCAGCTTGAACCCATTCCCTCTTGTTCTGTCGCTAATTACCTGTGAGAAGAGACCAGCACCAACCTCTCTACAGTGTCCTTTCAAGTAGCTGTAGAGTGATGAGGTCTCCCCTCAGCCTCCTCTTCCTCACACTAAACAGTCCCAGCTCCTTCAATGGCTCCTCCTCAGATTTATTCTCCAGGCCCTTCCCCAGCTCCGTTGCTCTCCTCTGCCCTCGCTCCAGCACCTCGAGATCTCTCTTGTAATGAGGTGCCCAAAACTGGACACAATACTCGAGGTGTGGCCTCACCAGTGCTGAGTACAGGGGGACAATCACCTCCCTGTGGGGATGGGGAGGAAGGCAGCCACGTCTCCCTGTCCCTCTCCCCACCAGCCCCACGGTGTCCTGCTGAAGTGGGTTGGAGCAAACTGTGCTGGGGGGAAGCTCTGCCCCATGACCGCAGTCCGGCACGGCCATGCAGGGAGCAGAGCGCGGCGCAGAGATGCGTGAAGCCGGGAGACCATTAATCAGATTAACGAGGATGTGGATCTAAAAGCCTCATATCGATGATAAAAATGATTGAGTGGCGCTGGACAGAAACAACATGGGTAGGGCTGGCTCTGGCGCGGCCTCTGGGACGAGCGCTTGTGGGTAGCAGGGAAAGGTGGTCCCGGGACATGATGCCGGGGCACCCCAGCAGAAAGCAGGGACATAATCCTTTCTCCCAGCACAGCGCTGGTTAAACCACTGTAATGCAGATAGCTGTGGGCAAAGCATCACAGAAAGGAAATGGAGAAGCAGCAAAGGGAGGGAGTTGCAGCCTGGAGGAAGATAAAGGGTTTAGAGAGGATGGCTGTGAAGAAAGCGATTAGAGGAAATTAAATGTGGACAGGCTGGAGGTGGAGGCTGGGGAGGGGGAATCTGGCCATGCTGGTGCGAGGCCATGTTGCAGAGCGGGGGAATCGCTCTCATCGCTGAACCGTGCAGGCGCCGGGAAGAGAGAACGGCATTAAACGGAGCAGGAGACTGACGTGCGTCAAAGGCCAGCCGGGCGCTCCGGCACTGGGACCAGTTCTGGGCTGAAAGCAAGCAGCACAAGAGCAAAGGGGTTGGAGGAGGCAGGAAGATGTTAATTCCTGCCTGGTGAAGCACTAATGCGTATACTTCGTTAATCCAAAAGAGCTTTTCGTAGAGCTCTTCTGCCTCCGGTTTTTCAACCTAGCGATTGAACATCCAGCATGGACCTACCTCTTCCCTTGGACAAACCTGTTGCAAGGGACAGACAACCTGAGGCATCATTAGTCGCCTTGAACTTGGCTTCTTCAGCTGGGAAAAGCCACAGGAGATGGATGTATCATCCCCAGTACTTTGGTGCGCTGGCTTGAAGCTTGCCTTGTCCTAGAATATCGGAAGATGCTGGAGAACCGATCCTTGTCGTACAAACATTGAGGGCCGGATTGGGGTTTAGGGAGAGATGAAGGTGCTCTCGCCTGTCCCAGCAGTGCTGTCAAATGTGCTCCTGTTGCTTTGATGAGGGAGAGGATGAGACTGGCTCCCGGGTGCTCTCCGGCTCACTGCTGCTGCTCCTGGGAGGTACACGAGGGCACGATCCTAGAACTCGCTTCCTAGAAATTGCCTCCAACCTGTGGGAGCTCTGGCAGAGGCAGCGTCCCACCGTGCTGTTGTGCTGATCACCGGCGGCTGTGCCACGTCTCAAGAAGGATGAAGAACAACAAGGAGAGTTGAGAAGTTCACCACGAGCAAGGATGCTGCTGGGAGGGGAAAGCGCCAGGTCATGGTTTGACCCCTGGTTCTCCTCTCCCACTGCCCCTTTTCTTCTTAAAAAATAGGAAAGAATTAAATCCCATCAGTGGCTTTTAAAAGCCAACTGAAAATGTTCTTTATTAAATTACCACCCTATTGATCTAGCAGTCATCCGAAAGGGGATTGATTGAGGACTTAAACAGACGCGCAGCCGGGCCAGACGTTCAATTAATGTGCATAAACGGGCAGTGGAGAAGCAATTTTCAGAATAAGTCAAGCAAAAGATCAATCCTGTTTTGCCTTCCATGCCAAAGTTGTTTCTGTATTTATTTTTATGTTATTTCATCTTTTTTTTTTTTTTTACCCCTATCCCTCTTATGGTAAGCATGTCGTCGAGAGGCAGCACTCAAAGCCCAGCTCACGCCACTTATGGAGCCATCGCTCCCTTACTTCAGGCCTTGGAGAGGACACGTTTGCGGAAGGGTCGGGGAAAGGCATGTTGTCTCACAGGACTCGCACCTGAGAGTGTTTTTAGCAATGTAAATCCCAGGTTCTCCATTAAACGCCTCCAGAGAAGGCAGTACGCAGCAGACCTGTCACCTGCTTTGAGTACGCATGTGTCTGGTGAACCTTGAGTTCTTCTTCTTCCAAGTCTGGGGAAGATGTGGGGGGAAAAAACCATCTTTATTGATTGTTCCCTTCCACCTCTTCACCATATGATAGTTCCATCTGGCTGCCGGGGGCAAAGCAACTGTGATGGATCTGCAAATATTCAGCTTTGCCCGTGGACATGGCTGGAGCGTGGGACAGAGGAAACCATTTGAAGACAAATCACCGCTCTGTGTCTGGCTGCTCTGTGAGTAAACTGCAAGAAATACTCTGGGTGTTGGTTTTTTTTTTTTTTTCTAGACTTAGCAAAAAGTCCTGATAAGAAATTCCGGTCTCCGAAGGCCTCCAGCCCAGCTCCGCTGGCTCGAGGGCTTTGCTTCTGATCTCTCATAAGCAAGAGGTAGGTGGCATCACCCCACGCACGTAAAGGGGATCACCTGTGGTTTGAAGCGCTCTAAGGGGAGCGCAGAGCCCGGCTGCCGAGTCCCAGCGCGTGGGGAAGCCTGAGCTAAGGTGTTTCATGGATCCAGACAGACCTGAACCACGGACCTGGTGAGCTGGAGGTGCTGAGGTTTCCCTGTGCCTGATGCACCATCAGTGCAAACCCACTGGTCCTTCCCTGGGGAGCCAACGGGACTTCGCAGCAGTGACGCTGGGGACCTTGGTTGTACTGGTGGACACACTGGGGCAGAGCTGGATCACAGCCCCCTCCTCTGGTTTCTGTTCATTCAGCTTTTGCTAAGCAGTGGCTGAAATTCCTGCATCTCTGTCAAGCAGCAGAATGGGAATTTGCTGGGGTGAAGGACTCTTGATCTAGTGCGGGGAATATGGGCTCAAAAACATCCGTGCGAGGTCTTCCACCTTTCACTCTTGTCTTTGTCCTCTGCTCCTCCTGGTTGGGTGGATGTGGGGTCCCCAAGATCTCCGTGGTTTGGGCACACGGAGAAGGATGCTTTCCCCTCGCTGACGTGTCCCCTCCTGCCCCGCCAGACTCAGCCGTCCCCTCGTGCTGCTGCTGCTGCGCCGTGCGACAACGTGACTTTGTGCGTCTCCTCCTGCGGGAAGGGGGGACCGTGTCCTGACCTGGCATCACCGGTGAGTCACCGTGGCAGATAGCCTCCCCTTTCCATAACGGCATGGCCCTGGCGCTCGCAGCTCCTTCCCCAGTGCCAGCAGGAGGGAACGCGCTCCGAGCTAAAGCCATAATTAGCAGGAGCTCGTTGCAAAGGCTGGGACCGAGGGGCTTTTCCTGTCACGTCTCGGGAAGCCTTTCATTACATGGATGGAGAACTGTTACTCCTCCTTCCCCTTTGCCAACTTGGAGATTTCCTCTCCCAGCTGGACTGTGCTGGTCGGAGAGCTGTGCCATGTGGAGGGGTGACGGTGCCCTGGGGTTCACTCTCCTCCTCCTCCTCTTCCTCCTCCCTGAGGAAACATGGTTGGAGCCACTCATGGCATGGGGAGGAGGGGACAGGAAGAAGGGACGAGGTGGGGACCGTGGGAGGAGAGCTGGAGGGATTCGTTCGGTCTGTATTTCTTCAGTCCAGTCCCTTGGGAGCCGAAAAAGAGCTGGTGGGGCAGCAGGAGCGCAGCCCCTCACCCAGATCTCGGGTCGGGGTGGAGGGAGGGTGAGCGGAGCGGGGGGTGCGGGGGTCCTGACCCATCTCCCCTCTCCCGCAGGGCCCATGGGGAGCCGTGGAGAGGAAAAGGAGCTGGCGGCTCCTTTCCCCTCTCTCATCTGTTCGATACAGTCACTTTTGAGGAAGATAAATTATTGAATGGGTGAAATCTTCTGTGAAGGGTAATAAAAATGTATCTTCAATTAGAATGTGCTGAGGCTTTTTACAGCACCTGAATGGGAGCTGCTCCTGCAGCAGATAGAGACCTCTCATCTCCTTTTCCTTTTTTCTTTTCTTTTTCTTTCTTTTTTTTTTTTTTTTCCCCCCTCCTTTTTTTCTCCCCAAGATCGTTGTTCCTTCCCCGCTCAAGAATGAGCTGTGCGGGAATAGATCCGCACCCCAGCAGCAGGCAGGAGCCGTGCCAGCGGGGCGGAAAGGGATGATCTCTTTTAAACCAAGAACTGGCCAGCAGTGAAAAAGATATTATTTTTTTGGGGGAGGTGTTTGTTTTTTAATTTTTAATGGCTCTGCTTTTTTGATTTTTGGAGCCAGTATTTTATTTTCGTGCATTGCTTTGTCCCTGCTAGTACAGGCTGTAACTTAATGGGATTCTGTGTTAATAAAAGAATATTTGTTCTCTGTCTCTTACTTCTTCTTCCTTTGGTAATAACCAAATAAGTAGAGCGTGTCATTAACAGGCTGGGAGCACCGGAGCGTGCCTGGGTGCGATGGGGCCCCCATCGCCGGTGCGATGGCTCGCTCCGGCCGATGCTTGCATTCCTTTTCCTTGTGTCTTTACAGCTGTTGGGTGTTTTTTCTTCCCCAAAAGGTGGTCCCTGCAGCATTCCCACCCCTCCGGGACAGAGATGCTGAGCACTTGGCTTTGTGGTCTGCTGCTTCTCCAGGCGGCTCTTGGGATTTATCTGGTCACCTCGGGCAGCCCGAGGCATGGGATGGTGAGTTCTGGGGCGCTGGTTTCCATGCTGCCCATCACCCGGCAGCCTGGCAGAGGTCCACGGCTGCAGGACCACCAAGAAAAGTCACTGCTGGAGGCAAACCCCTCTGCCAGGGTCTCCTTGGGGGGCGCTGAGATCATCCCAGCTGCTCCTGCGATGGCGAACAACCAAACCGCTTCCCTTCCTAAGGGTAAACTCACCAGAGCTCGTCCAGAGCAGCGCCACAGCCCCTTCATGACTGTAAATTTGGGGGGCAGGGGAAAAGAAGTGATTTATATGTATAGTTGGGATTTTATTTGCATTTTAAATCACACTCTCTGCTAAACTAATGGACCCCCTATTTATAGATGACTCCAACATAAAGTGACTGCTAATTACTACAATTAATATAGCGTTAAAGGCTTGCCAGCCAACTCCACTGCAACTTGTATCGCCTACTCATTTTCAATTAAGGCACATTGACAAGTAAAATACGCAGTTATTAAGAGCAGAGCCCTGTTGTGTAATTACATTTTTTCTAAGGTCATTAATCTCCTGCAATACTCAGTTTTGCAGCCGGTGGCCGGAGCGGAGGCAGTTTTGAGGACAGCCCATCGGGGGACATTGAGGGAAAGTAAGAAAAGGTGAGGGTTTTTTTGTTTCACTGTGCCCTCAGGTTGGGGTGTGCGCATCCTTGGATGGGCATCCTTGGATAACCCATAGGACCATCGCATCTGTGGCCAACGGGTGCCCTGCTAAGCACATCCCTGCCGTGGGGCACCCCTGGGTGCTCTGCCTGCCTGCGAGATCTTTCTGCATTAGGGTCAGGCAGAAAAGCCCCGTGTTTGTGGAGCTCTCAAGTAAGCACTGTCCTACTTTAATCAAGTTTCTGCGGTTCATCCCCACATTTATTATTATTTCCCGAGCTCTTTGGAGACACCCAGGCTGGGCTGCCTGTTGAATAGGGCTTTTTCCTCCCCCGTGACCAGGGCGCAGGATGGGAAGGGCTCCCGGCCATACCCTGTGCGCTTTTTGGGGTCAGAGGGAAAGCAGAGGAGCTGAGGGGGGGATGGAGTCCCCCCTTTGCTCTCCTCGCTGGGGAGCCGAAGTCTCCTCCTGGGCCAGGGATTACGGCGAATGCCAATAGTAAGGCTGAATCCTCAAGTTAGGTCTGTGTACATTAACTCAAGCCCCCAGCAGCACCCGCCTCTCCCGCCCTGGGTCCGGCCCTTGCTTGTTCGCTGTTTTGCGTGCTTTTTGGCTGAGCGTCGGTAAAGGCGCTACCAGCCACGCATGGGGCGACCGCTCTGTAAAGCAAAAGGAGAATAAATAAAGAAAAGTCAGTATAAAAAGAGGCTTAACTGCCAACAAGCAAGCAAACACCCAGAGCAGCGAAGGAGCACCGGCTCCCTAATGCCTCCAGCAGCAGCTGGTGAAATCATGCGCAAAATATTGCAGCATTAGGGCACACGCGGCGACAAGGTGTAGTGCTGTGATTATAATAAAGACAGACACGGGCCTTTAACGCTTTCAAGCTGATGCTTTGATTGACTGCCTGCGACGCGGTGCTGGCAAAGCGGCTGGAGCCTGCTGATTGCCGGCGTCTGCCCGCTGCGGGCAGCGGGGAAGGAGGGCTGGGGAGGGGGCCGGTGCCTGCATGGGGCTCCCCCCATCGCTGGCTGCCCGCTGGGTGAGCTGCCGGGGGGAGCTTGGATGTGCTGTGCGAGGCTCGGGGTCTAACCCAGCTCCCACCCATCCCATGGGTGTCCGGGAGCTCAAACTGTTGAGCTGCTCCTCACCCCCCTGCGATAAAGTCCCTCAAAGGCTTTGCGGGTCTTGCCTGGTTTACGGGTGGTTTTTGCCTTTCTGGGAACTGAAGCTGCTTCTCTGAGCTCTGTCTCCTCCCTTTAGTCCATGGTTTGGGTTTTGTCTCTGGACGCTATGGAGTTCTGCGTCTCCTCCGACTCCCTGGGCACTTTCTGAGCCAGAACTATTCGCCACGGCAGCTGCTCATCTGTGTCTAGCCGGGTATTAGAGCACTCCACTGATTCCATAACTCCAGGGTTTAAGCACCCAGCGTGGCCCTTAGCACTGAACAGCATAAATCTCCAGGTCCTTGTCTGCCTCCGGCTTTATTGACACAGGGAGGAACGGCCGGGGCCACGTGTGAGGAATGAAAGATATCTGAGGAGCTCTGTGCGGAGGGATGGCCAGCAGCACATGATGTTTGTCTGGGCCTTGGGACACCTTTCTGCTGCTCCCTGGAAGGGGATGGCTTCTGCCTCAGATGGAAAATGCAGGAGCGGGACCTCAGCCAGCCCTTGCTCACCAGATGGGGGTTTTTTGACGTTTAGATCCTTGCAACACACTGGGAATTTGTAGGGCCTGCACTGTGGGGTAGGACTGCTGTACAAACAAGGCTGGATGTTCTGGTGTCTCCCCTGCAAACCCTGTGTCCTGCAGAGATGTCCCGCCTGTCACCCCGCAAACCCCACGTCAGCAGAAACTCCCCCAAGCCCCATGGCCCTTCCCAGCCGGCTGCCCCCTCCGCTCCCCATCCCCAGCGCGGTCCTGGTGTTCCCGTGGGCTGGCGCAGCCCAGCCGTGGGCACACGGGGCTGTGGCCGTGGTGGCCGTGCTCTTCCCCCGTGCCCTCTTGAGGTTGCTGTGAATTATGCACGAGCCACGGAGAGGAGCAAGACGGGCCCGGCGTTCGCCATGCTGGGACAGGCTGCTCTCTTGTTGGTTTGCCCGGCGTTTTTCCTTCTGCAGTAATCCCCTAGCTCCCCTCTACCCCTCCTGTACACACAAGCACGTTTGCTCTTTCCTAGATGGGAACGGAGTCCCTGCATGGGCTGTAGCAAGCCTGGCTCTTGGGATGGGGGGAGCCAGACCCGAGCGAGAGGGGCAATGCCACCCGGGAGCACGGGCACGGATGAGGACCGTGCCCTGATGGGAGCGAGGAGGCAGAAAGCCCATCCAGCAGCCCAAGGGGGTGGTAGAGTGCCCCATCCCTCCCCATCCAGCAGCCCAAGGGGGTGGTAGAGTGCCCCATCCCTCCCCATCCCTCCTGGATATGTCCCTTCTCGCTGCTTTGTAGTAGCTATGGATAAGGTTTCCTCAGATTTATGGCACTTTTGAGGAGGTTTCTAGGAAGAGATGCCTTTTGCCCGCTAAATTACCAACATCTCTCTCTCCTCTCCCCAGGGCTCAGCTCCATGGCTTGACTGACACAAAAGCATTCCAGCGTCAGAGACTGAGAGAGACAAACGAGCAATTTGCCAGGAAATTATCCTTTGGGATTCCTCCTCTCTCCAGTCGGTTTAATTGGGTGAGCTCAGGGTGGCTTTAATTGCCGTGCTCAATGCGCAGCTTCCCCCCCCCCTCTCCTTTTTGTCTCCCATCTCTCTCCTTCTCCCTCCTCCTTCCCGGCACCATTTATCTTCCTCCTCCTACAGTGTCTCCCCTTCTTGTTTTTTCCCCAATATCTCTTGGAAATGGTGACAAGCTGAAAGCTGAAATGCAGTTCGAGTCCCTCACGGCTGACAGGTTCTTTAAGACTTTCGTGCTTCCCAGAGGGTGATGAACCGGCGCGGAGGTGCCTTGGATTCGCCCGGGGGATTTGCGATGGCTGCGGCAGCGACCGGCAAAGCATCTGTTGCTGGTTCTGTGCCTTTTGGTGAAGGT
Organism: Alca torda; assembly: GCA_008658365.1. NCBI lineage: Eukaryota > Metazoa > Chordata > Aves > Charadriiformes > Alcidae > Alca > Alca torda. The sequence goes on from CM018095.1 coordinate 3,413,480, forward strand.
GGTGATGTCCGGAGGGGTTGGGGGCTGTGTTTTCACATGAGCCACCCTCCTGCCCGTGTCCTTTGGGGCTGGCATCTCCCAAATGTGCCCTGGCACAGGCTGAGGTTGCAGCAGAGGCTGTAACAGCCCATTATGGGACTGGGAGCCCCTGGCTGGGGCTGGAGCGTGGAAGATGCTCCCTTACCCCTGCTCCTGCTCCCCAGTTGCTCTTAATATTCTCAAGGGGTTGGAGACCACGCGGGGTTGGTGGTCATCAGGTTTGCATATGGCAACTGTGGTGCACAAGCTACACCCACTTAATTTGTCTTGGTTTTTGCGTGGTCTCATCCCAGAATTACCTTCAGGGTATTTGCAGGGTCAGATTTTCAGCGGTGTGAATCGGAAGCATCCTGGAGCACTCGGTGGTACGGGAGGGTGGTACGGCAAAGGGCTTGCCTAAACGGCTCTGGGGAGGCCTGCAAGGACAGGGGAGGTGGAGGCAGTTGAAGTCCATCTTCCTCTCCTTCCTCTGTGGCCTGGGGGCCTTCTACTTGTCGCCAACATCTCCCTCCTCTCTCCTTCACCTTTGCCAGAAGAACCCCACTCCCCCCGCCCAGCCTGGCTGCAGTGCTCCCCTGCCTGTGAAGGCAAAGCTCATGGCCGGGGAGTTTGCAGCGTGTTTCAGATCCCTGTCGGAATTTTATGTAGTGTTTGGAAACGAGAGGGAATAAGCAAGCCCGCTCCCTGGCCAGCAAACACCAGGTTTGTGGCTCGCTCGTGGTCCCCAAGGACACAGCACGAGCATCCAAGCAGCACACGCAGCACTATAATGAATGAGGGATAATTTAAAATGGCAGCTGAAGTCCAAATTCTGTTTGTAATAAATACATAAACCAGTTAAAAATAAATTGATTAGCCAAGGATATCCTCTTAACACTCTTTAAACTCTAACATCTGTTTGTAATAAATAATTCAAGCCGTAGATATTAATGAGGAGGCCAGGCGCGGTGGGAGAGAAGGCTGCTCAGAAGCTCCGCGGAGACGCGGGGCTGCCAAGAACCAGGAGCCGGCGGCACGGCGGTGGCTGCGGCCGCGTCTGTGTGCTCTCCTGGGGACTCGCCCTGTGCGTGGCAGCAACACGCGTGTCCAGCCGCGTCCCCATTGCCAGGGGTGCGATTCCAGAGCGGAGAAGCCGTGCAGCCGGGTGCGCGCGGGGTGGCACACGTGTGCTTGGCGTGCTCCTGCCTGGCACGGCACAACCTGCTCCTTGTGTGCGGCCGCACGCAGCCCCAGCCTACGTGGCGCTGCGTCCCTGCCGATCGCGGGGCTTGTTGCGTTCGGTGTGTGCACGCTGTGGGCACGGTTGGTGTGGAAGTTGCACATGCAACTGTTCTGGCACATCCCTGTCCTGCTGTGGGATCCTGGGGAGCACGCGGGTACCCAGCCTCCCTGCCCGGGCTGGCCGGTCCCCACCGCTTTGCCTCCGGCAGCCCTGGCTGGGGGCAGCAGAACTGGCTGTCGCAGCCTGATAATTGCCGGGTTTCTCCTTTTTTAATCAGTGCTAACAGCTGCTGTGCCCAATGCACGAGGGGCTGCTCCTGGCACTCGTCGTGAGCCGTCAGCCCAGGACCGTCTCCCCAATCAGTCGAGGAGCCAGCTGGAATCGGACCAAGGCTGAGAGTGAGTAACGCACTGCGGGGAGTGGGGGGCACCGGCAGCTCCAGATGGAGGGACAGGGATGAGGGATGGACCCTCTGGTACCCAACCAGGCTGCTCGTGGCCCGCCAGCTGAGCCAGTGCTGGTGGCATCGCTCTGTCTGTGGGAAGAGCAAATCCTTCAGCGTGGATACATCAGGAGAGGCTGTACAGCTCCCAGTTTAGCCAGTTCTGCACTGGTCTTGTGGGCAGGGCCAGAGCTGGATGGGACCAGAGGCAGGCGAATGCCGGAGCATCAGCCCAGGCGAGGAGCCTCGTGTGGGGGTGCCGGGTGCCCTGGCGGGGTCTGTCCTGCTGCAGTCTCCGGGGCTGTCTTTCAATTCCCCCTCTGCAGGTGGGGAGCAGGCGGTGCCCGTGGGCAGGGACGTGCTGCGGGTCGCTGGGGCAGAGCTGGCTCTCGGTGTTAAGGGTCTGAATCGCGGCGGTAATGAGTTGCTCAGTCTGACAGTTGGTTAGTCTGGTGGTTCCGCTGCGGTCGCAGAGCCACATCCCGCCCAGCACCTCCTGGACCTCTCCCATGGGGTCAAATGCAACCTTGGTGCAAGTTTTTATTGCTTCCTGCAGTCCGTGCTCCCATGGGCTCCAGCTGCCATTGGCTTTCAACTGAATGAGCAAGAACCAAGTTTACTGCCCTAAAAACCTGGTTCAGAACGCATTGATTGCCCTTTCCCTCTCCAAGCTAGAGGATGTGCTGCCCCGTTGAAGAGAGGACATCCAAAGGCTGAGTGCTCTGCCATGGCTTGTGGGGACAGGACTTTCCCAAACTACCTCTTGGCGATGCAGTGGTGCTTGCACAGAGGTTTCCTCCTCGCACACGTGGACCTTCTTGTGCAAACCTGGTCATTGCTGCGCTGTGAGGCCACCCAAACCCAGCAGCAGCTGGGGCGGTTTATTGTTACTGTGAAATAGCGGCCGATGATTGCAGCGTTAATCAGGCTTTTTATGTCCCTCTGTGAAACTACCCGCATGAAATATTTTGCCTCCTGTATTTTCTGCTGCTCTTTCAGCTGTTTGGCTTCAGCCGTAGGGCCAGCCAGCAGCCTCCCGCGGGAGCAGGCATCCCCATCGCTTTGGGTGGCTTGTCCCCTGGTTGGCATCTCCAGCTGGGAGCAACAGGGTTCCCGGCAGGAAAAATGAGTGAAGGGTCTCAGTTGTGCCCCTGAACCTCTGGGGAGGACCCAGGCCTGGAAGACGGTCAGAGGGACAGTGTGGGCAGGAGGGAGATGGACTTTGTGCACGTGTGGTTGTCACCTCCTGTCCCCCAGGTGTGAGGCTGGTCTCTAACTCGGTTCCCAGCCTGCCGCCTCCGAGCATCAGTCCCTGCTGCTCCATCCTCTGCCAAAACAGCTCCCTGAGCTCCCGAGGCTGCGACGAGGTGTTCCTCCCATTAATCACCCCCTCCCGTCCATGTCTGCCCAGGAATTAAACTCATTTGTCACTGCTGCCCTGTTCCCACCCGCCCTCTCCCAGCGCGCTCGTCTCGCAGGGCCGGCTGCTTGTGGCAGCCCCACAGCCTCTGTGTCCCGATGGCCTCAGGCACCGCAGGCCTTATCCTGTCTCCATCTGCTTAGAAACATCCTAGGGCATGCACGGAGTCATTTCTTCTGGCCCCCACCTCTACAGCCCCATCACAAGTTGGGACCCCCCACGACCAGCCGCATTCAGAGGCAGCCCCTGAGCCCAGCGCTCGCCGATGCCGATGCACCGGGGCTGAGCCTGAGCCGATCCATTTCCTCCACCAAAACCCGCTGGCAAATGCCAATGAGCCTCTTATACCCTCCCTTTCCCAGGGCTGAAGTGGCGGTTTGGCCTGAGTTGTTCTATAGCCTGACCCCGAGCGTTTCACCCCGCCGTGCCCCACGCAGAGCCTCGGCCGGGAGCATCCCTGGCAGAGTCACGGGTTCCTTCCCAGCCTCCTCCATCCCCCCATGCGGCGCTACCCCGCCACGCTCGCTCCAACCCGCTCTGCCGGCATCGCTCTCTGCCGGCATCGCTCTCTGCCTTGCAGCGCAGCCCCTGGGAATGTTCCCCCGGCAGCGAGCAAGAGCTGCTCGTTAATTAGCCTCCCGTTACTCCCGAGCATCCCCTGCAATAACACACAGCTCCTGCCTTTTAACTACCTACAAGTAATCACTCAGTCTCCAATAAAAAGGGAAAGAACAAGCCCCTGGTCGTGTTGTTAGCAATAATTTTCCTGGCTGTTAACCTGCTCCCCTACTCTTAATTTTTCTCTGCGAAGCCCCAGATGCGGTGGGGAAGGACGGGAGCCAAGCGTGGCTCCGATCCTGCCGCTGACTTGCTGCCAGCCGGCCATCGCCACGCATTTAGCAGTTCCAATTCCTCCCTGCCCATCCCACGGACCGATTTTTAAGGGCACGGAGGGTGCATCCATGCGGGTCTGTGCAAGGGAGACTCCCCATTGCTGAGGCTCCAAATTTCTATGAAAAAAAGACGGAAAATGTGAATGACTGCGATGGAGTGTGGTGTTTTTTTTTTTTTGGCATTAGTCCTAGAAATCCCGTATCGGCCTCGGAAAGGCAGTCTCTGCCCCTAAGCATCATAGAACACAAGGAAAATACAGTCCTGTCCGAGACGTCAGCCTTGCTGGGCTATTCCTAAGGAGCTGGCTGTTTTCTTCTCTTGTTGCCTGTAAATCCCCGACACGCTTAAAGCCTCTCTCCTGATAGGGAGCCTAACGCCTGAGCCCTGAATAAACCTGCTGAAACTCTCCGGCTTAGCATGCCGAATGTAATGTTCTTAGCCAGCCTCATCGCGGCAAATCTCCATATTTCTCAGGGATAAACACTCACCTCTCCTCCCTCTGTCTTCTGCTTTAGGACTGATTTTTTTCCGCCGCGGGTGCGGCGTCGGGCTGTAATTGCTGGAGGGATGCTGAGGCCACCAAAAAAGTCGCTTTGTTTCGCTCTACCCCCTCTCTCGCAGGGGGGGCCGCACACCCGGCGTGGTTTGCAAACAGCTCTTTCTTTAAGGGGAAGGGGTTTTGCAAAGAAAAGAGCTGGGGGAAATACCCCCGAGCGCCTTTCAGCTGGGCTGGTCCCATCCTGCGGTGGAGGTGGGAGGATGCCGGCGGGGCTGGGCAGCGAGTGACGGCTGCTGAGGTCGCTGCACCGTGGACACAGGATGCAGAGCTCAGAGGGTTGTGATTAGGGGCACGGAGTCTAGTTGGGGGTTAGTGACAAGCGGTGTTCCCCAGGGGTCAGTACTGGGCCCAGTCCTCTTCAATATATTCATCAATGACCTGGATGAGGGGACAGAGCGCACCCTCAGCACCTTTGCTGACAACACAAAGCTGGGGGGGGTGGCTGACACACCTGAAGGCTGTGCCGCCATCCCGAGAGACCTGGACAGGTTGGAGATTTGGGCAGATGAAATTCAACAAAGGCGAGTGTAGGGCGCTGCACCTGGGGAGGAACAACCCCCCGCACCAGCACAGGTTGGGGGTGACCTGCTGGAGAGCAGCTCTGTGGGAAGAGACCTGGGAGTCCTGGGGGACAACAGGGTGCCCATGAGCCAGCGATGGGCCCTCGTGGCCAGGAAGGCCAATGGCATCCTGGGGGGCATCAGGAAGAGCGTGGCCAGCAGGTGGAGGGAGGTTCATCCTCCCCCTCTGCTCTGCCCTGGGGAGGCCGCACCTGGAGTGCTGTGTCCAGTTCTGGGCTCCCCGGTTCAAGAGGGACAGGGAACTGCTGGAGAGGGGACAGCAGAGAGCTACAAAGATGCTGAGGGATGGAACATCTCTTGTATGGAGAAAGGCTGAGGGATTTGGGTCTCTTCAGTCTGGAAAAAAGACGGCTGAGGGGGGATCTTATCAACATTTATAAATACTTCAAGGGTGGGTGTCAGGAGGATGGGGCCAGGCTCTTCCCAGTGGTGCCCAGGGACAGGACAAGGGGTAACGGCCACAAACTTGACCATGGGAAGTTCCACCTAAACATGAGGAGGAACTTCTTTACCCTGAGGGTGGCAGAGCCCTGGCACAGGCTGCCCAGAGAGGTGGTGGAGTCTCCAACTCTGGAGACATTCCAACCCTGCCTGGACGCGTTCCTGTGCCACCTGCTCTGGGCGACCCTGCTCTGGCAGGGGGTGGCACTGGGTGATCTCCAGAGGGCCCTTCCCACCCTATGATTCTATGACTGGGATCTCCGTGGGCTCCCAGGCATCACCGTACCAGTACACAGCCATCGGTGGTGGTGTGACAGTCTGTCCTGGGTGGGCTGCTCTCCTCTGAGGTTCATACTAAGGGTTTGGGGTCACTTGTCCTGGCTCAGGCAGGAGCTGCTCAGTTTTACATCAATTCACCTGCATTGCTGGTGCTGCCTTTTGAATTTCAGATACAAACGGAGCTGAAATCCCCACGCTGGCTGACGCCACTGTGTTTCCCCAAGCTGCTACCGGTGTGGAAAACCAGACGGGACTCAAAAACCATGCACCATAGAAGGCTGCATCGAAGCAGGACCCAGCTAAGCAAGCTCGGAGCCATTCTGGGCTTGAAAATATCTGGAGTTGTGCTGTAAAACAAGGTGTGTTGGGGCAGGGTTTGTCTGAGGCTGTTTCAGCAACTTGTGTTGGTCCCAAGAGAGCTGCCGGGCTGACACGGTGCTACCAGGGGCTAGTAGTGGTCTCCCTCCTGCTGCATGGGGGCTGTGTGGCTGCAAAAGCGGTGGGTTGGAGCTGAGACCACGGGCTACATTTGCCCACGGGCCACATTTGCCCACGGGCCACATTTGCCCACGGGCCAGTGATGCTCACAGCTCTCCAGCCCCATCCCGGTGTGGAGCATGGGTGGACAAGGGGGAAAAGAGCTGCTGGAAGAGGAGAGATTGGGGGGGCTGGTGGGAGGAGGAGAGAGACAGGCAGGGATTGTTCCTAAAGCACTGGGTGGGGGGGGGGGTGGGGGGGTGGAAATGAGGATGTAAATCACCAGAATTGGCGAGGGACAGGCCATAAAGTAAAAATAAAAAGGTATTATAATTTATGATGCACAGTAAAAATATCCTGGGAACTGGGTTATGAAGAAGAATTCATTCTCTCGCCAACTCTGCGTATCTTTAAAGATGATAAACGACATTAGGATTCTTCCTTATATCTGAGAGCTGGAAAATTCACTCCACCTTGGAGCTCTGACCGTGTCCGCTCCGTGCTCCTGCTCCCCAGGTGAGACAGGCTGCTGAGCCCTGACCTGGCACAGTCACCCTGCGGGGAACGCGCAGGTCCCCCGGCGCTGGGCTGGGGACACGGCTCTTGGGACCCTGTGCCTGGGGTGCCAGAGCAGAGCAGCCATCCGCCCACACAATGCACTGAGTTGTGTGTGGTCTCAGCGTTGCGTGTGTACGTGTGTCTGTTACAGGGCTGCACCCAGGGCTTCTGCCAACACGTTTGGGGGCTGTTTGTCCCTCCCATCCGCAGACACAGATCCTCCTGCCCACCTTGAGCGGGTGCTGTTGTCCTCTGCGTGGTGCAGATGGTGTCCAAGTGTTTCCAGAGACCGTGGCAGAGCTGATCAGAGGAACCCCTGGATCACCACCCTGTACAGGGTGGGAGTATTTGGGGTGAGTGGGGGAAATTTCCTTTATCACGTAGAGCCATGGGGCCTTTGAACCCAGACCCTGCTCCAGAGCGAGAGGAGGGCGAGGACCACTTCCAGGTGATGGAGCTGCTCAGCCTTGTGCTGGGGCTGGCTCCAACTGCAGCGTCAGGAGTTGGCCTCTACCCAGCTAAATGCTGCGGAGCAGCATATAAACGTGGATTAGTTGTTCACAAGGTGGAGTTAAAGAATTAGGAGAGGAGAATGAAGCCAAAACTTTCGCTAAACGGGCACAGGCAGCCTTGGCATCTCTTCCCTCCCCTCTGCACAAAGCCATCCCGCTGGATTTCTTCTTTGATAAGAGCCCTTGATGCCTCCGTGCCTCCAGGCACTGAATAAAAGGCTTTAATTACCCACTGCCAGGCACCGGCAGCGCTGCTGTCAGCAGGGAGGTGCCTTCTGCCCACACCTTGGGAAGGCAAAACTTCCTACAAAAGGAGCCATTCCCGTTTCATGTGCAGAAGGGTCCGCTCCTCCGCCGGCTGCTCTGGAGCTGGTAGGCAGAGCCCCTGCTGGGCCCTCCGCACCTCCAGGATGCATTTTTCAGGGAAGTGGTTTCCCTCTGCTCGCTCTCTTCCATCTCCGGAGCAATTTCTTGTCCTTCCTAAAGGATGTGACTGCAGCAGAGCAGCTCGTGCGAGCTCCTTGCAGGGCTGGGGCATGGGCTCTGTGGGCTTCCCGGCTGCGGGTGGCTCTTTATGGTGGGGTTTCAAGGCACCATCCTTCTGAGTCCACCAGTACCGATGCCTTCTGCACAGTGGTGGACACTGGACCTCTCCCGGCGGTGCCGTCTGCCCGGCACAACGCTGCTGCGTGGCGCTTGCAGGCTGGCCGTGCAGCAATGCCTCCTGCTAACGGGTGGGCGTCCCCACGGATGGGTTTTCGGCAGGATAAGCGGGATGAGATGGAGCCTATGCCCAGCAACTGCATCACCCCAAACTCTCTCGCTGCCCCAGCGCAGGGAACAGCAGGTCCCTTGTGCCTGGCGAGGCAAACACTCAGGGGACTCCCGTCTTTCACCAAAAATTCGTATTAGGAGGGAGATAACAAATATAATTTTTATCGCTCCAGGTGAGCGCTGCAAAGGCCAGGAGCTGTCAGCCGCCCGCCGACCGATTCACCCGCCTGGGCTGGCTGCGAGGCTTCCTCGGCACCTGGAAATTTCCAGCCTTTCCCAAGCCCATTGGCAATGCAGCTAGCTCCTCTGCCGCCGGCAGGCCGGGAACACCTCCCCGGTGCTCCAGCCGAAGCCCCGCTGTGGGACATGATCCCCATCCCTGCGGGGCAGAGCGGGGCCGGGAGCGAAGGCAATCGCTTCCAGCAGCAAATCCTCGTGGGGACCCACAAACCCTGCTGCTTCCAGGCGCCCTGGTCTCTCCTGGATCCCCTCCTCTGCTCATGCAAAACCTATTAAGCAGAGAAGAGCCTCGAGTATTCCCCAAATGAGTCATTAACCAGGTCCTGGTAACAGGTGTTCCTTTAAAAAGGCCTCCGAAGCCTTCAGAAACAAGGGGAGCGGGAGTGCTTGGCTTTAATCATACACCGAAAGCAGATTCATTTTCACAGCGGGATGGCAAGCTGCCTCTTCCGATAAAAACACACAATACCGCGGGGGGGTGCGTGCTCCGGTCCCAGCTGCAGAGGGACCGTGTGCCCAGCCAGCGCTCTGCCTTCCCCACTTGTAATTTCTTAATCTAGTTTTGGAATATTTTATTACTCCCGGCTCTCATCTGCTTTTTGTTTGGCGTGGCGCTCCTTCTTCCCTCCTCCCTTCTCGCTCCAATTACATTATGTGCTGCAACCCATGGCTTTCACCCGGGGCTACTCCACCTTCTGCTCATCCGATGCCAGCCAGCGTGGCGTGCCCGGGACCGGGGGGCAGAAAAAGGGGCTGTGTGGCATCCTCCAGGCCATGGTCCCTGATGGAGATGCTCTTCTTTTAGGCATTTCAAACCATGAGAGTCCCGGCGCTGTGCCTGCATCCCAAGCCCTGCTCTGACGGGCACCTTCACCCCCCTTTGGGTTCCCCGGCCCAAAGTCCAAGCACGGGGGTGAGTTCGACCCCGCCGAGGGAGTAGCACGGGCCGTCTGCAAGCAGAATCGGTGTTTTCTAAGTCGTATCAGAGAACCTGCTCCTTTCTCTGCAGTTCTCCTCTAAAATAGTCTTTATTTCCAAGCAAGTGATGGATGTGACAGCAGGAATGCCCCCCGCCGCCGCCCCTCCTGCTGCCTGGCTCTGCCTTCCCTGCCCCAGGGTTTTCGCCCGCCTTTGTCCATCTGCCGCAGTGAGGACGCTGTTGGGGACAGCCAGGGACGCTGCTGTGGCTGCGAACTCAGCTGTTGATCAAGCACTCACCATCTTCCCAGTCCTTCCCCGAGGACTGCAGCCCACCGAGCACGAGGGACCGTTGCGGTGTGCCAGCTCCGGCTGCTCATCCCGGCAATCACCGGAGTATCCGTGCGGTGGGGGAAAGATTTAGGAGCTACAAGTGAAGAGGGGAGGGGGTGACTCAGGCAGGGAAGGTGGATTTGGGGCAGTTCATGCCCCTGCAAGGAGGTGGTGGAGCCAAAATGTCCTTTGAGCCCTGCATTTGAGCCCCTCCGGGCTGTCCCAAATGATATTGGCTCTATTCCCCATTTCCTGCTAGCCGGGAGCCCATCCCCAAGGAGTCGTGGCTGGGCTCTGCTGCCTTCCAGCCATGCAAAGGGGCTGGAGGTGGCCCTTCCATGCCACGCTCCCGTCCCCGTCCCCTGCACCGCTGCTCCCTGTCTCTGCCGCGTTTCCACTTTGCTGCTCGGCATCCGCGGGCGCTGATGCACCCATCGATTCCCTGATGGCTGCACAAGACGTTTCCATGCAGCCGGTGCCGGAGCTGCCCCAGTGAGTCCCCCTGCCACCCCCTTCTCCGCTCTCAGGGCCGTATCCCTGTGGGATGCACCCCTTGGGGGCTGATTTAAGAGCCACGAGGCTGCCTTTGCATGCAAGTTATTAACAAGTCACCCAAAGCCACCCATCCCGCAGCCTGTCATAACTCCGGGGGTCCCTTCCCGGGGTCTGGAGCCTCTAAAATCAATGCTGAAGGTGCGGAGCAGCTGAGGGAGGCGGCAGGGAGAGGCTGTTGCAATGCATCAGCTTGTTTTGGAAAGGGGCTGTGGCCACTTTTCTGCAGAGAAAGATGGAGAATTTTCCGCATTTTTATTAACTTGAATTTTAGCTGAAGAAACGAGAAGCGGGTAATGACACTAAGGATGTTTGGCAGCTGAGCGCAGACCCCTTCCCGCCTCCCGATGGCTTCTCAGCCACGGGGATTCGAGCTTTTGATTTCATTTTGCTGCCACCAATAAACCACACGTCGAAGGGGAATTGTGGGGCAGAGGGAGGGAGGGAAGAGAAGCATCACGAGCTGCGAACCAGTGTGGAAGCGGAGGGTGGGGACCAGTCCCATCTGTAACAGTTAAAGAGGGAGGGAGTAATAAACAGGGGTGGTGAATATTTGGCAAGATAAATGGTGCACGGAAAATATGCTTCTTGCAAACTTCATGGGGATAAAAATGATTTAAAGAGACGCCGTCAAGATAAAAATCATATCTATTCAAGAACAACTCCTTACAAGTGTTATTAATAGTACCCGAGATATTGTTACGCTGGGAAGGACTTTAAAATATTGTGTTTGCTTTTTGCTGTCGACGCTGCCGGGTTTAATTCCTGCAGCGCGCTCGGCCGAAGAGTGCAGCGCTGCCTGGGTGGCTCGGCGGCGGGCGCTGGAGCGAAGGCGAGACGGCAGCGTCGGGCAAGCCCTGCTTGCCCTGAATTCAGCTCCTCGGCATCCCTGGGGACGTGGTTTTGGGGTGCGGATACATTTCTCCGCCCTGTGCTCCAGCCGTGAGCATCTCCCACGTCCCGAGCCGCCCTTGCATGGTGGGTAGGCGCAGCGGGTACTTTGCTGTGCTCATCCTGATGCTGCCGGACCCTTACATGGAGCCTTTTCCCCCCTGGAACCCCATAACTGGAGCCAGGTTGGGGGGAGACATCAGTGAAAGCCTCCGAGCGCTTGTGCCTTCCCCACATCCCTTGGGAAGCTGCGCTTTGACTGCTGGATGAAAGGCTTCTCCGGCATCATAGCCCTCCTCCCTGGGTGTTTAATTACAGGCTGTGATCCACTTGTCTCCTAATCTTCTCTTCGCCAACGTCAAGGTGCCGCTCACCGGGGTCCCGAGGCCCCACTCGTCAGCGCTTGTGGGATCTGGGTCTCCATCGCGGTGGTTCCTCCGACAGAGAGCAGGGAGCAGGGAGCGGGGCAGGGGAGCTGGAGCTCCGTTTGGAGATGTTGGGTCCAGCACAGCAGCGGGGACAGGCTGACGTCCCACCGTGTCCAAAGAAATGTGGTGGGGGAATCTCTGCTGCAGTTTGATGGAAACTTGGCAATAGGGAAAATCGAGTCGTCCCCAGTTTCTCCTGCTTCCCCCCAGCCCGGTGGCAGGGGTGGCCAACTCCACCACCCCCTTTGCAGCTCCGGACTCGGAGGCTGGGAGGGAACGCGGGGGTCGGAGGGATGTGACGAGGTTGAGCTTTGCTGCTGCCTCTTCCCAAATGGCCCAGACTTCCCCGTCTGCCTCCCTCTCTGCTCCTTAACCCTCCGCAGAGCTTCTCCTCCCGCCCAGCCTAAATCTCTCCATCTCTCGCCCCCCTGTTACTCCTTTCCTTGCACCCGGGGGATGGATTATACCTCTCCTCTCCCGCAGCGCTCCTGCACCTTGGAAAAATTGTGATCGTGTCTCCCCTCTGTCTTCTTCGAGCCGCTCAACCCCGGCTCTCTCCATCGCTGCCCGCAGGTCTCGCTGTGCGTCGTCCCCCCCCCCCCAAATCATTTCTGTTGCTCTCTCTGGGCTCGTTCCCAGCGCTTGACATCTTTCAGCCGCGTGGAGATTCATTTTTCCTGCCTGGCCCGCTGGTAACGCCAGGAAAAGGGGGGTCGCTGCTGTATTTTAAGCCGACCGGCTTGAAAGCTGTGAAAGCAGAACTGAGAATTTAATGGCACGTTAAATATACGGCTGATTGTTAGGTACAATTCTGATTTCAAAGCAAATATGGGCTGGGGAATTAAGGATGAAGATGAGTTTCACTACAAGGTAAATAAAAATTAACTGATGGTGATATAAATATACCCGCGGATTAAAAGCCGGCGTGTGTTTTTTGAAATACGCTCAATTAGAGAAGTGAGAGTTTGGGGTTATTTTTAATAAAAGCTTCATAAACATGGCAAAATTTCGAGGACTTACAAACAATAAAAGTACCCCCAGCTCCAATATCTAACTCGGGATGTTTATGACTCTTTAGTGCTCCTCGCATAAAATAAAAAGCACCGCCACAAATTCAGCTGGTTGCTTTTGCTGCCTCTTGGCCCTGGTCTCTGCGGGCGGCTCGAAAACCTGCCCGGGGGCGAGGAGGCAGCGGGGGGACACCGGGACAGCCCTGGGGACGATGCCTGGCTCGCTGCGGGATGGAGAGGTGGCCCGAGCTGGGAAACGGGGTGGAATGGAGTAATTGCAGGAATTAATTAGGCAGGGCCACCTCTCGCATGCAAGTCCCTGGGTGTGGGTGCAATTAAGCATCCCCCTAATGATGCTCTCGCGGGGTTTATTTATACGCGAGGGTGTTTGGAGTGAGGAGTGACGCTTTCCAGCCAGCTTTCTGCTGGGGCTGGGCTGGAGCATTGATGTTACTGTAGCATAAACATGTGGAATAATAAAAATTGCCTAAACCAGCTTTTTACCTGCTAAATTTGCACGTTGTGTATGCAGCACCCCTGGAAACCTGCTTCTGGTTTGGGTGCCGAAGTGGTACCCGGCCCTGGCTCTCCGGCAAGGAGGGCTCGGGGCTTGCGGGGTCTTGCCCAGCTGAGGCTCTTTCTGCAGCTCACTTCGCTCCGGAAAAAAATCCCGAACATGAAGCAGGAGGGAGAGAGAAAGAGAAAACAAGAACAAGAACAACTCCTGCTTGAGGGAACCGTCGCTTCTGATTGTTACCAAACTTCTCGCAAACACAAAGCAACAAAGAAGTGAAACGCGGAGATAATTAAGGACGTAATTGTACACACACAACTGCTTAATTAAGCTTTTCCTCTTTAAACCTGACAGAATCTGCTTACAAGGTGCGAGCGCGAGGGGAGGCTGCCCATATGCTGGGCCATCTGCACCGCAGGCGGGGGAGGCGAGACAGCCCCATCCAGGAGGAGGTGGCCCGAGAGCCGGGGAAAAGAGCATCGCGGCCCTGAATCCAGGCACATGCCGGTGGCTGTCCCTTGGGAAGGACACGGAGCTGTCGGAGCGGGGCCAGAGGGGGCCCCGGAGATGCTGGGAGGGCTGGAGCCCCTCTGCTGTGGGGACAGGCTGAGAGAGCTGGGGGGGTTCAGCCTGGAGAAGAGAAGGCTCTGGGGAGACCTTCCAGCCCCTTCCAGTCCCTAAAGGGGCTCCAGGAAAGCTGGGGAGGGACTCTGGATCAGGGAGGGGAGGCATGGGAAGGGGGGGAACAGTTTTAAACTGCAAGAGGGGAGATTTAGATGAGATCTGGGGAAGAAATTCTTGGCTGTGAGGGGGGTGAGCCCCTGGCCCAGGTTGCCCAGAGAAGCTGTGGCTGCCCCATCCCTGGAGGGGTTCAAGGCCAGGTTAGACGGGGCTTGGAGCAACCTGGGCTGGTGGGAGGTGTCCCTGCCCGGGGCAGGGGGTGGCACTGGGGGGGCTTTGAGGTCCCTTCCAACCCAAACCATTCTGTGACTCTCTGCCTGCCAGGGATGGCGCTGGCAGGTCGCCATCTCCTTTTGGCTGCTGAAAAGCATGGAGCCATCCCAGCTTCAAGCTCCTCTCCCCCTTTCCCCCCACAGCATCCTCCTTCGTGGGATGTGGGGGATGAGGACAAATGTACAGCAAAGATTAATAAAGAAAAAGAGCAGGGGGACACCTGACCCGAACTCCCTCTTTCTGAGATGCAAATTAAAGTCGTAATGCTGTTAGGAACACGATTCAGAGTTTATGAACATGTTAGTTATATTGATTTATCCCCGCAGCCCTCAAGACTTCTTGAAAATAATTAGGGTTGACATTGCCAACGCTGGAGCTAAACGTTGATATCATATAATGAAAATTGCATGCCTTGGCTCCGCCTGGCAAACGCAGTGTGTTAAAGCAAATACCAACATCTGCAGATTGCCCCCGCACGGCTCCTAAATCAGACACTGCAGCTGATGGTGGCACCCGGGAGGACACGTGGCCATGGGACAGGGCACCTGGAAACCCTGACCTGCGGCTCCCGCTGCCCCCAGCCCACAGGAGCCGGTTGTCCGAGGGGCTGCGGTAGCCCCGTGGCCATCGGGATGGCCCCACACCTCATTCCATGCCGCATCCCCGCTGGGATGCGCAGCCCAGCCCTTCCACCCAGGGCCGCGCTGCCTGGGCAGACACCTCCATCAAGCACTGCTGCTTTTTCTTTGCGATACAGTAGTTTTATTAATTTTTTTCCTTAGCGTGGCTTATAACAAGATAGGACATGTGTACCCAGACTAGGAAGGTCTATTATGACCTAGCCCGGGGCCAGGATACACGGCTCCAGCTTTAGCACACGTGCTCTCCCTGTTCGGGCAATATTTGCTTGAGCTGCCGGGGAAGTGGGTCCTCGGGGACAGACCATCTCCTGCAGCGATGGCGAGGGGCCGAGCTGCATCGGCTGTCTCTCCTGTCGTGGAGGATGCCCTCCCTTGAGCTGCTCGGGCACTTTTAGATAAATCCCCGCCAGTTTTCCAGCTCAGGGGTATCAGTTTCTTTCACCACCACCACTCCCAGCAATGGGCATCGTGCCATAGCTCAGCCCCCGTGGAGGGGCCACCAGCACGTGCTTTGTCCCCATGTTTGGGGTGTCACATCTCCCTGTCCACCCCATCCCGGGCTGATTCCAGAGGTGAGAAGCCAGCTTTGGGATGGCTGGGATGCCCATGCAGGCAGGCAGCGGAGCAGCACATGGGGAATGGAGATTCCGGCGCTGACTTTGCGAGGCGAAGCCGGCAGGATCAGGGGAACAACTCATTTAGGCACCTGACGAGGCAAGGAGAAATGAGACCGGTTGTGGCTGCACCAGGGACACACTGGGAGAGGCAGAACTGGCGTAACAGGGAAAAGGCCTGGCTCCTGGGAATATGCATCTTTAGCGGCAGCAAGCAGTAGAAGAGATGACAAGAGATGCAGCTCCGCTCGCCCCCGAAAAAGCTTGGAAGAACCAGCGTGAAGCTGCTGGGGAAGGGCACGAGGAAGGCGGGGAGAGCCCAGCTGGGGGCAGCGGGGTGAGGGAGGGGGCTGGTAGCCCTGAGGTGGGGGTGGGGGGGGGGGTGAGAAAGGGGCTGAGCCCCAGCTGGGGCAATTTGGGGATTAGCAGGTGGCAGGGCACACCTGGGGCTTCCTCCTTCATAAAGGGCTGGTAGGGCCATTGTGGGGTGTTGCAGGGAGAGGAGCTGGTGAAGCCGTGTGGAGACCTTGGGGATGGTAGGATGCTCATTTGGATTTTGGGAAGGCTCATATAGGATCCACTTGGGAGACTCCAGCAATGGGGTTTGGCACTCGTTCTTCCAGCTGAGCCGAAGCTCTTTCCGCGCTCAGGGGCTGGGCTCGAGCCTTTTAGTGCGAGCTGAGCTTGGCTCCAGAAGTCGGTTTTAATTACGTGCCGTCCCCGCAAGCAGGGCTGTCAGCGGAGCCGTTGCTCATCTCGCCCAGGGTAGCCGCGTCCCACGCGTGCCTGCTCTTATCTCGCTGTTTATTGCTGTAAATTATTGAAGTCAGAAAGGCTGACTCAGCAATGGAGGCTGGAGGAAAGCCTATCCAAGCGCCGCGTCCCGCTCCTGTCTGTGTTTATTGCTGGCTGTGTCACCTTGTGGTGGGCTCGTCCCTGGGCTGAGACTGGCGGTGGTGGCTGCACGAGTGACTCGTGCCTCTCTGGGGCCTCCCGAAGTGGGGTGAAATTTGATGTATGGATCCAGCTCTGCAGCAGGCAGCAGCCCGTGTTGTGCCTTGTGGGATGCGGGGTGGGATGCAGTGATGACAGACTGGTGCACCGGGGCCGTGAGCATGGATGTACTGGGAAGCCGGAGCGGGTAACGCAGGGGTGGGGGTGTTGCAGCTGGGTGGGGAGAAGGGGTAAAACTTTGTATTATTTCTGCAAGAAGAGGGGGAAAGCCTTGGCCTGCAAGGGGAGGTATCTGCTGGAGACCCCCTGCACGGCTGGATTTTGGGGGTATTACTGCCCTGAGACGGTGGAGAGCTCGGGCCGGTGTGGGTCAGGGTTGGGGCTGCCCGGGGCTTTGGGGAAACGAGTTTTTTTGAGCCAGCTGCAAAAAAAAAAAAAACAAACAAACCCTCATCATCCTGGGGAAATGCGGCTCATTCCCAGCACCGCGGTGCCTGCCCTGTGCTGGTCTAATCCTGGCGCTCAGCCGCGTGTTCCCATCATGGAAGTGCTCTCCTCCAGGGATGCGATGGCTGAGTCTCCTGGGGGCTGGTGGCGGGGGGGGAGGGGGGGGTCCCGGGGAAGGGGAAAGCTTTGTTTGTCTGTTTGTTCCACCTTAATTTATTGAAGTGGCGTGGGGACCTGCTAATGAAGTGTTGAAGATGGATTGTGGCTGGCTTCTGTTACATGGGGCTCGTAGGATAGTTAATTACCTTGGGAAGCTTGAACGCAATGAATACTTCATAAAGCGAAAGCCAACAGTGAATTATTCATTATCCATTTATCAGGGGCAGCTGTGATAAACCCTCTGGGACAGGGACTGAGCGCGGGGTCCCCTCCCAGCCCTGTGCAGACTTGGACCCGCTCATCTTCCCCACCAGTGCGGGACCCACGCAGGGGCAGGGACCCTATGGGCTCCTCCAGGGAGGGATTTTGGGGGGAACCTGTTCTCTAAAGCATTGCTTAACGTGCTCAATCAAGTGCCGAGCTGCAGCAGGCACCCCAAAAAAAATTCAGCAAAGGGCTGGGGAAGAGGGGGTTGGAGACATAGGGAGGGAGCGGGGTCAGTCATCTCCCTGCGAGGGGGCAGCAGGGCAGGTTGTCCACACCGTGTGTTCCCCGAAAGGATGGGAATTATCCCCCCACCAACTTGAATTCCAGGTGGCAGTTTGGCTGCTGCTGGGGGGGTACCCAAGGGTGCCCCGCTCCGGGGACGAGGGAGGGAAGGAGCCAAGTGCCAGGCACAGCGGCGTTTCCGTACAGCTGGCTGGCTCATGGGCTTGGCACAGCCCAGCCAGGGAGAAATTAAGATCCGTCCTGAACCCTGAATCATGCTTAAGGAGAGGAACATGGGGAGAAGGAGCCATGGTGGAAAACTCAGGGGGTGGGTAAAGCACAGGACTGGACCCATCTGTAAATACCCGCTCGGTGCCACGGCCCGCACGGCTGATGGTGCCTGAGCAGGGACCGGGCTGTCGCATCCTGGCTGCCGCAAGAAATAGGCTTTGCTGCCATCTACCTCTCCCGGGCTCCCCGGCAGCCGGCCTGGGGCCATGGGGAAGCCGTGGGTGCCGTAGGAAGGCTGTGGGTGCCATGGGCTGCTGGCGGGGCTCGGGGCTGCCCTGCTGCTCTTGGGAGTCCCGAAACATCCCGACTTGAGACTGGAATGGTGTTGGGAGGCTTACAAGGGGCATGTTTTGGTTTCTCCTCTCCATCCTTCTGCTTCGGTCAGTGGCGGCTCTTGCACTGTGGTCTTCCTCCGGCGCCGGCCCCAAGGCTGCTCGGTCCCCTCCAGCGCGGGGTGTGCGTGCCTCCCTCGTCTGTGCCTCGGGAGGGTTTCATGGGGGAGAAAGAGCAAGAGGAGGGGGGAAACATCCCCTTGACATCCCATTTAATCAAGCAGCTGCTGATGGCCGTGTCCTTCCAGCCTGGCCCCCAAGGGCAGCAGGCGGTGCCAGGCACATTTTGGGGCTACTCAGCACTGAGCGTCGGCGTCACCCAGAGTGAGACGTGGCTTTGCTCCAGCCCTGCCAGGCGAAGCAGCATCCCCTGCCTGCGCGCCTCGGGTGCTCTTCTCCCCGTGCTTCCCTCCCTACTTCCTGTTTAATAAATTTCTTTTGGCGCGGGGAGGGCATCCCATGCTGCACATCTGCATTGCACAGCTGGCAGGGCACATCTGGGTGGGATATTCCCATCAAACCCCTGGCTGAGCCTGCTCCCTGCTGTGTCTCATCCCGCTGGATGGAGGTGCGGCGGTGATGGGATGTCCCGGTCTTTCCCCACCTGTGGCATCGTTTCCGCTGCTGCATCTTGGTGCTGCTTCAGCACGAAGCCGGTGGTGGTGCCCAGTTCTGGCCATCTCGCCCCCCTCCACCCCTTTTTTTTCTGTTCTCAATTTGTACTTTTGTGTTATCCCCGAAATCTGTGCTCCTGCTGATGTTCTCTAGACCTTAAAGAATATTTAACCACCTGTTAAATTATTTATCCCTCTGAGGTTTCGTGCACCCGGGGCAGCTCACAGGCCTCCTGGAGAATTAACTAGAGCCATAAATCAAAGAGACATTTGAGAAATTTCCCATTGCTCGTGCTGATGGTGGCCTGGCCCCTGAAATGCCGCTTGCAGGTTGGGAGCCGGGCGCTGCCACTTGCTGCTATTACTTGTTTAGGAGCTTGTTAAATTTAGAAGTTAAATAGACTCCAGGAACCAGATGAGACGCACCAAGTGCCAGCTATGGGGGAAATTGTGTGGCTGCCACCCCCTGATACTGCTTTTTAAGGTGGGTTGGCGCTTTTTTTTTTTTTTTCAGGCTTTGCAAAGCACCGCCATCGATCCAGTTGGGAGGGCGAAGGCAGCCGAGGGCGGTTCGTGGGCTGGAGCGGGGTGTTGTGCCGTAGGGGACGGGGACAGCGGTGCCACCTGCTGGGACGGTGGGAGCTGGGACGGTGGCACTGCAGCAGCTCCACCTGCATAAAGCGCAGGGGATGTGCCCGATGCAGAGGGGGGTGGAGTGATCCCTCGAGGGGCTGTCGGTGTTGTAGAAAGGGGATGGAGGAAGGTCCCTGCCATCCTGCTGCGATGCTCGAGCCACTCGGGAAGTCTCCTGCGCTTCCGAGGGGGCCGGTGGCCGATGTGCAGTGGCACTTTGTTCATTTGGCAAAGTGAGCCTTGTCCTGGGCGACCCCCACAGCTGCGGCAAAGGGTTGGGAATGAAAGGAGGCACAGGGAGGAGAACCCCAGCAAGGGATGAGGCTGCCAGCCTCGTGGCTTGTTCTCGCTCCGCGCCGGCGCTGAGCTGTGGATGGGGATTCGGGCGGTCTCAGCAGGGCGGTGCATCGGGTTTTCCACGGGATGCTCTTGGCCGTGCTCGGGCACGCACGCAGAAGCCGTGCAGTAAGGCAAGGCAGGGGACAAATCCTGGCGCTCCGATGTCTCTGTGCAGCGTCACAGGGAGTGAAATGTGTTTAGGAGTCGCCTCCGGGCAGGGCCTCTCGGTAAACAAGCTGTCGCGCTGCTGGCACGTCCTCGGCAGGGAGCAGGGACGCGGCGGTGCCCGCAGAGCTGCACCGATGCCGAGCGGCACCTGGGGTGGGGGTGGGGGGTGCTGCACTGTGGGGACATTCCCATCTCGCTGAAAATCCTACAGATTGCCCTGTTCCCCCCCAGGTCTGGAGCTCGCTGCTTCGTGTGGCTTCTGTGTTTATGGCTCTTCTTGTAGGCTTGACAGTGCCTGAATGCTCCCGATTGCGTTGCGGATGTGAGTCGGGGGTGTCTTTCCTGCTCCGTGCCCGCAGCAGAAGGGGGGGGTACGTGTGGACCTGGGAGCTCGAGGCACCCCGGGTTTGCAGGAGGAGGCTGCTTGGCTGCAGCGCTACCAAGACACCATCCCCGGCTACCCCAGCCCTGCCAGCGTGGGCTCTCCACCTCCCAGAGGTCCCAAGCTGGACATGGTTGCCCAGGGCTGTGGGGGGCTTGTGCCACCGTGGGGCTGGGGGTCCCAAGGCTTCCAGTTGGTGGCAGGGAGCTGGGAATGGGAGGGCAGGGGCGAGGAGGGGCTGGATGGGGTGGGGAGCAGATGGGAGGAGGGGATATAGGGAGGAGAAAAGGTGGGGACAGGCTGGAGGAGAGCCCTGGCAGCAGGATGGGGATGGTCTCCGTGTCCGGAGCCATCCCCACAAGCTGGACATGAGTGTGGGGTCTCCATACGTAGCCCCTACCTCAATAGTGCCCTTTCCTTTGGGTCCCTCGCCTTGTCCCCATGCTGGCAGCCTTCTGCAGGGTGGCAGACAGGCATTTCACCTTTCCCGAGACATGCCAGCTTTCTCCGCCGTCAGCGTTTTTTCCAGCAGGAGCCACCTGCATCACGGCTGCTCCCCAGCAGAAGCAGCTTCCTCAGGAGCCCGCTTTCACTGCTGACCGCAGCGCAAACCACTTCGCTGACGCCTTTCCCTCTGCCATCAAACCCTCCTGCGCCGTCTCCGTGAGATTTTAAGCAGTGTTTGTCCTTATTCCCTTCCTGTGTCAAATCTCAGTCCTTCCCCAAGGTGCCCAGTGGTGCCTGGGACAAGCCCAGTTGCACCAGCAGCACCGGGGTCCCCGGGGACTGGACCCCCCCTTCCCCTCGGGACCAGGGCAGGGTGTCCAAAGAGAGGACCAGGCAGTCGGAAAAGCCCTGATCTCACCTTTTCTAATTTAATTAATTTGCCCCCCTGTGTGGTGACGCAAAGCTGCAGACAGACCCCAGAGAGGGGCTTTCTCCCCTCCCGCGCTGCCCCCAGCCCTTTGCGGCCCCCCTGGCTCTGTCTTGCTGTTTATCCCCCATAGAAATGAGAATTTTGGTTTATCACGTCTGCCTGGCGGGCAGCAAGCCACCAAGCGAGCGAGAAAGAGCCTGCAGCAGCCAGCCGGAGAGAGCTGGGAGAGAAAGTGCTAGGTAATAGAGGTATTTATTAAAGGAGGGAGGAAATTTATATGCTATTCCTGCTTCTTCAGCTCTCAGTCACTGCCAAGGGGAGAGGAGGAGTGGGCAGCTCGCGCAGGAAATAGCCAGAAGTCTGTTTTCTGCCCATTTGTCAGTCTGATGAACAAGAAAAATATAGGCGGTCTTGATGAAGGAGAAAGAGAGAGTCTGGAGGAGGCTGGCGCGTGTCTCTCCACGGCCGTTCGCAGCCACCAGCAGCCCCAGGTTCACAGAGAAGCCACCCTGGACCCCCCCTGGGCTGGGGGGCTTGTGCCACCGTGGGGCTGGGGGTCCCAAGGCTTCCAGTTGGTGGCAGGGAGCTGGGAATGGGAGGGCAGGGGCGAGGAGGGGATGGATGGGGTGGGGAGGAGATGGGAGGAGGTGATATAGGGAGGAGAAAAGGTGGGGACAGGCTGGAGGAGAGCCCTGGCAGCGGGATGGGGATGGTCTCCATGTCCGGAGCCATCCCCACAATCCACACATCTCCCCTTGGCGAGGGCCCCCCTGCCTGTTCGTTTATCTAAAGTGCTTGGCACCCACCAGAGAAGAGCACCAGGGAGTAAAAAACCCACCAAGTATTAAGTGCTAATAATTCCCTACTTTTATTTGCAGTTATCCACCTATGTGAAAGAGGCTGGGTTTTTGCTGACACTTTCTGGCTGGGAATTGAACGCTGCCTGAATCATCCATCCAGGGCCATTTGTTCATAAAAATAAGGAATTGCTGTTTGAATCTTTTTATTGCTGCTAACGTGACACAGGCAGCAGTGATGGATTCGGGGAGCCTTTGCACAGGCTGGGGATGGCCACGCTGGGAAGTGGCACAAACGTGGGTGCTCCTGCACCTTCCCGGGGCCGGGGGGCAAACACTGCCTGGGTTTCCCCGGGCTCAGCCGGAGAGGCTGTTGGGACTGTGTCCCTCTGGCATGTCCCCTGGCACTGGCTGGGGGATATCTTGTCCCCTCCCAAGCTTGAACCCCAACACCTTTTCCCCTGAGATGCAGCTTCTCCTCATGGCACCGCGGTCCACGCATCCCACAGAGGGGTTGGGGTGGGATTTAGACCCCCCCAGCCCTGTGATTGTGATGGCACAGAGGGAAAAGAGTGTGTTGTGTGTTTTTTTTTTTTTTTTCTTTTAATCTTATCTTGTTTTATCCAGAGCTGCTGGCGTGGCCAGACAAGGAGATGCTTTTCCTTTGGCAGAGACAAATAGACGGAGCCAGACCCTCCGGCATCCCGGCTGCTGCTCCTACACTCAGACATGATAAATCTGTCCCAGGAGAAACCCAAGAAAGCCATGTCCCAGCCTGAAAGGAGTGGGCCCAGGGCAGGATGAGCGCCATATGGCGCGGCACCGGGCCAGGACCCCGGCTTTAAACCCTGCAGCCTCACACCCCACCTCTGTCCCCGGGTTTTGGGTCAGGACCCCGATCTGTGCCCTGCAGCCACCGCGGGACGAGGACCGAAGAACGGCCCCTTGCTGAGATTGCTCTCCTCATCCCTGCGGACGTCTCTAAATTAGGGATGTTATTAACTACAAGCTGCTTCTCCCTGACTGCTGCTTGCACAAACGATAACTGATTTAAAATGAATTGAGCCAATTACTGCAGTTTTCCTAAAACAGATGATGGCAATACTTGGGTAAGGAGGAGCAATCCCAGCTGCGGTGGGGATAAGAGTTAGAAACTGAAATGCCCTTTGGGCCTGAATTTCCAGCTGTCTCTGTTTCCTGACTGAGTCTGGCTCCTTTCCTCAATTGCATGTGAATTTAGGTGGGAGCAGACAGGGGCAAGCTCAGGCCAATGGTGCCAGAGAAGGTGCTGGTACCTGCTCTGTGTGCAGTTATCTGCTATGAATTATAAAATCACAGAACAGTTTGGGCTGGAAGGGACCTTAAAGCCCACCCAGTGCCACCCCCTGCCCCGGGCAGGGACACCTCCTGCCAGCCCAGGTTGCTCCAAGCCCCGTCCAACCTGGCCTTGAACCCCTCCAGGGATGGGGCAGCCACAGCTTCTCTGGGCAACCTGGGCCAGGGGCTCACCCCCCTCACAGCCAAGAATTTCTTCCCCAGATCTCATCTAAATTTCTCCTCTTACAGTGTAAAACCACCCCCGCCTTGTCCCACAGCTCCCTTCCCTGATCCAGAGTCCCTCCCCAGCTTTCCTGGAGCCCCTTTAGGGACTGGAAGGGGCTGGAAGGTCTCCCCGGAGCCTTCTCTTCTCCAGGCTGAACCCCCCCAGCTCTCTCAGCCTGTCCCCACAGCAGAGGGGCTCCAGCCCTCCCAGCATCTCCGGGGCCTCCTCTGGCCCTGCTCCAACAGCTCCGTGTGCTTCTTGTGCTGAGGACTCCAGAGCTGGATGCAGTGCTCCAGGTGGGATGTGGTGATGAGTGATGCTGGAATGGTCCTTGCTGATTGCAAGCAAGCAGTGCCTGAAAATATCAATGTATTTGTGGAAAAGCGGACAGAAATAACTCCCCAATGATTTTTCAAGGGTGGACCTTGGGGCTGGGTTTGGGGATCTCCCAGTTCCATGGTGCATGTGGGGAATTTCCCATATGGGAAAGGTGTGGGTTGTCCAAGGGCTCCTAAAGGGTAGCTCCTGCCCCAGGATGTTTAACCAAATGGTAATTCATAGCTATGGCGACCTGATCTGCTGTGCCCAGATCCGATCTGCATGTGGAGTTCATCAAACTTTAAAGAACAAATAATTGCCATGGGATGTCTTGTCCTTGTAATACGAGGAGCGTTAGTGAAAAGGAAACATAATGAAGATGGATTAAAGCTTAACTGTGTGAACATGAGTTAAGGAATCTTGAAATCGGGTTCCCATTTGTCTGCCTTTCCACATCATGGGAGATATTGACTCACTTATGCCAGCAGTGGTGACAGCATGCCCCAGTCCCAGCAGAGACGGGGAGGAGGGATGTGTGACACCGGCTCCCTGGGATGGGTTGCATCCTGCATGGCTCCCCAGGCGGCTCCGTTTGCCACGAGGTTGGAGCCCTTGGCAGTTTTGGCCAGGGAACGCAAACCCTGAAGGCTGAGCCGAGGAAGAGTCGGGCATGACTTCCTCAAGGGTGGCGAGTGGCTGGTACCCAGCTCTGCCTCGCTGAGGATGGTGGGACCGAGCTCCAGCTCTTCCCTGTGCCCATCCTCCTCCCCGCTTTGGCTGCAGCCCCCCAGCCCTGGGTTTCCATCTACCCAGAGATGTCCCTTCCATGCAGCCCACCCAAAAGCCTTTAGAAGTGAGATTAGATGAGCTGTTGCAAAAATCAATTAGTGATAAAAGCCTGTGGGCAAGGCACAGCACTGTATCCTTTTATTATGTTGCCATCTGAGCAGTAAAAATACAAAGACGTACACGTATAGAACAATCTGAAACCCTGGGTCAGAAATATGGGCTCCTGCTGCTTCCCTCTTAATTTCTTATTAAGTGATATATCTTCTGATTGCTTTTGTCAGCTCTCTGAATTTAATAACTGAACTAACCATCTTCTGCTATTGTTCGCATATAAGTAAGTGTTGGATCGATAAAGAACATCTTTAAAAGCCCCTGGATTTGAAAAACGAGGGGAGCGTGGCCTGGCGGGCAGTTGCAAGAAAATTATGACTTCGCACCTCCAAAAAAATGGCGTTTGAAACAAGGAGGGAGGGAAGAAAAAGAAAACCCCTTGAATGAAATGCTTTCTGCCGTGGAAAGGTTGAGTCAATGAGGGCTGGATGATGTTTTCGCTTTTTGTTGCAGATTGCCTGGCTGCTGCGCTCCTCCCATACCCCTGTCTGGCCAAACTGTGTGATTTTTAGGGATTTTAGGGAAACCGGTGCTTGGATGCTTTCATTTCTTAGAGGGGATTTGCTCCAGGAGAGGTGAGCATCATCATCAGCTGCTTTGGGGCCACCTTAGATCAGAGAATCATGGAATGGTTTGGGTTGAGTGGGACCTTGAAGATCACCCAGTGCCACCCCCTGCCCCGGGCAGGGACACCTCCCACCAGCCCAGGTTGCTCCAAGCCCCGTCCAGCCTGGCCTTGAACCCCTCCAGGGATGGGGCAGCCACAGCTTCTCTGGGCAACCTGGGCCAGGGGCTCACCACCCTCATGGCAGATAGAGAGGGGCTGGCAGCAGTAGCAGAGGGGTTGCTCTCTTGGGATGGGTTTCTCTTTTCTTTTTTTTTATTCCCATCTGCAGCCTTGACCCCAAATGAAGCAGCTCGTCCTTTGCATCGTGCCTGATGCCAAGCTGCCTGCACCTCAGAGCATCGCCGGCCAGCCCAGCTCGCCATCCCGCGCCTGCACAGCCCGTCCGGGCCACGTCCACCTCCAGAAGGCTCTTCGCAGCAGGGTGGCTGTGCCAGGGAGGTAAAACTATCCTTGAGGAATAGTCTTCTCCTTTAAGGCTATTCTGCTGGAGATGGTTCTCTCTGCAAAGCACCCTCGGGGCTGCAGGGACAGGCCGGGTGCTCCGGACCTCCGCTGGCTTTGCGAACGATGCTCGCTCGTCCACTGCAGTGTCGCGGGGGGTGACATCTGGCTCGTGGCCGGTGACACATCTGGCTCATGGGTGGTGACACATCTGGCGAGGCAGCTGGCTGCTGAGCGAAGGTGGGGATGGCCAGAAGGCATTGCTGCCGGCATCTGCCGTTGCCCAGCGAGCTGCGGCACTCGGCTCCATCCCTTTTCTACCCAGGGGGAAATTCGGCTGCAAAGCCTCAGCCCACCCCGAGGTGGTCCCCAGCTCTCCAGAGCTCCCCACTAGGGGTCCTGGGCTGCTGTTATCCCCCTCCAGGGTCAGCTACATCGTTGTGAATTCCTCCAGCATCCCTGCACGGCAGCGGAAGGCGAGCAGCTCTCACCTGTAACTGCAGCATTTAAAAAATGAGGAGGAAAAAAAAAAAAAAAAGAAAGTGGGGGGGCGGGATACGCAGCCAGGCACCGTGTTCTGGCGTGCGGTTATGGAGGGCTGCGTTCCCGTGATGTATCGCACCCCAAAGTCCGGGGGGTGAGATAAGCAATGCCGAGGAGGCCTCCCTCGCGCGCGGCGTGTTCAATCACTCGCTATAAAGAAGCGCCGGTGCCTCCACTCCTCTGCTTCCCCCTCACTCCGAAGAACAAAAGGAAATGGGCTTGTTGCTTTGTAGGCGAAGGAAAGGAGGCTCCCGAGACCCGGGGAGAGCGAGCCATGAATTATTCAGCGTGGCTGTCGGCGCAGGAGTGGCGCCGTGTCCTGTTCCTGTGGTGACCCCGGCATCGGGGGCTGGCTGGGAGCCCCGAATTCGGATGGGTGCAGGCGCAATCTTGCCAGGTGCAGGGTACCCAAGGAGCTGGGGCTGGGGGCAGCATCCTTCCCACCCTCCCCAGGGCACGGCTGCGCTGCTGGTTTGGAGCAAAAGGTGGTTTCTAGTCCTGCATCCCCATCCCAGGGGAGAGCCTTGGCATTCCCACCGAGTTTTGGTTGCTTTGGCCGAAAAAAAGGAGGGAAAACGGCTGAGAGGGGGGCACGCGTGTGCCAAAAGGGGAGGGTGGTGGGGGGTGAGAGCCCTGGCAGTGAATGCGCCCGGGATTGCTCTCCAGCCGGCTCGGTAACAAATTCCCTGACACAGGGAACAATATTTCCCTGACTCTGCCAATTCCTTAACGACGCTGACTCGAAGGGCCCTGCGGGGAGGGGAACTTGAACTCTGCAAAAAGCTCTTCTGCTGAAGCTTTATTTAAAGCTGCGTGGGGGATGCTGAAATACGAAAGGGCAGAACGATAAGGGCTGGCGGTCGGCTGGGCAGGGAGGGGGGCGGTGGCAGCAGCTGCCCTCTCTGTGTGTCTCTCTGCCTCTAAACCCCTTCGGTGCTCAGCTACGGGGCTGTCACCTTGCTGGGGACGGTCACTGCTCTCCCCTCGGTGATCTAGGTCCCCTTTCCCATGGTTTCCGAGACAGCTCCGGGTTTGCGTCTCCACCAGCAGCCACCGCGCTGTCTCGACTGGACACCAGCATCTTGTTGCCGCAGCCCGAGAGAAAGGACAAGGACGGAGCACCTGTGGTTTTTCTCTGTGCTGCTGCTGTTTATTTCTTTTTTTTTTTTTTTTTAATCCCTACTTCTTGACTGTAGAAGTCCTTGTGCTGACACGATATTATTTATTTATAAAATATGTACAGGAAAGCGCTCGGGTACCGGTCCCACCCTCCAAGGTTGGCTGTGCGTGTCCGGCCGGCAGGAGTGGAGGTGAAAGATGGTTTCTCTGCCTCAGAGTTGGAGGAAGGAAAGGGCTGAGAAAGATAGAGACTTCAAAGTATGTGAGCAAATATTTACAGGTTCCAAGACACAAAAAAAAAAAAAAATATATCTACAGTGTTGTCTTGGGGATACAGGGAGTCAGGCTTGAAGCGAAGCCCCCTCCCAGCTCCATTTGTTATATTGATTTATAAAGACTACGGGTATTGATTTCCATCGGCTGTGCCGGCAGCAGGGTGTGCGGCTCGGGCGAGCCCCAGGCTCGGGTGCCGGCAAGGGGCAGCCGGGACCGCTCCAGCCACGGGTTCGTGCTTCTGGGGTTTTTGTGATGGGGTCTGTACGCTTAATTTTTGCAAATAAGGGCCAAATGCTTCTCAGCGCTCCCTGGAGCGCCGGGGAAAGGGGATGCTGGCAGGGAGCAGGTTTCAGAGCGGCAGGGAGGAAAATACCGCAGTTTGGGGTTTCCCACTGGCCGCTGCTGATTTAATACGATGTGAACAAAGCGGGAGGGGTTTGCTGACACGTGGACGGACCCCAAAAGCTGGCCGGCTTCTGGGAGTTGGGGAAGGGACCTGTGTCAGCGTGGTCGTGCCGTGTCGGCACCGGTGGGCGCAGGGGTGCCCCAGCGAGCGTGCCTGGGGCTGGGGGTCTGCACATGGCGGGGGGAAGCTACCGCGGTACGTGCACAGCTAACGGCTTGTGCCGGGGAGGGGGGTCGGTGCACGAGGGGGCGACTGCGTGAAATGAGACTGTGGGTGCCTGGGTGTCTGGCTCGGTCCCCGAGCTCGGCGGGTCGCCCCAGTTCAAACTGTCCATGGTCTATGCGGGTGATACTTGGCTGGAGGAGACGGAGGAGACCTCGGTCTTGCTCTGGGATACGGCGGAGGAGATGTCATCATCCCCAAAGGGGTTCTTGCCGCAGCAGATTGTGCTGATCATGCAATTACGGAACTGAAGAGGGGAGAGAAATGGAGAACGATGGCACCGGGGACCAGCAGGGACGTGCTGCCGTACTGAGAGCCCCCCCGCAGCTCCCGAGCTTGCTGCTCCCCCCAGGCTGAGATGCCATCCCTTATGGGGAGGAGCAAGGTGCCTGCGGTGACCCCAGGCGTGCTGGTAAGCCAAGGGCTGGGGCTCACCCTGCGTGACATGGGGCGTCTCACCTGTTTGTTCATGAGGACGTAGATGATGGGGTTGTAGAGGGAGGAGCTCTTGGAGAAGAAGGCAGGCACTGACATGAGCGTGGCAGTGAAGTCCGCCCCCTTGTTGGTGAAGATCCAGAACGCCACCATGGCGTAGGGCGTCCAGGCCAGCATAAACCCCAGCACCATGAGGATCACCATCCGTGTCACCTCCTTCTCCGCCTTCTGGGTCGTGGCCGACTCCTGCTGCTGGGCAGCTGCCTACGGGCAGGGGGGTGGTGAGGGGCACCCCAGAGCTTCCCACCCCCAGACCCACCTCCCTGCTCCTGCCCCAGCTGCCCACCCTGTCCCCATTTGTCCCCTCCCAATGTTACCTCTCGGACTTTGCAAATGAGGCGCCCGTAGGAGAAGAAAATGACCATGACCGGGATGGTGAAGTGGATGACGAACATGTAGAGGACGTAGGACTCGTTGTGGTAGTCGGGGTTGTGGGTGTAGTAGTCGGGGCCACAGGAACACTGCATCCCCTCTGGTATGTATCTGCCAGTGAGAAAGGTTAGGATCTTCCCCAGGACCCTCCCTGGGGGTAGCGTGAGGGGGTTCAACCTGAGGACCGAATTCCCCAAGGATGGAGGATGCTCAGAGTGGCAGGCATGTTTTTGGGTGGGCTCCTCCCTGGCTTCTCCTCTGGCCATCCTCGCTGGCCCTGCAGCACTCGGCTCCCTCGGGGCCAGCACGAGCCATGCTGACATGTTGCACTTGAGCGCGGTGCATTGGTTTGTTGTGACACTCGCTCCCTCCCATGGGGAACGGCTATTCATTTCCCTCCTACATGGCTGAGCACTTGCCTGCCGCGAGCCACCTGCTCTCCCTCTGCCCACGGAGGGATGCTGAGCGGGGACTAGAGCCACCGGCTTGGTGGGTGCAAGCTCTTGAGGGCTTCATCCCCGCTGGTGCACGGGGTGGAGGGACGCAGAGCCGGTGTCTGGAGGGGCCCTGGCTCAAAGGGATGCAGCTCAGGTCTGCTTGGGAGCCAAGGATGGCTCCCTGGGCAGGGATTCAAGGCTGGAGAAGGACCAACTGGCTGTGCCTCATTGCAGGTGGATGGTAAAGGGGCTTTGCTGCCCCAAAGCCACCTCCTGCACGTGCCCAAAGGGCTGGTAGGGGTTTGCTGTGACCCCACAGGGCAGCTCTGCAGCAGGGTGTCAGGTGGGGCTGGGGTGGCAGCATTAGAGGGATCATCTCCATCTTCTCGGCTCTTCCCTTACACTCTGGATGGCCTTTTGCTGCTGCATTGGCTCCTGGCCAGGGATGTGGGTGCGCGTAAGAGCCAGACATGGGCTTCAGCTGCCCAGAGGACACTCGCTGGAGCCTAGTGAGCAGCCTTGGTGTGAGCAGCCAGTGTTGCCTCTGTTTTTGGTGGGGGGTATTTGTTGGTGGGGGGCTGAAATGCGCTACAGCGCTGGGAGCAGGACAGCGAGTGGGGCAGGGGTGCTGGGAAAGGTGCTGCAGGGCTCCCAGGAGCAAAGCTGGGGTGGCAGCACGTCAGCAAGGCCAGGTTTGCCTCCCCAGGGCAGCCTCGCCTGCTGGCCTGGTCATCCAAACGCTCTTTATGGTCAGCAGAGAGAAACGGGCTCTTCACAGCGTGGGCGAGACGAGCCGTGCCTGCGGAAGCCCCTCTTTCTCCGCAGAACATCAGGGGAGCATGAAGGGCTATTGCAGCTGTAAATGCTGAGCCTATGGCTGCCTTTGGTTAGGGGACACCAAGCCATCAAGAGACTGACAGCTGAGGTCCCATTTCTGTCCTGGCTCGTCCCGTTGCCCCTCTCATCCGAAGCCCAGAGAGTTTCATGCCTGGGCCACGTCCTCCCTGACCCTTCGACTCACCTGGACCAGCCGAAGAGGGGTGGGGTAGCACAGGATAAGGCCATTATCCAGGTAAAAGCGATGCCCATCATGGCGTGGGTTGCGGAGAAGCGGAAGTTCCCCATGGGCTTGCAGATGACGATGTAGCGCTCTATGGCCAAGACGACCAGGGACCAGAGGGCGACTTGGCCTGTGGGAGGGAGAGAAAAAGAGAGCGTACGGTGGTGGTAAGAGCTCCTCTGGGCTTGATCTTCCCTTCGTGGTCTCATGGTCGCAGAGGGGACCAAGGGGATGGGGATCAGCCAGGGATAACCAATATCCTATTGAATAACCGAGAATCTCCCAGCTGTAACGTGCAAAAGGTCTGGGAGCGGAGGGGAGCGTCTGCGCCGCAGCAGGGTGCTGGTGACAGAGGAGGGGATATGATGGTTTTTTAATCATTTAAAACTGGAGGGGGTGAATTCCACCTGGGCACCAGGAAGTGCAATTTCCGGCAAAGATGCCAGATGCGTCCAAACCTGTTGATGCCGTTAGATGTGTATTCCATGAGTCTTCCGCCAGTGCTGGATCGGGGGGGGGTGGGGGGTGTACGGGGGAGGCTGTGTGGGTGGGCATGCGTGCACATGTATTTATAAGGGATAATTAAACTTCAGGGGATTGGGAGCGTTTAGTCGGTGCTGTAAGCCTGCTAATGCCCCCAGCTGTGATAATCTGCTGATAACTACACCCTGTGCTAAGATTCGCTGGAGACCCGCTGCTCGCACAGTGGCTGCTTCCCATCACACTTTCCTCCCTCTGAACTGGAGAATCCTTGTTCCTTACTGGATACAAGCACTGGAGGGGCAAGTAACGCTGCCTGAAAGCCCACTTGGTCAGAAACGGCGCAGACCCATATCATCTTCTGACCCCAAAACCGAGCCCGTCCTTGGCTTCAATCAGGACATTTAGCTTTGCTTTTGCCTGCCAGAATATCCATTTTTTTTTTCTTCTTTTTTGGCTTTTTTTCCCCCCCAGATCAGCATCATTGCGGGAAATTGAATTGCCCATTTAGGGGAAAAAAAAAAAAAAAGAAAAAAGAAAAAAAGTGAAGTCCTTGCAGTGGTTATGGATCTCTGCAGCAAGGATTAGCGGTTGTCAGATCCATCACGAGGTGTCGTGTGGGCCCGGCTGGCTGCGTGGGCACGGGGTGCAAAATGAATTTTCCCTGTTTTGCACGGGGGCTTTCTGCAGGGCGAAGCGTTAGCGGCTCTCATGTCACTGAGAAGCGAAATAAGGAAGCTCCCAAGGGCACCCAAATACGGCTGCAACTGGGACAAGAGCTGAGCAATTGGTGCAAAGCGTGGGCCTGGATTCCCTAGCTCTGTGCAACCCCGAATCCTCCTTCCCCTCCACGCTGCTGCTCTTCTCTTCCGGGTAAGAGCTGCCACATCTTCCTTTTGCCCCTAGATAAGCTGTCACCCTTCTCCTTGTCTTGAACTCCTCTTCTCCATGCCTGTACCACTTCCGTGGGGTCCCTCTCCCGAGTTGTCCCTCTCCCAAGGGATGTCTTTCCCCTCCCCGAACCGTCCCAAATGTTTCACCTTTTCCCAAGAAAAGGCTTTTGGCAAAGGTGCTTGGCGTTGATTCAAGGACATGGTGTGGTCATCCCCAGCAGGTCACTGCTAGCCAGGCGACTTCAGGGTGAGACCCCCTGAATGGACGCCGGGCAGCATGGCCAGATGACCCCAGGCTTGATCCTGCAAAGAAGGATCCCTTCCTGGCGTTCATTGCCTCGCAGCTGCCCTGCTCGTCGTGAGACGGGCGCTTCCTGGCATCAAGATCAAACTTTGATAAATCTCTTTTTATCCCCATCTTTAAGCCGCGGGGAAGCAGCGCCTTGCATGGCGAGCGATGGCTTTCTGCACGGGAGGGACGCTGCATGCATCGCAGCCGTCCCAATGGCACGGTGAAGAGCTGGAACTGGGCTCCTAAAGCCCTGAAGAAGCAAGACCACCCACTCCCAAGCTTGGCCCTTAGACCCAAGCTCCCATTCCACAGCCCTTACCTCCCAGCGTGGCGAAGAAGCCCTCCACGGCACAGCCAATGGGGCCGAAGACGAAGTAGCCGTTCCAGGCAGTGTACAAGGTGACCGTGAAGCCAAAACAGGCCATGAAGAGGTCAGCCACCGCCAAGTTGACCAAGATGTAGTTGAGCGGCTGCCGGAGCTTCTTGTGTTTGAAGGTGACCAGGAGGGTGAGGAGGTTGATGGGCAAACCGGTGGAGATGAGGAAGAAGACGTAGCAACACACGACGCGGTATTTCCAGGGCTCGGCTAAGTAATACTGGGGGTACTCAAAGGGGCTTCGCACCACCCCTGTCTTGTTGGACATAGGCACGTAAAAATTGATACCTTCCGTCCCATTCATTCTGCCAATGTTATGGCAGCTACTTTGCTTTTAAGAGCTTTTTTTTTTTAAAAAAAAATCAAATGCTCTGATTTTGTAATTAATTAGGCTTCAACCCCAATTAAAAAAAAAAAAAGGAAGCCCCACCCCCCCAATGTGGAAAAATACCCAACTAAAGGGTCCTCCCCCCTTCAAAAAAATGAATGAATTAATAAGAACGGCAGTAAATCCCGAGGGGACGGGAGGTGGTGCGCTGCCCCTGCTCTGCGTCAAGGGCTGGCGGTGCCCGCGTGCCCGGGGAGGTTTTATACCCTTCGGCCTCCTCGAGGAAGCGCGGGGGGAGGCCGGATTAGGGGCTCGGCTAACTTTGTATGACAAGGGCAACGGGATTGAGAGGGGTTGACGGTTTAAGCACCCTCTAAGCAGCCAGTTGGCCCCAAAACCTGCATTAAAGCGTATTAATTGCCATTAAGTGTTTAATATTGTTTAAGGAGTTGGGGGGAGGAAGGGATGGGGTGCGGAGACCTTTGGAAGAGGAGGGTGGTGAGTTGGGGAGCGGCTGCTTTGGGTGATTGATGGGGAAATGGGTCCGTGCTCAGGTCCAAGGTGGGTCGCAGCCTTTGGGGTGTCCCTGGCGCGGCTGAATGACTCCATGGGAGCATTTGGGGAGTGGGGAGTGCCCAGCTCTGCCCCACTGACCTTGGGGAGGTTGCTGGGGGAAGGTTGGACCGAGCTCTGGGGGCTGGAGCTGTGGGCTTGGCGCTGGCTGTTTGGTTGCTCTGTGCTTTGGGTGCCTCCTCTGCCTCGCCTCCTCCCTGGGCTGAAGGATATACATTATGCAGCTGATCCTCCAAGGATCTCCGGCAGGGATGGATGGGACGTGGCCAGCCTGGGGGCTCCCTGCCTCCTGGGGAGCTGCTGGTGAGTGTTTCCCCCCTGAGTCTCCTCTCCATCCCGGCAAGCGGGAGACCAGTCTGGGTTACAGCTTTGCAAGGATTGGCGGGGTTTAGGGAGGGTCCTCAGCCACAGCTCTAAAACCAACCTGACAAAGTGCCTCTACTTGCTGGAGAAGCAGCACCTGAGTGTCCCTGGGAAGAGGCGGTAAAGCCTCGGCAATGCTGATGTCCTGAATTCCCTCCAGAGACAGTGCAGAGGCACCAGCACCAGCCTGTAGGCACACTGGGAGGGCAAGCGGGATGGAAAGAAGCTTCTCCTGGTGTCTTAATACTCAGTTTGGGAGGTGGGATCCCCATCCCAGCACACACGAGACTGTGAAACCCTTCTCAGCAGGGTCAGTGCCAGCTTGGAGCACCAATGCTCCATCCCAAGCTCTTTGCCCATTTTTTCCTTCTGGGTCATGGGTGCTTCTTCTCCAGGAGACCTGCCTAAGGCGCCTTAGCGAAGCTCTTCCATTAATCTCTGACATCTGGTGGCGTTAATGGCCCTGATCTGTTAATGCGGTAAGCTGTTAGCCTCTTTCCCACCGCTGCCCTCCACCAAGACAAGGTGGATGGAAAAAGTCAATGCTGTCTTGCTGGATGAATGAGGTCTTCTGCAAGACTGGAGTGTCTCAGAGCTGGAGGGCAGGAGCGGAAGGCTAAGGGGCATGGGATGAATGATGTCCTAATCGCTGATCCATCTGTACAGGTCTGAGAGGAGCAGAACTAGGACGTGGCAAGAGTAAGTGGGTCACAACAACCTCAGGTGCCCTGGGACAAGGAATCCCCATGGGATGGCTGTGGCTCTCAGACATATCTCACCGCACATCCTGTGAAACCACCAGTCATGAAATTCCCAGTCCAGGTCTTTTTTAGTCTGTCCACAAGCTTTTCCTTGAGGGGAAAAGTTTCTTGTGGAGAAGTCCCATGGCCTTACTCACAAAGTTTTCCCCTGAGGTATTTCCCACAGAATCACAGAATGGTTCGGGTTGGAAGGGACCTTAAAGATCATCTAGTTCTAACCCCCCTGCCCTGGGCAGGGACACCTCCCACCAGACCCGGCTGCTCAAAGCCTCATCCAGCCTGGCCTTGAATGCATGGGGCATTGACAACTTCCCTAGGCAACCTGTTCCAGTGCCTCACCACCTTTACAGTAAAGACTTTTTTCCTGATATCCAATCTAAATCTACCCTCTCTCAACTTGAGGCCGTTACCCCGTGTCCTATCATTACACTCCCTGATCCAGAATCCCTCCCCATCCTTCCTGTAGGCGCCTTTAGGGACTGGAAGGGGCTGGAAGGTCTCCCCGGAGCCTTCTCTTCTCCAGGTTGAACCCCTCCAGCTCTCTCAGCCTGTCCTCACAGCAGAGGGGCCCTCGGATCATCCAGCCCTCGGATCATCTTCGTGGCCCTCCGCTGGACCCACTCCAACAGGTCCATGTCCTTCTTGTGGTGAGGACTCCAGAGCTGGACGCAGTACTCCAGGTGGGGTCTCACCAGAGCAGAGAAGAGGGGCAGAATCACCTCCCTTGCCCTGCTGGCCACATTTCTTTTAATGCAGCCCAGGATGTGGTTGGCTTTCTGGGCTGCAAGCGTGCATTGCCAGCTCCTGTTGAGCTTCTCATCCACCAGCACCCTCCAGTCCTTCTCCTCAGGGCTGCTCTCAAGCCATTCTCCGCCCAACCTCTCTTTGTGCCTGGGATTGCCATGCCTCTTGCCATTTCATGCCTCTCTTGACCATAGTAAGGCTTCGGGATGTACAAAAGTTAGGCACAGTTTTGCAGAATTAGTTGAATATTAAAGGAGAAGCCAGAAAAGTGGCTGTTCAGCCACATAAACAGCCATGTACAGATGTGCGTCTCAGCTCCAGAGTGTTCCTCCCAACTTCCACGACAGAAAGCACCTCTTTTCAGCTAAAAGATTTCACTATGATGGTCCACCTTCAAAAGACTTGGACCTTGCTGTCCGTGCCAGCAGCAGCTGGTGCTTCTCTGAGGTTTTGCATATGAACATGGTTATCTCATGGGAAAGTTAATTTTCGTCTCCCAGAAAGTAATTTTCACCTCCCATCTCTGTGAGACTTTCTGCCACATCTTTGTGGTGTCCCATCTGCTCCTAAAGAGTAAAGGGTTGTGCAAATGAAGCACAGCTATGGGGAGAAGAGGCGAAACGACAGTCTGTTTTGGGTGGTGGTGGGAAGGATCAGCAGTAATTTTTGCACAGATATTTTTTTTTTCCTTGGCCGGCGCAAACCCTCTCCACTCCCTCTTTCAGCCAAGGTGTGGCGCAACTTTGGCTTCATGCGTGGTACCCAGAAACATTTCATACAGAGGAATGCCAGCAACTGGACCAAGAGGACTTTCACCTGACCTTCAACTAGGTCTAGACCAAGACCCTTCCCCTTTCTGGGAGCTGAACACGGAGCAGGTAAGCCCGAGTCGCCTCTGTCGTGCTAACAGGGGCTGGTGGATTTAGATCTCTGCAGGTCAGTGATAGCCGGAGCAATGCCCAAGGCCTTGAATAAACTCAGCAGAAGAAAATTACACCGGAGAGGATAGCTGGTTCCTCCAGGACGTGTCCTGAATGCAACCTCGGTTCCCTCTGCGTCTCTGTCGCGGAAATGGAAAGTGATGGCTTTAATTTGGTGTCTCTTAGCAGCAAAACTTTACAGGAGTCTCCCAGAGAGCTCTCAATTGTCTCCTGTGCTGCTCTACGACAAAGGCAGCAATAGCAAAATGCAGGCTCTGTTTAACGTAAGAGGAGAGCCTGGCTTGCTTTGTGTTTGTGCTTAAGAAAAGGAAGGGTTTTGTTCCTTCTTGCAGGTTTGTTTTTTTTTTTTTTTTCTGCTTTGCTAAGCTCTTTGAGATGAGATTGTCTCTTATCCATTGTTTGTCAGCTCATTGCGTGACGGAGCCCTGAGCTGCTCTGGGCTTTCATGTCCTGTGTAAAGCAAGAAATGATAATTATAATCAAATAACTAACTTGCACTGAGCTGATGCGGTTGGTTCGCTGGGCTGGAGCGACAGGCAGAGCAAACCACGGGGCTGTGCCTCTCCCCGTCCCTCCGCGAGGCTCCTCAGTGCTGGGCAGAGGCGCCGGAGCGATTTGCCCGAGGCCACACAGGGAATGACTTGCAGAGCCAGGCGGAGAGAAACGCAAAAGCGATAGAAATCAGTCATGAAGCAAACAGCTGTGCCTAAATTCTGGTGACGGACTAACGCACGGGACCTTGAACCTTGGCCACGAGCGCCCACGCCGAATGCGAAACGGTGCCGAGCTCGCTTTTGCGCTTCTGGCTGGTTTTGTAACGCGCTGCCCTGAATCTCCCTTCTGGAGGAGCTCCTTCCTCCCGGGTCGGGTGGAAAAGAGGGAGGAAGGCACAAATACTGCGGTGCCTCCCGGTACCTCCGGCTGCCCTGGGAAGACCTCGTTTCCCCATATCAGATAGCAGCCACGCGTTGGCCGCTGCGCTGAGCCGCTTACGCCGGGCTTGTGAGCCCCCTCGCCAGGAAAGGGGTTAAAGAAAGATAAAGCCCGAGCGTTATAGAGACCATATGGAGGGGAAGAAAACCCTTTATCCTGTAATTGGATTCGTTCCCGGCGGCTCCCAGCGGCGCTGAGGCTGAGTGGAGCTGACAGGTCGTGATGGGCGATGCGCTGCCAGCCGCCCCGTCCAAAGCAGGATGTGTGTGCACAAACTTGTGGATCAATCCATTAGAGTGGATCAAATAGATTTAAATGTGTGGCAGGGAGGAGGAGGACGCAGATTTATTTACAATTTGGTTTGGTGGGCCGGTCCTCCCCTAGCAGGGATTAACTTGGCCATGGCTGGCAGCTCCGTGGAGGCAGCCGTGCCCTCTGCCGGCAGCCGCTCCTCCGGGCTTGCACGGTCTCGTCCATCCAGGACAAGGAGCTGGTGGTGCAGAGAGAAGTTATTTGTACCACGCCCTTGCTTCTTTCCCAAAATTAAGGGTGAACAGAGCCTGTTTCCTGCCTTGCTCACAGCCCCCGATGGGCTGCACTCATGGGCTTTGGGCAGGAGGAACCCCAGCTCCTGTTTTCTGGGCAGGTTCTCCATCCCCGCTCCCTCTCCAGGCTCTCCCTACCAGCACAGCCTCGCAGCGGGGATGCACCAGAGCCAGAAGCTAGCTGGGAAGCGGGGAGAGCTTCACCGCCGCCAACCTCACCTCATGTGCATGGTATTCACAAGCAAGGAGGCCGCTGTCACCTCCCAGGCTTTTCCTCCTGCTGCGAGTCCAGGTAGCTTCCCTGCAAGCACTGTAGGATTTCCTTGGAGCGATAGAAAGTCTTTGGGACCTGTCATTTCCTTGCCAAGGAGCTGAGCAATCCCGGCTCAGCTGTGAACCTGCACCGCTCCGTGTGGTGCTGTCAACACTTTTAAAGAAGTGATAAACCGGGGCTGTGCGGAGTAGGCAGGTTTGCAAGACAGTCTCACCGGCCACGCAGCACCGCGGGACGAGCAGCCGGCGCAGCCCAGCAAATCCAAGCAGCACAAGTATGTTTCATAGAAATATAGAATG
The DNA here is from genome assembly GCA_008658365.1 of Alca torda. Classification (NCBI taxonomy): domain Eukaryota; kingdom Metazoa; phylum Chordata; class Aves; order Charadriiformes; family Alcidae; genus Alca; species Alca torda. Next base: position 3,451,817 of record CM018095.1, read on the forward strand.
GTTCAGGTTGGAAGGGACCTCAAAGATCATCTCATTCCAACCCCCTGCCCCGGGCAGGGACACCTCCCACCAGCCCAGGTTGCTCCAAGCCCCGTCCAACCTGGCCTTGAACCCCTCCAGGGATGGGGCAGCCACAGCTTCTCTGGGCAACCTGGGCCAGGGGCTCACCCCCCTCACAGCAAAGAGTTTCTCCCTGAGATCTCATCTAAATCTCCCCTCTTCCAGTGTAAAACCGTTCCCCCTCGTCCCATGGCTCCCCTCCCTGATCCAGAGTCCCTCCCCAGCTTTCCTGGAGCCCCCTTTCTTTGTATTTCTCTGTACTTTAGCAGCTGTGCAAGGGAGCGAGCCATTCTCTGACGAGGGTGATGGCCAGTGCAAGGGAGAAGATGCCGTCTGCTCCTGTCACATCTTCCTGTCTTGCAAAATGCAGTCAAACCCCTGCTGGATTTGGTTCTGTTTTATGGGCTGTTTGAGCCAGTAGGTGTTAACAGGGGGAGCTGGGAGTCAGGGATCTGTGTCCTGCTCTTCTCTCCAAGCTCTGCTTTGCTCAACCAGTGGCAGGTGCTTAACTGGGAAGCCAGAGAGACAAGAGAAAGGCATTTATTTAATTCCAGAGGGATGCAGGAGCACGGCACCGCCACCTTTGTTCTGTGTTGTCCAGCAGCGCCTGCCATGGCCCAGCTCTGAAGCAGCTGAGCGCTCAGAAAAGCGGGTTTAGGCAAATAGAAATAATCCAGCCCTCTTATTTTTAATTTGTAAATCTCATTTGAAGTTGAACCCTATTATTCCTGAGGGCCTTATTGTGGATGCTTGTAGCCCTCTGCAGCGATGCTTTATACACGCTGTTTCGTTTTGTCATAACTGGGTCAATTTTTTTTTTTTTTTTTTTTTTTTTTTTTTCATTTCTAGTGCAGAGCCCTTGGTTTTCCCTGTGGAAGCCCGGAGACTGCTGTGACATGGCCAGCTGGGTTATAATCTTTTGGGAAACAGTACAGAGGGAATTTGGGAGTTGCTTGCTTGTTTTCTGCTTTCCAGCAGGGTTTGGCTGGGCTGGCTCCTTGCTCTGATGTCCCCACAGGACCACAACAGCCAACCTGGTGTTCCAGCTCCCAGAAGAGCCACGTCCTGGCGGCACTTTGGGTCTCCCAGGGACAATCCCTCATGTCACTGCCCTGGCCACGCTCTCAGCCAGCAGAAGAGCCCCCTTCCCTGCCTTTTGCCCCATTTTGAGGCCCCTATTCCTCTTGGTGGCAGCTGCGTGTCCTGCATTGGAATTTGTTTCTGTCCTTTTCTCGCTATCCCTGCTTCAAAGACTGTTAGGGATTTGCTCCAGACCAAACGTGTCCTTCTCTCCCTATGCCCTTCATCCTCTAATTGGATTAATTTCCTCCATCCAGCCCATCCCAGGCTTCTCCCCATCCCTTTACATAACGATGCTTTGGGCTCTGCCAAGCCCCGGCGCTGGGGGCTTGACCTGCAGCCACTGGAACCAGCGGAGGGATTTGCACCGATCGATCCCTCTTGCACATTGAATCCCACATTGGCGCAACAACCCTTTTCTTTTGCAGTTCCTTTTGCTCCTTTCCCGTCTGCTGCATCTTTCCCTTCCCACCTGCGGTGTCTGCTCCCTCCAGGCTCTGCACGAGCCCCCGGAGCACGCGGTCCTGCGAGAAGAGAGGGAAATGCAGCAGCTCCGCACAGATGAGCAAAGCCCACGGCCGGATTGTCTGGAAAAATGATTAATTTCTCCCCCCCCCCCCCCCCCCCCCCCCCCCCCCCCCCCCCCCCCACTCCTTTCATTAATATTTATTTTCCTTAATTCCCAATCTTTACTGTTTAACTCTCCAAAGCCTTCGTAGTTGAGAGGCTTTCACTGAGGCTGCTATTCACCACCTAAGCAAAATATCCATGAATTAAACAGGCATTTTATCAAATGTGAGTCCTGTGCTGGAATCAGACTTGGCTGGATGGGCCTAAAAGCCTTTGCAGATCTTTCTGCTGGTGTCTGAGTTTTCCATTTGGTTTTCCTGGCCCCGTGTCCCAGCCGGGATGGGTGTGCTGCTGTGTTTTGCTAATACCAGGTTTTTCCCCTGGGAAACGCTTGCCAGCGAGCACATTGACTTGCCATGTGCCCTGTCTCTCACCCTGAAGGCATCTGAACCTGTTTCCTTGTTGCCTCGAAGAATGAAGTGGTGCCTTGAAAGCCTGAAAGGAGATAAAGCAGCAGCCAGCTCTTCTCTCCTGTTGCAGATAAACTGCTATTAACTGCTGAGGGTTTCTGGAATGAGCAGGGTGACTCGCCATTCAAAGCGTTGATAAATCCTGGGCATCCAGCATAATCCAGTCCCCTGTATCAGGAAATCTCTTGGGAGCTGGCAGCGTTGAGCACAGCGATGCCTTTTTCACGCTGCAGTTCTCCCATGGGCGGATAATCTCCATGGACAACAACTGCAAACGCCGGAGGTCGGATCCTGACTGCTGTAACCTCCCCTTTTCTTCTCAGCAAAAACAACCGCTGCAGCCGGACGGGGTTTAGCTGCAAACTTCATCTGCAACGGTGACCGCGGGCCTGGGTTTTGCATCCCGTGCGCGGGCGAGAATATCATACATCATCCTCCCGCTGATTCGACGGCGCGAGCGGCCCCGCAAAGCAGCGATTTAATGCACTTCGCGGTGCCTTAGCGTTTCGTCTTGCTATGCTTAACCTGATATATTGTTGTTTGATACGGGAACAGTAGCGGGGGGTAAAAGGAGGTAATAAGAAAATAAAAGGTCAGTGGGTGCCTGGTGTGTGTAAAGGCTAAATTGCTCTTTCATCAAATCTAATAAATATTCCCTGTGAGTGGGATAGGGAGCTCCTTTTCTGAAATGCTAAGTGATTTCCCTGCCTGAGAGCGTCAGTCCAGGACTTGGATTATCAGATGCGGGCAGGGTGTCCCGTCACTGGCCCCTGGGCCACCACCAGCCAAGCCCCGCAGCACCCCGGGGGGCCAGGGCAGCAGCGTGCAGAGGGAGAGCAGCCACCGGGAGGGAAAAGCCAGCCTCACTGCAAAGGAAACTGCTTTTTCTTTTTTTGTTTTTTTTTTCTACTGTTCCTAAAAATATTCCTGAGCCTTCAAGTGAAAACACGGTGGTTTGGATTTGAAAACCAAAATGGAAACAGATGAGCTGCATCCCAGCTTGTTTTCTCACCTCCTCTCCTTTCTCTCTTCGCTTCTTCCAGATCAGGGAGAGAATGGCAAAGGAGCGACCAAAAATGAAGGAAAAAAAAAAAAACAAAGCAAAGCAAGGAAACATGTTTCTCTTGTTTATTTTTTTTTCTTGTTTGAGAGTCTATAAAGTTTTATAAGCACAGCAATTGGTTTTATGTGAAAAAGGGATGGTTTTATTTTTATTTTTTATTTAATTCTAATGAAAGATGACTGTTAGGGGACAGGACGTGTCTCTACCACTGGTAGAGAAGTTAAATCCACCCAGGCTATGGCCAGAAACATGTGCTTTCCTCTTTCATTTGTCCTTCCATGGAGAAACGGAGGCAGCAGGCAGAATTTCCAGGTGTCTCCAATTTTGGGGTGTCCAGGTCACCTCAGGCCTGGTTCCCAGAGAGGCTTTGGCGTTACGGGGTGCAGCTCTGGCTTATCAGGCTCTAAATGCCCATGGGCAGCTCTTGCAGGTGCGTTGCAGACCCAGAAGAGCTCAGCGAGATGCTGAGGATGTAAATGGGTGTGATCCCACTGGAGCTGGGTCCGCTGCGAAGATGCTGCTCCATCTGGGGGTGTCTTGGAGATGTTCATGCTGAAGAGCTCCAGAGCATTGCATTTGCAGGTAAAACAAGACCGCTGGCTCTGAAAGGCGGGCGGTGGGATGCTCCCTACCCTCTGCCTCACATCCAAACCTTCACCTCCTTCCCTGTGTCCGACCTGCACCTCATCCACAGCTCGCTGCCGCCAGCAAGAAGAGCCTCCAGTCTCTGGGTTGGCTGTAGGAACTGGGCAGAGCGGGAGGAGAGAGAAAGAACACAGGACAAATTCCCCATTAATCTAAGAGATCATTATTTCCTGCTATAGCCAGGAGGGTCAACTGGTTTCGGGAGTCAGCAGGACTTAAATCCTTGCTATTGATTCTTGCCCAGCCCGGCTGCACAGCCCTGAATTCCCGTGAATTACACTGCCGAGCAGTGGGGAGAAGCTGAAGTAGTGGGTGCCAGGCAAGCATGGGGAACGGGAGGGGGAAGCCTGCGCCCTTAAAATATTTATGCTGCAAATTAACATGTGTTTTAGGCCTGTGATTCTTCAAATATTTATCTAGCATTAATATTTTGAAAACCGCATTAAAATTTGCCACCGGTGCTTTATTCATTAGGAGCGTTCGGCAGCCACAGGCAGCAGCGCCTGCTAAATCTGTAACGTGTCCATGCAGAGACAGCAGCTGGAGGATGGAGCCTGGGCTGGGAGAAGGAGATTTCTGCTCCTGCTTCCAAAGCAGGGAGCCTAAAATGAAGTAAAATGAACTCCATACCCACACTGGCTTTAGCTGCGTGACTGCAGACGTTCGGTTCAGCAGAGAATGAGCCGTGTTTTTGACCCTTCTGACTCCAAGCAAAAATAATTTAATGTGAGCAGGGTGAGATAGATACTCCCGTGAGCAACGGGAAGGGGAACTGGGGCTGGGGGACACATTTTTTTCCAAGTTTGGTGGCTGCTGTGGGGCTGGTGGGGCTGTGAGAGCTTCGTGGACTTGCACAAAGTTGTGTCCTCCCTTCCCACGTGTGCCAGCCCCATCCAAGGAGGTTGTCGGACACGGGGAAAGAGTGGGTGATTTGGCCCACGGTGGCTGTCAGGACTTGTGCTGTGGCTCTGACGCTCACCCCAAAATTGGAAGCTTTGCTGGGGGACCCCCCCATCGCCTGACCAAGAGCCGGACAGAGCGGCAGTGCGGGATTTCGGTCCCTCACACTCTCTCCGCCCGCTGCGTTAGCTCCGGGCTGAAATTCAGCTTCAGATTCCCATTGGCTTCTATCTCCTGTTTTTTATGCAACCCACTTGCCAAAATACCCCAAGCACAGAGAGACTTGGAGGGAAAAGTACAGGACATGGAGACAAATGTTCGGTGTCGCTGGCACAGGGAGCTCATTTCCCCTTGATTCCTTGACAGTGCAATTGATACACGGCTTAATGGGCTTCACTGCTACTGCCAGTTTCCTGTTAAAATTACTCCCAATTATGGCAAACGTTTAACTTTAGGTATGAGCAGAACTGCAAGTGACTCCATTTTGTACATCATATTTTTGTTAAGCTCCTAACCTCTGCTGCAATTTTGCTTCATAAAAGCAGGAGAGTTTCAGGGGGCCGCAGATTGCAGATTGCTACGGGGACTGCAGCAGGACAGATTTTTTCGCATTATAATGCCGGCGAGTGAGATTTCCAGCTGTGATTTTTTATTTTCGTTTAGTCTCATTTTGCGTTGGCAACGGGGACGTGCCAAAAGCTGCTTTTATGGACCGAGCAAACCTGGAGCACAAAGGTGCCTGTTGCTTCCACCGAAGAAATCTTGGAGTCGGGTCCCTTATTTTCAGTTCTGTTTCCTTTTCTTTTCGAGTACTCTTGCATAATTAAGAGGTGAGCCTGGCAGACAGCATGCAGCTAATACACATATGATTAATTTTAATCTTCCCTTTTTATTTTAAAGGTTATCCTTCCCAATGCAGAAAGCTGCATCACAGATGGATGGGAAACCTGCCAGCCGGCCACATTTTGGAGGTAAAAGGGGACAAGACACGGGAAAGTTTAGTGCTTTGAAAAAGTGACCTTTCTTGGTAATTAATTTGTCACTTCCCAACACCATCTGCTGACTCGTCAGCTGCATCCATCATAACCACGTGAAAAACACTGGAAAAGTCAATTAAAATGGGAACTGGTGTCAAATGGGCTTTGCGCAGATTCTTTAGCAAAGGGAGGAGGGGAAAAAAAAAACAAATCCACTATCATGTAACGTCCTTTTCATCAACACACGTACACATGGTCCCAGGGAGAAAAGCTATGTTGACCTCTCTGGAAGTTTTATAGCTAGAACCACTTCATTGCCCGGCGATAAGCTGCGGTAAATGCGCAGGGATCTGGGAAGCATCGTAGCGATTGCCACGTTTTTTAAGGGGGGGTTGGGCCCAAATTGAGCGTTATTGACTGTAGTAACAGCAGCAAGTCCCTTGTGAGGACCAACATGTGCAGTGTGTACGCGTCGTATTGACTAGCGGCGATGGAGCTAGGTGAGAAAAGTCATTTTATGGGCTCGGGTAATAGCTCTTTTTCCCCTTGTCTCCGGCAAATAGTGCCAGTGCTTAGCTTTCAACCAGCCAGGCGGGAATGCCGCTGCTCACCTCTGCTACAACACCCCATAAAGCCATTTGATGGAGGAGGATTTCATTGCTTCCCCAACTCATTTTTTCCTCTTTCATCTCGCCCGGTTGCTTGCAAGCTTCCTCGCGCGTAGCCACCCGTCTGGGAGAAGCACCAGGACGTTTCTGGCCTGATCCCAACCCCTCCAGCATCAGCCTGGTCGTCTTGAGAGGCCAAAGATGAGATCGTACGCAATTCGCTTGTTCTCTCTGCACCTCGTTTGTCTGGAGAGAGACGTCAGTGCCCGGTTTTGTGTCCCTGAGGGGGATTGGTGTGTCCAGCACTGGGAGATGGCGGTAAAAGGGGCCACATGGAGACTCAAAATGGACGGATAAATCCCCCGACTGCTTTGAGATCTCCCCACTTGTCTGTTCAGTTTATAAAGCTTTTTGGTGAGAAAATTAGCGTGTATAATTTTATTTCTTATTTTAATATTTAGCTCTAGATCCTGCCAAGGGATTTATTACCTTAAATCTATGCTTTTTGGGACGCTTGTGGGTCAAACTTCATCCCGCGTTATGCTTATTTTGTGGCAACGTTGTTATTATTGTGATTTGTCCACATTACAGTAGAAATATAATTAAGACACAGGCGTCAATTTACCACCGGTACACTCTCATCAGAAATGCTTTATCCTGGAGGGCTCATGAGCTAAATAGAGAAGCTGGGAGAGAGGAATTTTTCCATTTTATAGCTGGGGAAACTGAGGCAGGGATGCTCTGTCCAGCTGCGGGACACACTGAGAACGGCTGCCAGCCTAAAGATAAAAGCCTGGGGAGAGAGGAAAGGGGATCTGCCTGGAAACGAGAAACTCCTAAAAATCCAATGCAGATAACAACGTTCCCTCTCTGGCAAACCCGTTTCCATGCACGCCAGGTAGCCGTTCCTCAGCTCCGCTGGAAGCGTGGCACCCGCGCAGGTAAGTGATTGCTTACCGGTGCCTCTACACGTATATAAAGGGTGGGAAAGCCAGTGGGAGCATCCAGGCGTGACCAGGAGCAAGGAGAGATCTGACCTCCATCATCCCGTGGCTGCGCTCCCCAGGTAGGTGCTTGGTCTCTGCTCCCAGTTGCAAGCTCGGTGGGGTGGGCACCTCATGGCTGCTGAGATCGGCGCTGGCATTACCAGCACGTGTTGGCTCCAGCCAAGAGAGCTCTGACAAGAAAGAGGAAACAAAATCGATGCTTAAATAAAGGGAAAGGTGCTTTGTGCTCATCCCCCAATCGTAGGAGCATCGATTCCACCAGCTCCTGCCTCCCTGCTTGTCGTGAGCACCCGGCAGACACCGCAGCGTGCTGCAGAGGCGCGGGGAGCCCTGGGTGCCCTCTGCACTCGGGGGGCTGCTTTGAACAGACAGAAAATGAGTCACAGACAGTTCCTATTGACAGTAACGATCTGAGGTTTTTTTTTTTGGAAGACAGCTCGGTAGATAAACGTACTGTCTTGTCACTGTGCTCGCGCCAGTACCAGGTGGATGTTCACCCCTCCTGCCCCCAAATTGCCATTTCACCCCATTTTACGCATTTATAAGCAGAGCTGGGAACTGCTGCACCCGCCCCATGCGACCGTGGTACTTTGTTGTGCTGATGCTGAACTTGGGATCCTCCTGCTTTATGCTTTCTCTTTGTAGCTGGGAAGCAAATTCACCAACAACAAAGTACATATCTGCCTGGAGAGGCATTGAACTAGAGATCTCAGGTCTGCAAGACATGTCCTGCTTACAAAATAAGGACGGCACATTCAAAAATGATATTTTTTTTGACTGGAGTGATGTGTGGGGGTGTTTCTCCAGGGGAAGAGGGAGCGAATCAATTCACAAAGGGATAGTCAATAAGAGATGAAGGAGGTGACTGGGTTTATTTCTTTGTATATGGCAGTATTTTATTGTGGTGGTAGAATAAATGAAAAGGCATGAAAGATTGATGCTACTGAGATAGCACCATGTTATCAGCACATATGCATATCAACATGTTGTATTACAAGGGGAGAGCCGGAGAAATCCTCTTTTGATCACTGCAGCAAACAGCACTATCTCGCTGGGTCACAGTTGGCAGCTTTTGATGATGGGTGGGCAGGGGGGAGATGGCACCGGTGCCACCCTAAAGCGCTGCCAAGGCAGAGGAGAGGGGCTACAGCCGCCGTCAGCCCTCTCCTGGCCTGGCACACAGCGGAGGGATGTGAATGGCAAGTGCTGAAGAGGAGAGTATTTATTAACTTCCACTGGCCTTCCGTTCAATACTAGCTGATATTTATGGGAAATCTAATTTAGGGGTCAAATTTGACCTAACAATGTCTTTTCAATAACGTCCAAACGGAGAGGTTTCTGAAACTAATTAAGGATCAGGCTCCAATCAGGTGGAGTAGTTAAGCTGTGGGACAAGACTTCATTAAATTCGTCCAGAGAGGATATTTTAATATTTAAAGAGAACATTTAATGTTTACGTAAGTCCTCTTCTGACGTGAAGTCGCTGTTAAATCACTTCAGAAGGTAGTTTTTAAAGCCTTTTATACTCAGCTTTTATGGAGCCAGGCAGGCAAATGCCCTTCCCAGCTCTCCTGGACCCAATGAGGCTTATTAAAAGATTCAGTCCATCAATGCAGGTTGTCAGGAGTGAGGAATATGAAAACAAAATTTAACAAAACATCTGTCTTAAGGCTTTTCTCTTTTACAGCATCACTCTGTCTCCCTTGCTGTCAGTGGGACTGATGGGAGCGTTTTGCTCTGGATGTGTGCGGGTCTTAAACCAGTACAGCTGGAGGGCTAAAGCTTGCAGAACAGAGCGAGTCTTTAACAGTACTGAAGGGCTGGGCTTGAAGTCCCTGGAGACATTGCTCAAGAACAAATCTGTTTACAGAAAAAGGTTTGAGAGGAGAATTGTCAGTCAAGACACTTCTATTCTCAGCTCAGGAGCAACTGGAAGAGTAAATATACCTCTAGTTAGCTGGTGGATAAATTGGATTGCAGCTGATCAAAAACCAAAGGGATTTCTTGTCAAATGGCCCTCCCCGCTGTCACCCTGGTATCTTCTTTCCTGTGTCATTCAGACTCTCACGATGGTTTCAAAGAAGGTGGTGGCCAGTTTGCTCTTGGTGTACGTGGTGTCTATGCTGGCTGAGCAGACCGAAGGCTTTGTGCCCTTTTTCACCCAGAGTGACTTCCAGAAAATGCAGGTAACCCCAAGAAACGTACTGTAGGGGCTGGAGTCCTGAATTAACCAGGAAAGGTGTTGATTCTTCCCTAACCCCCCAAGCTCTGCCACTACATGCTGTGCCACTGTCGTCCCCGTCATCTGCCCCTTCTGTTCAGATACTGGCAGTCCCTCACTCGTCCCAAAGTTAAGGGCTATGGGAGAGGGCAGAGACAAGTTTTAAGATGTGAGACTAGAAAGGAAGAGCCTGGACTCCTTTACATAAGAACTAAAAGACCCGTGTGGGTTATCATCTGCAGCTAGTGGGGCTCGGTTTTCTTTCCTCCGTGCTAGTGGCTGTAATTTTTATAGAGAAGCTGCAGCCTCCCATCACCACGCTGATGGGTCTTTTTGTTGTAACAAATAATTAACCATCCTCCAGATGGTTGTCACCTCTGGGATGTGCAGAGAGGAGAATGTTTTTTCTTTTGATGTGAAACTAATACTGTTGAAAGGTGTCAGGCAGGCAGCCTCAGAGACTGCATCTTCTTAAACACAGCCGACGTGAGCTTCCCCCGCACAACACAACCCGTTGATACTGGGGAGGAATCTTGTTTCCAACACCTATCCACTTGCTGGGCAGCAATTGCTTTTTGTGGGGAGCACAATCATCCTTTAGCCTCGTTGAGAAAGATGATGGGGACCCACGCACGGTCCCCAGATTGATTGTTCATACATCATGACCCTCGTAGCTATGTGTCTGCTAGTGATTGAGGGTCTTCTAGATGTACGTGGGTGAAATCCGTCTTCCAAAGGCTGCCTCTCCTCCTCTGAGCATTCATTCAAACCAAAGCAAGCGCACAGCAAGCAGTCAGTTTGACATTGAGCACAGCCTTCACTGCATTTTACATGTCCCGTTGTGTCTGTCATATCCCAAAGCAACTTTGGCTTTTCTCTTTGGGCTGGGAAGAAAGGGAGGGTCCTGAAGCCAAGTTCAGCCCCATAAATGGGAAAAGACTGACGTTACAGACCTGGCTGAAAGGCTGGTAATGCGTGATGTCTGCACAGAGCTCTCCATTTGCAATGAAGCTGTGCAGGCTTCGATTCTACTTCACTGCCACTGCTACAGAACACAGCCAGGCCTCTGGAATAGCTCTGCAAGGTCGGTGTGCTTGGCTACCACATCCTGCTGACAATCTTATCTTGCACAGATCAAAGGAGTCCTCTGCAAGTGTCATGTTTGCTACAGATCTTTACATGCAATCCTGTAACCCGACCTTACACCCAGCATTGCAGCCTCTGCTGCATGTCACAATTACAGTCCCCAAAGTGATGCTGGCCACAGAGGATGGGTCCCTTCTCAGTGAGTTGTGGCCCTGGGGAAGGATGCTGCACTGGCTCCAGGCAGCGGTTAGACCTGTGGTCCCTCTGGATTTGAGCCCAGCTCCGCAGGCTCCTGGCTGCTGGGCATCACACTGTTGATATGGTGCAGAGCGGGTTTGGTACCCAGACAATACTGCATCCCAGCATCACTGCCCTGTTTGCTCTCTGCTGTGAAGTTGCAGGAAAAGGAGAGGAACAAAGGAGGACAGAAGAAATCCCTGACCTCGCTGCAGCAGCTGGAAGAGGAAGGCTTCTCTGAGCAATCCACTGGAGATGCCAACAAAGTCAAGACCATCCAGGTATGTTAAACCATGCGACTCTAAGGAGGCCATGAGGATACACAGGGGGGCAAGTGGCCCAAGAGTCAGCCCACGGGGCCTGGAAACAAAGGAGTGTTTGGTGGTGACAGTGGGTGTTATCAGGAAGCTCACAGACAATATTAAGCAATGCCACACGCTTCCTGCCAGGTAACTGAGCGAGGCTGCATCAGAGAAAAGTCTTATCTCCACCCTGTAAATTATCTTGGACGTTCAGCAGCCTGGTCACCCTCACCAGGCTTCTCCCTTAGTACAGGGAAGATGGAAACAACATGAGGTCTGTCTTTGCCATTCAGTGAACACCAGGCAACTGCAAGGCAGGAATTTGCAGCTCTGCTGCAGCTCTGAGTTTAACTTGTCACTTTTTCACCCAGCTCCAGATTAGCTGCACGGTGTCACCTCTGATCTCACAGTCCTATGAACTGGCAGGACCTTATTTGTAAACTTGGGCCCGTACAGCTGAACCCCCCTGAAGTCTGTATACAGAGCAGAAAATTGTCAATTTTAGGGATTTAAGTGCCAGTCTAAGCCCTCAAAGGCATGCTTACCTGGTTAGTCAAGTCTGAAAATTATTCTTTTCCACTTGAATACAGGGAACTCTTTGCCCTGTCCATACAGCTGCTCCTGCGGTGAGCTCGGCCATTCCCTCCACCAGCAAAAGGAGCGTGTAGGTCCACCCCGAACTGCGGGAGAGACTGAGCGGGACAGGCAGCCGGGCTGGCTAGACTGGAATTTGGCCAAGACACAGGTTAATGTGCAAACGTGGTGCACCAACAATCAATAATAGGATTTAAACAGCAAGGATTCACAGTTCAAAGCATTAAATGACTGGCACATCCCAGTGTCTAACGCTCCCCTGCTGCAACCACAAGCCCTCCTGTGCCTCCAGCCATGACCAGAACAACTCTATTTACTTCGGGTACATCTGAGCCACAGCTGGCTCAAAGTCAGTCGGTCTGGAGGCAGGATGATGTCTCATCCTCAGCCTTTACTAAGGCAGGGTGCTTCCCCAGCATCAGTAAAGCTGATGGCTTGAAGGGTCAAGGTGTGAGATAGTGGAGGATTATAAGGTTCAGAAATTATTTTCTTCTTTACAGTCTCTGTTGCCAGGAGGTACCTTTATCTGTGTTTCTGAGTCAGCCCATAGATGATCCAATGCATGAAAACTTTGGCACTCTGAACAGCACAAGATTGCACTGACTTCAAAATGTTGCTTTTCCCTGTATAAGGATCACCCTCTTCCATTCAAATCAGCCCTAGAACCTCTACTGACCTGAGCAAATTGGGGTCAAAGCACCCCGACCTGCCTCCCTCTGCTCTCCTCAGATTTTCCTTCTGACTTTTCTGGCTTCCTCCACAGCTAGCTGTTCCTGTCAGACCTGGGATGTGGCTCACACCAAGGCAGCTGGAAAAATACCAAGATGTCCTGGAGAAACTGCTAGCAGAGATGTTACAGGACACCCCAGACGGTACTGTCAGGAGGTTGATTTCTGCCTTGGGAATTCTGCCTTTCCCTCCTCTCACCAGCTCATCATCATGAGATATTTATATTCCTCAGAAGGGCTTTTGTGTCATGTTTGCTCACTTTACAGAGTCCTCAGATACCCCACCAGCTCTCACGAACACGCTCTTCCTCCTGGAAGGTTATTCACTCTCTTAGGGTGCTGTCTGTGCCCTAGAGCTGATATTGACTGTTAGCAGCATTGCAACACTTCCCAGCAGCTCCCCTTGGTGCGGCCTCCCACTTCCCAACTCCTCCTCCCGGAAAGTCCTCTGTCTTCAGGGTGCAATTTCCAATGGAGCTTATAACGCAGGCTACACCCGCGAGACAGCTCAGCACCTGCAGTCAGGCCTGAACACCTCGCTCCCTGCACGAGGGTTTACCACTAACATTTAATTACAGCTAGAATTAGCTGCAATTCGTGGTGTTGAGTGCTAACAAATCCAGCCCTGGGCTTTCCTTTTAGTGTACGGGAATTGCAAAAGAAAATACCCAGAGGCAGTATGTGGTGCAGCTATTCCTGCTTGCAGACTTGAGGGGTGGTGGAATGGGTCTCGCTAATGTTATCTTTGGGCCTTTGTCTTATCTGGGCTTAAATGTCCCCCAAAAAAGAGGGTCCCCTCTATCCCTGTGGGAGTCGTCATTCTGCTGTGGCTGTGCTGATTCCAGTTTGCCTTCTAGCTTTTTAGTTGGGGAGCTGAGGAGGATGAAACAATATATAAAGCCTAGGAAAGACTGAATGACAAATTTAAGGACACTCGTTCTTTCCTCTCTTTTCTTTTTAGCTGACTGATATCTGCAGAATCAGAAGAGAAAGCGATGTAGCTTGCTGAAGCTAAAAGATTCCACTTATGTAAACGAAATCTGTAAAAGAGATTAACAAAATCTGAGGTGAGATAATAAAATGCGCAGCATAATTAAATGGAGGATTTGTGTCTTCTTTTCTGCATGCCTCTCAGCCAGATGGCAAGCAGCAAGTGTGGGAAAGAAGAGAGGGAGGGTTTCCAGTTCTAGAGAACATCACCGTCCTTTGAGAAGTGCAAAGCATGTTGTAAAGCCTGAGTAATTAATCTTTGTGGACTAATAAGTTTTAGCCCTCCCTTTGGGCAATGAGGGAAACCGAGGCAAGTATTTACCGGATCTCCTGGCCAAACTGGTGACACAGGAGTAGGATGATGAGTGTTGGGTGGGGGACCTGGGCATCCCCCCCGGGCTCCCTGCTCTGGACGCGGGAGGGCACTCTCTCCCAGCAGCGTGGGACAGAGCAGGAGCCCTGATTTGCAGTTCTTACCTGTGCTCTTACCCAACCACTTACTCACCCAGGTGATATAAATCTAAATAACATGGTGAGGAACACCTCACCCCATGGCTATGATGCGAACAGGCACAGTGTGTGTGAAACAACACAGAGCTCCGGCCTTATTTCTGCCTCGCAAACAAACCTAGAGGTGAAATTGCAATTCCACTTGAACATATTGCTCTCCATTTACATACCTTTGGCTTATTTTAGAGCTGTTCCTCTATACTGGCAGCAGGAAATCCAACATGTAAAGTAAGGACGGCTGAGATCAATGGTATGTATGTGAATATATCCAATTTCAATCCAATTTTATCCTCCCAACCTAACACAAATTCTGTTCTCACTGTGGTTCATTTAAATAGCTGTGTTTGTGCTAGAACAGCGCTCCTTGGTACGCTCTCTGCTGCAAGCCATCCCTTAGGAGAAAAGAAATCTCCCAATGTATAATGCAACATCCAGCATGGAGTGGATTCCAGCTTTAACATTTGATTCAAAGGCACACTCCTCCTAGTCCAGGGATGGATCAGCTCAGTGTAACTCAAAGTTTGCAGGGATTATTGCTGAGGCAGGCTGAGCTATGAAATCACTATAAATGAGTCTGAGCGGGAGGAAGATAGAAAATAAGACATTCCATTAGACTGCAAGTGAAATCATCTGCATGCATTGCTGGGCTATAGGAGCTCAGCCAGTGCAAATCAGCCTGCAGTGGCGTGATACCCATGGAAGATCTGGCACGGAAATCACTGGAGGAGCTGCACCACATTTACGCGGGTGTCCGGCAAGACCAGAGACAAGACTGTTTGCTTCAAAGGGGGCATGTTGGCTTGTTACTTCCAAAAGACCCAAACATTTACCCCAGGTTTAATTTTGCCCTGCAAGAGGAAAACAAGGAGAATTCCCCCTTGAGGGCAAACAGCTCCTAAAAGCCCTACATAAGCTCCACGGCAGGTCCAAGTTGTCTCTCCAGCATACCCTTTTGCCCAGCTCTTTCACTCAAGTGGTTTTCCAGGCTGGCAGCTCCCCTGTGCTATCTAGGAAGGAAAGTCTCCCAGTGACAGCAAGAAAGAAAGTGAACATGAGCCTATTGGATTTGCTTCCTGGACCGTTTCCCACCACAGTGATGGTGGGGCTGATGCTGCAGAGACTTCCATAAGGAGATCCACCAATGTGACTTTGCAGGGATGTCTCCCTCTGCTCTTACATTTTGACCCAAGCAAGCTGTAACAGCAAAGGTCTGCTTTTACCGTGGCCGTCAGTTCCACCAACGGCTCTTTCCAGTTCACCCAGCTATAAATGAGTTCAGGGATGTACAGCTGGTTGTGACAGCAACTGTCTTGCTCTGCAGCAACAACCGTGCAGTCCTAATAGGTGCCAAAGTACAAGGGGCCCTTCAGCTTTCAGAAGGAAATTCCCTCCAGCCGCAGGGGCTTGAGTAGTGGGAAAGCAGCAGATATTCTTCTGCTGGAAGGAGAAGATGGATGGACCCCAACCATCCTCCCAGGCACAACTCCCACAGTCAGGGCTATATCTCTCGTTAAGAAGGAAAATGGTCTCCAAGTTGCAGGACAGATCTGTATCCCCACTGCCCTTGAAGGCTGCTTTGGCAGCCAGCAGCACCAAAGTCCACGTCTGCAAGCAGGTAGGAAGAACTTTCTGCTCCAGAAGCTGAACAAGAGTTTTGTGGCAGGATGAGCAGATGAAAAGTTGGGGGAAAGAGGCAGGGAAAGGAGAAGCAGGAAGAGAGAAAAGAATGAAGTCAACACTGACTTTCTAACCTAATAAGAAGCTCGTCAGACTGAGGACATGACATATGATCGGGAGGATGAGAAGCGGTGTTCTTGGGTCACACCTGTGCCGCGGCTGTGAGTGACAGGGTGTTAAATTGGCACAGTCGGCTCCCAAGTAAGATTTGACACTTCCCCTGGTGACATATGCAGGACTGTCGTCCAAATGCCACAGGATAAGCGGAGGGGGTGGGATGGCGGGCTTTTTTCGGCAACCCCTTAGTCAGGGGTGGAAGGGTTCAGCTGCTGCCCATGCTTTTTGGGGTGCAGCATGCTTCCCCTCTTCAGGCACCTCGTGAAGATGGCGCAGATCTGTTTCTACCCCTCTTCTTACAGCAGTCCTGTCTTGATACTTGAAGAGGAGAAGCAGACGGCACAGCACGCCTGCTCTTCCCGTTTGATATCTGAGTCACTGCCAGCAGTCCTAAGGCAGCTTCTGGGCTAGCAGGGAAGGTGGAGGCTGTCCCCTCCTCGCTGTCCCATCTTCCCACATCCCGCTCAGGATATTTAGAGCCAAGATATTCAAGAGCTGCACCGTGGGCTGGGAAACTGGCTTTTCACAGCCGAGCATCTCTGAGCATCACAGCCCATCTGCAGCATCAGCAGGCCTGTGCTCGCCCCGGCAGCCTCTGCTGCTGCCCGGAGCTGTGGGGATGACAAAGGGGCTGCAAAAAGCAGAAAAAACCACCATCAGCCTCATCAGTGTCACTGTGGGCAGGGTGACAGGAACAAATAGGTGCTGGTCTGTGGGGATATAGGCTCTGAGAGACAGAGGGCTGTCTTCTCCTGCTGCCTTCTCCGTGGTATCCAAGTACCTTCCAGGATGCTCCCAAGGGTTGCCTTGCCAGGGAGGAAGGGAGAAGGGTTGTGGATTTCGCTCCACAAAGAAGAGGCATCTGTTCCTGCTGAGCATCAGCACCGCCAACCTCCCTTCTGCGAAGCAATCACAGCTTTTCTCCAGTTCTCGAACACCATTCCCGTGTTCTCCACTCTGAAGGTCATGCAATGAGGCTGCTGGGCCAAACTCTGTCCTGGGGTAACTTCCCCGACGCCCAGAAACACAAGAAGTTGAAGGGTTGGGTTGAGGTTTTTCTTGCTGCTGTTGTGCTTTTTCTCCAAAGCAACAGGAGCTCACTTAATTCATGAGCTTGTATCAGCTCAGGTTTAGATGCCAGCATGCATCTGCATGTCTAGGCAGGGCTCCTCCAAACCGAAAGCTGTGAGCTTCCAAAAACTGTGTACTAAGAGCATATTCTAATTCTCTATTTACATTAGACACCGCTCCAAATTATTAGCTGTCAGTTGTGCTTTCTAGTTAGTGAGCAGAGGGAGGCTCGGCTTAGCACGTTCACACTTCCCAGCGGAACTGCGTATGCTCTTTTAATGGGCTCCCCGGCCTCTCCTAAGCGTGTATTTGTTGTTGCTAACCAGATTAACAAACCTCAGCATCTTGTTGCCGCTTTCTTGCATAAATCAGGAAGAGCGAGGCGAGCTTTGATGATGCCCTAAACAAGAAAGGCACGGCAGCCAAGTGAGTGTGAAAGGAGGGGTATCCCTAAAGAAGCTTTTAGGTCGTGAAGGCGCAGTTTAGCATTTCCAGCCTCGTGGCAGCAAGCGGTGGGGGTCCGCGCTGAGGCGTCCCGGAGCCCCCTCCAGCTCCCACTTGCTGCAGGTCCCGCTCCCGAGGGACCACGAATTTTCCACCACTCTGGTATCGCGCGTCAATCATAAAAACAGCGATGCGCAGACAGCCTGCACCGCATTCATCACTACTTTTTCATTATCTTTAATTAAATTCTGATATTACGCCACAGTATTTCAGCCACTTTCATTACTTTCTTTGCAGGCGGCGTGAGGAAAAAGCAATTACCGTACATCACTGCCTTGCCAAAATAAATTTTCAAGTCAATGCTTGGTTTTGCCTTTTTAGGCTGCAAAGTATGCAAGGAACCTCCTTCCCCGGCAAATATCCCGAGGACCCAGATCCTGATCCTGCCGAAAGCGGTGGCAAAGCTCCAGCCTGCTTGATGGGTGCCAGTTAAACGACTGTAACTTGGCAGCGATGAGAGGGATGAGGAAACAGCGTGTGTGTGGGGTGGCAGGTGGCTGGGAAAGACACTTCTTTCTCCTCGTAAGTGTCCCTAAAAGTGTCAAAACTTCAGCGTAGCTTGGTCAGAGTAAGGTGAGGGGTGCTCAAGCTCCCTGCTTACTCCTGAGCAGGGTGATCTAGAGTGATGGGGTGGCGACAATGGCCGGACCGAGATGTTGAGGCAGCCCTTCGCTCTCCATTTTTCCCAACTTTCCCGTCTCCCGAGATGAGCAACAGATCCTGCAGGGCACCATTCCCTCTCTGAGAGGGCCCCCGACCTCCCCAACATGGCGGAACCAGCGACCCTGCCTCCCTCCACAGGAGCGGTGTGCGGGGAGCCGCGCTTTCCCTCGACCTTCTCAATATGGCGCTCAACTCCCGCCTCCCTTAACAACATGGCGCCGCGGAGACCGCCCGAGAGTGCGTGGGGAAATGCCCTTCCCAAGATGGCCGCCAGCATGGGACAGCACCGCCGGCCCTTCCCAAGATGGCGGCCGCGCTTCCCTACTGGCAAAGCGCTTCCGGTGGGGCCTGGTGTCAACGCCGCGGCCATGGCGGAGCTGACAGACGCGGAGCTCCGGAAGGAGCTGATGGCGCTGGGCTACCGGCCGGGCCCCATCACCGCCACCACCCGCAAGGTCTACGTGAAGAAGCTGGGCTGCCTGCGGGCCGAGGTGGCGGCGGCCAGGCGCAGGGGACGCGCCGGTCCGCCCAGCCCGGCCCGCCCCTCCGCCAGGCCGCAGCAGGCCTCGCCCTCGCGGCCGCGCTCCGGCTACAGCCCCGCCGTTGGGGCCGCCCGCGACAGTGAGGATGAGGAGGAGGAAGAGGAGGAGGAGGGGAGGGGGCAACCGCCCGCGTCCCGCTGGGGGACGTCTGGGGATGGTGGCGGGCTGGCCTGGGGGGACTCCCAGGGGTCCCCGCCGGGCCGGGGCGGAGGGCTGGGCCTCGGGACTGAGGGAGGGCTGTCCCGGAACAGCTTCGGGGGGCTGAGCTCCTCGGCGCAGTGGGGAGTGTCCGTAGAGAGAAGTGGGCGTGCCGGGACCGGGCTGGGGACGTCCCTGGGGGGGACTGGGGGGCTTAGCTCCCCCTCCCCGTGGGACACGTCCATACAGAGAAGTGGGGGGCTTGGGGGCGGGCTGGGAGCCTCCCTGGACGGAGCTGGGGGGCTGAGCTCCCCTTCCTCCTGGGGTGTCTCTGCAGAGAGGAGTGGGGGGCTTGGAGCTGGCTCAAAGCTGTCCGTGGATAGGTCTGGGGGGCTGAGCTCCACATCCCACTGGGAGATGTCGGAGGAGAGAAGCGGGGGGCTCAGCACCGGGCTGGGGACGTCCCTGGATGGGTTTCAGGGGCCAGGCACCACGTCCCGGTGGAGCACGTTTACAGAGAGAAGTGAGGAGCTTGGCGCTGGGTCGGAGCCATCCCTGGATGGGTTTCGGGGCTCAAGCTCCTCTGCGTTGCAGTGGGGCACCTCAGCAGAGAGGAGCAGGGGGCTCAGCACAGGGTCGAGGCCGACCCTGGACAGGTTTCGGGGGTCCAACGCCACATCCCAGTGGAGCACATCCGCAGAGAGAAGCGGGGGGCTTGGCATCAGGGCTGGGTTGGGGACACCCCTGGATGGCGCTGGGGGCCTGAGCTCTGCATCCCCCTGGGGTACCTCCACTGGCAGGAGCGGGGGGCTCAGCTCCAAACCCCTTTCCAGTGATGAGATTGGGGGGCTGAAGCCCAGGAGCCATTGGGGCACGTCAGGAGGTGGAATTGGGGGGCAGAGCTCCCGAGCTCAGTGGGAGACAGCAGGGGAAAGGAAGGGGCTCTCCTCTAACAGCGCGTGGAGGCGGGAAAGCGAGGTGACACCCAGCACCCACTGGGGCACGTCGGCAGGACCTGGAGGGTTGAGTTACCAGTTTGGGAGAGGGAAAGAGGATTTGGCTTCCAGTGTTCGGAAGGAGGCGGACAGGGAGCTGAACCCCAGCAGCCGGGGAGGGGGGTTGATCCGGCGCTTCCCATGGAGGGCTACAAGCGACACAGGGCTGGCCTCGGGGAGCCGGTGGGGAGCAGGACAGGGAATAACCTCCCGCACTCACTTGTTACGGTCAGCCCCAAAGCAGCAGACGGAAGGAAAGGGCAAAGGCCTCGAATACTACCTCTCCCAGTTCCTTTGCCTCGCCAGCTTTGTGCTGCTGCTGATTTTTCTGGGCATCCTCATGGTGAAGATGATCGGGTCAGGCTGGCTTGACAAGAGAGAGGAGAATTGTACGTGCACTGGTTTAATCCTGTTTTTAGACTGTATTCACCTTTCTTTTCTGCCTGCCCTTTATTACTTCCATCGCCATCACATTCATCATTCGCATCGCCGTAACCTGCCATCTCTGCTTCTGTCCCCATTTCCATCTCCTTTTGCCCATGGGAAACCTTGTTAGGGAAGATAAGTCAAGTGTGCGCTTTTTTCAAACGAGTTTGGCCTTCGGTTTTTCAAAGCCACGGGTTTTATGGAGAGTGACATTCCTGCTAGGCCAAGGATATGTTTCATGATTGTCTGTTGTGTAACGTAACGTCTGTGTAATTGCCCGTTGAGTGCTTTTAACGTTAGCCTCTGCAAAGCGCAGCCCTTCCTGGCCTTTATCCTGCCCACGTGAGAAGCACGGCGGTTGAATTGGTACTTCGGCACTCCAAGCGTAGAAGAGCTTCAATGAGAAACGAAAAGGGGCTTCCCCGTCACTCAGGTTTTTTTAAAGCAGAGTTCGCCAACTAGAGCAGACGGAAATATTGTCATTTCATGGCTTTGAACTGAAAGCAGAAGGGATTTGGGGTGTGGTTGGGAAGGTGCGAGTCCCGAAACTTGGCGCTCTGTACCTGTAGGTGTGTGTGCGCGTTGCATGGGCTGGGAAAGCTGTTTTCCTGCTGAGTCAGAATAAAACTGTCCAATGTCTGTGAACTTCTGAACGCACCCTTTACGACTTGGTTAGATATTTTGAAGCAAGAAATCTTGCGGCGCAGCTGCAAATTCTTTAAATTCCCAGGTAGTTCAGATTGGTGGGAAGTAGAGCGTGGCGGGCCGGGGCCGGTGTATATCCAGTTGTCCGGGTGGGAGGGAGCTGTTAAAGCAGAGGCCACAATCTGCAGGGCTAACGGCTCCAACTGAAATAAATCCTCTGCTGTTGCCTTGAGGAGACTTGGTTTAAATCCCTGTTATCACCGTGATATTTCAGGTGACCGTGGCATTCAGCGAATGGCGTTACTAGATTGTAAAAGATCAGTGTGAAGCAGTGGGTTGTGGAGGGGCGTGAAACAGCTACTTAAAAGGCGCTGTTAAAACGTTCAAACCCCAGTTTTTACTTTCCAGCTGAACAGGATTCATCATTTGCACCCATTTAATTTGTTTTGCTTTCAGCGCTGCCTACCAAAGCAGCGCTTTGAATGCGCTATTTGCATAGCAAGGTGCTGTGTAGAGTGAGATTAGGAATAGCGGAATCAGGCTTTAAGGTAGAGCCTTTTTTTAAAAAAAAGATAATTACTTTCTTGATCAAAGCTCTTGTTTTGCAGCCAGCTAACTTGCCCTCCCTTTCTCTCTCATAGTTAATCTCTTGCCTGTGGATTGTGACAAAAGAACAGATGATGTAAGCATATATTTATTTATCTTCAAGTATTGTGGATAGGGGATTCTCACAGAAGAGTAATTATTCTAGGTAACTTCCACCAATATCAGTATCACTGTAAAATTATTAGTTTTATCCTTTTACAGAAAAATTGTGACTTGATGAGTTGGAATTAATGGGCCAGATTAAATTAGGACTGTATATGATACTCCGAAAGATAAAAATTTAAATTCCCAATTATGCGAATCAATTTCTTTAATAGTTGTAACAGAAGTGATACTGGTTTGCAATAAAGCTGCGTTCAGCTTGAACGATGCAAGATTTAATCCAACTAATTCCCTGAACTCCACCATGAAGTGTTGTACGGCCCCGTGTCTTTTGTCATAACGTATTGTTGGGAGAGGGAAGGTTTCGTATTGGATTCAGAGTTACGGTTAGTCTCCTGTGATGTTCTGGAGGCAAAGGATCGATCTGCGGTTGGTCAGATGGGATGTCGGGTGACGCAGCCTGGGCGAGTTGGTGGCACTTTGGAAGGATGCACTGTCTCACTTTTGACTCAGAAACTGTAGATCTTTGCTGCAGGCGTGTTTTAATTTGAGTTAGAGGTGCATGACTGAGCCAAACTCCCACTGCTGGTATTTTGTGTTCGCATTTTTAGCCAGTCTGACCACCGTCCTGTTGCTGCTGGTCTGTTCATGTTTTTTACCTGTTTCTGACTTTCAGTTCTGTGAAGCTAAACAGAAGGACACAATAATGAACTTGCTGCACGAGCTGTATAACTACTTGTCTGTACAAGCTGGTAAGTTCCAATTGTCGTTATAAAACACTTAGGAGCATTCAGCAAACTGCCTCTCCCAGCTGTCTGGCCATTTTTAACCTCTGTTTGAAGAGAGGGGTTTATGGAACAGTCGGTTCCACTTGAAGAGCTCTGAGTAAGTCAGGTAATAGAAAAATAGAAAAAGATGTGTTTATTTTTATTCTGAATAGTGCTTAGCTAATGCACTTGTATCACCATGCTCTTGTGGAGTGGTCCTTATTTGCACTTGATATATTGGGAATTTGAGATAGAAATATGCAGCTTTATGGTTCTTTTCTACCAGCATCTTGAAACTGTCTTCAAGACACTCAGAGCCAGTAAGTGTAAGCTGATGAGTTCTTACATATAAAGTTAAAGCGACTTAAGAAATTGCCAGCTTTCTGCTGAAATGTGGCAGCTGATTATGTGAGTGCGTCTCTTTCAGAACAGAACAAGGCAGGCTCTCTTAGCTCAGGAGCTAACAGAGCACAGTAGTTGAGTAAGTCTCTACTATGTATTAGTGAATCTGGTCCATAACTAGCATTTTGTGATGGAGAAGGCTGCTAGAAATTCAGTGGATGAGTAAAAACTTGTTCAGCAAGATGTATAATAATCAATAAAAGCACTTGAGTTCCATTTTCTAGATTTTGGACCTCAATAAGGCTGAATCCTTTAGATACTTAAGCTTCACACAATTTCTAAATCTTTTCAAATCAGGCTTTGCACCTGTGAAATTTCCACCAGTTTTACATAGTCTCTTGGCATACTTGTTTGGTCACCTTTGTGAAGCTAGATTTAGAAGATTGGGTTCCTCGCCAGCATTTCTCTGCCTGGGTCGAAGGCAGAGCTGTGATTCAGGCTCCTTGGAAGCATTTTCAACGCTGATCATTAACTCCCAACACCCCAGTCTTTGATACCTGGCGGAAAGAGCCCCTCTGCAGGGTGTTAGGTCAGAGAGGTGGCTATGTACTCTGCAAGGGGGAGAAACAGTAATTTTTTTTCCCCCTCGTTCTATGTTGAGTAGCTCACACACTGAAGCATGAGGTTTGATGGCCCTTATCCAACCTATATGTAGTGGCTGAGCGTTTTATTAGTAGTCACAATCTTACCTGCCTACAGTATAAATCTTACCTTGTAAACATTTTGCACAGAGCTGTAGCTGATTGGAAAGGCTAGCATTTCCAGACAGTTCAGTGTGTTTCTGAACTGTTTGAGGGCTTTTTTTCAAAGCATTATTTCTATTTGACTCTTTTTTTTTTTTTTTTACCAGGTAATTTTGAATGTGGAAACCCTGAAAATCTAAAAAGCAAATGCATCTGGGTTAATGAAGCGAAGGATCACGTGGTGGTGAGTAGGCTGTGAACAGCTATTGTTATAACATAGTGCTTAGTCTCTTATAAGGCAATAAATAATAGATACTAAAGCAATTCACCATCTGTTTTACTTCCTCATCCTGTTTTGATTCTTTCCCATATCTCTGGCTTCCCCTTTGGCCAGTCCTGTTCTCAGCAGTTCTTTTGAAAATAATCTTCTCCTACATCTCTGATTCAGCCCCTGTAAATCTAACTTAATGGTTTGTTGTTTCACCATAGCCATCCATCTTCTGAAACCAGAAATTTCCCTGTATCGAGGGCTGGGCAGAAGAAGGATTTTTCTATACCCCAAAGTGTCAGAAGACGGACTGCTTTGATGTAGCATTCCATTTCTTTCGTGGTAAACTGTCAGTAAGATTATGTTGTATTTAGTGGTTAGTCTTAACAGTCTGGGATAGTGTTATTTTACGGAGTGCTTCATGCATCATCTACCACAGTCAGAAGACTTTAGTCCAGGCAGACCTTCAGATTTAGTTCTCCTTCCTCCACTTTGCAGAATTATGATTAGAATTAACCTAGGGACAGACCGTATAGAACAAATTCTCCCACTACTGTAATGAAATAATGTTGTTCAGTATTTTAAATGAATGGAGAACTAATCTTCTTACGGATTCATTTGAACAGAATATTACTGGTAGTTCCACACAGAAGTTTGAAGCTGCCCTGCACTGGATACTGAACAGTAACAAGGATTTAGGAATATGGTAAGTGGAAGCCCACTGTGTCAAAGTTACGTTTCTTGGTGTTGGCTGATATGTAATTTGACATCCTCTGTGGTGTGCCCTAAAAGCTCCCATACCTCATTAAATTTCAGAAAATAATCTGGGATTGGCTTTGTCAGGGCTTGCTGGGCAAGCTTCCAAATGAAAAGTACAGCCCTGCAGCACAAATTGGCCACTGAGCTCATTCCTTGGGAGTCTGTTTCCCAGCCCAATGTCCCACTGAGGGACATTGCGAACGCGCTGTCTCGCAGATGAGGCATAAATCTGAGGTCAGGGCTGCTTGTGGCTATCAACAGTTGTGTTGTGCTTCCTGCAAGGTTTAGAAGTGGTGGTCCTGGTGTCCTGCCCACGGGCCTGCGACTACAGCACGCTTGTTAAAACTTGCCCATATACTCACTTTTCCCAAGATAACCTTTTTTCCAGTACTGATGCTATAGACAGAGCTTCGGTATTGTGTGGGGCTGCATCCTTTGGTTTATTGGACAGCAAAGCACTCTCTTCAGTAGGGAACATCACCCATGCTTTGGAATCCTTTGGAGCCAGTCCTGATGCGGAGGGGAAAACACGTTGTTGAATGGTATCTTTTCTTTAGTGTCAGTTGTCTTTCTGGCAGAACACACAGTACATGTTAAAATGAATGGTCTGACTACATAGAATGCTGGTCATCGTCATCCGTGGGGCTTTTTTCTCTCGGGTTTCTTGGATAGCAGTCTCTTGAGTACAGGAGAAATAGCAGAAATACTAGGTTTTTTTCAGGTAAAAAATACAACATTCAGGCCATAGCCTAATGAAAGACTGTTACCCAGAGTCTGCAGACATCATTATCTTCCTCTGGGAAGTGTGGGCTGCCTCCAGTCTGTGTTAACTCTGAAGTCTAACACTTGTTTGCATTTTAACATTGCTAAATGCATCCCTGATTAAATGAATTGTAACAGTAGTAACGCTGGAGTTGGTGTGCATAGCTTGTATGAATTCCCACTGCTCGATTTTTCTGTAAAAAAAATTTCTGCAGCTGCTGCTGTGATCCAAGGATCAGACAGTGTCTACTGCGTTGATTGCTGGTGTGTGGCAAATTCCCAGGACAGGACAGGTTTGGATTTGGAGGTGGGCTGGGATCCAGAGATTTCAAATTCATATTTTTATACAGGAGCACTGCTCATGTCAGGAGCCGTGTGATACAATATACTCCCTTTTTTTTTTTTTATTTTCATAATTAGCAACTCTGCCGGCTGTTTGCCGAATGGATCCACTTTCACAAAGTCTGCGTGGCATGCAGAATGAGCGTTCGGCGTGCTTAAAAACCTGCGGGTGGCATTTTTAGCAAACGCTACGTGAGATTGTTTTTCAAGGTGCTAGTCTGAGAGGCAGAACTGAAAATGAGCTTGCACTGGGTGATTCTGCTGCATATTTTAAATATTTTCATGGAATTTGGATTGTAAATAAGACAAGGGGGTGGGAAACAACTGTGTGTCTCCAGCTACTGTAGAATCCAGTAACCAAATACAAGCTGTCAGCAGTTTGTGAGCTGTGCACTAGTAAATTGAGAAAACGTCTTTGTCTAATAGATTATTCATTGCAAACATAGAATGAATTAGTAGCTTGAAAAAATAAAATCCCCTTTAGTCCAATTCCTCTGAATTTGATGGCTCTCACTTGGATTACTTGGTGCCTGTTGGCTACGAGTATCTAATAAGGGAAGCACATCGGTGTAGATCTGTATATAAAGAAGTGAGTTAAAAGCATATCGGCCAGCACAGCAGGTGTGTAGAAGTGATTTTGCAGGAGGATGTGTTATCGATTTTGCCATGAATGCTTTCCGAGGGTGTGTCTGTTCTCACTGCAGATACAGTTGATGCATTGTCACTTTTCTAGCTAAACTGTTTATGCTCGTCTGTGCTGAGGAAAACAGTGCAACCTCCGTGGACATTCGCAGTCTCCCTCAACTGCTCTCTCTGCAATTGCTGATGAGTGACTCAGTAAACATTTCCATTTCTCTGTGCTGGGAGGTGGGAATCCAATTTAAAGTTTAATCTTCTGCACGCTGAGAGGTGCTGTCAAAGAGTCTGCAGAGGGAGACTTCAGTTTACCAGTGGGAGTTCCAGCTCTGCTGCCTTTTCTAAAGCCATATCCATTCCTTGCTAAGCAGCAAGTCCCAAAATGTTCTGGAAAGAGGAGCTGCAAGGATGGTGGTGTATTTTCTATGTGGTGTGCAGAAGGAGTTACTGCATCCGCAGTCTGTTCTCCCCGTCTTGATTAAAGACTGCGGTTGGAGTGTCTGCTCTCTTCAGTGAAGATTTTGTGCCTTTTTCCATCAGGTTGAAAGGCAGAGACCTTTCGGAACCGGTTACCAAAGTGGAGGATGTGTTCTGCCTCGAATCGGCCCATCCTCAGATGGGGCTCGGCTGCCGCTTCCGTCGGGCAATGGTCACTGCCATTATGAACCTCTTCCTGTTTTTCTGGAGTAAGTCGTCGGTGTTAGTAATCCGCTTCTCCCCTTCCTAGCTGTAGAGGTGAACTTGTGCGCATGCACACGTTCTCCCAGCCATATGAAATTACTAATAGAGGTGAAATAAATCTGCTGATGAGTTAATTTCTAATTAACCTTTGTTCTGGCAGCAGAGGGAGACCTGTAGACCTGCTCTTGTGCTGCGAGTGCTTTAACATTTACTTTAAATCAGCGAGCTGATTAGCTCTCTGGGTATTCCTCAAGTACCCATTACTATGGTCTGCAAAATAAGTATGTTAACCTACCTAAAAGATTCGGTTTTTCTTTCTTTTCTTGCACTGAGCTGCAAAGTCTTTCAGCCTCTTTAATAATGACTTGTAGCATTTCAGTGTTAGAGGTTTTATTGGAATAGTCTGTCATGCCCCAGCTGAGACAGAGGTCTTACCGAGTGAGGTGATAACAAGAGATGAGTGTTGACTAGGAGAGTTTGTAATCTACCCAGACAAGGTGAGGGTGAAAGGGGATAGTTATGTTTATTGTAGAGACCGAGATACTAAAGTTAGCTCATGTTGTAACGGGGGCATTTGTCAATGCTAAACCTTCAATATAGATCTCCTGAATTTCAGGCTGGCGCTGGAGCCCCAGGCTTTATTTCCGTATCAAGCAGCTATCTGCGGAGCAGTGGAGCTTGACAGTCTTCCTAAGTGATTATTGTGGGGGAGGCCTCTATCAAAGAGATAGCTCTGGGACTTGGAGAATTGAAGCCCTGTGGTTGTGCTGAGGTTTCTGGTCAGGGGGGAAAAAGCTCCACGACGAGGCCTTACGACTACCTTTTCCCTGATGCGCGCACGGCCTTCTGCTGCAGGTGGTGTCGGTACCAAGGTTTTTGCGGGGCGCAGCTGGACTGATGAGCAAAATGAATTGCTTGGATTCAGTTCCAAGCAGGCCTGGGTAGCAGGGAGTGAAAGCTGCCTCTGGGGAGAGGCAGTGTCAGAAACAAAACCGCTAGCATCCAGCAAGTACACGTCTGTCAGTTATTGAATTCTGTTTGGTTTTATTCTTCTAGGTCTGATAACTCTTTGGGGGATCCTGATCTTCCTTAGGTATCGCTGGCGGAAGATGGAGGAAGAGGAACAAGCCATGTATGAAATGGTGAAGAAGATCATAGGTAGAATCCAGTAGCTGTGTAAATGCAAGTAGCCCTGTTCTTCTCTCTGCAATGTTGAGGTCTCTCACCATTTTGTCCTCCTGCCCTCCAGCTGTTGTCCAGGACCACTATAAGGAATGGGAACGGAATTTGGAACGTTACCCCTATGTCGGCATCTACCACGTTCGGGACAGCCTCATCCCTCCTCAAAGCAGGTGAGCTGAATTTTATTCATTAAGGAGGGCTGTCACCATGATGTTGTCCAGCTCAGCTGAAAAACGCAGTTACAGAGCAAGGGACCATGAGCAGACAATTGATGGGAAGCTGGACTGCGAGAAGAGTCTGTCTGGCCGTTCAGCTTTTAAAGGATTTTGACATAACTCAGGCTATGTCTTAACCTGCTGCAGATTAATGTGACAGTCCTGGGGCTGATACTTTGTGCAGTCACACAGGTGTATTGTCATTGTTCTATCAAACGGTAATTGGATTTTGTTTTGCTTGGGCATGGAGCATCTGATTTTTCTCTCCTTCATCTAATGTGTGTAGGATGCTGTCCCCTTTCTCAGCCGTCATACCTTATTCTCCAGAGAGGTGCGGTGCTTTTCAAAGCAGACCTTCCCATGAGTTGAAATAGGGTATTGGGAGGCTTTTCTGAAGCAGTGGTGTATGGTGCTGCCCGGAAAGTTACCAGTTCAAGTTGGGCAGCTTTGAAATGGAGATATGGTGAGATGGCCGCTTTTGGTCCTTTTTTAAAGAGGAAGTGTGGTCGAGATAGTTGCTCCATGGGTGATGGGGCCAGGGAGCTGCAGCCTGGCTTTCACTGGTTTATGTGCCACTTGTTCCATCTCTGCAGGAATGTTCCTTGTGTTTTGGTTAAATGGAGCTACTTCGTTCTCCTGACTGCACAGAATGCTACGAGCGCTGCAAAGTCTTAAACATCCTCACTCTTTATCAGTCACAAAACTCGCTTTTCCTCCTAGTGGTAATTTCAGCTGTTTTGAGCTGATCTCTGTGTGTGTGGTGCCCAGAATTACTAGACACTGATTCAAAACTGGGGCGGACTCCAGTTTGTCCTCCTGGGTCTGAGAGATCTCTGCGTGCAGGAAAGGTGAGGGCAATTTGCTAGTCGAGTTCCTTTGCAATAGGAATTGAGCTTGAAATTCAGCACAGTCATTAATTACTGGTACTGGCAGAGGGTCTCATCTTCCCTGCCCCCCAGGCAGGACCTGTGTTTTCATGCCCTGGCCTGAAATTGCTTCTAAACCAGAATTCTGGTTTAATCTCCTTTACTGTCTGCACACAGGGAGCAGGAGGCAGCTAGCGGTAGCTTGATCAGCAGCCACAGTTGCTGTAAGCAGGAAAGCACAATGAGGATATGATTCTAATTTATTTTCTTTTTCTTGCTGTTCCTTCCTTGCAGAAAAAAAATGAAGCGGGTCTGGGAGAGAGCTGTGGACTTTCTGGCTTCAAACGAGTCACGGATTCAGACAGAGTCACACAGAGTAGCAGGAGAAGATATGCTAGTGTGGAGATGGACTCAGCCTTCCTACGTCTCGGATTCAGAGCACTGAAGAGGAGCAGAAGTTGAGCAACGGACCTCTGCAAGGGGACAGTCCCTTCTCTGGTGGTGGGAAAGAGCAGGTCACGGTCCTAATCTCCTAGGGTTGGGGATTGCGCATATCTGTTTGCTCTTCTTCCTGAAAATCTTCACCCACAAAAGTTCAGGGCAATAATGTTGGCTTGGAAAGAAGATGGGCTTGAGCTGGTGGGAAGCTAGAATTGCACCAAAGTTAGCCTTCCAGCAGATACCTGGCTTCCGTAGGCGAGCGAACCTAGAACAGCTTTTTAAAATACGAAAAGAAAATGCAGACCTAATATTGAGTGACTTAAGGTCTTTCTGACAAAGCTTGGGCGTTTAAAATTTGACCTCAATTCTGCAAAGGCCAACTGGTGGCAACGTCCATCAGGGAACGTGTTTAAACAAGATTAACATTTCCCATGGAAACATTAGGGTGGCAGTTAAGATGCGTTTTGTTACAATTTGTTTTTATCTGTATAACGACAGTGATGAAAGCACTTGGTGCTTCCTAAAGAGGAAAATTTTTGTGTTGGCTTCACCCTTATAAATGGGGAAGTGGGGGGGGGGAAAGTCAGGTGAAGGTAGTCCTAGAGGGAGGGCAGTCTGATGTGCCTTGGTGATTTGGGCTGGGTTGGGTGGGATGGAAGAGTGGTTGTGACCCTGTTGTACTCTTAAAGTCTGCAGTCTGTGTGCTTTATGATTTCTGGGGGGTGGGGGGAATTTGGGTGGAAAATAAAAGCTATAGGAAGCATCTGAAAGCGCTTTCTTGTGGCTATAGCCAAAGGGACTGCTTCACGAGCTATTAAAAAGCAGCTTTGGAAAGGTTATTAGGGCTTGAATGTACATGTTTATCCTGGGCAGCTGCAATGTGTGTGCTGTGTGTCAGAGCAGAGATGTACCGTGCGTGGAGTGTCAGTACAGGGATTGCCAAGTCGCTGTTCCTGCAGCCTCACAACAGGTACAAGGAGCAGCGACCGATCCTCCCTTCGCACTGCAGGCATCCTGCTTTGTATCTGTAATCATTTGGTTACTTAGGTTTCTTTTTATGTCCAGCAAACCAGTGTTTGTTTCCAAGAAAATAGCACCAGTGTGTGGCAGTTTAGGCTAGGCAGAGATACTGCTAATCTGCTCTTCCCGATATTGTAAAACAGCTGGCCGGCTCACCACCAAGACAGCAGGGACCAAATTAATTTCTGCCATAAGGCAGTGAGAGCTGCAGCGTTGATTTGAACCCGTGTAACCAGTGGATGTTGTTCTCCTTGGCGTCGCGGGTAGGGTGTGAATGCTCGCCTTCATCTCTGACGCTGGCTGCGTGGAGAGCTTCCTCTCCGGGCTCTGGATTGGCTTAGGATGGCTGCCGAAGCCCTGCTCCCCGCTTTGCAGGCTGGCGGTGGCGCGTACGAGGTGGGTTCTTTGTGCCAGTCCCTGCGCACCTCCTGCCATGAGGTCTGCACTTCTCCGCCCCGCTGCTGCCTTTGGTGGGGTTTTCCACCTACGTACCCCGCAGGCTGCTGCGGGAGGACGGCAGAGAGTCCTTACTGCCGGTGGTCATCAGCCAAAACGTGTGGAGAGAGCAGATTTCTCTAGGAACAAAACACGGGGAGGTCTTTCCTGTTGGATGGGAAATACCCTGCCTGGAGTTGACTCTTACCCCATACGTTGGATTTGGTTGCGAAGGTGGGGTGTTTGAACAGAAGAGGGGACTCAACAGCTGTTTTCAAGACAATGACCAGCTTCTTCCACTCTTAATAAAGTAGGGAATAAAGTGAAGGCAGCCTTCATTTTAACATGTTGTAACAAGACCTTCGCTGCTGCCATAGAAATTTTTGCAAACACCGGTGCCTACATTCTTAAGCCTTTTTAAAATATTTGTGGGGTTTGGGTTAGCTTTTTTTTTAACCATCCAAATCCAGACGTGAAGAGTCAGGCATTGCAGTTATCTTTTTTTGTATTAAACTTGGTTTTTTTGTAGCATAAATTTCACTGGCTTGGTGCTGTTTATTATATGTTCAATTTAGCTATGTAAATCAACATATAAAATAAATTTATTACAAATAATTCGTGCCCTTTCTTTTTGTTGGGGAGTCACAGATTGTTCCAAGTGCTTTCACTCAGGCAGATCAAATACATCCTGCTCCGGGGATGTCGCAGTTTCTAAGAATAAGGTGGAAGGTGGCATGGGGATTGCGTGACAGCCGAATGAGACAACGTGGATCCTTGTGACGCTCGGTGATCTCGCCGCAATAGCCAGCAGTCTCACGTGTTTGGTTGCAAATTAAATCTGTGTTTCGGGAATAGCTGGCGTTAAGCAGAGGTGTGTTTGAAGAGCAGTTAGCTTCCTTAGCTGCGTTTTACAGAGGTTGACAGCTTGGGGGACTGTTTAGCGGGTTGATCAGTATTCCTGTGGCCCGTAATAAAGCAGTTTATTTAAAGCAGGAACGAGATGGTGCAATAAGTCTATGGTAACCGAGGGTGCCTCAAGCTTCATGTGTTTTGCACTTGTTTTCTGAAAGGCAGGTCCCTGGCGCACTGGGTGTCTGAAGTCAACAGCTGCTGCAGAAACCCTTGACTCTGGTCCAAGCTGCTGATCCTGTGTGTTGTGTCATCCTCAGGCCGCCGTTAACTCGCCTGGTTTATGGGACCTGATGTGAAGTGCCAGGTGATGGAATAGGAAGACTGGGAAGTAGCGAGGGAAGTGTTGGGTACAGTGCTGGAGTGGGATGGATGTCCCTTCCAGCCCTTGCTCCCAGGCTGTTGCTTGTCACTGGATGCATCGCTTCCCTCCTTGTGTCCCAAGGGTTAATGCGCTTTAAGCAAGGCTATTCCAACGCACTGTAAAAGGGGGGATATTTATGTCAAGGAAAAAGGCGAAAAGTCAACTCCGGCTGTTTTCCAGATCCCCGAGGTTTCCAAGGTTGCTTGGTGAGTAAGAGACATACCAAGTGCATCTTGCTGGTAAATCTGAGTTGTCTTTAGGGTCCATTTCCTTGAGTGTTTTCAATTCCTCTCTCACCCGAGTGTCAGGGACTTGGAACGTGTGCTACCGCGAGTTTCAGCTTCTTCAGAGTCCGCTCCTGAAACGGCACGAGTTGTCCGTGAATCATCATTGTGTAATGACTGTGGACATGGTTGACTCACTCGTGTTTGTTTAGAGAGATGCTTAATTAATCTCATAATGTGGGTCTGGACGATGAAGGGGGAGATTTCCACGGGCAGAGGAGGAGGTTGGCTCCGTGGCTGCCATGGCGGTCGGTGGGAGCTGGCTGCCGTGCCTCCAGCGTTGAGTTGTTGCTAAGGTATGGGAACAAAGGGGAACGCAAGGTTAAATCTCTCCTCTGAACCTGCATTCCTGTTCGGATGCTTTTACCCAGTCCAGGTTGCTAAGTTACAGCTGAAATATATTCAAGGTTAGGAAACAGTCTTCAGTTTGGTGTAATTACATGTGCCAGAGGATGTTTGCTTTCAGCCAAGCTGCCATGATGTTTTCTGTGATAGTCTTGCCCCCGTGTCCCTTCTTTCGTTCGCTGTCTTGAGAGCAGAGAAGACTGGTTTCATGCCACGCTCGCTGCCGAGCTCCTGCTTGCTCTGAATAAACCATGTGGATAATTTCTGTGGTAGCAGCAGTTTTTCCCAGGACCCCGGGTCCATTCGAAGAAGAGGGACTGGTTGGGTTCTTCATCCCCCTGCCCCACTCTCCTTACAACTTGCCTTCACTCAACCGGAGTCGCTAACATCCCCCTCCCACTTTCTTGCAAAGTATTAAGTTTCTATAAATAAATTCGCCAACGGTGGGCTGATAAAGCCGTCGCATCCCTTTACTGTCAGGAAGGAAAACACATACCAACAAGGAATCTAAAATAAAATTTGCCCTTTATCTTTTTCATTTCCTGCTTCCATTTAAAGCCTTTCACGTTAAATGTTTGGTCTCCTGCTGACATGACAGCCGATGCTGTGCCTTATTTATGGGGTGCGGAGTCAGGGCGCTGTGCCAGTTCTCCTGGAAAGATCAAGGGGAAGCGGAGAAGAAGGAGCACGGCCAGTGAGTCCTGCCCGAAGGCGCCTCCCTCCGGCACGGCCCCTGTCCGAAGCAATCACTCCCTGGTGCCTCCCCCGGGATTTCCACCCTGGCTTCCTTCAACCTTTAAAGAACAGCCTCCAGGTAGGTTTTGCAAAAGGTTTTTTGTGCACGTTAATGAAGGGACCTCTTGGCGGCCGGTCACCAGCAGTGTCCCTCAGGGCTCGGTTTTGGGGCCGGTTTTGTTTAATATCTTTATTGATGATCTGGATGAGGGGATGGAGTGCACCCTCGGTAAGTTTGCAGATGAGACCAAATCAGGTGGGAGTGTTGATCTGCTTGAGGGTAGGAAGGCTCTACAGAGGGACCTGGACAGGCTGGATCGATGGGCCGAGGCCACTTGTATGAGGTTTAATAAGGCCAAGTGCTGGGTCCTGCATTTTGGTCACAACAACCCCAAGCAACGCTACAGGCTCGGGGAAGAGTGGCTGGAAGGCTGCCCGGCAGAAAAGGGCCTGGGAGTCCTGGTGGACAACCAGCTTAATGTGAGCCAGCAGGGTGCCCAGGTGGCCAAGAAGGCCAACAGCATCCTGGCTTGTATCAGGAACAGCGTGGCCAGCAGGAGCAGGGAAGTGATGGTGCCTCTGTGCTCGGCCCTGGTGAGGCCTCACCTCGAGCGCTGTGTTCAGTTCTGGGCCCCTCTGAACAAGAGGGACATTGAGGTGCCGGAGCGTGTCCAGAGGAGAGCGACCGAGCTGGTGAGGGGTCTGGAGACCAAGTCGTGTGAGGAGAGGCTGAGGGAGCTGGGCATGGTTAGTCTGGAGAAGAGGAGGCCGAGGGGAGACCTCATGGCCCTCTAC
This sequence comes from Alca torda, assembly GCA_008658365.1. Classification (NCBI taxonomy): domain Eukaryota; kingdom Metazoa; phylum Chordata; class Aves; order Charadriiformes; family Alcidae; genus Alca; species Alca torda. The sequence continues at coordinate 3,486,242 of CM018095.1, forward strand.
AGCTCCCTGGAAGGAGGGTGTAGAGAGGAGGGTGTTGGCCTCTTCTCCCAGGGGAATGATGACAGGACCAGAGGAAATGGTCTGAAGTTATGGCAGGGGAGGTTTAGATTGGATATTCGGAAGAATTATTTTACTGAAAGAGTGGTCAGGCCGTGGAACAGCCTGCCCAGGGAGGTGGTGGAGTCACCATCCCTAGAGGTGTTTAAGAGGCGTCTGGATTTGGCACTTCGGGGCATGCTCTAGGGGCAGAGATTGTAGGGGGTGGTTTGTTTCATTTTTTTGGGGTTTTTTTGTGTGTGTGTGTGTGTGTGTATGGTTGGACTCAATGATCTCAAAGGTCCCTTCCAACCATGAAGATTCTGTGATTCTGTGACCGTCGCTCTTGTGGAGAGCGAGGTGTGAGTCCTGTCCCACCTCCCTGCCCCTCGGGGGGCTGCCAGCACAGCAGGCTCCGACGCGGGGACCAGGCCTCTGCGCTCGCCTCGCAGCAGCGCCTTATTTTTGTAGGAACACCTCTGTGAGGCTGGTGAGGTCTGATGCAAAGCCCACGGGTGTCTTTGAACGAGGAGACCCCCATGGGTTGTGGAAACCTTGCTTGGCTTTGAGCTCGCCTCACCCAGGGACAGAGTGTCGGCTCCGCACTGCAGGAACGCCCCGAGCTCCCCCTTCCGCGGCTCCTGGCAGAGCGGCAGCTCTGTGGGGACACCAGAACCTCCGCTGATGTCCCCTCCGATGGAGGAGGCCACCTGCCCCGTGTCACTTTGCAGTGACGTGCTGTAGGGCCAGGTTCAGTGTTTACATCCCAGGTTCAAAACAGCTCCCGGCATCCAAACAGCAACAGCGGAGGAAAACACCAAGGGTGGCTGGGAGCAGCTGGGCTCGCAGGCTGCGGTTGAGCTACTTCCATCTAAACCAGCTCAGAAACGGGTCCGGGGATGGTCCCCGTGCTCCCTCAAGGAGAGCAGCTCCTGCTTTGCTCCCAGCCAGGGTCCCAAAGGTGCCACCAGCAGCAAGAACACCTCGACAAGGGGTTACGTGTGTGTCCCAGCCACCGGGTGAGGCTCCAGCAGCAGCACGAAGGGCATTTCCATCCCAGCGCTGGCTCGGGGCAAGGGGGTGACCCGGCCTGGCTGTCCTGGTGTCACCGTGCTGTGGTGGCAGCTCCCATCTGGCACCGCTGCCCGTCCAGGGAGAGGGTGGAGGATAAAGCAACAGCAAAGACTTAAGGATGGTGCAAAGCCTTTAGAGATGGAAAGGGGAAAAACCCGCACCATTGGTATCTGTGCAGGATGGGAAAGGATGGGCACAGCACAACGGGGTCAGCGTCAGGTCCCTGCGTGTCCTCGGCAGTTTTTGTTGTTTTTCTTCAATGTCCAAGGCGACCCTCAGTCACGCAGTTTTATTCCAGCGCTCCCCGCAGACAGAAATGTAGTGGTTTAATATGAGAAGGGCCCTGCACAGGTCACGTCAGGATGAGGCGCGGTGGTGCTGGGGTTACCCGGGGGCTGGGGACCGGGCAGCCCTGGCTCACTCCAGCCTTGGCGTCCTCTTCCGTAGATGACAACCTGCCCACCCTGCCCCGCGTCTGGGCCGGGCTGGGAGCGGTTTGGAGCTGGGACCGAGGCGGCAGCCTGCAGGCTAGCCAAGGGTAATAATATCTTTGTGCCTGTAATTAGTTCCTAATTAGCATAGTCTTAATATGAGCCAGGATTGCTCTGCCCTTAGAGGGCTCTGCTTTTTACAAGAGGCTGAGTAATTGCCTCTGCGGCCGTTCGGCAGCGGCAGTCAGCCCGGCTGCCTGCGCGGGGACCACTCCCGGGCTCCGGCTCGAGCATCCTCCGTGCGCTTGTTTTAATGGAGCGATAACTGCAAAGGACATGTCTCCCGGCCTGGCAATACGCCCGACATAAAAATGAGATCGCTTCAATTAACACGCGCATTAAAAATACATATGCTATCCGGCAGGACGGGCTTCTGCCAAGGAGAAAGGTGTGCGCCGGTGATGTGCTGCAGCAGCCGGACACCCGGGCTGGGCTCCCTGGGGCCATGGGGCAAACCCATCTCTCACTGAGCCCAAGGGACCCCCCCTCCTTCCCCCAGCATGGTCCCAGCCCCCTCCTGCCAGCTCAGTAACGATTAGATTTAAAGCCCGGCATGTTTGGGGATTGCATACTGGCTTGGCTTCTCTTTTCGGGGGCTTTTGGAGCAACGTGCTGTTTGCACGTGAAGATGAGAATAAAGGATGCCGGGACTCGCCGCTTGCCCGTGCCACTCATGTGGCAGCATGGGGAGAGGGAGCCGGCTTGGAGCCCTGCCCTGTCTGTCCTGGAAAAGGAGGAGGAAACACCAAGACCAGCTGGACTTAGGGGATGGGAGGAGAGAGAAGCAGATGCTGGGAACCAGCATGTTCCTGCTGCTGGGATGGTCCATGATGCTGAGCGGTGGCACATGGGGCCACCATCCTGTGATGCCGAGCCTTTTCCAGCTGCACAGGAGAGGCAGCCGGTGTCTGCATCCATCGTCCCTGGCTTGCTGAAGGGCAAGAGGTGCTACAGCCCTGGGACAGCTTGGGCCGTGTCACCTGTACCCCTGTGGCAGGAGAGCCAGGGGTTTTGGTGCTAAGCCCTGTCTATTTAAGCTCAGGCGGGATGCAGAAGGCAGCAGCCAGGTCCAGGTCTGCGCCAGCATCCCCAGGTCTGGGTCGGCCCTTCCTCGCATCGCGGTCCCCTTTAACGGCACCTAAACCCACCGAAAACCTCTCACCGGGGGTACGTTATCGAGTGCGAGTTCTCCACAATGCTACAGCAGCAACGTTTAAGGATAACCTACAGTTCAGGCGTTTGCTGAGGGGAGGCGACCAAGGATGATGCTGCAGTGAGGGGGACGCAGCGGGGAAGGAGAGGCCAGAAGTTGTTGGTAGGAGGGGATGCACCATGGCTGGCCTCACAGAGTGCCCACATCAGCTTTTTTTCCTTCAGAAACCAAGCTTTTTTTTTAAAAAAAAAAAAAAAAAACAAAACACTTTCCTGATCTAAAATACCAGCATACAGCAGAGTGAAGTCAGGGCTTGGGTATCAGGGGGTCTATGTTTCATCCTCGTCTTTAATCTCAGCCTCAGTTTGATCCCTCTGGTCTTCGTGAGCCTGTTTTCTCCCCTCCAGTTAGTGAGAATTACCACATCCATCAATCGTTATCTCAACAGCAAGCTTTTCTTCCCAACCTCCTGCCGTTTTGCTGCAAAACCCATCGCAGCCTGCGGGGCCCCAGTCGTGGGCACTGATTTACTAATGTCCCCCCAGGTTATCACTGGGGACTGGTCCAGGACCCCTGGGATGGGGGGATGAGAGCAGGCACCACCCCCTGTTTGTCCTGGGGGATGCCTGGATCCCCGAAATGATAGATGGGTTGTGCCTTCTTGGGATGGATGGGACTGGCACGGCGTGTCCAGGGCAGCCGGCCCTTGGCACATGCTGGATCGGACACCCAGCAGTGGGTGTTTGTTTCTCCCCTGGGGGTGGAGGGGGGCCGGAGGGGGGGACACACGCGCTGTCCTTGAGCTGCTGGAAGAGACAATTCGGCCCTGGCAGGAAGCTCCCTGGGACTTTTCCATTCCCCCACCGGTCCCAAAGCACCGCGGTGTCGTTTTTCCCTGCACAAGGCTGTTGGCAGGGTCGGGGCTGGGCATCTGCAGGGCTCCACTCCCTGATCCACTCACCTGCTGCCCAGCTTCAGGCAAACCCTGCTCTCGCCCCGTGCCTTGCCCCCCTTGCCGTAAATATCTTTTCTTTGCCAAAAAGGCTGGTGATTTGGCCTGACCCGCAGCATCCTGCCTTCTCTCACCACCTCCCTCCAGCGCTCGCAGCCCCTTTGCCCGTCCTCCCCTGCGTCACCCCGGCGCGTTTTCCCCACGCAGGGAGCAAACAGCCGGTGGGTTTGTTTGCTGGGAGCTCTGGGAAACCGGTGTCCATCCCGCACCCACCGCCAGCCCCCAACCTTCCTCCCTAGGGAGGTGAGAAACGCCGGCGGGGCTGAGCCAGGGAGGCTTTTGCGGGTTGTACGGTGGAAAACACACCGGAAAAAAAGCAACAGTTGTTTTCCTGGGCAGACTATTGCACAAAGTTAGCCGGAACGTGGTCACGCTTTCTGGAAAGCCTCGCGCACGGCCAGCCCCTTCTCCTTCCATCCTTAACCCTCTCGCACAGGCGGCGTTGTTTTCCTTTTGCCACCCAAGGGTGTCTCTCCCCCCTTTGAAGCTCAGCTGTCAGCGGGACATACCAGGCGCGTGCCAGCGCCGACGGCAGCAGTCAGGTGATGGCCCAAATGCCCGCGGGCTCCCCCCGCTCCTTCATTTCTCACACTCGAACCACACCAAGAAGCAGCGAGAAACGCAGCCCCGGCAGCGCCCCGAGCCCCTGCTCGGCACCCAGCGCCGGCCGGCCACCCGCACCCAGCAGGTGAGCTCCAGGGCGGCTTCTGCATCAGCGCCGGCCGCCTCCCGGGGCAGGACGGGATGAACAAGCGCTTCGTTTTGGAGCCTGGGTGGGATGCTATTCGGGAGGCTCCGAGCATGTAGCTTGCGGGAAGGGATGGGAGCTGGGGGGTGAGGGGGACAGCTGGCAGCCGGAGGGGCTGGTGCGAGCCGCTGGAGCATCCCAGGGGTCTGCAAAACATGACCCTGGTGGCTTTCGATTCTCCATCGCGCTTGTGGCATTGCTGGAAAACATGGAGAGGCTGGGCAAAAAGGCAGATGGCGTTTGGTGGTGTGAAAAGCTGAAATTGGGCAGGGGGGGCGAGGGCACCCGTGCCCTTTCCCACAGGACCCCATTCCATGGCGCTGCTGGCAGCCCCAGGCTTGCTGTGCTTGAAAGCTGACTTTGCGGCAGGGTGTTCCGGGGAGCCGGGTCCCCCAGAGGTGAAGGTGTTGAATGCGATATATAAGAGTGAGAACATGGTCCTGTGCTGATGGGGCACTTGTTTCAGAAGTTTCGCTTTTTAATATTCCGAAGTATTTCTGCTAAGAGGACCCCAGCCCTTGACGGGGTTTGGGCTTTTCTGCGAGGGTCGGGCTGTCTGTTTTTGCCCCCAGCGCGTCAGCCTCGGTTCTGCTTGGGACGGGACGGAGCAGGCACGGATGGAAGTGGCGAGAATTTAATCCGCTTGATTTCTTTTGGCCGCGTTTAGGGTTGGGAGTAAATAACCTGTTTAGCTCAGGCTCTTGTTGACATTTGGCCCTCGGTGGGAGCGGGGCGGGCGGTGACGGTACCCGGCCATCGGTGTCCCCACGGGTCCCTGGTGGTGCCCATCAGCCCGGCAGCCCCTCGACACACATTCGTGGTCCTTAAAAACGCGGGTCTGGCTCGGGCCAGTGATGCTGCTGCGAAGGGAAGGCGGTGTGTTCCGACAGCCACTGGGGAGAAGAGCCGGGAGATGCAGATGTTTTAAAATATTTACTTATTTTTATATTTAATTTTTTTTCCTGGAGAGGGGAGTTCTTTGTATTTTCCTTCCCCAATGTTTTCTGACTCATCTTCATCCGCAGTGCCTGGGTTGCCTTTTTATTTTATTTTATTTATTTTTTTTTTCTAGCTAGGGGAAAGGTTTCTGGTCTTGTTTTTGAGGATACAGATTTATCTGCAATTCCGTGTATTTTTAGTGACGTAAATATCTTTTGGCATCGGCGATAACTTGAGCTGGCAGAGGTGATTTATTTCAAGAGTGTCTTGTTTCAGAGGAGCTCGGAGCAGCTCGGTAAGTGTCTGCAGTAACATTTATCTGCGCTGAATGGACGAGCGGCTTCAGAGCATAAACCAAAGGAAAAGAGCCCCTTTCTCTTACTGCAAATCTTGCTCCGCATTTTGCTTAAGAGCAAACAGTAAGAGCCTTATTAAATTGTTTGGAGGGGTTTTTATTTTCCCCCCCCAACTCTCTCGGCGATGCCAAGGTTGCCAGAATTGTGTGTTCCGTCAGTCGAGTTTTCAGCCTTGGACTGGCTCAGAAGCAGTAAATAGTGGTTTGAAAAGTCCTGTTGCTCTCTCTGCTCCAAAGGGGTGTTATGACAAATCCAATTTTTGCTTTTCGCTTTTCTCTCTTTTTTTTGGTGTTTTTGTTTTTGTTTTTTTTTTTTTTTTTTAAGGAGGGGAGGAGGGATAAAAAAAAAAAAAACACAAACCCACAGCTTTCAAGGCAGAAATCCTCTTTAAAATTTGCCACGACTTCACAAAACGCTAAATGCTTTCATTAACTTCGAGAAAAGCTCAGAAGAGCTGCTTTCTTCCCACCTGAGCGGCTGGGGCTTTGTTCCCTCCGGCTGGTACAGGCTGGGAATTGCAGAGGAGAAATTCCTCTCCAAAGGGTGATAAAAGAATAGAAAAATGTGTGTGTGTCGGGGGGGTGACCCCCACAACCCCTTGGGGGAAGGTAAAGGAACTGCTCCGGGTGTTCCGGAGGTCGGAGTGTTTCTTCTCCCCCTTCCACCCGCTTCATCCCACTCCTCCAAGCGAAACACAAACCTGCGCCGAGGGCTCGTTTGTTCCATGGTTTAATTGCAGCAGGAGGAGGGCAAAGGGGAAATTCAGGCAGCGGAGCTCGGGCTCTTTGTTGCAGGGTGAGGAACACACTGCGTTTCCCTGGGGAAAGCTCCTGGATTGGGCTGGAAGTGCCGGCACTGGGGAAAAAGCTCTGCCCTCCCTGCGGAGAGCCGGCAGCAGCTGCCCGCCGTGGGAAACGCCGGGTTTATTCCTGGCGGGAGCAGGGAGGTACCAGCATCCCTCGGCTTCGGTGTCTCCCGGTCAAGGAGGGGGTGATGGTGTCGCCATCACCTTGCCTGGTCCCAGCAAAGCTTGGGGTTGGCAGAGGTGGTGTCGCTCACCCAGCAACACATCCTGGAGGCTTTGCTAGAGAGAAATGGCCCTCCCAAGGACGTTATTATCAACCGCGCCGGGTTTCTTCTAGCAAAAATCGGATGCAAAACTTCCTAAGCCAGGCTGAAGCTGGAGGAACAAGGGACAGGGCTCCGCATGCCCTTTTTGAGGGCTGCAGGAACATGGACCAGCCCTCACAAGGATGATTTTAGTTTTCTTTTTCCCCATTCCTCTTAATTTGGGGTCTGGCACGTCTTCCTCTGATTTTACTGCCTCGATGGTATGAAGCCAGATGCCTCTCCGGTGTAAATATTAGCTCAGCTGCCTTTTTCTCTTCCCCAGGGGCTGTGGGATTCCCCTGCCCCATGTCCACCAGCGCAAGAGCCGCCCATGGCCTTCTTGCAAAGAACAAAGTGAAGGGGTGGGTGACGCTGGGTGCTTGCAGGGGAGACCAAGGCACTACAGCACAGATATGCTCCATGTCTGTCAAAATCAAAGAGGAATTTCTCCCGGGGGGCTGGAATCAGGAGCGGATCTGTTGGGCTGCAGCAGAGAGAGCTCGGGGGAGCCGGCGCTTGGGTGCGAACCGTCTCGGTGCTGGTTTGACGCATCTTCGTGCCACGTGTTAGCGCAACGGAGGAAACACTCCTGCTAATGCTCTGGTGTTAAATGACAAGGGAATGTCCCAAACTCAGATTTCTTTAGAAGGTGCAGAAAATGGTGATAACCCCGTCAGCAGCGTTAAGGGGCAAGGGACTGCCCAGGCAGTCCAGACGCTTTATTAATAAACCTCCTTTGGAAGGAATGTTCTAGCTTGGGAAATACTAAGACCATCATTAGCACTGTCTCGTAAGGCAAACTGGGGCTGTTTCACAGCAAGGGGTGTCATTAAGACAGTGTATTTATAACCGGGCATTACTGGCCCAAGGAATGCCCTGATCCAGCTGCTTTGACGAGGCCACCGCATTAACCTGATAGCTCTTCTCGATCATTCCCCTCTCTTTCTTTTGTCCCCAGCAGGTCTAAATTGGGTGGTTTCTGGACTCTCTATTTCAGGCTGGGGCTCCCTGCCAGCCCCTGGGCGCCTGAAGACCTCATCCCACCCGGCTGCGCCCTCGGTGCCCGGCCCTGGCTGCAGGATGCTGGCGCAGATGGTGGCTTCGTGGTGGCTCGTCCCCCTTTCTCACGCTCCCCCATACCCTCTGTTTTGCAGACGCTGTCGGTGAAGATCCAGCGTGGGTGTTAACTGGCCTGGCGGAGTATGTCCCAAATCCCGCTCCCGATCTCCCTTTGCTGCTACTAAAGGGGAGCGACCCCCCCGTCTGCCTTTCGCCCAGCACCATGGTGGGGCAGAGCCCTCTGGAGCCCAGCGAGAGCCGGACCGCCGTCCTCCTGGAGCCCTTCGTCCATCAGGTGGGCGGCCACATGAGCATGATGAAGTACGACGAGCACACGATCTGCAAGCCCCTGGTCTTGCAGGAGCTGAGCTTCTACGAGTCGCTGCCCTTGGCCATGAGGCAGTTCACGCCCCAGTATAAAGGTAAGGAGAGAGACTGGGGAAGGAGCTAAGGGCCAGTGTTGTCACTGGGATTAGTCCTGAGACTGGGAGAAGGGCTGGTGGGACTCGGTCGGGGCTGGCTCTAAGGTATGGAGCCCCATCACTCCTGCAGGTTTTGGAGACCAAGGATGCTTCCCGTGCGAGTGTGAGCAGAGGAGCAGGTCTGGGAGGCTGGGAGGGTTTCCGGGGTCTCTGTGGCTGATGGGGGGAGTCTCTGATGGCTAATAGGGGATGAGCACTGGCTGATGGCACCAGGACATCCTCGCCTCTGCCCATCCCTTTGCTGCCATGGTCAGCCTTGGTAACACGGGGGATGCTTGTTATGTCACGCAGGGATGAAACTGGTTTGCTTCCAAGTGGGACAGGCATGAGAAGGTGGAGGCTGAGAGCATGGACACGATCCCTCCCGGGGAGCCGAGAGCCCGGGCAGCGCAGGAGCGAGACAGAGAGGGCAAACACAGGAAAAAACAGAGAACAAGGGGCAGGAATAGGCTGGGGTTTCCCCATCAGTGTTCGCTTTGAGGATTTTGCAGGTCATGGCCCCAGATGGGTTGGTCTGATGGCATGCGAATGGCGGCACTGAATAGGTGCAGGGACCAGGGCAGTCTTGTTCCAAACGGGATTCCCAAGATCTGACGCATTACGTGCCCTGTTCAGTAGAGCTTTGACTTAGCATCCCTGATAAAAAAGGCGTTCTGTAACCAGAGCAGAGCTCGGGGTGCCCACGTGCATGGTCCCGTTGCTCCAGGCCTTGGTTTCAGAGGAGGCAACGGTTTGTGTCAGAGGCAGAGGAGTTGGGGAGAGCAAGGAAAGGGTCAGGGCTGGCACCAGCACGAGCTGGGGGAGAGATGGTCCTTGGGGCCACCACGAAACCCCGAGCCTGAAAAAACAGCCCAGAGTTGTCTCAAGCATCACTTTGGCTGGCACCTCAGCCAAGCCCCGCTCCCCCCAGCGCTCCTGTAAGCCCTGGTCCCCGGAAAACCAGAGGCGCGGACCCCTTAACTTCTTAAAAATCCCATCCAGGTGGCTGTTCTGCCACAAGGGAGACATTCCCGGGACAGGGGAGAGTCTCCCACCTGCCCCTCTGCTCCGTGCCCCCCATCACTGCCCGGTGCCCCCCATCACTGCCTGCTTCCCCCCTTCAGTTTCCCTGTCCCTGACTCTCCTTGCCCTGCACCGCTTTCCCCACTGAATTTCTCAACCGGGCTACTGGAAATCAGCACTAGGGGTCTGTGGGGGTCCTGGCATATTTTTTAAAGCCATCCTCCCTCCCTCCCTCCCTTTCTTATTCCCTCACTATTTCTGCTTTTACTGCCAGACTTGTGCTGCTCATAAAGCTCCCGACCCTGGATTTTTGTGAGAGGCGAGAAGCTCAGCTGTCACCTAAAAACTTAAAATATCTTTTGGTCCTTCAGCGTTACAGAAAAGAGCTCGAAGTGGCAGCCGCGGTTTCGATGCGCTTCCAATCCAATCTCTCCCTTTCCCAGAAAGTCAGGGGCCTTTGCAGATTTATGGGACCATATTAAAAAGATGCTTAAGAAAGAAAAAAAAGTCTTCCTCTAAGCAGTTTTCTTTAGCAGAGGCCAGGGTTTGGTGATAGAGAGCTGGGCCCTGCTCTCTCTAATAAAGATGTTAAGCAGTCCCAGCTTATCAGTTCAGGGGTGGCCCGGTTATTAATACCTTTTTGTCATCTTTTTCTCTTCCGTTGCAAGTCCCAGTGAGTTTTGCGACGAGGGGTAATTAAATAGCAATTCTTCTCCAATTTGGCATTGGGCACGCACATTTTTAATTCTGATTATAACTGTCCCGGCCCTGACCGCTGGGGAAAATTAAAGAGGTGGAACGTTTTCCCACGAGGGTGATGGGGGAGATGAGCATTAGGGGGAATAATCCTGAGGTCTTCATCACCCCTTCGCACAAGCCCGTGTTCCTCATCTCTATTCTTAGGCTGCAGGGGGGGGACGGGGACGGCTCGGGGACCATTATGCAATGGTGACATTATGTGCAATGGTGATCAAATGTCTCCATTCAAACCGAACACGGTGTCGGCCGCTTAAAAAGAATGTCCACCGCTCGCTTAACCATTTCAGGCAGGTTGGTGACCTTGGGACTGGATTTGTTCCCCCCCATCCCCTCGCAAACCTCCGCCTGCCCCGAGCGGAGCTTGCAAAGGGGACGCGGGGCTTGTTTTCAAGCCCGGCTCTGCTCAGATTCCTGTTGCACGCGGCGGTGAATACACACACGTGTAAATTTAAAAATAAACCCTTGAGGGCAGAGCTACAGAGCAAAACGCTCCTGAGGATGACCGGGATGCCACCAGCATAGTGACAGCAGCCGTAAATACCCGCTGGTGCCGGACAGGAGGGGGCTGGCGGTTCGGGTGACACTAAAAGGCCAGCAAAGAGAAGTACCTAAATACACCTTTGCTCCCAGATAGCTCTTTTCCTGTTGCGATAAAAGAGAAGGTCAGCACCCATCTGTTACAGGTTTGGTTTGCACACGTAGGCCACTTGCAGGACATATGCAAACCCCGTACGGAAGCACACCAGCAAACAAAAGTATTTTTCAGGCTGAAACGTAGCTTTTTGAAGACATAGACTTCAGCGGGAAGGAGTGAGACAATCACATTCCCTGGCAATTTAACGGCTCGCTCTTGCCTTTGAAAATCTCCCCATTAATTTTCATATTAATTTAAGATACTTAAGAACTCTTAGTTTCATGCTATATATAACGTTTTTAGGGCCAGATTGTCAGCACTATGCAAATCAGCGCAGCTCCATTGACTTGCAGATATGTAACTGGGGCAGTTTTTAAGGTTACAGGCTGCTAGAGCGCCGTAACTGAGGCGGAGCGCTAGATCGGGAATCCAGGGCTCCGTTCGCCTCACAGTGACTTTTTAAAAATAAAAAGGCTTTGATTTAGGCAAAAGATAGGCTGGCTTTTTTTTGCCGGCCTATGTCCCGTGAAAATTCAAAGCAGGTATCCGAGCTGATAGGAATTTCACTTGCTCTCAGTGATCTGTAAAATGCGATTTTTACAAACAGGACTCAGTGAAAGGTGGGTAACGTTGGAGCCCGAGGAAGACAGAGCTCCCCGTGCTCACCATCACCGTCAGCAAAGGACTGAGATGGCTAAAAATATTACTTAGCCCCTAATTAAGGTTTCCAGCCCCCCAGCTCCCTTAGTAAAGCAGCCTGGGTGTATTCCTCCCCCATTGCAGTGCAAAATTAGCCAATTTAACCAAGCCTGCCACGGCACGCTGCTCGGATTAATGCTGATTTTACAGCAAAATGGAACAGAAAGGCTTGTGGTACCTGAGCAGGGGGGGTGTACGGAGCAGGGGGGCTGTACCGAGGAGGGGAGGGAAGCGCATCCGAATACAGCTGGAGCTGGAGGGTTACGGGGTGCAGGGCCCAGGTAGGGACGGGCACCCCGAGTCTCGCGGGGGTGTCTGGTGGCTGCAGACACACCGGGCTGCGGCAATTCAGGGGGTGAAAACCTCCCTCTGTCAGCACAGCTCAGCAGGCAGGACTCCGCGTGCGCGCACACGGAGAGGGCAAATCCTTCTGCCCGTGTTTGCTCACCGTAACCTCGCTTTACGTGGAGAGGCGGGAGTTTGCGTATTTATTTGCTTTGGCAAATTCGCTTGGGAGAACAGAGCGCCCTTGTTTGTTAAGCTGCCAAAATGCATCTCCCCGCAGTGCCCAACAGACCAAGCAAGGATACCCTGGGGGCAGTTGGATAAAACCCAGCTCCACGTGTTGCTAATGGAGGGGGGGGGGGCTTTTTCCAGTGATGAGTTTTGCTGGTCCAACAGCCTCCACGGTGTTCTTTTGGATCTGCCTTCCTGCGGCTAGACTGGAAAGCAGCAGGGTACGACTCCTGCGGCTGGCATCCCCCCTGAGACCCAAAGCGGGGATGCTCTAAAAATGCCTCCGCTGCTTTGAGAGGCTCAGGCAGGAGCAGGCCTGAGGTTATCAGCCTTTCCCAGAAAGGTCAGAGCCGCCTGGTACGCCAGCCGTGGCCATTCCTGCTCTGTCATTTGAGACGCAGAGGCAGCCGTCCCCGCGGCAGCAATGGGGTGAGGCTGGGCTAAATCTGTGATGGGCTGAATGGCATCCGAGCCCTGTGATTCCCGCTAGTGTCAGGGAAAAATTGCAGTGCTAAAATACACAATGGCGTTTTATGCACTTAGGGTGGAAAGTAATAATCCCCACTCACGGTCATATTCCCCCTCGTGCAAAAACACGGGACATGTACGGTGCTCTCCCGTCGGCCGTTTGGGTGGTGCTGGTCCTTGGGCGCTTGGGGAAGGACATGACTGCCATGATGTTTGGGCATCACGTACGCGGGCAGCGCTGCCAGCCCACGCACATGCCTCTGCCCTTACTCCTGGGGCCCCTCCAATTAAAGGAAGGAGTTGGCATGCTGGTTGTCTTCGGAAAATTCCTAGTCCCCAAACCCTCCCTTTGCTTCTTGCCAATGAAAAGCATTTCCAGCCTTGCCCTGTCTTAAAAGTGAGACCTAAATCCCTTGTCATAAATAACCCAGGAGCTCCGGGTCCAACGCAGGGGTCTTTGCTGGGTCACTTGCGGCATAGCAGAGCCTGGAGGGATGGAGGGCAAAGGAACATGATGTTCAGAGGAGGCAGGTTTCAAGCCCAGCCTCCAGAGGAGGGAACATTAGAAAAGCCTGTGGCTGTTTTCCAGGGTCTCAGGTGTTCTCAGGTGTCTCAGGGGTCCAGGGTCCAGGTGTTTCTCAGGTGTCCAGGGTCTCAGGTGTTTCTCAGGTGTTTATCAGACCTCAAATCAGAGGGGGATCAGTGTGAGAGGCCACTAAAACCCGAGGAGGCAACTGTCCTGCTGAGTGCTAGCCCTCTCAGGGGGTGCAGATGGTGGCCAAGCCTGTATGGTAACCCACAGATTAATCTCACTCTGGTTTGGTTTTTTCCCCTTTGTTTTTTTTTGTCTAGGCATCGTTTCCGTGCACCTCAAAAAGGACAGCCTCGGCAACCTGACCCTGCTCGCCAGCCCCAGCCTACAGACGGAGAGCTGCGGCCGGCTGGATAATGCCATCGGTGACTCCTCGGTGACGCTATGGCACAAATGCAAGTGGGCTGCCAGCACCGGCAGCGAGCACACGCGCGTCAAGTGGAGTCACATGCAGCTCACCAAGACCTTCAAAGACAGGTGAGGGCCTGCTGCTCCCTGCAGACCTCCTCCTGGTCCTCACCTGACCTTTTGGGTAGGGTCTAACCGGGATGGTTTTGGTGGTACAACTCCCGGTTTAAAGCAAAGTGAGCGAAAGCTATGCGCAGCCAAGGCGAAGAAAGCAAAGCCCAGCTTGGTGGCTCCGTGGTTCATCTCTTGATGATGGAGCGGGGCAGATTTGGCTATTGCTGAGATGCTGTTACTCAAATATGTGCCTCAAACTCTGCTTTAAACCTCTTTCCTCGGTGTGTCACGTGCTCCAAAAGGAGGAGAGGCCTCAGGAGAAGAGCCACCAAGCACACAGCACGCAACAGACGCCCTTCTGCTGGTAACCAGCCAGAAGTAGCAGCCTCGAGGGTGGCTCGATCCTGTCCTCGTCCCAGGGGAGAGCTGTCTCTGAAAGGCATCGCGGTGCTTGCGAGCACACCGCCACCTTAGGGCTTGCAGGGCCTTTCCGCAAGACATATTCCCTCTTAAACTGGTTCAGAAAAGACCTAGGTCAGCTATGACTGAAGGGTGCAATATTGCTACCGTGAATCCGCTGCCCTCGGCGTGACGGGAGTTATGGCTTTTCAATGAGAGAGATCAAGGAATGACCCTCCAAGGAGAATAAATCTCTTTGCTCCCCCCTTCCCCTCCTCGAAACCAGACCCCCTCTACTGGGATTCCTTCCTCTTGTGGGACAATTTGCCTGCGTTGTGCCCGTTGGGTGGATAAATAGACATTCCTGGTCATTGGCGCCATGAATGGCGCTTTTCATAGGAGCCAAGCACACTTTGAAATTATAATGAAAGAAAATATTGGCACGCAGCAATAGCTGGCTTTCTGAAAATTACTTTTACGGAGTAACAAAGGGTCTCCGCAGGTTGGACATGATGAATATATTTCCTTTGAGAGTCCGTGAAAATTCACCTTATCAAGTTTGAGGCTCTACAAAAGGGGAGGGGAGGGGGGAAAGGGGGGAAGGAATATTCTCTTCTGGAGCTTATAAACCAAACGTGTTCTTTTGTGTGTTTTGTCTAGCTGCCCGGGGAAGATGCTGTTGAGGACAGACCTTCAGTACCGCACAGATTCACTTTTGGAAGATGCAAACAGAAACCAGCCAGAAAGAAACAGCTACAACCCCTGGGGACTGCACTGTCACAGGCAGCACCTGAACCGCATGTCCTCCAAGCACAATGAGAACAAACTGCATCGTATCCTTTTTCCTCTCTCGCCTCCAGCCTAGTCTCATCTATAAATAACAGCTCATCCTCGATGTATGTTTTATCGCAGGGGGTATGCATCCCTCCTCTGCCCAGTCCCTGGGAAAATACAGAATATACAGGATACAGTTGCCCTGTTATCTTCTCCCACTGCTCAGCGGGACTAGACGATCATTGTAGGTCCCTTCCTACTGAAATGTTCTATTCTATTCTATTCTATTCTATTCTATTCTATTCTATTCTATTCTATTCTATTCTGAAAAGAAACCCCTAAACCAAATCCAAAAACTGCTTCCCGTAAAAGGTATTCAGCGTAAGTCAAGGATCCCCGTGGCATACATTTAAAAACACAACTACAGAGGAATTAGCAGCTGCCTCACCTTTTATTTTCCTATTACACTTCATTACCCACCAGCCATGTGAGTAATACAGCTTAACAACTTCGCCCACACCCACCGGAGCCAGTCCAGCACTGAGGCACAAGGTGTCGGGTTGACAGCCCAGGGCTATCATGTCACTAGAGAATGGAGCTGTTGGTGCTTTAATTGGTAGGACTGTACTACAGTAAATTAACTGAAATTGGCAGCAAGGGGCCTATAGCAATGACATGTTGGTAAAATTGGCTCAGAAAGTCTCATTACAGTTGTGAGCTATTATGGAGAGCGTCAGTGGTTGCTCTGATTTAAGACCTCTTTCAATTAGAATGTAAAAGTATTGGGCTTCCCTTAACTCAAATTCAGAGTTTCTATTGCTTGAAAATGTGGTATCAAAATACAATTATCCCTGCATCCTGGACTTAAAGATGGGAACCCGGCAGCACGGCGACGATGCCTCGGAGGAGAAGAAAGCCCGGCACATCAAGAAGTGTGAACAAAGCACCTCTGCGTCTCTGGGCGTTCGCATCTGTGGGATGCAGGTAAGAGGGAGCCTCGGGCCTTCTGGTGTTTGCCCCACGCACGGCTTGAAACCAAGCTGGAAATCTAAAGGGACTCTCTGTTGGTGTAAATTGAAGCAGTTTCATTCCCGTCTCCCTCCAAATACAGGCTGTACGGACTGACCACTCGGCTGTGTGTCCTGTCCTCAAACAGGCGAGGATGCTTAGGGAAGAGTATGGAATATGGCACATAGGGGGTGACCCTTGCCCATATCCCCTCTTTGGCTTCGGGAGATGCGGCTGCATAAGCACCACCCCGCACCACTGCCACCAGTATGAGCAGCTGGAACCAGTTTACCCCAGCTGAGAGTCTGCCTGTAGACGGACACAGATTCCCCTCTCACGTCAGCCCTTGGCTGCCGCACAAAAAAGAAAAACCAAAAAGCATCCCTTGCCCAGCTCGTGCCTGGGCAGAGCTGTCTCAGCCTGTCACCGCAAGAGCGAGGGCTTTATTTTGTGCTAAGTATTATGGTTCCTCTTGGTCAAAATCGCTGCCCTTCCCCCTGGAAACCACACATCTGTTTCACTCACACTTCTCAAGCAGGTTTCAAAACATTGTTCTGCTGTGCCTGAAGGATAATTATGACAATGATGGTTATAAAGCAGACATGCAGCGGCATAAAGACTCGGTGTCAAAACCTGTGTCCCTTTCTGGTCCCTGACATCCTTCTGTCAAGCAAATTATCATTTAAATTACAACTGGCCTGTGAGCTAATTCTAAATTCACTCCTTCATTTCTTAGTCAGCGCTAGCCGAGCCTCGCATGCAAATTTCTGTCAACTTCTTGTCTCTCTGTGTTTAAGAAAGCGAGATTATCGCTGCCCGTGCATTACGTACTGCGAGAAGGCACAAAGCTGGGGTCTTCCTGTGCCGCTGCGAACTCCTACCATCGCCAGAGGGAAAACGCTGTAAATCACTAGTGACGCGGCTGTGACTTACAGCCATTTGGGTTTCCCAAAGCGGTGATTTACAGCAGTACAATGAGAATCTGCACTAGTGGTTTAAATTGAATGGTTTAAATCTCCAGAAGAGACAGGCGGTGGGGTTCAGCGAGAAGCCTGCGGTACCCTGCCAGCATTGCTAGGTATCGCCAGACTGCGGAGGATCTGTGTCCCGTTCCTCGGCGTGGCTCTGAAGTTTGTAGATTAGGGCGAAATCTAGAGCTTTGGGAAAACTGACCAACTGAATCTGCATTGTTGCTCTCTTTCCTCAAGGTTTACCAAGCGGACACTGGCCATTTTCTCTGCAAAGATAAGTATTATGGCAGGAAACTCTCACCGGAGGGATTCAGGCAAACCTTGCGCCAGTTCCTGTGCAACGGTAACCACCTCCGAACGGATCTCCTGGAGCCCATCATCCTGCGGCTGAAAGCTCTGCTCTCCGTCATTAGGAAGCAAAGCTCTTACAGGTTCTACTCCAGCTCACTTCTCATCATTTACGATGGACAGGAGCACAAGGAGAACACGGCACCCTTGGATAACCACCTTCACTTCCAAAAAACAAACTGCACCGCCTCAAATGGCACGAATCACTCCAGAGTCGACGTTCGCATGATAGACTTTGCCCACACCACTTTCAAAGGCTCCAAAGGCAATCACACCACTTACGACGGGCCAGACCACGGGTATATCTTCGGCCTGGAGAACCTCATCAAAATCCTTCAGAATATCTCAGAAGGAAAATGACACATTCTGTGAAATATAGCCTGGATTTACTAGTGACCGATAGCCCTGAAAAGTACCGCATCGGGTCAGTTGTATGGGACCCTCACAGCTGCTGGATGTCACGTGCATGGAACGAGAGCACGGACAGCTTGCTAGGAAAGCGCAAAAAAAACCGCTACGTGCCATTACTGAATTCAAGCGTAAAAAGCAAAGAGCTGAAAGAATCTGTTCTGCCTGCAATCCATCAGAAGATTTATTTTCCTTTCTTGTTTTACTGCTGTCCTTGATTTATTTGTGAGGCAAAAGAAAGCATTACTTGAAAGAGTCTTAATGATAAAATAGGACCTGCTCACCTCGACATTCAGGAAGCCAAGCGGGGTAAGGAGATATTGTGCGTTTGAGCGAGACTATTAAAGTGAGCTGGCAGGTCGGAACAGATCGCAGCGTGACTTCCAACTCACGCTCGACGCCATGGGCTGAAGGCAGAGACAACAAGCGGGAGAGAAAAACGCACCCCCCTGACATCCAGGCTCCACCTTGCCCAGCGCGAGTGGTGAAATGGACGCGATGCCACGGAGGCTCTGCGCTCCTCAAGGCGGAAAAGCCGGGGAGGGGGGGGGCCTCAGACCAAGAACTCGACCTCCCAAAGGTTTAATATCCCTGCGGGATTGTTAACACTTTCCACAAACTTTCTAAGCAAAGGGCTCCATAGGGGCTGGAAGTAAGGCGATGCGATGATTCTGTCAGATTTCAGTCACAACAAACATTCACATCACTGGATTTTTGCTTAAAAAAAGGAAAAAAAAATAAGTTTCAAAAAAGCGTGTGTCAGGGACTAGACACTAAAGGTCATCTAGAAATTCTTTGATACAAATATTGTGCACGTGTTTGGAAGAGACAATAACAAAAGACTCAAAATGTTTACAGCTTTTGTGGACAGATTTTATTATTACAGAACAAACATAATTCCTTCCCACGTGGTGTGGGAAACGTGAAAGAGATATCCTTACACAAGGAACAGTTACACAACCCCGTTACTGGGGAGTGGGGATATAAATAAAATTGTCTAAGTAACTCTCACCTGACGCCCATCTCTTTTTCCCTTCCAGAGGATCCTTAACTTACGTTGTCTTTTGTTTAGGGCTCTATGTTTTGAAAAAAGCAGTTGTTTTCCACAGGTTTAAACACCAGATCTCAAGGGAGAGCCCTTCACTTGTATTTTACTGCATACAGCTGGTGAATTGCTACAATTTATAGCTGGAAAATTTAAGTCATCTGGCCCAGTTGCGTATTTCACTTGGCCTAAAGTCCATCAGGGAAGACCTCATTATTTACTTGATATTGTTCACAGTGTTGCACGTTTCTTGCCTACAGCTGACTGTAAAAAAGGCCACAAACACTCTGCTTCAGTAGTGAACGGCTTGAGTCACCAATTGTCTTGGCTCACACACATGCAGCGAGGTCCTGCGATCAGTGCTAATTGTGGCTGTTGCCAGCTCTGCTGATGGGGTTTATACAGAGCCACCTCAGCGTCTGCATCCCTGCCGGGCCTCTTGCTGGCTGTGTGCACCGGGATGCCAGGTCTGGAAGCGGGGAAGGGTGGAGAAGGGTCTGAGCATGACACCAGCAACCAGAGCCCCTCGTCAGCAGAGCAAAACACCCCCTCGGCTGCACACCTCGTCTGCCTGGGAAGAAAACAGCAACCTGTTGCTTGAACAGCGACAGAAGGCATCCCGCTCCCTTCCTTTTCACCCCTTATACACAAGCACACAATTATCAAGTATTTAACCACTTGCCTGCTGAGGAGCTCTGAGCCAGCGTACAACCTTATGTACTGCACTTGCAGAAAGGGAAAACCAGGCAAGCCTTTCTAGGTTTTAAAACGGCCACAAACCAAGCACGAAGGTAGCTGTTACATGCCGCGCTGCTGGCTGCCTGGCCCGGGTATGAGCAGCACCGCAGGAGCGAGAGCCCTTTGCCAGCCGCACAAAGCAGGCCGCTCGGCAGCGTAGGCAGCAATCGAGCAAATGAATGGGAAAAGCCAGGCTACTCTCATCAGCTGCCTTTCATAAACACAGGGCAGGCCGTGAGCCCACCGAGGGTGGCCCTCACTGCTCCCCAGGCCTCGACCCCCGCCATTCCGGCGGCCTGGGCCTGCGCGTGCAGCAGCGGCCTGAGGGCCCGGCCTCGCAGTTCTCCCCGGCCTCACCGAAAGCACTGCCGGGAACGGGTGGGAGATGGAGGGGGCGGCGTCTCGGGAGACCCCCCCCAGCGCTGCTTTGCGGTGCTGCCCCCCGGGAGGAACCGCTGAGGGGCTGCGCCGTTCCCCCACCCCCCCCATATCGCCCTCCCGCCGGGGCCCGCCCCGCGCTGCGCACGCGCAGCCCCGCCTGGCCCCTCTCGCCTGCCGTAGGTCACGTGATTTCCCCCCCCCCCCCCCCCCCCCCCCTCCTCCCGTGGTCGGCGCCGCCGGCAGCGATGGCGGCCACCAGGTACCGGCGGTTCCTGAAGCTCTGCGAGGAGTGGCCGGTGGAGGAGACCAAGCGGCAGCGGGACCTGGGCGTCTTCCTGCGGCAGCGGGTGGCCCAGGCCTTCCGCGAAGGGGAGAACACGCAGGTGAGGGTGAGGGCGGGGAGGGGGGAGGGTGGCGCCCCCGCGGCCTGCGACGGGTGGGGGGCGAGGCGGGGCCTGGGCCGCGCAGGCGCCTCCTCCCTCACGGCAGTTTAAAGGTCGGTGTGAGGAGGCTGTGGCGATTTTGGGGCATAAACCCTGGGATCTTGGTGCTGACGCGGGGCTTTTTTTTTTGGAGCTCTCGAGGTTACAGTTGCGGAGAAGGTTGTGCCTGGGGGGCTCCGCTGTGAAACGGGCCTCCCTCCGTTCTCCTCAGGGCCTCCCACCGCCTCCCTCCGTTCTCCTCAGGGCCCAGGACGGGCCTTTAAAACACAGACCCCAGCAACCATGATACGTTCCTCGCACAGGACAAGCTGTGGCGTACGCCACGTTCTTCCACCATTTACACTGCGTGGTTTGGGGAACCCCGTTCCTGTGATTATGGAAGTGGGATATAAAGCACTGTGAATTTGTCAACGCTGTGCTGGAATCCAGTTAATTAGTGTGTTTTGCTTACCGTGATGATAGGATGATAGTGCAATGCAGTCTGTAGTACATACTGAAATGCATTGTTAGGATGTAGTGATTATAAAATTGTATTCCAGCTGCAGTTCTAATTGTGTTGGAGTTTAGGCTTTGGTGCTGAAATAAATCAAAGAAGCTAATGCTTGACTTGGGCTGCAGACCTTTACAGGCTTGGAGGTGGTGCTGTGGAATGGAAATGTACCCTTTCTTAGCATAAAAACATTGTTCCAGATATGCATTTTCTACTTCAAGGGGCCATTATAGGCACCTAATTCTATATTGGTCACCAGAATAGTCTGCAGCAGACATTTCGGAAAGTGTTTATTGCTTTTTCATATGCTCAGGACAGCTGAATTTGCTGCACCAATTGGCTGCAAGATCCCAAAGCTGCCACTCATCTTGAAAATCTAAATTGATGCCTGCAGCACTGATGTCAATTTGTATGTATAAAGGCTTCATACAGCAAAGGGAAATGTACTGGCAGACAGCAGGAGGAATGTGAGAAAAGAACTAGAACCATAAAGGATCCTTTATCAGTCTGTTTTATTCAGGTGGAATAAGATTTGCTGATTTTATGGGGGGAGGATACTGTTTCTGCTACCCGTTTGATAGCTATTTCTGCTATCACTACTAAAACTCTAGTGGGGTCGTTTGAAATGTGACTGCAGGATGTGTTAAGCTGAAGATCACCTGCAGTGTGATGGTGCTTACTCTTGACAGTCTGTCTGTCCCTATATCCTCTCTCCTGCGGCAGCCATCACCTACTGAATAAGGCGAGCTTTTCCTTAGTTTTCCTAATTTGCGCAGAGGAGGCTGAACCTGTGCCAATGTCCCAAGGACAGATGAGCTGTGTCATTTTATCCTGACATGTTTCTGTTGATACTATTCTTATCTGTGTATCCGTTTTAATCACTTCTGTTTGATGTCATCGAGCAGCAATGCAGAGCTCTGGTTGAGTTGGCCCCCACTGTAAAATAGAAAAACAAGATGACGTGCCATCCACACTGCTAAATAGATGTCTCTGCAAGGCAGATGCACCTGTCTGAGGCACCTAGCAGAGGTTTAGGTATTAGCAAAATCTTTCCAACTTACTTGACCAAAATAGAAATCCATTTACCCTTCACAAGCTGTTCAGTGTCTTTCATGCTGCTTTTCCCTAACCAATTATAAACTATTTTTAGCCTGCACCGGGATTTTCTAAATTCCATCCTAGTGCATGATCCTATTTGATCCTTTAGAATAAAACAGGCGGCAAAACTGGCCTGTGAGCAAGAAGTCATAGAATCATAGAACCATAGGGTTGGAAGGGACCTCTGGAGATCATCTAGTCCAGCCCCCTGCCAGAGCAGGGTCACCCAGAGCAGGTTATACAGGAACGCGTCCAGGCGGGTTTTGAATGTCTCCAGAGTTGGAGATTCCCCCACCTCTCTGGGCAGCCTGTTCCAGTGCTCTGCCACCCTCAGGGTAAAGAAGTTCCTCCTCATGTTTAGGTACATGTGCTAAGTATGTAGTGCTTAACTACAGCTTTCACAGCAGTGGCCAATAAACATGGGAAGAAAACTGTCCAGCAATGATCTCATTAACTGTGTATTCACAGTTGATCTGTCAAATCTTTTTGAGCAGAGTTTAAGGTCCGTTGTGGAAATCACATGCCTTGTTATTCTTGTAGGGCAAGGTGGTGAGAAGCGGACGGGAAAGAAATTGATCTGCATTCTGGAGCAGCATGTTAGGGGTCACCAGCATCCTTCTTTGCACTGAGAAGTCACCTAAGCTGCTCCCTGACTGTCCTTCTCACAAGCCTTGAAATAAGGTGGTCTCATTTAAGGCTTGTGTGCTACTTTTATCCGTTTCCAGATCGCTGACCCGGAGACCTGTGACCGAATGTATGAGAGCTTAGTCAGAATCCACACCAATTACTACAAAAACAAGGTGAGCTTGGGCATTAGTCACCCCCCCTCTTTTAGGGGGTGAGTCGCCACCTACTGCAGTTGGCTGCCCTGTCCCAGCAGGGTTTCTGGGAATGTCTAACAGACAAACGAGCAGTCAGGTGGATGCAGCACTACGTGGTGCCTTTGGTCACTCTGGGAAAGCTGCAGACACCTTGGCCTCTGGGACATGTGTGAACAATGCAGATGATAGTTCTTGGTATGAATGAACAGAATTTTTAGAGTTTGACTGAAAATGAGCTCACTGTAGGGTGACATTTTTACCTTTTTTAATGCACTACAAGTAACATCTTTTTCTCTCTCTCCCTCTCTCACCTACTCGGTCATTTATGAAGTATCCACGCCTGAAAGACACAAGTTTCACCGGAGTGACAGTAGAAGATTGCAAGATGATACTAGCAACAGGTACTAATACTGTGCTTGATTTCAGAGTAAGTCAGTGCAGAAGATGAAGTACATTCTCGTCTTTGTGGTCTTCACTGCAACATTTCTACTAAACACCAGTGACTAAAGGACAGAATGGTACTGCCGAGCAAGTATATTAGGGTGTTTAATGAGGAGTACAGCAATAATTGAGGAGATCTTCAGTAATCTATCAGGGCGAAAAGTCGATTGTATTTTGCACTGGGCAGGAACAGCAGAGGGTTTGCAAGGGCTCTTTGAGGTCAGATAGTAGGAGCTATGTGAAAGAAATGCATGTTTGCTGCATCACTCAAAAAATTCTCAGCTTCTGTTTCACCACAGTCAAATTCCCTTTAGTATTTCTCCTTTTGCATTAGACTTGGAGAGAAAAGAGGGTACCATGATAGAGAAATACTCTCAGCCAGATCATTTATTAAGTGCAGTGTAGGAAGCTAGTGCAGTTTGTTCTGCTCCAGTTCCTAACTTTGATTGCAGTGCGTGGAAACCGAATATTAGTTGTTAGTGATAAGGAACTCCCCGTACAATTGATTGGAAGGGAAAACAAACTGGCCTCAGGCCCTGAAACAGAAATTCATTAAGATGTAAAGTCAAGAAAGGAAAATATATGTAAGGCAAAGCTTTTATAAGAGGGCTTCATTCCTTTGCTTTTCTGCTTTTCTTCCCCTTTCCCCATCTCTGTCTCTCTCTCTCTCTTCTTTTGCAGACATTCTGAAACAGATGGAAGACATGAAAAAAGGGACATGGAAAAAACTGCGAGAAAAGTTTTATGCCAAGAAACCTGAGGAGGACTCAAAGTGATAGGCTAACTCCCAGATTCTCCACTGTATATATTCCTAAAGCACTATATGTTGCCATGATGAATAAAACCATTTATTCCTCTTAGCAACAGCATTTTTCTTCAGACCTACACCTTACACCCTTCATTTTTAGTGCCCCCTCTTCTTTTCATGCAAATCTAGGACATAACACACCTGTGCTGAAATCGTATTGGAGCAACGTAGCGTAGAGGAAAGAACTTTGTGGTGTTAGACCAGCTCCTTTGTGTTATGAAAAACGGAACAACCAGGAGATGCACAGAGCAAGCGGGTGCAACCGTGTTTGTTAGCTTTAAATTTGCTTGTGAAGATAACAATAGTGATGATGTGAAAACGTAGCTACGCTTGTGTTTCTGTCTGTTGGCACGGGTAACACTGAAATTGAGGGAGGGATAATTTAATTGTCACATTTATTTTCCTTTTGAGACGACACGGCAGAGGACCGAGGGTGACTGTTTACCATGGTGACAGTGGAGCAGAGTAAGAGTTTAACTGAGATTTCAATCAAGTGCTGCAGCAGTGTGGTGCTGGTTGAGCTACCTCTATGCAGATTGCCCTCAGCGGGAAGAGACGGTTCCGTAGGGCTTGCTGCATATCTGAGGGATAAAGATAGGTTTTAATGACATGTTGGTATGTAGGGCCATAAGCAAATTTCAGGTATGATTAGTCCATTGCTGTGGCCTATTTTTATTCCTGTTTAAAGCTTTAATGCTTGCATCAGTGTCTATTCTGGGGAGGCAGAGGACTGTAGCTGGGGTGGCTACAGCACTGCTTGGCTGGGGAAGGAGGAGTGTCTAGAGCACAGCTGTGCCAGGACACTGCTTGGCTCCCGGCAGCACCAACAGCTGCTCCTTTTTATGTATTTGAACAGTGTTTTCCTGGCAAGTAGCGAAAGAATTTGAAACTTTGCAGCAGGCTCTAATCCAAACCTTCAGAAAACAAGGCTGGCGTTCAAGGTAGTTTTCATGGTAGCATTCTTCTCCAGCTCCTGACTGGAGCATCGTAGTATATTTTAACGTTTAGCAGCTGTAGCGGTGAGCATTGGGTTGTGGAGCGCCTTGGGTCTTTGGATTGTTCAGTATTTCTATTTATAACAACCCCGTTACACACCCGAGTACACAGGAAGGGCGCTTTCTTTACCATGTTTTAAGTTTTTATTGTAACATGATTTTGTATTTAATTTAGTTAAGGCAATGTACATTTTAGTTCTTAAGTAACAACAATAACAAAAAAAAAATTAATAATAAAACATTACACCAGAGATGAAACTAAAACACAGGACACCCCTTCACAGTGAACTCCTGTAAACCTGCAGCCTCCTACTACTACTGCCCAGATATCCTTGGTCCACAGAAGGCAAAAGACTAGTTCACACTAGTAGAAGCTGGGATACTTATCCTCGTCTGGTGAGTTAAATTAACAAATCCACCTCCTTGAGTTTAGCTCCTCTTTCCTGCACCGCAGTGATGAACAGAATTCTTTAAATGGAGAAGGATCAGCATGGGGCAGGTACGGCAAATACGATGGCTGGTTTGCAAAGATCCACATGTACTAGTGCCACTCTTGGAATAAGTTAAATACTGCAGCCCTACAGCTAGTTACACTACACCTGAGGCCATCAGAATGTAGTGCATGGAGATAAAGATACAACCCTCCGCATTTGCAAAATAAAGAGTTATTGCAATGAGGAATAAAAGTCCTGTATAATTTATCTTCCTACAAGGGCGTTAGAGTAACGTGTGGGTCCAGGTATTGTGAAGAATCCTGGCCGGTCCCTGGTTCCGGAATTGCTTACAAGCGCTCTAGGGAAAAATGTTGACTGTGAAGCTCTTCCGCGTGGTCCGTCTTTCTCTGACGGTGACGTCCATGCGTGGAACCCAGGAATAAGCAGCCTCGTTAGCTGACACATTGTGTGTAGTCCCTCGGTGGGTGAAGCCGATGCTTCTTCTCCGTCTTAGTGGTTCATGGTGTTTTGGACATCCACAAACCCCATCCTTTGTCTGCGCTTCCGTTGCTCTGTCATCTAGAGTTCAAACAAGGACACGAGTGAGGTAGGAAACCAGGTCGCCTTTAAATTCACTAACGTGCTCCCCGCCAGTGTCTGACTGACCAGCCTGCTTTTAGCATCTGCCAGAAAACCCTGCGAGTTTGACTCCAGCTGATGAGGAAGTAAAGTATCAAAAAGCACTTGGCCCAAGTGTCCCAGACCCCCCCAAAAAGAGCTGCAGGAGCCCTTTGCTTCGTATCTGAAGTTGTGCTGGCCTGGGCTGGTTCTGCGTCCTGTTCCTTGGGATGGGTGTCTGTTTTGGAAAGGAGAGCGGGTTTCTCCAGTCAGGTGTTCCTCAAGTGTTCCTATTTTTAAAAGTGTTAAGTACCTGTTCCTTCAGCTCATTCAGCTGGGAGGTGAGATGGGACACCAGCTTCATCGTGGTGTTGAGTTTGTCTTGAAGATTTCGGATCTCATTCTGCTCCCCTTCCCCTTCATTGCTGACCAGGGACATGGCTCGCATCCGGGGGAACCAGTCAAGGTTCTTGTTCTGGAAAGGCGACCATGGAAATGGGAGTTGGAGAGGGAGTGAGGAGGAGGGAAGAGACCAGGTAGGATTTAACAGGATGCCTGCCGATGCTTAGGGATTAAAGTCAGTCTCAAAGGCTCGTCTTGTCTATTTGCAAGTTTTCAACAAATAGTCCATTTCCAGCTTTTTTTTTCTTAGAGCCTTCTGGGCTCAAGTTCAGAAGTTTTCTAAGTTTCCTTTCCCTCCCTTCTTGCCTTGAAATCACCTGGAAGTAAGTCCCACTCTCTACCTGCGGTTCTGCCCTTGGTTCGAATGCGCGGTACAAAACATCCAACAGGCAACGTGCTGCTGGCTGAGACCGCGAAGTGGAAATAACCAGCTAAGAACCAACTAAGCCACAACAACGTCACTAAATATTTTCCAAAAGCTCCTTCTCAAAACTGCTTTTTCTTCGGCGAGCCCCTTGTTCTCAGGTATTTCCCCGGGGCAGGCAGGTTGCAAGAGTGGAAGAGCTTCCCCGAGAGGACGCGTACCTTTATCATCTGCGCCACGTAACTCTCCGGCCCCGTGTAGTCTGTCTTGTTCTTCACTCGCACCAGCACTATGAAGTACAAGTAGTTCCACATGTTGTGCTCGTATTTAATGTGCTCTTCGAAGGACACCGTCTTGTTGTCAAACTTGTCCCTTTCGAGGCCTGGGAAAGGCAGCGGAGAGCGGAGAAGGTGGAGGGAGGAGGCGGGGAGGGGAGGAGAAAGGAAGGAGCGAGCGAGCAAACACATGCGAAAGGAAGCACAGATAATTGCATCCTCTCCCGGGTGTGACTTTCAAGAAAGTGCTTTTAATAATTAGTTGGCATTTAGCACACAACAAGCATCCCAAACAGGGGGAAAATAACCCAGTTGTGTGTTCAGGAGGCTTCTATTTAAAGCACTACTAGCTCCGCTCCCTGCCTATGTATCTAAAAGCATAAAATGCACCCAGTGGATCTTTTAAGAAAAAAAGCAGCTAGATTTATCGGGTTTTTCCTTTTTTTTTTTTTTTTTTTTTGGATGCTTCTGATGACTGAAAGCATTCCAGAACATTTTCTGTATTTTATTTCCTTAGTAATATGGTGCTTCCCCCCCCTCCCCGCCCCCCCCCCCCGCCGCCACTGGCTAAGCGATGGTCTCGGCAGCGCAGGATGCACAGCGACGAGAAGTCCGCGATGTGGCGTTCAGTTTAACGCCTCATTAGCAGGAGGCGAGGAACAACACAGATAATTTCCCCTCTCAGTTTGGGGCCTTGTTTAAGCCTCCTCACACTGCAGTGACCCATCAGTGAACAGATTTAAGTTTTTGCTGTGAACCAAATGAAAAGCAGAAACCAGCTGAAAGCCCCTTTCCTCCCCTCAACCTTAAAAAAGCTTTGGGGCAATTCCTGGGCAGGGAGGTCCCAGCGCTCACCACAGATGAAACAGGTCGTCTTCAGTATCTCTTCCTTCTTTTGCTTCTCGCTCCTCAGATCAGCAAAGGTGTCAATAATGACCCCAAAGATGAGGTTCAGGACGATAATGATGACAATAAAGAAGAAGAGGAGGTCATAGACAACCCGGGCAGGAAACAAGGACTCCTGTAATGGATGGAAGGGATAAATGTGTGTCTCTTGCACATCTCTCCCCCAGCCACGTGCTGCCTCTTTACACGGGCCATGGCTGAGGGTCCCAGGTGAGGAGGAATAAAGGGTGTGATGGGGAAAGAGAGGAGAAAAGCACTGGCGGAGAGTGCGGGGGACAGAGCTGGAAGTGTCAGTCTCCAGGGAGGGAGGGAGGGCAGCTGCGCAGCGGTAAATGCAGCAGGACTTGGCAGAAGAAAGGGGTCCCGCGTGCTGCCCAAACTCACGTCCTTCGACGGCTTCCGCAGAATGTCACCCACGCCCCCGCCGTTCCTCAGGCCGTGGTTCAGGACAGTGACGATGCACATGAGCAGCGTGTCGCAGGCGCGCTCCCACTGGTCAGCCTCTGTTTCTAGAGGGAAATAAAAGCAAAAACCCAGAGCATTAGACAGGGCAGAAGTACCAGGGCATGCCAAAGAACCCAGAGCTGCGGGCATGACTCCCGCTGCAGCGGCAAATCCCCTGGGAGCAGATGCTCGTTGTGCATCTCCCAACCAGCAACTTCCCAGCAGCTCCTCCAGCTCGATTCTTGCTGTGGAGGTGTTTGGCTGAGCTCTCCCTGAAGCTCCCGCTTCCTTTATGACTAAGCTGAATCTACTTCAACATATTTTGTATGCCGTGGTCAGTGCAAAACTTGCAGACCTCTTGCCTAATATGTGCCAGAAAGTGAGTTGTTTGTTCCCAGCTTTGAAAAGCTAGGATTTTTCTGAGCTCGCTGGCAAACCAGGCAGCCAACCTACTCTGCTGCTAACAGTCAACCTTCCTAATGAGCTCACTTACCTTCCAAGGCGGTGGGCACAGCAGAGCAGCTAATTTTGTCACTGCTGCACGACTCCATGAAGGTCTCCATGTTCCTTTGCATCCCCAAGGGGTCATCTGCAAGTAAAAGAGACCGCAGCCGTGCCGGAGCATCAGCTTGCTTTAGTAAAGCTCTTAGTTGCCGTCACGGGTGCTTTTCAACTGCCTCTTCTTGTAGCTTTCAAGCTTCTTGAGAAAAAGTTGCTTCACTTTCCTAGCCTTTTCCAGGCTTTGACTCTTTCGCTCGAGTTTCAGTTAAGACTCTACAGTGCTAAAACTTGCTTTGCAGCTCTCCACGCCCTTGCCGTCACTCCTAGCCCCAAAACCCTGCTCCCTGCAGCACGGGGTCCTCCAGCTGGCGCAGGCAGCTGTCTTCTCTGCTAACCCCGACGCCAGTGCCACCAGGAGTTTGTGCCAAGGGTATAAAACCACCGGGAGTTTGTGCCAAGGGTATAAAACCCATGGCGCGCACCGAGACACGTGCGTGTTTTTGCAGCAGGGTCTCACGCAATGCTCCAGCTGCAGAAGGGGACCCAGCTCTGCCTGGCCCCTCTCTAGCCCGAGAGCCGCAGCCAACGAGGGCAAGAGCTGACCAACCTTTGGCTTTGCTGTCCGGCAGCCGGTCCACCTCCAGGATGAAGTCGTCCTTCAGGAACAGGAAGCCCACGATGGAGAAGAGGTAGACGAGGATGAGAGCCAGGAGGGCTGTCAGCAGGATGGAGCGCCCGTTCCGCGTCACGCTTTTGATGACATTGAACAGGGTCTCCTCACGGTAGATCAAGTCAAAGAGCTGAAAGGACACAGGAGCAAAGAAATGCCGTGGGGTGCTTTGCTTGACAATGCCCGGCCTACCTATATCCCCTTTTATCCCGAGATCTTGGATCACTCAGCAGACCTCGACTAACTTTCACATAAAGTTTCCCGGCTTACAGCGGGGAAGCGGAGGAGAATGAAGTGACTTATGCACAGCAGGAGAGGCAGGAACAGGACACACGCACCCTGCCTCTGCCCTCACCAGCTCACGTTGTCTCCCGGCTGACCCAGATAAAGCACACGGTGGAGATTAGAAAGAGAGAGATAGCAAAAGACCAGGAGAGAGACAGTAATAGACACTGTCGGAAGGCAGAGAGCTCAGCCTACGCAAAGATTAGAGCACAGCGAATTGTTCTCACTGCTGTTATCAATCAGCCCCTGGAAGGCGCCACAAGAACCTTCCAGCTTCTAACAGGGCTGAGAGGTTACTTCTGTGCCCCAAATATCTGCGTTTATCGTACCAGGATGCTGTAGAAGAGTTCGTGCACAAAGAGTCCCAGGACGCTCGTCAGGATGTAGCCAACGTGGTAAAGGAACTCCACATCCATGATCATGGCCTTGTAGCCTCGGATGAAGGTCCCACGGTTGCCCACGAAGCTCACCACAAACACAATCTTGTTGGTCAGCTGGGGAACAACCAGAAATGGGAGGGAGTGGGGTTTGCTGCGCTTTATGAAGGCGGAACAGCCTCCCGTGCTACGGGCTGCTCTGCTGTTCTTGCAGCACACGGAGAACTTACGTTGAGAGCTCCCAGTATATTCAGAGTGAGCCCAATCCCCAAGTAATAGATGGATCGCAAGATCAGCGCCACGAGGAGCGGTCTGACACCGTAGCGCTTAGTGAACAAGGCCATGATGGAGAAGCAGATCAGAATCCAGAAGAGCAGGGAGATCAGCGGGGAATCCAGCACTCCTGGGAAGAGAAGAGCCACAGCAATTAAATGGCACGAGATGAAACGCGGGCTGCCGACCGGACACGGTGCTGCTGTCCGGAAAAACTAACGTGCTGATTGTCAGAGGGAAGAAAGAGAAAAATTATGCTTGACTGCAAAGACTAGTATTGACCAAGATGGCTCTCACTGATGCGTTTTTCTAACGCCTTTTATCTGAGATCTCAAAACCACTGTAAATGGCGGAGGCTTTGCCTGACAGCAGGTCTGTATGCTGGCACTGCTTCCCCCGTTTTACAAGCAGGGAAAGCGCAGCCCAGGGAGAAGAGACTTCTCCCTAAGAAGGAAGCAGTGGGAGGGCTGGCAACCAAAATCCTGACTCAATCCCTTCCTTTGACCAGCAGCGAGGACTCAGGGCTTTGGGAGTGAAAAGGAGACTGAGCTTGGGGAGATCACAGGTAAAGGGACCAGTTTCCCTGCATACGAGGGTCCCCTTTTCCTTCCACCTCGAGGAGCAGCAGACGCTGGGCCACTTACCCATGGAAGTGGCTTCAACGTAGGGGTAGAAGAAAGCAATGATTATGTTGATGAAGACAGCCAGGTTGAAGGAAATGCTTCCCCAGAGAGTCATTCTGCGGGAGAACCAGTACATCAGCGGCATGCCTGGGGGGAGAGGAGGCAGACACACAAACCTCAGCCAACCTGCTGCCAACCGGGGAAGGCTTTGTCCTCCCAGAGACCCGAAGGGTTGGGCTCGGTACAGCTAGCGGGCCCGGAGGGACCCTTACCTCCCACTTCCTTCAAAACATTGATAAAAGCTCCCTCCTCATCTGCTGGAATAGCAGTGCGAGTTCAGAATGTTACCGCTCACAATTCTTGGCTCCTCGGCCCTTTGACCTGCTCTGGCACCTCGGAATCAGATCGGCTCCATCCTCCTCCTCGCCCTCCTCCCCAGCCTCCCACCTCCTACAGCCTCGCGTCCTTCAAAACAACAGTATCTTTGTGTTTTCAGCGCTGGTGCTGGTCCCAGAGGGGACCCAGCCAGCAATTTCCCATCCGTACTGGAAACTTGTTTCCTGCCGAATTCCTAAGATAGTTTTGACTGGATCAGCAAGTGTTTTCAGAGCTGCTACACTGCTCCTTAGCTGCATCACAGCATTTATAGCGTGACTCTCTATTGAGCTCCTGTTATTTTAAGCCAGAGTTTCCTTCCTGATGCAGCCCTGGAAGCACCTAAGCAGGTCCGCAGGGTGCGGAGAAACGAGTTTTATTTCCCACACGTAGCTGCTAGACCCGGCTTAGGAGAAGGCAACTGAAAGCAAATGAAGAAGAGGGCTTTCCAGGGGAAAACACCTGCAGGTGTAACCCCAGGGAATGTGCTGCAAGATGAATTTCAGACTGCTGAGCAACTGCACTAACGGGCATGGAGGAAATACATCCCTGGGATCTTGGTGAACCTCCGCTATCTGCAAACTGCCGCGTGTGTTGGGCTCTACAGAGCAAGGGGCACAAGCCGCTCAGAGATGTCATCTCCAGGCTGCTGCCAGGAACCCTTTCAAAGCAGGGCCGCCCCCCCGTTTTCGCACCAGGGGCTATTGGAAGCACCCGTGCGGGCCGGGGGGAGCCCGAAGGGAAGGTCTGGCTTGCTCTTACTGCGCAGTTTCTTCTGCCATTCCATCTCGTTGTGGAGGAAGGACGACTGGTCGAAGAAATCACTGACTTTGCTGCCCTGCTCGTCCTGCTCCGTGGTGGTGAAGAGCCGGTACTTGGTCTCCTTGGTGAGGAACTCGCAGATGCCGGGCACCGGGAAGATTATCTGCTCCATGCTTCGGTCCAGGCGCACAATCTGTAGGAAGCAGGGCCGAGGGGAGGGTGCCGTCAGATCCTGCCCCTGCCAGGCTTTGGTTTCCTCTTTCCTAGACCCAGCTGTGCCTTCCCCCCCCTCCCTCCCACTCCGCCGGCATCCAAACATCACGGACCACCCATCTATAACGCTACAAATGGCCCCAGCAAAGGCAGCCCTGGCTGTGCTGGAGGAAAGCTGAGAGCGTGTGAAGCCTTGCAAGACTCGTTTAGGTGTGGTGTTGGGGGATATGGTGTAAGGGAGAACTTTGTAGAGTGGAGTTGATGGTTGGACTCGATGATCCCAAAGGTCTCTTCCAACCCAAATGATTCTATGAGATCTGCGCTGGCGAGCAGGGACGGGGCTGCCGAAATGGGGAGAGAAAGGAAGGGTTTGGGGGGCAGCTCGTTCCCCCCATGGGCTTTGCGAACCCCTCCAGCTCTCTGCAGAGCAAAAGGCCCCTCTGCTTCTTGCTGGTGTAGGGATGGGATGGCTCCTAGTGCAAAAGAACCAGCCGGAGCACACGTGGGATTCACCGGCCACGTGCCTACTGGCAACCCAACAGCTC
Source organism: Alca torda (assembly GCA_008658365.1). Taxonomy (NCBI): domain Eukaryota; kingdom Metazoa; phylum Chordata; class Aves; order Charadriiformes; family Alcidae; genus Alca; species Alca torda. The sequence continues at coordinate 3,519,069 of CM018095.1, forward strand.
ACAAGGTCTTGCCTCAATTTGGGAGGTGTGTTTCTCGTAATACGCCAGAGGATCCTCTTCTTCCTCCTGGACCGGGGCTGTCGACTTCAGCATCTGCGTCAGCTGCTTGTTGTTCAGGCTGAGCTGGGATGCGGGGAGAGGGAGAGAGGATGAGAGCGGCCTCAGCCAGGTCTAAGTCTGCACTGACGACAGTGTTCCTCAAAAATCTACCAAAGCCGATGAGGTTTCAGAGAAAAGCAAATGAATTAAAGCTTCCTAAAGGGTTACGAGCCCTCCCTGAGGTGACAGACATTTGATTCCCTGCAATAATTACATCCAAATGCTGCTAATCCACAAATTACAAATCAATGCGCATAAAACCCCAGGGAAATCGCATTACTGCTGAATCTCGTTTGGGATCTAAGGTACACAGGCAAGAAACGACAGCAAAGGACTCAGCCCTTCCTTTTCTGAAACCCCATCAGGGCCACCAGCCTGTCCCTGCGGTGAGCTGGACATCACCCTACGGCTGAGCCTTCCTTGGGGAGCCCTGCAAATACAGCTCTCTGCAGCGTGGTTATAAAAGCTGCACATGCCTTTGGGCTTGTAGTTTGGGCTACAAGGGCACCGATAAGTCTTTCTTTCCTTAGTCCCCCTGGGAAACACCCAAACCCATCAAATCTTCAACAACGAAACCCAGGGTGGCTCAACAAGGGTGGGAGACTCTTTGGAGTCTTCGGTGAGGGTGGCTTGGAGGGGCTCTGCCTCCCTTCCCGAGGCCCCTCCGTACCATGGACGAGATGCCCTCCTCCTCCTCCTCCTGGATTCGCTTCACCGGCTTCAGGAGCTGCTGCAGGGACTTGTTGTGTCGGGAGAGCTGGAAGAGGGACAGCAATAGCCGGGTGAACCCCAGCTGGCGAGCAGCCACCGGCGCCCAGGGGAGCGGGACGGCAAGCCCGGGGGTGGCTTTTCACTGGAGCCAAAAGCATGTTTCCCAGCCATGCCTCCCCAGGGAGGCCAGCCTGGCTGGACAAAATGTAAATAAATAGAGAGGAAAATGTGCCCAGCATGGCACGGGGAGCCCAGCCTGGCAGGGACCCTGCTGTCACAGCTCAGTACCTGCAGCGCCAGTATATAAATGTTGTGGCCGACTTCCCGGGGGGAAACCTCGGCATTTTCACACTCCTCCTCCTGCAGATAGGCCTTCTTAATCACGTCGACCTGGAAGGCAGCAGAGGGACAGTGAGCTTCTCCCCATCTCCTTGCCTCCTTTTCCTCCTCTGGCCACGAATGGCTGTGGGAAAACCGTTAAGCATGGATGCTTGTGCAGAAGACGGTGACCAGCAGTATGGAAGACGAGACGGTTATTGGATTGCAAACCAGAAACTGCACCAGGACCCACAGGCAGAAGAGCAATGGGCCGGGGGGAGAGGCTGGGGGCTCGGTGGGGCAAGGCTGGGGGTGTCTCACTGTCAGCCCTTACCAGTTCCTGCGGGCGGAGGCTGATGAGGATGCGCTCGGCGTTTTCGCTGTCGTGTCTGCTCTCCATGAGGGCCAAGAGGAGCTTGGAGGCATTGTCCTGGCGAGGAGAAGTCCTTGCTGAGGGGAGCAGTGCCTTGCCTCTGCCCAGGGCTTCAGAGTGGGCAGAACCTCCCCCGTGCCCGGGTCAGCTGTATCTCCCCCGTGCTGGAGGCACCTGAGCCTCACACGGTGGAGACGCACCAGCCCCGTCCCACCCAGCCCACGTGCTCCCACACTCGAGGACCCGACACATGCACAGTCCCCGCTACAGCGGCCACCTCACCCCACAGCACACCCCGTGGCCATGCCGCTAAGCTGGAGCCCACGGAGCGGCGCACACACGCGTGCCCACCATCCCAGCCCGTCCCCCAGGCTCTGCCCACCTTCAGCTGCAGCACCAGGTCCATGCGGTACTTGCAGAGGGGGCTGATGTCGTTGAGGATGAGGGCTGTGATGATGTCGATCCCGTTGGACTCGTGGGTCACAATGCAGCTCTGGGTTGCGGGGGGGAGCAATGCAATGTGTTATCCCATGGATGCTGCCAGTCTCCCCGGCTTCACCCTCCAACACAGCTCAGGTCTGAAGCGGTGCCCTGCCTACAGCACTGACCCAGCCCCGTCACCCCACGGCCCCAGACTCCCCATCTCCCTGGAAAAGGCACCGTTTGTACCACTATATGATTTAACACCCATTTGCATCACAGAATCACAGGATCTTCATGGTTGGAAGGGACCTTTGAGATCATCGAGTCCAACCATACACACACACAAACAAAATAAAAAAAAAAAACAAAACAAAAAAACCCCAACAAAAACAAAAACCCACACAAACACGAAACAAACCACCCCTAGAATCTCTGCCCCTAGAGCATGCCCCAAATCCAGACGCCTCAAATACCTCTAGGGATGGTGACTCCACCACCTCCCTGGGCAGGCTGTTCCAGGGCCTGACCACTCTTTCAGTAAAGTCATTCTTCCTAATATCCAATCTAAACCTCCCCTGCTGGAGCTTCAGACCATCTCCTCTGGTCCTGTCATTATTCACCTGGGAGAAGAGGCCAACACCCTCCTCTCTACACCCTCCTTTCGGGCAGCAGTAATACAGCATCGCCGTATTGTCTACCCAAGCAGTAGCTCACAGCGCGTGCAGCGCCCTGTGCACCCTGGCATCCTCTGCTGCCCGCGTTCTGCTCCTGTTCACACCCTGAAACCAAAAGCTGACCCTGCCTCTGCTGCTTTCTAACGCATCCCCCCCCTCCTCCTCAAATCCTCCCTCGGGCATCCCTGCCCAGCGGCGAAACGCCCCAGTCCCGCCGGGAATGTCCCAGCCCTGCAGGGATCCCCACAGACCTGGTTCTCGTGGCAGGGCCCCTGGCAGTACTCGGTGAGGGTCTCCAGGGTCTGGGTGATGAGGGCCACGTTGTACTCGTTGATGTAGAGGCCCAGCAGCCCCAGCCCCCCCGTGGTGCTGCCGCACATGATGTCGAGGAACTGCAGCGTCTCGCACACCAGGTTGTAGTTGGTTTTGTTGTTCTGGCACCGGAGGAAGTTCTGTCGAGCAAAGGCTGCAGTTACGGGACCGAGCGGCATCACTCCGATGGGGGTGTGAGTCCTCATCCCCCTCCCCACGCCCCCTCCAGCTGCAGTTCGATGGAGAATTGGGCTGTAATGTACAGACCTCCAGGAGCAGCGCTCACTCCCAGGGACACACTCGTGCCGTGAACTTCCACAGCACTAAGAAAAGTTACCCATAAGGGATGATGCATTTGCAGATGGGGGAACTGAGGCACAGAGCGACTGGCACGATGGCTTTTTGGGCCAAATTGAAGGAGACCCCAGCTGTCCCACACCCCCGTCCTGTGGCCTCTGCCCTGGCCCCCGTCCCTGGCAGCCCCCGTAACCAACCTGCAGGTCCCGGTTGTGGTTCTCGCAGAGCAGCTGCAGGAATCGCAGGATAGGCTCCATGATCAGGACCGTCACCCCCATTTCGTTGTTCTGACCCTGCTCCCCGGTGTCATGGCCCTTCCGAAACCCTATGGCCATTGGGTATCGGGAAGGGGTGCCAGGCATCAGGAAGGTGTCTCCTCGTCCTAGAGGGCAATCCAATCTCGTTAGCGTGGGGCTATCCAAGGAGACAGACATTGGCTCTACCAAGGGGACACGGCCCCGTACCTTTGGTGCCAGGGTCAGGCTCGTCTTTGTCCTCACGAGGCTTGTTCCCGATGTCACTCATGTTCACAGACACCGTAGACTTGGTCTCCTGCTGTGCCTTCTTCATCCGGTCGTGCAAGACTTTGAAGAACTTCTCAGATTTCTTGTCGCTCGTCATGAGGTTGTAAAAGGATTTCTGGGAGGAGGGAGGGACAAGTCTCCATCATGGGGTCCAAACTGCCTGCCCCTCTGATTTGGTGGCCTCCAGCACTCAAGACCTTGTCTGAGAAAACCTGGCGAGCAGGTTTATTTCCATGCTACAACCCCGGACATCACAGTCCTCTTGGATTTACAGGGGTGGCTCATCCCTTGCCGCTGTGCTTTCTTTTACCCTAAACGCAGGGTTAGGGACAGAGCAAGCAGTGATTGCAGCAGCTCCAGGCCTGGAGCCCTGCTGGGTTTTGCATGTCCAATTAATTTGTCGGCTTCCCTGCGATAAAGGATTCAAGATAACCCACGAGTTATCACCCAAGAGCTGCAGCCCTGAGCCATTTTAGCAACACCCGGCAGAGGGCATCAGCATTTCTCCAGAAACAACCTACGACAACCTGCCCCTGTCGCAGCACCCGGCCTTCCAGCTCCATCCAGCCACTGAGCTGGAAAACTCAAAATCAGACAGATTTCCGCAGTTCCTCCTCTGGCCAGCAAACACATGCAATCAAACAGTATTTTGGCCAAGCCTGCTACCCAGGGGCCAAGCCAGGATGGAGAACTGCCCTGCAACCACGTCTTCCAAGTGCTGGGGCCATTACACTGCACCCATCAAAACTGTGGGTGTCCAATTCCCCCGGGGCTGGCTCCCACCACACAGCCGGGGCTCAGCACCTGGATCTCGGTGTTGCCTCCATCCAACAGCCGGATGGCAAGCAGGATGCTCTCTTGGAAGATCTTCTCGTTCTTGGTGTTCATGATGAGGTCAGCCACCAACTTGGTGGCCCCTTCTCGGTCCAGCCGGCACTGGACAGCAGCGATAGCGGACCAGTCCTGGTCTTGGCCTGCATGAGAGGACACGGATGGACATGATGCTGTGGTAGTGCAGAATGAGCGCAGCTAAACCACTGCCAGGGGCATCTCAGTCATAGAATCACAGAATGGTTTTGTTGGAAGGGACCTTAAAGACCATGTAGTTCCAAGCCCCTTGCCAGGGGCAGAGACACCTCCCACTAGCCCAGTCCCATCCCTTCATCTCCCCAAATCCTTTACTCCACCGAGGTGGGGGAACGGCGATGAGATCTGATCCCATCATGGCTCAGGAGCCGGGAATTCAAGGTGCATGTGAGCAGCGCAGAGAGACAGGGAAGGCGCAGGAGCCGGGCACTCACCTCCCCCAGCAGCATCCACGATTTCCCCTTTGGAGCTGGACTTCTTGTTCTGCAGGTAATTGTTCAGGAGCATTTTCCGCAGCAGGTTGCCCTGCCAAGACAAATAAACGTCACGAGTCTCCCAACGCCAAGGCCAGCGCCAAAGTGGAACATGGCTGAGCACCCGCGGGCCGCAGTGGGGAGGGCACTGCCGGCCTGGGTGACAGGGGCTGCAGGGCTGGGGACGGGCCACGGGACCATGGTGCTCACCCTCTCGCCGTATCTGTTCCTCTTCACCAGCATCTGCTGGAGCGTCCTCAGCACCTTGATGCACAGCTTCTCCTCTGTTTCCATGAGGTCCTTGGTGTGCTGCACCAGCCTGGCACAGCAGAGCCACCGTCACACGGTTGAGAGGGACAAGGGGTTCCCCCGAGAGAACAGCCCCACCACCCCTTCGCTCTGCAGGTGCACACCAGGATGCACAACCCACAAAGGCTGAAGGTCACCAGCCCTTCTCAGCACTCCCAGCAACCCCTGGGCAATGGCAAAGCATCCTCACTTGGACAGGAAACCTCCACTCTCGCATCGCTGAAACGCCTCCGTCCCCTCCATGAAGAGCAGCTCTGGCCGGTGGAGGACATCCACCAGGACAGACAGTTCAGCCTCCACCAGTGGTTTCAAGCGATCCTCCAGGGCGTTGATGATGTCCTACAAGTCACAGCACACACCTTTAGGGCCAGCGCATGCCTAGGATACACGAGCATGGGAGAGGGACCCCTGCAACGCCAGCACCTTCTTGATATCATGCACAGATCCATGCCACCGCTGCTTCCCTGTCCCATACCTGCAGCTTCTCGATGATGTTCTTGTAGTCCCACTGGTTGGGAGTGGTGGAGACGCGAGGGAAGGTCCGCGTGGCCGTCTTGTAGCTGGACGTGTTCCTCTGCACGGTGCTGGTGGAGCTGCTGTTGAGCAGGGAGCTGACGTGGGCGTCCAGGTCCATGGGCAGCGCGATGGAGCGGCTCTTGGCTGCAGGAGATGGAGCCAGGGTTGGGGACAGCCATGACCGAGCCCACCCCATTGGCTGGGTGCTACCACACTGCCTTGGGCCAGACACCCCTTCATCGCCTCTTCATTTGCAGCATAGAATCATAGAATAGAATCATAGAATCACAGAATCATTTAGGTTGGAAGAGACCCTTGGGATCATTGAGTCCAACCATCAACTCCACTCTACAAAGTTCTCCCCTACACCATATCCCTCAACACCAACATCTAAACGAGTCTTAAACACGTTCAGGGATGGTGACTCCACCACCTCCCTGGGCAGCCTGTTCCAGTGTCTGACCACTCCTTCTGGGAAGAATTTTTTCCTAATGTCCAGCCTAAACCTCCCCTGCTGCAGCTTGAACCTGTTCCCTCTTGTTCTATCGCTAATTACCTGTGAGAAGAGACCAGCACCAACCTCTCTACAGTGTCCTTTCAAGTAGCTGTAGGGAGTGATGAGGTCTCCCCTCAGCCTCCTCTTCCTCACACTAAACAGTCCCAGCTCCTTCAATGGCTCCTCATCAGATTTATTCTCCAGGCCCTTCCCCAGCTCCGTTGCCCTCCTCTGCCCTCGCTCCAGCACCTCGAGATCTCTCTCGTATTGAGGTGCCCAAAACCGGACACAATACTCGAGGTGTGGCCTCACCAGTGCTGAGCACAGGGGGACAATCACCTCCCTCCTTCTGCTGGTCACACTATTCCTAACACAAGCCAGGATGCCGTTGGCTTTCTTGGCCACCTGGGCACACTGCTGGCTCGTGTTCAGCCGCTTGTCAATGAGAACCCCCAGGTCCTTTTCTGCCGGGCAGCTCTCCAGCCACACTGCCCCAGGCCTGGAGCGATGCACAGGGTTGTTGTAGCCCAAGTGCAGGACCCGGCACTTGGCCTTGTTGAAGCAACCTTGTAGAAGATTTGGGTTAAATACAAGAGGAGACTCCTCCAGACTAGTGAGGCGTGGAGCATTTCCATCCGTCTCTCCCCACTGCAGCACAACATTGCCAGCAGCTCCCCCAGCCACACGTAGGATGGAAAGAGGCACCAGCTCCAGTTTTTGGTTGGGAAAGCCCAGCATGGAGTTGTTGTAAGCACCCTGCCTCGAATTACAAAGGGAAATCCCCACCCAGCATCTAACCACGAGCAATCCTTTCCACAGGGTGACTCAGTGCTAACAACCCTTGTCCGGAGTCAGGCAGCCACAAGCAGGCTGAGGGCAAAGTCCTGGCCAGGGAAAACCACCATAAATGCTGGCTTTGTTTCCAGGCCCTTCACCAGCGGGGAACACGCCAGGGATCTCCCAACCAAGCCCAGGCTTCGGCTATCCCCATGCCACCCTGGGGTGGGTCATATCCGAGATGTAGCTCAAAAAAAGCACATCCCGGAGCCAAACCTCCCCATTCCCGGCCGGCAGCCTCTAGCCGGGGCGCCCTGCCAGGGCCTGCAGTAGGGACGGTGGCTCTTGCTCGCTGCCGGAGCAGAGGTAGCCGAGGGTGGCTGCATCCTCCTGGCCGGTGGGGGACAGAGCATCCCTCTGGCACGGCTCCTTACCGACCATGGCCAGCGTGCGGATGCAGGCTTCCACCGAGCTCTTGTGCTGCTGCTGCAGCCAGGGGCACTCCAGCAGCCTCGTGGTGGACTGGAGAAGCTGCACCACAATGGTCTGGTGGGTCTGAAGAAGACAGCAGGCAGGTATGTATCAGTGCAAGGTGTGTCCAGACCTTGTTCCGGGGAGCGCGATGAGCTGCTTTCCTCCCCCAGCCATGGCCTGTCCGTGCAGCACCTTATTACCTGCAGCGAGGTGCTGTTCTCCGAGAAGGGGGAGCTGAAGAACGCGTTGATGGTGTCCAGCACCACCGTCAGCACGTACTTCTCCAGCGTAGGGTCTGGCAGGCGTTTCTCTCGCTTCTTGCACATCTGCGAGGAGAAGGGAGGATGCTGATGGCACCAGGGCGAGGCGAGCACACATCCCGGCTGGATGCTGCTGGCACACAGCGCTGCCGGGACCTTGCTAAGCTGAAGGATGTTGCTGGTGACAGTTCCTGGGTCTACGCCAGACAGCCCTGACTGCTCCCCAGCCCCTAGTGTGGCAGCTACACAAGTCCCCATGGTGTCCATGCCCCATGTCTGGCTGCCCAGGCTTTGAGGGAGCACCGGTGACACCAACCTGTCCCCATCCGATACACCAGCCATTGCTGCTGTGTCCCTCCCACCCAACCCTTCCCACGCACTCGGGCCATGTCCAGGGTGAAGTTCTCGAAGAGAGTCCAGATGTGGTTGCTGGTGTAGATCTCCTTCATCTCCACCTCTGTGTCCACGTAGCAGTGGTTGACGAAGTTCACGTAGGCCATCTTCACCTGCCAGGGAGGGAAGAAGAGGGGACACAGGCACCATCAGAAGGCAATCAGCGCAAAGCCACTGGGCACCCTCCTCACTGGGCACCCTCCTCACTGGGCACCCCGTACCTCTGTGATGCAATCCTCATGTGTCACCACCCGCACCACGTCCTCCAAGGGCAGCAGGGACGTGCACTTGATCTCCGTGTAGACGTTCTTGCCCTCGGCACAGGCGGCCAGCAGGTCCACCAGTGAGATGTGGTACATCAGCGGGCTGTTCTCCTCCACCCCGTCCCTGGCCGCTGTCATCATCTCCAGAAGGGTGGCCAGTGAAGCCTTGTCATTGTAGAAAACCACCACATCGTCCCCGGCGTTGGTGAGCTGCAGGGAAGGGTCAGTGGTCACCACGCTGGAGAACAAGGGTCAGAAACCCCACAAGGCAGAGAAAGGTGTCCTCTGCAGCAGCGTGATGAGAGGCAGCAGCCGGTGAAGGGTAAAAGGGCTGTGCATTTACAGGGAAAATTAGGCATTAGCAGTGCAATCCAAAAATTCCAAAGTCCCAGCTCGTGGGACTCCAAAATGGTTATTGGCTCTTGGACCTTGCATTAAGCTCCTGGAGATATTTCCTACTCCAGGGAGAAGGCGGCATGGCCAGGAAGGCTCTTCCTCAAGGAAAAAGCCAACCATGCACCTCCCAGGAGCCATGTCTGCTATACCCCACGCTCGTGCCCCACAGGCTGTGGGGAGAGGTGCTCACCTCGGTCATGATCATGTCCTGGCACTTCTTGACGTACTTGCCCTCAGCCTTGATGATGGTGTGCAGGAAGTCGAGGTACTGCACGTGGCGGCCGTGGGTGGCCACGCAGTGGATGAAGTGCTGCGGCACCGTCTCGTTGATCTCCGAGCAGAGCTGGTAGTTGTTGAGGAAGATGTGCTGCATCGTCTCAGCCTCCAGGAGCTGCGGGACCAGGGGAGCAGAGTGAGGCTGGGGGGCTGCGGGGAGCAGCCTCCTCTTCCTCTCCTGGGGTCTCCTCCTGGCTTTTGTATCCCTTCCTCTCAGCCCCAGGAACGGTACCGAAATCTCCCCCTGTGCCGTTGCCTCCAACCACCCTTCAGTCCCCTCTCCTTACCCCGGGGGTCAGGAACAGGTTGAGGTGTTTGTGCAGCAGGGCCTGGTTTTCCTGGTTGCCAGCACAAAACTTCTGCAGGAACTGGTGGGTGAATTTCAGGATCTCCATCATCTTGGCATCACCCTGAGGGAGGGCAGAGAAGAGAAACGCCCGGAGTTGGCGAGGGATAGGGAGCAGGAGCAGGATGCCACCCCTCCAGTCCTGCCCATGCATGGGCCGTCCCCGCATCCCTCACCCCTTGCCCTGGGCACTTCAGGACTAGCCACCTTCTGCCCACCCACCTTCTCATAAGGGATCTGCAGCAGATCCAGCATCACTTTGTGGGCATCCATGTTCTTCAGAAGCCGCTGCTGCTTCTTGCGCACTTGCTCTCCGACCCCACACATCTTATTCAGCCGCTCCAGGATCTGGGGAGAGAAGGACCGGGGCAGAGGGGAACTGAGCCTGGGAGCCCATCAGGATGGCCACCAGCACTGGGGGCTTGCTTGCAGTCCAGATGTGCAATCCAGATGTGCCTTCCATGAACCCAGGTGCTCCTTGCATCGCTCGCAAATCTTGGCGCCCCCCTCAGAAATCCTCCTCGCAGTGCCATGCAGGCAGCCCTTGCGCCCATCACCAACCCGCTCCCCTCCAGTTCCCCCAGTGCAAGGCTCACTCGTGAGCCCTGGGGATGTAACAGGGCTCCTCCTTGCACTGAGGTGGCAGGAACAAGCCACGGCTTGGACATATTTCTTCTGAACCCCAGGAGAGCTTGGAAATCCCCCCCGTGATTTCACCCTTTCCCTTCTTGCCGGTGCATCCAGGGGCCAGGATTCGGTCTCACTTACCCCCTTGACTATCTGATAGTTCTCGCTGCTCTTCTCTCCCGGAGCAATGACCTCTTCATCGGCAGCATGCTGCAAGGGGACAGAAACAACACCAGGGTCCCACTGCACCTCTCCGAAGCCTGAGGAATAACTACACCCCACAGGACACTCCCTGACCCTCCTCTTCCAGGCAGAGGGGTGCACGGCCCATCGAGAAGCGTGAGGTGTTGGATTGAAGCGAGCTGCACCTCTGCCTCCCAGTCCTCTCCCGCCCCAGCCCCCAGAGTCTTGCTCAGGGCTCTCACCTCTTTCTTCTCCTTCTGTTCCCCTCCACCGTGCTGTCCCCTTTGCTGCTGCCCTTCTTGTCACCAGAGCTCCGATTTCTCCACCATAGTGCGGAGTTTGTCCAGCTCTGACTTGATCACCTTGTAATTCTCGACATCCTGGGCTGAGATCAGGAGCTGAACCTGCAGCGACATTCCCAGGGGTTTTCCAGGTTGGGGCACGAAACCATTCCCCTCCTCTTCCAGATCTCCATCCCAAGGAAAGGGGCTGGGACCCATCCCGTGTCCCTGCACCCACAGCCAAGTGTCCCACCAGGGCTACCTGTTTGAAGGTGTGCAAGACCTCCTGCCTCTGGCTGAAGTGCTTGAAGAGGAGCTGCAGGGAGCCGGAGATGAGCGGCGGGTAGTCGTGCATCGTCAGGTGGATCAGCACCCGCAGAAACATCCTCCCTCCCTCGTCATCCACCTCTAACATGCTGCTCGTCTTCCTGGAGCCGGGACGAAAGCGCTTGGTGTTAGCAGCCACGTGGGAGCTTGCGTGCACTCAGTCACCCCTCGGGGCTGATGGGGACAGCTTGCGTTAGCCTTTAGAGCCTATCTTCCTCGTCACCTGCAGCTTTCAGCCTCGGCAGCATGGACAGGAGAGGAAGAGCCCTATGGCCAGGCTAACTATGCACCGGAGGGGGCAGGGACTCACCCCACACCGAACATGGCTTCTGCGTGCTCGCCGATCCGGTCCAGGTTCATGGCTGCGGCTGAAGGGAGAGGAAAGGGACGTGAAAAGGGACAGCCACCATGATCTGCATCGGCAGAAACCTGCAGGAACCAGCCCAGCTCCCTGGCCACTGCCCTGAGGGTCCACGATGGACACAGAACACCTCATCCCATCTGCACAGACTCCAGTCCCCCCCATGCTCCCTGCCAGCAGCGGGTGGAGAGCTGCTGGAGCTGTCACCTCCACCGCCTGCCTGTCCCCGGCCTGTGGGGTTTGCCGAGTTGAAGGTGTACCAGGAGCAAAGTGGAAGAGTTACTTGTGGAGTCAAAGGCTGGAGCCGTCCCATCAGCCGCACTGTCCTGCATGGGGTAGACTTCCACAAACTCCTTCTTGAAGACAGAAAGCAGGTAGGAGATCCTGTAGTCCAGCCGCACATTCAGGATGAACTGGCAGCAGCAGCGAAGAAGAAAGAAAAAGTGAGTGTCCTCTTCATACCAGCTGTCTCTCTGTATCAGAAAACCATGTCTTCCCCACACCACCCCCATCCACAGGTCCCACCTGCAGCTCCACAATGCTTCTCCCTCCCCACTGGCTCCAACCTGTAAGATCTCCGGATCTTCAGCTTGGTCTCCATCACCACAAGTTCTCGTTCTCGATGCTCCTCCCTCTGTCCACTTGCTCCGGGGCAGACCCGGCACTGAGGCTCGGAGGGCTGAAGATGGACTGTTTCCTGCTCAGCACCATGGTGGACATCATCTGCCCAACGCCCTGGATTGACCTCCGCACGTTCTTCCCTACAGAGGCAGCCACAGTGGGCAAAGTTAATGCAGATGGAAAGGGAGGTGGCAGAGGAACAATGGAAGGACCCACTTAGACTAGAAAATGCTGTAGACATCAATCAGAGATGAGAAGGAGGGACTGGCCATTTCTCTGTCATGGCCAAGGGCTCAATGCCTCCTGTCTCCCAGTGCAGACCCAGCCAAGCTTCCATGTCAGCAAACCAGTGGCTTGGTTTTTTGCAGCCAAAATGGAAAAGCACTGGGTAAAACCACGGAAAACACCTTCCTGCAGGACCATGCTTGGTTACGGAGCAAGGGACTCACCCGTCACCTCATCGTTGTAGACCGCCTGCATCATCAGCTGGGGGTTTTGGACGCAGTCGATGATGCCCAGCAGTGTCCGTGTCAGGCGTAGCAGCTCGCTGAAGCTGTAGAAGCCGAAGTAGATGAGGTTGTGGGCCAGGGCTGACGACCTAGGGAAGGACAAGGCAACTCCAGACCTCGCCGTGCTCGGGGCTGAGCAGGAGAAACAACATGGGGAGAGGGATGCCAGCATGGCCACCCTCGACACAGATGCAGCAAAATCGTGTTGCGTCATGCAATGTGCCAGTGACACCAGCGGGACTCGCACCTCGAAGGTGAGCTTGTTCTTCTCCTCATTGGCAAAGGGCACCGCCTCGCTCACCACGTTGTTGAGGTAGTCCTCCACGAACTCCATGTTGCTGGCAAACTTGTTCTTCTGTCATCACGTGAGACGTTGAGGTTGGAGTCGTAGCTGTGAGGGGAGATGGTGGGGATGAGCTGGATGGCAGCGAGTCTCCTGCACCCAGCCTGGAAGGAGCACTGTCCAGGCAGCTGCTGAGCTGGACAGGCGTCTGTCCAGGCATCAGGGCACAAGTGAATCTCATGACTGTGAATGGAGCCCACTTCATTCTGAAGGCTGAGACCTATTGAAGTCACTCCACAAAATTCCCCTCTCCCAGTCCCTGCTAAAGCCGAGCCAGTCCCTACACTGGATGGCGTCTGCCATCCCACCTCCTGCCCCATCAAGCCCCAACATGGTCTCACTCTTTGATCGTGATGGCTGTGGGGATCTCGGTCCAGAGCCGTGCAAACTTCCACGGGCATCACCAGCTCCTGGGGGTCCCTGTCCACGTGCACGTGCAACATGAGGTGGCAGAAGGACGCCCGGAGATCAAAGGGCAGCATCTCATCGGCCATGCAGAGGAAGATCAGGTCCACACCCAGCTGCTGGGAGATCTCCTTGATGGCAGGTACTGGCGATCCAGGCACATGCGGGCAAAGAGCTTCAGCTGGTACCTGCCAGGGATGAGGGGGACAGGGAGTGAGGCCATGCAACCCTTACACCCTCACCTGGAGAGAAGATGCCGCGGGATCATCACCTGTAGTAGCTGAGCACGTTCTCGTCATGGGCATTGCCAGCCCGGGCCTCCTGCGCCAGCTGCCGGATGCTTTTCTCATGGTGGTCATTGTTCTTGTCCGTCCAGGTGAGCCAGACCCTCCTCCTCTGTAGTACTCGATGCTCAGGTACTCATGGGTCTGGGACATCTCCGTCACCGGCCTCAGCCTAGGACAAAAAAGGGGTAAATCTGGAGACGCTCCTGGGGACAGGCAGCGGCTGCACTTTGAAGGGTGACGGGGGTCTTACCAGGGCACTGGGGGAGCTGGTGGAAGGCAGGGCAGGCATCAGACCCCAAACGTGGACAAACTCTCCCCTTGGCTACTCACTCGTTTTGATGAGGATGTCGCTGTTCTTTGGGTCCAGCACGCACTTGCAGATCAGCTCCTGGGTGACGGGGATGGCATGTGGTTGGACACGCACAGGTCCGAGAGGTAGTCCAAAAACCTGCAGAGCAGAGACAGCTCGCTGTGAAAGGGAGGTCCACGGGGGCTCTTCTCCACCTCTGGTCGAGGACACATCCCACCCATCACGCAGCACAAAGCCCTTTGGGACGAGGCCTTTCCGGACACGCACCGTGGCTCGCGGTTCTTGCGCACCAGGCTGACGAAGGTCTCCACCTCCGTCTTCGTGATGTGCTTCTCCAGCAGCTTGCGGTTGTTGTGCAGCAGGGCGTGATGGTGTCCTCAGCGAGGATGTCATAGCCAATTTGGGACTGCATCATCCCAAACTGCTTGGCAATGTGCTCCTGGAGCGGGCAGAGAGGAGGTGAGCACACGGAGCTGCGTGGCGGGGTCTGGCAATGTCCCCCCTGCCCCACTGAGACCTCAGCAGCCCCCCAGGGCTTTGCAACAAGTGGTGGGATGGGGGCTCGCCCTGTCACCCCCCACACACCTGGTTCTTGCGATAGTCCTCCTGGGAGTGCCGGAGCACGCGGTAGCAGAGCCGAAACATGTACTGATAGGGAGCGTTTTTCTGGTCCGACAGCTCTTCCAACCGCACCAGAGGCCCTTCCCCGCCCTTGTCCTTGAAGGGGGCTTTCAGGATCCCAAAGATCTGTCCAAAAGCAGAGCTGATAAGTGCTGTGTCCCCCTCCACGCCATCACCCCCACGCATGGCTGGACACCAGCCGGGTCTTGCCAGGAGGGCTTGGTGCACCACTGGGGCATGCGCTGGAGACCAGCTACACCTCCTCCATGGGGGTTTCCAGATCCCTGGCCTCCAGCATGGCCCTGGGCAGCACAGGACGTCTCCGCAGGATCTCAGCCTTGCTCGGATGCAGGGCCCCATGGCCACTCACCTGCTTCAGGATGTTCTGCTCCCGCATCAGCTTCTGCCGCTCCCGGTTGGGCTTGGTCACCACGATGTCCAGCACGTTCTGGCCATTGTTGGGGACATCGCTGACGAAGAACACCAAGTCCTCCAGCAGCTGGATGACGAACCTGCAAAGGGGCACGGATGGACTCTCCAGCCAGGAGGGCTGCTTGCCCACCTCACACAGCCCACCCCGACTCAGGTCCCTGCAGCGATGCCAGCGCATTTTGGAGGACCAACGAGACCATGTTCAGGGCGGCCAGGGAAGCTGCTGGCCAATCCTCTCCTCCTCATTAGACGTTAATGGCTGCCCTGAGGCAAGAGGTTTTACAGCCCCTATGGTTCCTCCGGAAACTATATGTGCCAGGGTAAATGCCGGGGGGCCTTTGCTTGTGATTCATGCCAGGGATTTTGCATTTAACGCCTCTGTCCCCTTAGTCACCCTCGCGGGACCTGCGCGGGGGGGGGCTGGCAGGGCGGAAGCGGCTCGCTCTGTCCCATGGGGGATCTGTGTTTGCTCAGGAAGCACCAAGAACCCACCCACCTAAAAATAATACCGTGACTAACCCGGCTGCCCCTATCGTGGGGCCATCTCTCAGCCCCCTCGGATATTTTCTAGCGGCAAAGGAGGGGCCGGAGCGGGGCTGCGGCGTTATCTGGTTTCCTCGCCAGACTCTTGGGAGAAGCAGGCGTGGATTTGGGTTGTGGGCAGGAAAGTAAGACAGCGCTGGCACCAAGACCCAGGCAGGGGCCCCATCCTGCAGCGATGCTGGAGAGCCCTCAGAGGAGCCCGGCACGGCCCCATCTCCCAAGGGAAATGACTTTTTACCTCCGGTCGTTCTGGCTGAGAAAACCTTCGTTCATCTTGTCCACCACGTTGGCCAGCATCGAGCTGGCGTCATTAGCAAAATCCAGGTCCCGGATCTCAGACACGGGCACGGAGACGATGGCAAAAGCTTCTTTGTCTTCTTTGGTGGGGCACGTGCCCAGCTGGGAAGCAACGGGGAAGAAGCATCACACAGAGAGGGCAATGCCAAGCACGTCCCCGCCATCCGCCACCCATCCCGGGTGGGAAGTCAGAGACCCAGTTTGTACCATCAGATGGACTGGGGTGGGCTCTCGGTTACTGGGGTGGGCTCTAGGCTGGTGTCCAGCCACCCCCTTGCATCACCAGTGTATTTCAGTCCCCGGGTGCTGGGTGGGAAGGAACACGCTAAGAGCTACTGGGGCACAGGGGATAAGTCCACGCGCGGGAGGAGGGAGCGGGGCCGTACCATGAGGCGAATGGGCCTCTCCTCATCGATGTCAATGGGCACGTTGGTGCTCTGGATCCAGGTGTTGGTGCAGAGGTGGCGCAGCCTCACGTAGGAGTTCCTGCAAACGGCACAGTGTCCCGGTGAGCGACACCGACGTGGACGCGCCACCACATCCCCAGCAAAGCCCCCAGCTAAGAACAGACTTGGCAAAATTTCCCACCATGCAATTAAGCGCCCCTTCGTTATTTCAATCCCACCACGGCAGTACGCGCTTCACATACCGCGGGACGAAGGAGTCCGTCTTCTGCAGCGTGGTGGGGTCCAGCTCGAAGAGGAGGCGATGTCATTGCCGGGGGCACGGCCACCAGCCGGTATTTGATCTTCTCCCCCGTGTTCCTGCGGCTGGCGCGGCTGCTGCCCCCCCTGCACCGGGGAAGGGGCTTTGAGCCCGGCATGGGGCAGCCGCCCCGCCGAGCCCAGCGCCCCTGCACACACACGGCATCGGAGGGAGACACGCAGCGGCTACGCTCAGAGCGGAAGCTTTGCTCGGACGAGGGGCTGCAATGAGCACAAGCGCGGCGCGATGCACCTGAGCTACGAGGCCACCCTGTGCCAAATCTCACCAACAGCAAAGAGGAAAAAAACCCCTGAAAGTCCAAATCTCTCTTCTACTGGCACTTCCCCGTGGCTTGGGGATCCGACATGCACCGGGACCCCTCCAACAGATTTCGGCAGGGTCCTCTTGCAAGCGGGACACAGGGATGCTACTCTAGAGTGCGGGATGCAGGGATGCCCTGCTGGGCAGCGGGACAGCCTGTGGCCACAGCCGCGGCACCAAGCAGGACCCGGTGGCACGGCACGGGCACTGTCCCCACGGCAGGCTCTGTTTCGGGGCATTTCCCTGCTTTCAGGCAAAGTTTAAGAGACGGCGTGATTTCAGGCAGCGGCAGCAGCATTTCTGCTAGCGAGGCTGCACACAGCTCACCGTGGGCGCTGCTTTGGGCTCAGCCACGTCTCCTTTATAACTTGGGTTGTTCCTGAAAAGTTAAAGAGGGGAGATGAAAGACAGCTATCAGTCCTCCCGCTCGGTCCCTCCAAAAAACCCTGAGCATGGGGTGTTATCTCTGTTCCTGCCTTCCTCCATCGCACGGCGGAGAGAGGAAACCAGCCCAGGTGGGGCTGGGGGACGTGACCCATACCCAGCGCGCAGCGTTCCGTCCCCGAGGAGCGGGACGGGGTGAGCCCTGGGATGCAGCCCCGGGGCTCTGCGCTGCAGCAAGACGAGCTCTTGCTGTAAATCCCCTCGAGGCCCCAGGCTGAGGTCTCAGTGAGCAACACAAGCCGGGCAGCACCAGCCCGGGATCACTCCTGCGATCTTCTTTGCTCTGCAGATGTCACCTGAGTGTCTTTCGGTTTAAAGCAGCCGTTTCAGAGCCCCAGTATTTGCTGTTTTCCACCCATGGTGGCCTGGGGGCTGCCTTGGTTGTCTTCTCCAGCTAAAGAGCATCTTTGGCACATAGACGACCCCCCCGCCCCGGTACATCCCTGCTCCCCTGGCAGCAAGGCGTAACACTGTCTTTCTCTTGGTAGTGGCAGCTAATTAGTGTCACATAAACCACATTATCTAAGTGCGGAAACCTCTTTGTGCCTCTATCAGGAGGCCTTGAGCTGGCCTTAAATAGGAGCAAAAAAAAATTTGGCAGATGGTGTTTCCCAGACCCAGCTTTTGCCCACACCCTCCCCAGGCAAGGACAGCCCTGGACGCTGCTGTGGACCAGAGGATGAGGATGGGCAAAACCCAATGGGAGAAGTTAAACGCAGCAGGATGAATTATCTCCTGCTTCCATCTTACCAGGAGGTTATGCCAGTACCGTTGCTTGGCCTGGAGCGAACAAATAGAGGAAAAACCCGACCACCTCCTCCTGCCGCCCCCGGCCAGAAGAGGAGGGAGCCAGGAACAGCAATTTTGGCAAGCGAACGCCTGCACTGTGGGGTGGGGGATTTCACGGGAGGAAGCCTAGCCCTGCAAACAGGCGAATGACGATGATGCTCACAGGTGCCAACGCCTCCTGCGAGCGAGGAGGAGCCGCGGAGGCCCAGGGCAGGACGGCTCCAAAAACGCACCCTGGGCATCGCTGCTCTGCCTAAGGTAGGTGGGCACTGCCTTTGCAAGGGATGGTACCAGCCTCTCGAGGGCAGGGCAGGTTTCTGCATCCCTCTGCTCGCCCCCTTACCTCTGCTGCCAGGTAGTTGCCTGTGGCAAGGTGCTTGAAGCGGTACAAGCCGTTCCAGTGCCCGGCTCCCCCTCGGCACGGGTCGTGGTGGACTACCTGGAAGAAGCAGAGGAGAGCTCAGCCAGCAATGCGTGCGGCTGCAGGGAACAGGGATGCTGTTCCTGCTCCCTCCCGGGCAAACACGCTGGTGATAAGAGCCCCGTCCTATCTCAAAGGTGGCCACGAGCTCAGAGAGACAGCCCACCCACCAGCAGCCAGCTCTCTCATGGAGCTCGAGCCTTGTACTGGCCTTCATCAGGGCAGTCAGGCTACCAGAGGTGGAAATGGATAGAAATATCCACTGCTTCTACCAAACCCCCCTCCCAGCGAAAGCGCAGCAGCCCATGGAGGTACCCCGAGAGCCCACGGACACGTGCTCCATCCCCTCCCCGCTCACCTCCACCTCCCACAGGGCGTTGGAGCTGGTGGCCGAGGTGGCCGACTGCCTCAGGGTGGTGCGGAGGAAGACGTGCAGCTTGCCTTTGTACTCGTCGCAGGTGAGAAACTTCTCCTGCTCGGCGTGGAAGAGCCTCACCACGTCCCCCTGGAGCAGGACATGGTGGTGAGACCCAGGGACATGGCTCTCCTACAAGCCACGTATCTCCTCCTGTGACCCCCCACCCTGCAAGGGGATGGGATGCCCTGTACAGGGTCCAGAGCAGAGCACAGCTCCCAGCCGTGGCACGGCAGGACCGCGGGAGACCAAGCATCGCAGGGCACCATCAGCTCCTCCAGTCCCACCTACCTGAGCTGGGCTAAAACCTGCCTCTAGCAGCACAAATGCTCCTCCGAACCCAGGGAAGGGCACCTCGCGTGGGCACAGGGCACCCTGCACTCCGCAATGCCATCATTCCCTTTACTAATTCAAGTCTCTTCTCTCCGCTTCCCCTCCCCGGGCTGTAAAATGGGTGCAAACCCCCCATTTTACACCCCTGGAGCGGGCAGAAGCTCCGCTCCCCAATGTGTTTAATGCATTAACGCCCCCGGGGAGGAGGATGCAGTGGATGCGGGAAGCCGGGGATAAGCGCGGCGCCTGGAGACGAGGGTCGGTAAGATCATAACAATCAATACCCATCCAGCTGCTTCCTGGAGGACCTCAGCCCCGAACAATAGCTCCGCAGGGAAAGTTCCTTTCCCAGGCAACAGCCAGCCCTGCTGCACGGCTAAACAGCCGAAAATTGTCCTCGCAGCTAGAAGCCGCGGCTGGCACTACGTGTGCCTCCTATTGCCCTCAAAAGCCAATTCAATACAACAAGGCGGAGGGTAATTTCATGCCCCCTCGGGTACCTGCTGCCAGGAGACACTAAAATATCCAACTCTAGCTTGCTGTTGAGTTCTCCAAGTGATGAATTCTCCTAGAAATTAAGATCCTCAAGGCAGGATCTCTTTCCTCTGCCCTTGTCACACAGCCAAATGGCTGTTCACACATCCTGCCCCGCAGGGGATCGGGGCTGGGTCCCCAGAGCCCACCGTGTCCTGGGCGGCCGGCGGTGGCCGAACCTCCTTCCTTACCCCTTTCAGCACTTCCTCCATGTGGTCACGGAACTGCATGAAAAGGTTGATTTTCCAGCTGGTGTTACAATTGACCGAGTTCACCTAAGGAGCAAGAGAGCGCAGTCACGATCCCCGGGACAAGGGAAAAAAAGGAAGAAAAAGGGAAAAAAACCAAACAGGCAATCCCCAAAAGCCAGACCCCGCGCAGGCAGCCCAGCCCCTGTACCTCCTTGCAGCCGGCGTTGTCAGCGAGCTCGTAGTTGCTGGCGTGCAGCGGCTGCCCGGCGTTGACAGGGTTCAGGATGACTTTGTCTCCCACGACTACCTGGGGAGAAAGGGAAAGGGGAGAGGGAGGATGAGGCCGGGAGGCGAGCCCCGGCAGGCGGCACGCACGGTGCTTTCTGCACATCTTCATCTGGGGGCTTTTTGGCCCCGCGCTCACGTTATCTCCATTGCTCCTCAGCTTCCAGAAGGGCTGGATGAAGAGCCAGGATCCTTCGTTGCCGGTGGCATCCAGCGTCACCCGCATGGCGTTTTTCTCGAGCAGGGCCGGCAGCCGCTTATTCACCGTCAGGTACTTGTTGCTCTTCATGTGGAGGAGCTGGAAAGCCGAACGCCAGGGTGAGCTGCGTGGTGCAGCCCCTCGAGGTCCCCAGGGCTGATCATACCCAGGAGCGACCCCACGAGCCCCTTCCCAGCCCGACTTGCCCACGCTGGATCCGTGCATCTCCCCCAGAACCCACCGCCGAGCGCGGGAGGGGAGAGCGAGCGCCCGTACCTGTATGACGCTGCCGTACTTCACCACATCCCCATGCACTTTCTTGTTCTCCGTTTCGTTCTGCTTCTGCTCCATCTGGGCCGCATGCTGAACACCAAAAGGAGAACAATGTGGTTTATATGACACCTGGGTGTCGCAGCATCCTCCTCACTCCCCAGGAGCGAGCCCCAGAGGGGCCACCTCCACAGCTATGGCGAGGATGGGACAGGCTGGGATGCAGCATCCGCGTCCCTCTGTCCCCCAGACAACATGGGCCAGACCTATAGTATGGTCCTTAGAGTCTGACAGCTCAGCCCAGGACCCCAGCGTGGC
The DNA here is from genome assembly GCA_008658365.1 of Alca torda. Taxonomy (NCBI): domain Eukaryota; kingdom Metazoa; phylum Chordata; class Aves; order Charadriiformes; family Alcidae; genus Alca; species Alca torda. The sequence goes on from CM018095.1 coordinate 3,540,018, forward strand.
CCTGAGCTTTAAGCCGAGGAGTTAAAAATTTGGACAATGACAAAACGGCACTGAAATGCCTCAAAAGCCCCAGCAGGTCTTGCAGGGCAGCAGCAAAAGGGGACTCGGTGCAGGGGCCGGGGTGATGCACCCATCTCAGCTCCACGGCAGCAGGGGGGCACTGGGGCTCCCGACAGTATGGAGACGGAAGAGCAAAAGGCGCCAGGCCGGCGGTGCCGTGCCCGGAGGCGGCTGCAGGTCCAGACGCGCTGCTGCGGATGCGGCAGGATGGGTCCGCGCCGGCCGAGACGCCTCAAGAGCGAATCGCTCAGCACTGCTTGCAGCCCTCTCTCCAAAACCACAGACATTTTCCGCGCGGTGGCTCCGGCGGTCGGAGGAGTGATGTTGACATACATGGAGCAAGGCAGGAACTTGCTCCCGCAGCAGATCCATCTGGGAATGGCGAGAGTGTGCCAACAGCCCCGGCGCCAGCCCGGGCAGTGCCAGCCCAGTGTTCCCCCACAGCTGGGATGGGAAACAGTGGTGAGGGATGGAGCTGGGAGAGCATCTACCCTTTCCCATCCTGCTTTCACCCCCTTTTCACTTGAGGGCAGAGGAATTGGGAAACACAGCTGGAATCGCAGCTCCACACTGGGAGGATGGGGCAGCCGGTCCATGAGTGTCCGAGCAGCCGATGCCGGGGCTTTGAACACGCCTGGCACACGTTGTGGAATACAAACCCTTTGCTCTTTTGAATGTTGCCACCACTTCAGTTAAGTCTCCGTCCCCACGCAGCTCTGGGTGCCACCCGGGGACATGAGGCCCGTGGTGGTGGGTGCTGCCATCAGGAAACACACCCACTGCCAAGAAATCCCGCACCGATGTGGAGCTGGGAGCTTAACAACCACCCCATGGAGCAACACGGCTCCCCGCCATAGATCCGGCGCCGTGGCGTGTCCTAAATCTGCGTCCAGATCTGAGCTCCTCCCTTGCCGAAAGCCTGTGGGGCCGGGAGTGGGAACCACCTGCCCCAAGCACCCAAGCCCATGGGGGCTGATGTTCCCAGCCTGTCCCGTGGATGGGACGGGGTCTGTCCCCAAGCTGCGGTGGGATGGGATGTCAGGGACACGCATACAGGGGTGGGCGGCCCGGGAGGGTGCAGGGAGGATGGGGAGACACCAGCGGGGCGGGAGGAAAGCCTCCATGGCACGTCTGCGCTGCGTCTGGCTGCACCTACAACTAGTCAGCCCAGAGAACACCGAGCCTTAAACCCACTAAAAACACCAGTGGGAGAGCACAAGCTGGGAAAGGGCTTCTCCGCACGAGACCTGGGCTGCTTCTGCCTCCGGAAATTATCTCCGTGAGCTGGAAGATGTGTTCAGCCTGCGGGAGACACCGATAATCGCAGCCTGGAGCCCGGTGTCCTGCCAGATTGTCCAGGGACTTTGCAGAGAGCTCCCTCCCAGCGCTCGGCTCCGGACGCGGGAGCGTTTGCCAAAAGGGCAACACGGGAGCAGCGGAAAGGAGCAAGGAAATGACAGAATCTTTAAGACAAATCTTAACCAAGGTGCAATCAATCAGGTTCAGAAATGAGCCTCTCTGTCCAGTTGTGGCCAGTCCAGCTGTGGATGTTACAAGTTACAGTCTAACCGGAGTGGGAGGATAGTGTTTCCACACACCAGCAACCGCGTACAGCTGGACACGGTGGGAGGCACCCACCCTGCCCCGGCATCCCCGAACCCAGACGGGACGCCTGTCCTGACACGCACCAGACCCGCCCCCCACGGCAGAACCGGGGGACCTGGGGCTGGGCTTGAAGCCTGACGAGATGATTTAATGAATCTCTCCTGAGCTTCGGTTTCATGAATCATCCTCGGGGCCTCGCCAGCTGTCTGAGGCGATTATGCAATGTTTAACATGGGCCTTTCCAAACCTCATGGAAGTCAACAGGAGCCTTTCTCTTCCACAGCCCTTTGGAGCAGGTCCGGGCTCCTCCTCCATGCCAGGCACCCCTGGGTGCTGTGGGAGGGGAGTGCGGGGCTGGCAGAGCCCCTCTCCTGCTCCGCCTGGGATCCTCTGCACGAGGAATAGAATCATAGAATCATTTAGGTTGGAAGAGACCCTTGGGATCATCGAGTCCAACCATCACTCCACTCTACAAAGTTCTCCCCTACACCATATCCCCAACACCAACATCTAAACGAGTCTGAAACACATTCAGGGATGGTGACTCCACCACCTCCCTGGGCAGCCTATTCCAGAAGGAGCACCAGAAGGGCTGAGACAGCAAAGGCTGGGCACGGTGGGGAGGGTGGAAAGGCAAGCGGACATCACCTCTCACCCCAAAAGCAGCATTGCAGCCCTCCCTTCTCTCCCCACCTGCTGGATCCATCTCTGCAGGTCTTCCCTGGGATATCTCCCTTGCACTGGGAGTGACAAAATCCCCTGTGGCTCCTCGGTCGCTGCTGCATTCACCCTGCAGTGTCACGGTGTGGGCCAAGCCTGGCCATGCCACGCTGCCCAGGGCTCCCCGCGGCCGAGGGCGCACGTGCTGGCACGGCATGGCAGCTCCATCAGGAGAACGTGGCAGGATCCAAGGTTCAATTGCTCTCGCGTTAGAGGCCAGATAAGAGCATCTCCTAAGAAGGGTAACCCAGGGGCCAGCGCCCATCCCTGGGGACCAACCTTCAGTCCTGCAGGTGCCAGTGCAAAGCACCTTACGGAGCTCCTACCTCAACCCCCTTATTAGACCGTATGCCATGACTAATTAAGAGCTGAGGGCTACAGAAGCTGTTCCTCTAGAAAAGGTTGCTGCGGCTAATGGTCCGTGGTGAGAGGAGGGCAATGGGACAGGAGACAGAGCTGAGCAGATGGACACCCTGAGGACAGCAAAACCCAGGCCAGCCTGCACGCAGGCTGTTTTCTGGGAAGCAAAACATACCAGGATGTGCCCGGTGAGAGGTTTGGGCATCATCACCCATCCAACCCATGGGGACCATCCGCCCCGGGGAGGACGGTCCCTCGCGCCCGCTCCCTGTCCCGGGCAGCCCCGCTCACCTGGAGTTTCTGCAGCAGCACCACGTCCGCGATCTTCTCCTTGTCCTGCTTGGTTTGCTTGGCCTTCCAGTACTGCTTCTGCGCAGAGTAGCGGTTCATGGGACACACTTTGAAGAGGCAATCTGGGAGGAGAGAAAAGCAAGGCTGAGGCTGCAGCGGCCACAGGCCACCAGCCAGCAGGGCCAACGTCACCGAGTGGTCCTCCGGGACACTGCTCCCATCCCAGCAGCATCACCGGGAGATGGTCCTCCTAATCCACAACAACCCCATCTGCTGCTGGGGTCCAAGGGAGAGCTGGCCGGGACTGGTGAAGGGTCAGGTCACCTGGTATTAAGGGTGGATTAGTTTCAAATCAGGGCAAATAATGAGTCCAGGAGTGACCCCACTTCTTGGACTCGCGATTAGGAGTGTTCCCATTGGAAATGGCCGTGCAATTTGGGAAGGAAAAGTACTGACGAAGCCCAGCTGTACCGAACGAGGAGAGGATCCTGCCGGGAGGGAGAGCAGCCAGCAGGACACGGCCACCGTGAGACCGGGACATGAGCAGACATCTCCACATCTCCCCTGTCACCCTGCCCATCGGACACCCCGCGCTGGCAGGACCGCAGGCCGTCGTGCCATCGGGATACACTGGTTTTGCAAAGGGGCTGCTGTTCTCCCGTGACCGTTCGGGGGAGCCACAATTACCAGCGCTGGAAGCCATGAGCAAACCGCTCCTAAAATCGCACGCAACAGCTGCATTTCAAGTCCTAAAAGAAACATTTTGGGACTGGGGGCCCGGTTTGCATCCCAGCTCCCCCAAAACACTTGCAGCGCATCCGCGCTCTGCAGATTGCCCCAAAATGCCTGGTTTTCCCCAGGCCGCTGTGGGCCAGGATTGGGGGGGCGGGAAGCATGTGCCCAGGTCCAAGCTTTGGGAGCTGAAGCAAGAGAGCAGATGTCTGGAGACGAGGAGGCACTTACATCTCCCAAACCCTCGGTCAGGGCTGGAAGCTGCGTGGGGCGAGGGCAGGAGGGCTCCGCAGCCCGGATCGCCCTAATCACGCCTGAAATAGCAGCCCAGAAACTTCAGGCACAAAAAAGAAAAGAAAACAAAAGAAAAGAAAAAAATAATAGTAAAAAAAAAAAAAATCACTTCCATCTCTGGCCCCGGTCCCGAGCGGCTGGCAAGCACGTATTTATTTACCTGGGAGTGACGAACAAACAAGCGCAGAGCACAGTTCTCACCGGCTCGGGCTGCTGGGAAGAGGCCAAGTTTCACATTTCGTTTTACAGGTCTATTTGCTAATGGCATATCCCGTGCCAAGGAGGCCGGTGACGCCGGGCTTTTAATCGGGAAGCGAGCGTAGCTGCTGCAATGCCCGGCTGCCTTCTCCCACTGCCTCCGAGCAGGGCTACAGAAACACCGGGGCCACCTGCAGCACCTTAACTCGTTTTCATTAAATTGCTAATTAAGGTTGCAAAAGGATCTGGTACAAAGTAGAAATTGGAGGGGGGAGTTAAAAAACAAAACAACATAGCTATTAAGAGATAGATGTAAATCAACCCCCTGGCTCCAAGCACGCCCTGACATCCCCGTCTCAGCGTTAAGCCCTGTTTTGCAAGGAGGGAAACTGAGGCACAGAGTCGTTTGCACACAGAAAGTCTCCAGCAAAGCTTCTTTGGAAGCCGGAGATTTTGGCACCCGGGCCTAAGCACCGATGAGTTTTTGCAAGATGGCTGGTGGGGGAAGAAAGAGGGAAGCCAAGGAAAGCTCCCACGTCAGCAGGGCCCGGCGGGAGCGAGCCAGCACAGCGATGCTCAGCCGAGCAGCCGCGACGCAGCACGGCCACGGGGGCAAAACCCCAGGCAACCCCGGGTGGGAGAGGGGCATTTCAGGCAGCACGGCCGGGGGTCTCAGTGCCATCCCGGCGCCTGCCCAGCACAGGATTGAAGCACTTTATTTGCCTTTTTTTTTTCTCCTGATGTGCCTGAATGCCGGGAAGAGCCTCGCGGGGGAAAGAAACCACAAAGAAAAGCAAATAACGGAGAGGTGCCAGGCGCCTCTCGGAGGGCTGAGCCCCGGTGCGACGTGGGCGTCCCTCGCCGCCGGGACAGGCTCCCAGGTGGTTTTTGGCATTTCTAAAAAACCCATTTGGCCCTGACTCCGGGAGAAGGGTCCTGTTTTCCCACCAGGAAGCCAAACTGTGCCCCGGCGTGACCTGCATGCACCTCACCGCAGAGCAGGATAGGGCAGGGTCCGGCCACAGGATACGGGGACGGCAACAGCACACGAAAATCCTCTTAAGCCTCTTGCTGCTGCCGCAAGGAAACAGCAGCAGCCCGTTGTTTTTACCTCCCTTGCGGTGATAGCTATCGAGAAGGCAGACCGCTACTTTTCCGGCCATTAAAACAAGCGCCTGGATATCCTGATAGGGTTTTGCATGGAGCAAGGCAGACCTTTGCCTGGAAAAGAGATTCAACACCCGCCCATGGCCAGGCAGGGAGACGGTGCGGCTGCTGGGATGCGGCTACTGGGACGCGGCTTGCACTGGCCACCCCATGGCTGCTCCCAGCTCTTCCCATCCAGCCCCAGGTGAAAGTCTGACGATGGCCGGGACGGCTCTGTGGGCTGTGAGGCTCTGGGGAGCTGTGGGACCGCTCGTTAATTAGCCCCACGTACAAATTAGTGGCAACAGCTCCCACGGAGAGGCAGCTCGCTGCTCGGGTGGGACCCCCGTGGGAAGGGTGCCCGCACAGCACCCTGATGTGGGATGTTAAAACCACCCAGAGAAAGAGGCGGAGGCACAAAGCAGAGCGGGGAACCAATATTTTAAATGATTTTTTTTAAAGGGGACTTGAAATTAGTGTAGCTGGGATGAAAGGAAGGGCTGTCCTAAACCAAACCCCGACCCCAACAACACAGTCACTGGGTTTGGGGCGTTTTCTCAGGGTACGCTCAGCCCTATGGCCACGTCCCAGCTCTACGCTCTGTGCACCGGCCACTCGAACCCTCGAGCCCAGAGACGGCTCCCCTGGACTCAGCGCATCCCTCTGCTCCGGGGGAGCCCCAAGGTCGCGGCCACCTGCTGGCCAGCCCCGGGGCTCGCAAACCGGGGCAGCAGGGAGGCACGATTTGCTTTTCCAAGCAGCCTGTCCTGGCTTCTCGGAGTGTTTCCACAGGCCAGGAGCCGCCCGGCTTCCACTGACTCATCCCCTTCTCGCCTGGACCTGGCCACATTTGTCCACTCCTGCCCGGGGCTGCCCCTCGCCCAAATGGGAAGTAACGAGTGCAGGCCCGAGCGCCGGAGGAGACGACGCAGCCCAAAACGTGATGGCTGGGACAGGTCGGGATTTACCGTCTCCCTAAACCCTGCCTGCCTCGTAAATGGGCGACTTAATCCCCCGGCTCTCTCTGAGGTGCAGCCAAGCACAGCAGATGTAATTAGTGCTGAATGCTAACAGACTCGCCTTGAAATAGTTTGCCTGTTGCAACTGTCCCTGCGCCTGTCCCCTCCTGTCCCTGGCTCCTGGTGGGTAGCCATCCAGCTGCCTGGATGCCTAGGGATGCATTTGGGGATGGTCGGACCCACCTTTGCAAAGGGTGGTTCCTGGCCAGCCCTGCTCCTCAGGGCTGGGTGAGGGTCCCCCAGGACCATCCCACCGCGGAGGTGGTTCCAGTGAATGCATAAACCTGGAATAGGTTGCCCAGAGAAGCTGTGGCTGCCCCATCCCTGGAGGGGTTCAAGGCCAGGTTGGACGGGGCTTGGAGCAACCTGGGCTGGTGGGAGGTGTCCCTGCCCAGGGCAGGGGGGTTGGAACTAGATGATCTTTAAGATCCCTTCCAACCCAAACCATTCTGTGATTCTATAAATGCCCCCAGAGGCAAACACTGCAGGGTAGGTGGTTTGGCCAAGCCACAGAAACAAGTCTACAAAGGCTGTCCGAGATTCCTCCAGGCTCCTCTGCAAAGGACAAGCAGCACCTCCCAGCCCTGGGTGAGCCGGGGTGCCTGGGACACTGGTCCCCATCCCTGGCACGGATGCTGGGGGCCAGCATCGTCCCCAAGGCTGCTCAGGGCAGTGATGGAGTTGCCCCAGTCTCACCTCGAAACTTCTTGGGCGGGTTGTCCAGGTCGCCGGCGGCCGGCTCCACCACGCACCGATCATCCACCAGCCTGTACGGGGACAAAAAGCAGGAGCAGGGTGTCAGCAACAACGCGATGACAGCGGGGCCCCGAGCGAGCGGAGCAGCTTCACCACAAACCACAGCGCTGCGCCAAAAGTCACCTGGCCCAAAGCAACAACATCAAAAGCTGCATCTCCTGTTTCCCACCCGTCTGCACTCTATAAATATTTAGCACGACAAGGCTCGGCTCTTGGGGCAACCAGCCGCTCTTGGGTACTTGCTGCAAACACGTCGCCCCTGGTTCGCCGCCACCCGCCATGTCTTTCACGTGCGTTTTTCATCCCTTGTCCCTTGGGGCAGATAAAAATCAGCAGCGAAGAAACACGGTGCTTGGTGTCAGCCGCGCTCCCGGAGCCTTTGCTCAGCGACCCGTGCGGGAGGCTCCGATGCCTGCATCCTGCCGGAGCGAATCCTGCCTTTCCCAGCTCCGGCTGAGCCGAATCCACACCCCCCCCGGCACAGTGCACTGGTTGCCGCGTTATTTCACTGTTAATCTGGCAAAAAGGTGACGAGTTCAATTTATGCAATGGTTCTCCTTCTCCGTCTGGGAGCTCAGCCCACCGGGACACGGAGGGTGTAGCTGCTGCAGATGGAGGTGGCAGGGCCCCCCCCAAACCCAGTTATTAATTATTATCTGATCAGCAGTGCTGGCTCTGCCCATCAGATGCGAAGGGCTGTGTGTCTCCTCCCTGCCCACTCTTTGTTTTCCCAGCGTTGAGCAAAAATCCTGCGGGTTTGGCCCTGGGCGCTGAGGACCGATGTCAGGTCAGATGGGACGCTGCTTTTCAAAGTTACCGAGACCAGCGAAGCGCAACCCGGCGCAAGGCTCTGCTCAGCCCCCAGAGCGTGGGGGGTCACACACCAGCATCGCCCCAGGGGCTGGTGGCGCCGGGGCCACCGCAGCTCGTCTGCACGGGCCCCGCAAGGCTGTCAAGGGAACTCGGTGCTCCAGCGAGACAGGCTGTACCCGCTCGCCCGCTTTCTCCCGGCCCTTGGGAAGGGATGCAGTGAGAGAAACTACGCTCCTGCCCCAGGCGAGGAAGTGGGGAGCATGTCCCCACCTGCGGAGGCTGGATTCAGGCAGCGAGTGGATGCAGGAATGCACCCACGACGCCACCCCAGGAGGGAGCATCCATGCGGGGAAAAGCTCTGTCCCTGGGACAGGAGGGAAGACGCAGCCCGGAGAAACCAGGCACACATACGTGACATGGTGGCGAAGGGCACAGCGGAGCCCCTGCCGCCCCCTCCGCTCCCCAAGGGACTCTCGACCCCCACCCCCCCCCCAACCCACCAAACCAAACAGCCAAACGCTGCGCGAGATGGACACGCTGCGCTGCAAAGAGTTGGCGAAAGCCACAAGATATCCCGTTCGCAGATCCAGCCTCCTTCCCGCAGCCCAGCCGCTCTCCGGAGGAGGGGAAAATTCCTTTCAATAGCTCGGCAGAGAGGAATTTGGCCTCGGCGCTGATGGATTGGGACCCCGGGGACCCCAGCGCCGCTGCGACCTTGGCTACGGGGCTCGGGACAACCAGCGCTGTCACTGCCCCCGCCACCAGCTTTAAAGCTCCCCGGGGGTAGGGGAGATTAACCTTAGATTTCAAATAAGAGAGAGAAAAGCAATTTCTCTACCGCTTTTGGTGGCAGCAGAAGCTTAAAAACAATTAGCAAAGACCTAGAAGATTGTAAAAAAAAAACAAAACCCCAAATCCACAAGGTTTGCCGGACAGGGCAGCCTTGGCTTTGCAAACACTCCTGGTCGGCAGCGCAGGGGGGTTTGGGCTCCTGACCAGGGGCTGCCCAAATTCCATGGGCTGGATGCCTTTTCCATGGGCCCTGACAGCCGGGAAGGAGTTGGGCACGTTCCCAAAACTCCTGCGGGATGCGAGCCTCGGGAGGGCAGGGAAAGAGGTAAAAAGGGGGAAAAACCAGAGCGGAGCAGAAGCAGCCGCGGAGAGGGGCTGCACCATCGTCTCACCTCGCAGGAGATATGCAAAGCCCCGGCCCAGCCCCGATGCCACTTGTAGCCGGGGTTTTAGTTTCTATTACTATTTTTGAGGGGGACGGGGAAGAATAAACACTTTCGATGCGCCTGGGAGCGAAGACCACTGAAGACCGAGCCCTGGCCGACCCATGGAGCAAAGCACCAACACTCGGCACGTGCCCGGCTCCCACCGGCGCCTACAAAAGCAGGGGGTTCAATTCATCTGTGCACTTTAAAAAGACAGAAATCCTCCATCACCATGGCTAGGGGTTCTCCGAGGAAGCGCCTGACCTGCGTAGCCCATTTTCGGTGTCGTAAGGGCATGGGAGGCTCCCAGCCCACACCAGCACTGCCCGCACATTCGCCTGCCGCTTCCCGTGCCCGGCGTTACCGGGCAGGATTAGAGACAGTGACCTGCCAGGCTGGAAGTCTTAATTAGTCAACGATCTCAAGGCAGTTTCAGCATCTTTAATCCCAGGATTACACACTCTGCAGGAACGCAAAGTGTTATTATTATTAAACTGATACGCCAGACTAACGTTCTTCAGCTAAAAACTGCTGAAAATAAAAGGATTCTGACAGGGTGGACACGAGTCACCTGGGTGACTGCTGGGGCCAGGATGTGCTTCCACTAATAACCCGCATTAGCACGGCGGGATAGAATCATGGAATCATAGAATCGCCCGGGCTGGAAGGGACCTTTCAGGTCATCGAGTCCAACCATCAACCTAACGCTGACAAAAACCGTCACTGAACCACATCTCTAAGCTCTACGTCTACCCATCTTTTAAATACCTCCAGGGATGGCGCCTCAACCACTTCCCTGGGCAGCCTGTTCCAATGCTTAATAACCCTTTCAGCGTACAAATTTTTCCGAATATCCAGTCTAAACCTCCCCTGGCACAACTTGAGGCCGTTTCCTCTTGTCCCACCGCCTTTTTTTTGGGAGCAAAGACCGACCCCCATCTCTGGGGCGAGCAAAGCCCCAAGGGGTCTCTGAGCAAAGGCTCTGGGAGCGCGGCTGACACCAGGCACCGTGTTTCTTCACTGCCGATTTCTACCTGCTGCTCTTTGCCCCAGGGCAGCGGGATGGGGCGAAGCCGAGCTCCTTCCGCTACGAGAGCCGGGGACGCGCGGGCGCTCGGAGGGCAGCTTTCATTTCCCAGGTGTTAATGAGAAAAGGGGGCTGTTGGCATCTGAGCACCTGGAGGAAGACCCCGGGCGAAGCATCAGGCTGGACGCGCTGATGTAAACTTCACCCTTTGCCTTTTCCAATCCCCTCCCTGGGGGAGCACGAGGGGCCAGATCCTGCCCATGGATGATCCCGGTTCCCCGCAGCCCAGCGAAGCGCGGGGCGAGCATCTGGTTAGTTTTAAGCCGTGCAAGTCACGGCAGTGGTTCCCAGTGGGGCTTTCGGCATGCTTTACAAATAAATAAATAAACGAATAAAAATCGAGCACAAAGTGATTCCCTGGCCCGGGGCCAGCGCGCTTGGCCTCGCGCGAGGCAGAGCCTTCGCCAGAGGTCAGGGGAAAAGCGGCTCGTCCAGCGCTGCGATCCACAGCGGTCGGACACCCTGAGCCTCCCCGGGGACGGCGGCAGCTGGGGCTGACGTGGAGGCATCGCTCCTGCAGACGCCTCCTCCCAGAACCTGGGCCGGGGAGGAGGAGAGAGTCTTCCCTGGCTGCGGTGCACCCCATGCCGAGGGGAGCTCCGGAACGCCGTGGTCCAGGGGTGCACGGGGAAGGAGCGCAGTGGAAGATGGGGAGCCCCAACCCAGGCAGGAGCACCCAGCCACAAAGCCCACGAACCCCTGGAGGTGAGGATGAGGCGGAAGAGGACGAGGAGGAGGAGGAGGAAGAAGAGAAGGAGAGCTCGCTGTTGGGCACAAGGCTGGGTCAGCCCCTCTGGCTCAGGGTGCAAGATGGGCACTGAGCCCACAGGGAGGATCAAAAATAAAGTGAGCGAATGCAGGGAAGACAGAAAAATTCAGCTTTTCCTCCCACTGTCCCAGCGCCGGGAGAAGGAAGCCGCTCTTGGCCTCGCATGCTTCTCCTCCCCGCAGAGACGAGTTCGTCCCGACCCGGCAGAGCTGGAGTTACCCTTTAACCAGCTGCGTTTCCTGAGCTGCTCCACCCTGCAAATCCACCTGCAATCACAATTACAGCTATGAACGGTGTTATTTCACCTGAAGCAGCCAGCTGCCTGCCGTTTGGGTAGGTTTGCCGCTGGCCCTTCCCATCTGCAAGCCCACAGTGCCCGTCCCCGAGCCCCCGGCGGGTCCTGGCAGCCCCCCGGGGATGGCAGGGATGGGGCAGCACATTCCCCCCGGGCAAGTGCGGGCGCCTGCACTGCATTTCTGCTCCCTTCTTGTTCCGGCCGGTGCTGGCTTATCAGGGACACCAGATACGATGGGGACACTCACGACAGCAGTGTCCAGGGCTCACAGCATCACACCCCATCCATCACACCCCGAGCAGGAACCAAATCAAGGTCTCCCCGCTCCTTTCCCTGCCTGGCCACCAGTTTGCTTTGCCTGAGTGATCCCCACAGGGCACGCCACAACAGCGGCTGTTCCTCCCGTCCCGGCCCCAGTCCCAAATTCCCTCTCCCCAAGCACAGATCTCCCAGGAGACACCAGCGATAGTCCCCAGGCAGCTCCCCCAGCGGGGTGCCATGCCCCGGCAAAGCCGCTGCTCAGTGCCAACCCCACGTTCCTGACCCACGCGCTGCTTTCATCCCAAACCATCTCAAGCTGCCACCTCCTCGACACCTTTAATTGGCAGCAGCGCAGTCGGGCAGCCCCGCAGAGCCATTCCCCATCTCCCAGACAGGAGTAGCCTCAAATCAAGCCAAGAGGGAAGAACAAACCACCCTCGGGCCCCTGCATCTCACAAACTCCTCCTGGGCACCTTCCATGTCACCAAAACCGCTTGTGGCATCTCCGATACGCCCATCCCGTCCCCCCGGCTCCCCGCAGGGACCGTGTCGCTCCTGCGGGCAGCTCTCCCCTGCCTTCCCATGGGACTTCTTAAGTAACCTCCTCCTTTTGGGCTGCCTTTAGCATTTTTGCTAGTTTGGGTATTCTGGCTCGGCATTCCCCCACCTAGCCCAGCATTTGAGAGCACAGGATTATTCCCCACCCTTTGGTGGGTTGTTTTCCTCCTTAAGAGCAAACGCCCACTGCAGAGAGGGTGTGCGGGAGGAAGGCTCTGTGCCCGGGGGCCTTCGCTGGTGCGATTTTGGGGGGACTGAGAGCAGAGGAAGCTCAGCCAGGGGCTGCGGGGCTCCCTCCACCTCTGCCACCACCCCCTCCATCATCCTCAGCAAGTTCCCTGTACAAAAAGAGGAAAGCACTTCAAAAATAAAATAAAATAAAATAAAATAAAATAAAATAAAATAAAATAAATAAAATAAAATAATAAATTGAGACTTAGTGTTAATAAGGGGCTGCTTCCCTGATGCTTTTCAAGGCATCCCCCTGACTGTGGGACACCAGTGTGAAGAGGGAAGCCGGCGCTGTGCGAGTGGCTGGTCCAGCCCCCAGGTACGCCCAGGTATCCCCATGCACCCGGGGCTCCAGGGAAAGCTGCTGCTTTCCTGGCAGAGCTGCTAAGAGCCTGGCAAGCTCCTGCAAACGATGGCACCCATCCCTCGGAAGGCAAGGATGGCAAGAGCAACCAGCCCAGTCCTGGACAAGATCCTTCTCTTCCCACTTCCCCGCAGCCCAGGGCAGGGCTTCACCCTGTCACCGGGGCGGTGGGGCTGCCAGACCCGCTGCCTCTTGGCCAGACACCACCAGTGACGAAGCACTGGGATTAATGGGCTTAAGGCAAAGCAGGAGCTGCAGCAGAGCCAGGCAGGAGGAAGCGTCCCCACCGCACACCCCATTCTTCCCCGTGCTCCCCTCAGACCCCTTTCCCCTTCCTCAGCCTCTCCAGGCATTTTGGAAATGCAGCTGCAGAGATGCTCGGTGTAAGCGGCTCCAAGCTCCGCTGCGCCTCCCACCAGCGCTGCATCCCGCGCACAGACGGCCGGAGCCCCGTGTCCCGCAGCACCGCCTGTAAGCAGTATTTAGTTGACATTCACATCTGCATCCCCCAGGACACCCCAGAGATGCCATCAGCGCTCTCAGGAGCAGCTCACTGCCCTGCCGGGACGCTGGCACCGGGATGTCACAGCACCGGCACACTGGGGTACATCCCTTAACGTGACACTTGGACCTGGAGACACTCCACATCACCCCACCTAAAGAGAGGATCCCACTGCAGACCCTCAGGGATCCCACAGCCAAAACCAGTCCCTCTGGGAGGAAGGATGGAGGGAGCGCTTCTGCCAGGGGCCGTGGGGCTGGCAGAGCCATTTGCCTTGCAAATGAGATAAATAGGGTCCCAAGCTGTGGCAGGAGGGCTAGGGAGAGCACTCTTGGTGAGTCACCCAGTCCCTTATCGCAGGAGTGATTTAAGGTGTGGTTGGGTCTCCCAGGTCGCCGGGCACAAGGGAAAACAATTTCAGAGGGTGGGAAACAACCCGGAAAAAGCAGAACGCGGGCAAGTGGGGCTGCCCAGTAAAAGCCATGCTGGGGCCCAGGAAAAGAGGGTCTCCAAGCAAGCCCTGCTCTTCAGATGCTTATAAGTAAGTCTAGAGACGCACCCTGCAAAAAGGGGGACCTGGGGTCCAGAGCTGCAAAGGGATTGGAGCTCCAAATAATCTAAACATCTCTTAATTCAGCTCCCGGTGAGCCGTTGGGACCTGCTGCGTGGGCTAATAACCAGTGTTGGGTCCCAGCAGAGCCTCCTCCGGACCTGATTTCACAGCCAAGGATGCAGCCCCTGCCTCGGGACGGCTCTGGCACTGGGAGAGCGTGGGGATGTACTCCCACCCATGGGCACAGCCAGGCTACGTCCTGCACATGCAGGACCCGCTGCCCAACACCGTATAATTGCAGGGACAGGGATTTTGTGCCTGGGTCTTGCACCCACGTGCACCCAGCAGCCCATTTTGAACAGCATCCCGCAGCTGACCAGAGGAAGGCTTCGGTGGGCATTAACCCAGAGGCTGCTCATGCCCAGCGGTGGGTGCACGAACATGTGTAGGCGAAGGTATGTACGTCTCCGGTTATACATAGGCATGTGGGAGCAAGTGCATTCATTGCAGATTATAGAGCCGGGTAGTTCCTGCCCCAGGAATCCCATCCAAGTCAGCATTCCTGGCTGAGCTCAGCCTCTCCTACAAGCAGCGTGGGGCAGGCGTGCTGGCGCAGACCCGCATCCACCCGCCTGGGGCTGCGGGCAAGGTTTGTGTCCCTGCTTCGGGGTGAGGAAAACACCCACCCATGCTTGGGGGCATCCGGCAGCCTCGCCAGAGCCCTCCCGGTGCCAGAGGGGAAACACACTGCTGGCAGGAACAAGCAGCCAGCGGATGGAGAAGGGCATCTCTGAAAGTCTTAGAATTATAGAATGGTTTGGTTTGGAAGGGGCCTTAAAGATCATCTTGTTCCAACCCCCTGCCCTGGGCAGGGACACCTGGCTTTGGCCTGGCTTTGTCCGGGTGCTGCTTTAGCACCGTTGGCTTGGACGGAAACAGCGGGGACAAGGGACAGGTCCCCAGTCTCTCTGCTCATTTTCCCAGGTCAGGCCGTGAGATCCCCTCGCCCGTGCTGGCATGTCCAGGGAGCTGCAAGGAGTCGGCTCAGCCTGGACCTGGCAGTGCCCTGCTCCCCCCAGCCCTGAGCAGCACTTGGTGGCCATGGGCACCCGCGTGCTGCTGGCCCTGCAGTGATTCCCGCTGACTGCCGGGCGCGTGGGACCCCGAGAGGGGACAGCGAGAGCCATCACTGCCTGTTCCAGGGGACGGCAGCCTCCAGCCACACTGGGCAGGGCTGGAAGCACTTACTCACCCCAGGAGGGTGAGCCATGCCGCTCAGCCACACACACAACCCCTTCCTAATCCCACCAACCCCTCTGGCTGCTTAAGCCCATTTCGCCTCCCCCAGCCCCTAATGGGGGGGAAACAGTTTCTGGCGATGGCTGCCAGAGAGGGTGGGCTGCAGGGTCCCTCCAGGGCCCCATCCTACCCCCGGCAGCGACTGCAGGCACCCAGCCTCCCCTCCCCAGCACCTGCGCCCATCCCTGCTGCAGCACCCGGACTTTCCAGCCCCTTTTCCCACCGGGATTGGGCTCAACACCACTCTCCCGTCCCGTCCCGGCTGCCCCCAGACCGGGCTGGCTGGTGAGCAGCAGGGGAGCGTCTCACTCACCCCAAAGTGCTTATGAAGCCATTGACGGAGCCCTCGGCGTACAGGGAGACGATGTCCCCGATGTGCAGGAAACTTGACATCTCATTCATGGTTGCCCTCGACCCGGCGCGGCCCCGTTCCTTCCTCAAGTCACCTTTCCGTGTCGAAATCCACCATGGGGCGAGCAGAGCTTGGGGGATCCCCTTCTCCTGGAGGGGGGGGGGGGGGTTGATCCCAACCCGGCTCCCTGTGAGCAGCAACCGGGAGCGGGACGGCAGCGAGAGCCCCAGGCACAACTTTTACATGTGCTGTGCAGGAAGGGAGCCAGGGAGGAGGAGGAGGAGGACGAGGAGGAGGAAGAGAAGGGAGGGGGGGGATAAAGCTCAATTAGAGGTTTTGCATGAGATCTGTCCGTCTGTCCGTGTCTCCGTCTCGGCACAGCTTTCTACCTGCAGCCAATGGAGAGCGATCAGGAAGTCCTGCTCGAAAAAGCATGCAAATATTTTGGCCTGGGAGGAGAACCGGAGCTGCCTGGGGAGGGGAAGGGAACGAGAAGGGGTGGGGGGGGGTGGGGGGGATGCCCAAAAAAGAAGCCCCACCCCCGCCCGCTCCCGCCTCGGGGGATCCGCCGCCCGCACCCGCGGGTCCCGGGGCCGCGCACCCCGTTGCCCCCGAGCGGACCCGCGGGTGGGGACACCGGATCCCCCCCCCCAACTGCCACCGCCCCCGGGGGGTCCCCCCGTCTCACCCTCCCACGGCCAGGCACCATCCCGGGGTGATCGGCCCCTGCCGACCCCCAGCCGGTCCCCTCGGGGTCTCCCCAACTTGCCCTCCTCCATTGGGAGGACACTTTTTGGGGAGCGATACGGGGTGGCGGGGTGTTCGCCCTGCAGAGCGGGCCAGCAGCCGGGGGCTGCACAGCCACACTCGGCCTCCATCAGCTGGTGCAAGTGGCCGATGCAGCTGGGATGTGCCCGCTGCCCGAGCCCCCTGTGCCCTCCCGTAAGTGGGCAAGGGAAACTGAGGCACCCAGCTCCCACAACCAGCCTCTGCCCCCCCCCCCGCCCAAGCCCCTCTCCTGCCACCCCAAGCCCCCCAGCCCAGATCTTGCTCTCGCCAGTTCCTTCATCTCCCTCCTCGCTTTGCAGCGGGACCAGACAGCAGGAGCTGCAGCTCTCTGTCCCTGTCCCCGTTCCTACATCCCAAGACCTGACACCCCAAGACTTCCACACCCTTCGGCCAGCGCTTCCCCCAGCCCGGGGCAGGCACAGGGATCCTGCACCGCTCGGAGCAGGGAAAGCCCCAACCGAGGACAAAGCGGCTCTCGCTGGATTTTTCTGCCCCAGGCGAGCGCTTGCGGCTTCCTGAAGCCCAGCTGCCTCCTGCCAGCCTGCCGCTCCCAAGCTGGTTCAGTTCACCCCTGCTTCGCCTCCTGCCACCTCTGTCCCCCTCCTGCCCTCACACCATCACCCAAACTCCCCCAGTTCCATGCACGAGCTTTCCCCCTGCACCCCAAAACCAGGGCGATGCTCCAGCCGCTCTCCCCTGCCCCGTCCAGCTTGATGGTGCCGTAGGGTTCAGCCAGCGCCCGACACGGCTGCACCCAACCCACCCATCACCACCGGGAGCTGTGAGGAGTCCCCCCCACTGAAGCCCACCCAGTCCCTGCAGCCCACAAGGAGCCTTTCCGCAGCCAACCCAACACCGCGGGGCTGGGCGAGCAGCTCCGTCCTCCCAATATAACACTGGTGGAAAAGGACCACATCCTCAGAGCATCTTCTGGACAGCACAAGTGCCCTAGTTCTTCACTTTAATTAAAACTTGCTGCTGTAAAAACAATATCAGAAAGGGAAAAAAAAAAAAAAAAGCATGATGCTTTTCTCATTTATTTCCCTCCTGTCCTCTTTTCTCACAAACAAACATGCAGGTTTCAGGAATATAAACCTTGCCCTAAATAGTGAAATATTTTTTTTTCCACTAGGAAACGGACAGGTCCCCTGGCAGAAGAAAGGGAAAAAAATTAGTGCAATTCCTCCGGGGGGAGATGCGAATTCAGGTCCGTCAGGATTAGCTGCGTTTTCAGCACAGGACAAATTTAGAAGCCTTTATCTCAGGGCAACAGAGGGGGAAAAGAGAAGATCATAAGAAAAAAAAAAAAAAAAACTTGCTGCTGTTAAAAGCAAATGAAGGTTTCACAACAGGAGCTCAAAGAAAGCCCCCAAGGAATCAAAGACCAAAACTTTGTGCACAGATCAGCTGCTTTGATCAAAGGCACAAGCAGCATCTCAGCCAAGGGGCACCATGGCGTGCCCATGCCAGTGCCCACACCAGTCCCACCAGCCTCGCTGGGCACAGCTGGGCCAGACGCCACCTTCCCAGCCTGGCCCAAGTTGGGCTCCCCGTGAACCTGTCCTCCTCGTCCCCCGGGGACGGCTCGTGTTTGCAGAGCGCCGAGCAGTAAAAATCATTTGAAAGCGCGAAAAAACCACATCGCTCTAAACAAACAGGCGTCTGGCCTGGTTTCTCCCGCCCAGGAGAATGGGAAGCAGCGAGACGGAGCCTCTTGACGTCTCCTTCCCATCCCATGGCAGGAGGCGGGCCTCTCCCTGCACTCGGGGTGGTGGACACTGTCTGCAGCCTGCGCTCAGGGCTGAATGTCCCAGCTCAGCTCCATCAAGGATGGGGAACCCAAAAGGTTTCAGGGTACACCCCTGCCTACCCTGCACCCTGGGGATGGTGATGCTACATCCCCAGGTCTCCAAATCCCCCTGGATGGAGCTGGGATGGATGAAACCTTCCCCATTCTCCAACCCTGGGAGGGAAATGCGCAGCTCCAGCTCCCTGGCCGTGACAGCTCTGTCCCTGTGGTGGGCACAAATAGGGACCCCCGGCATCTGCCAGGGGTTTGCCAGCACGCAGTCAGCAGCATGGACAGGTGGCTTCTTGGAAAAAAAAATGCATTTCTCCTGTGTCTCATTCTCTCTCAGCTGCCCTCACCGTAGCTATGGCCATCCCGCTGACCACCCTGCATGTCCTGACCCTGCACAGGGTCTCTGGGCCGCTCCCAGCCCACAGGGACATTTGTGCACAGGCTCAGACCCAAAAACACTGCGGGAGCTGCAAAGGCTGCAGGTGAGTGAGCAACCATGGCCATGGGGATGCTCACGGCATGTGCAGCAGGGCGGCCACCTCGCCAGGCCAGCACTCGCTCCCCCAGGCCCCTGGGAGATAGAGAAGTTAAAAATAAGAGTGTTTCCTTCCTTACCCCCTGCTTTAAGCCACGTGATAAATAAAAACCAGGAGTTTCTGCGTCCTGGAGAGGAAGCGGCTGCAGAGAGGCAGCCGGTGAGTCAGTCCAGCAGCAGCCATCCCCATCCCTAAGGCACAGCCTGCATCTCGGCGGGGTCGGAGCCACATTCCTTTCACATGTTGAAATTGCTCCTTTTCAGGCAACCGCTCAAACTGCAGGGCCACCTCCCTCCCCGGGCCCCCAGCCCCATCCACAGGATGCTCCTTTGGCAAAAGCTCCCTCTACCTGCACGCTCTTCCCACGACGGCCCTCGGCAGTGAGCACTCCCCGACGTGGGATGGTGTTGCTTCCCAACCATGCCACAACCCTCCGACAGATCAGATGGAATCGTAGCCCCCAGGGCGGGACAGGAGCCCAACTGGAGCTCAAGTTTGTCCAGATGCTTTGGGAGCAAACATATCGCTGATGGAGGGGCTGATGAGCAGGGATGCTGGCTGGGGGGGCAGATGGGTAGTGGTACCCGAGCAGCATCCCTGCGCTCTGCCAGGCCCCCATCTGGTTTTTGCATGGGTCTCCTCGAGCATCCAAAGTCAAGGCTGGGAAACTCAAGGGTGAAGCCTCTTGGAAGAAGAAAGTGAAAAATAACTGTAGCCGCCTTTGTTTGAGGAGGAGGAAGGGAGACACTCAGTCCCTTGTGCGCGAGAGGAGCGGGGAGCAGCAAGGCTCTGCTGACAGACGCACATAAGAGGGGGATTCTTCAGCCAGGAGGCGAGTCTGCCCCTCGTCTCGCTGGCTCTGGCTGTGCCTGACCCTGCCGCTGCCCACGGATGCAACACAAAGGCTGTCCGGGCTCTGTATGGTGCCTTTCACGCTGCTGCACCCTCCTCCCCCTCCAGCCACCCCACAGAGAGCAGTGGAGTTGGGCCAGGACCGACTCCAGGCTACAGCTATCAAAAAAAAAAAAGGGGGGGGGGGGAGGGGGGGTTTCTTTCAACCTTGTTTCTCATTTGGGTGAGGATTTCAGAGCCAGAGTGAAAAAATTGCTCCTGCGTGCAGAAGGTGCTGTGCACATCCCCAGTGACCAGCGTTAGACCCCAAATCTGCTTTGCTTGAGCTGCAAACCCAACTACAAACCTGCCCTCCAGCAGCCCTTTGAAAGGCGACGCAAGGTCTGCCAGGGCAGGGCTGGAACCCCCTCGGGCGACTTCATAACGGGCAGAGATGAGGGCCAGATCCCTCCTGCCTGTCCCATCTGTGCCTCGCTCCCGCCTGGCCGTCTCCGGCTGTGGCTGTTGCGAACGGTCTCCCGGGAACAGCCACGCTCCCCCAAAATAGCTCTCAGACTGGATGACTTTGGCCCACATCCTCAAAGGTATTGAGGCTCTGGGTTACCTCGGAGAACCTGAACCTCCGTCCTGGCAGGGGTGACAGGAGATGGGAAGGAGAAGATGCCGGTGCAGATGTGGTCCTGCTCCGACCGAACCTCACCACGTGTGGGAGGATGCCCACGTGCTGGTCTCATCCCGACAAGACAGAAGAGGAGGATGCCAGAGGAAAATAGGGCAAAACAGAGCAATTCCTCCAGTCCCATGCTTGCTCCTTGTCCACAGGTCCAATCCCATGGGTGGGTGCATCCCGCCCAAGGATGGTCAGGGTGAGCGGTAGGAGGTGAGAGGAGGGGAAGGACCCCCTGCTCCCCGCCCGAGAAGGGTTAAGCGACGGCTCGCATCGAAGACCACTTTGTACTTGGATTTAAAAATACAGCCAATGCCCGGTGGCTCCGCTCCGTGCAAGTTGCAGGTATATTTCCACACTTGAGCAATAACCTTCCCCGAGGGAAATTTAGGCTTTTTATGATTAAAGGGGAAAAATAATAGTGGGGAATTAAATATAGTACAGAACAAGAGACCAATTAGCAGTTGCTGTTAGCGACACCGGGCCAAGTTTGGGACAAACGCCGTGGTTTTCTGGAGAGCAGCAGGGCTGGGGACAGCCACTGGGTGACACGGAATTGGATGGGTGCTCTGGGCAGGGAGGGACTCTCGGTCCTTGGCAGATGGCCCTCGGGAGCCCGGACCCGGCACGACCCCAACCCGGCACAACCCCCGACCCCTGGGATGAGCCTGCCGGCACCGGCCACACCTCACAGGCATGATTTTCTTATTATTTTTTTTTTTTACTGTCACTTTATCAAAAGCAAATGGAAGCGTTTGCACAGGCTTGTAGCTTCCCTAATAAGCAAACACAGGTTAATTGCGGGGTGGAGCAGGGGCTGCGGTTGCCAGCCAGGAGGGCAGCTGGGACAGAACGGGCGAGGGAAGAGCCCCGTTCCCATCCTTTCTGGTGCATTACAACCGATTTTGCATTGCACAACCCTCCCCACCTCGGCTGGCCGTCCGCTGCCCCGCGTCTCACTCATCGCCTGCCCGCAGCTACCACGCGAACTCCTCCAGTTGCACAACTGTTTTGCTCCAAATCAGCTGATTTGTTGCCCGCTGCGGTCATGCCCATGTGAGAGCATCACTAACGCCTTTGCCACCTCCTCTCCAAGGGCACACGCTGATTTACATGCCCAGCAAAGCCTCCTGTTCTTTCCCCCAGCCCCCCTCGTTCCGGCGCATCAGGGCAGGGACCCAGCCTAGGCTGCATCGCGCGGTCCCCCATCGACGGGCAGATTTTCAAGAGCAGCCAGCGGCTCCAGAGCAACCCTGAGCCCTGCGGCAGTCGCATCCCACCGCGTGTCTCGGCCCCTAAAGAAATCCAGAGGGATCCACTGCAAACCCGGGCTGCAGCACAGAGGAGCCGGCAGCACAACCTCTTCTTCCAATAGCTCTCCTGGCGGTGGACGGCCGCGCCAAGCAGCATTTCCTCTGCCTCCAAGCGGACCACGCAGGCCCTCTTGCCTGGCTTGCGGTCAACACGCAGCGATGAATGAACAACACATCTTATCGGAGAGCGGACGGGAAATGCTCTACAGCACGGACGGGCACCGTGCCCACCTCCGCGTGCTGCTGCCGGCGGCAGGACGGGCTCCGGCTCCATCCCACCCACCTCCGAACCGGGGACGGGGATGCTCCGCTGGGCTGGTTTCAAACAATGCGCACTGCTGCACCCAGTCCAGCTCCTCTTGGGGTGGGTCGGGTCTGAAGGGCGCAGGGACATGGGGGAATGTCACGGAGAGGAGAAGGGACAGAGCGTAGAGGAGCTGCCTTCCCACTACGGACCTGTCCTGCCCTGGCCTCCATTTTTCCCTGTAAAGTGTCATATAAAATGGCTGATCTGAGGTTCTTCCCTCCTCCCCAGCTTTTGAGACAAGTTAGTGCCAAGCAGCCTAATTACAGTCTTCGCTGAGATAACCACATGCTTTCCTGCTGAATGACAGGCTGGGTCACCGTGTGGCTCCGGGCCAGGACCAGCTGCCTCCCTGTCTGGGCCAGGCCACCGCCTCCGTCACACTGGTCACGTCCCCCAAGGGATGGGGCAGGGGGGGACACGACAAGCAGACGCTGCTCCCCTTGGGCGTGCTGAGAGGGGAGCGTGCAGGCAGCCCTGCCGGCAGGAGCCCAGCCACCGCAGCAGCCCGCGCTTGCCCTTGGTTTTATGGGCTCCATTAATGTGACAATGAAGGAACGCGCTGCGAGCGCGGCTGGGCTGCTGCACGCGTGTTACAGCCCCCAGAGCAAAGGGGATGCTCAGGGCGAGGTGGGGGATGCGGCCGTGCAGGCAGCCATGCACTTGGCAGGGGGTGGGGGGAGAATCCCACGCCGTGCTGTACCCCCATCCCATCCCAGCGCCACAAGCCAGGAGCGCCCCGGGCACAGCCTGCTGTCACCTCGAATCGGGGACCGGCTGCAGCGCGGACACTGGGAGAGCTTCTGTGCTCACAGCGCAAGGGCCGGCTCTGCCAAGGGGGTGTCCCCGTGCTGCTGGCGGGGTCAGAGCACCCCCACTGCAGGGGGGACATGGGGACACGGGTGCTCGATACGGTGAGGTCCCACGCAGGGCTCAGGGCCCTTCGGTGGGGATCCCAGCCATGGGCACTGTGCAGGGAGGTGAGCGCAGGGAGCGGGGCTCTGTCCATACCCCGACCCGGGGGGGCTGCGCACGGGCAGGGCTAAACCCAGCCCCGACCCGGGGGGCTGCGTACGGACAGGGCTAAACCAGCCCCGACCCGGGGGGGCTGCGCCACGGTCAGGGCTAAACCTGCACCGACTTGGGGGGGGCTGCGCACGGGCAGGGCTAAACCTGCACCGACCCGGGGGGGCTTGCGCACGGCCAGGGCTAAACCTGCACCGACCTGGGGGGGCTGCGCACGGCCAGGGCTAAACCTGCACCGACCCGGGGGGGCTGCGCACGGGCAGGGCTAAACCCAGCCCCGACCCGGGGGGGCTGCGCACGGGCAGGGCTAAACCCAGCCCCGACCCGGGGGGGGCTGGCGCACGGCCAGGGCTAAACCCAGCCCCGACCCGGGGGGGGCTGCGCACGGCCAGGGCTAAACCCAGCCCCGACCCGGGGGGGGCTGCGCACGGCCAGGGCTAAACCCAGCCCCGACCCGGGGGGGGCTGCGCACGGCCAGGGCTAAACCTGCACCGACCCGGGGGGGCTGCGCACGGGCCAGGGCTAAACCTGCACCGACCCGGGGGGCTGCGCACGGCCAGGGCTAAACCCAGCCCCGACCCGGGGGGGCTGCGCACGGCCAGGGCTAAACCCAGCCCAGGGCAGCAGCAAACCCGCAGCAGGAGCCCGGGACAGGACCAGCTGCCAGGGCTGGGCATGCAGGGACACCCCCGGCGGTAGCCAGCACACAATTTACCAGCCCAGGCTACAAAAGATATTTTTACTCTCATCCCAGGGGAGCTCTGTGCTCCCTGCCTCCCCCTGCTCTCAGACAAGCAGGGGAGCATCCTTCCAGGCTCACATCCCTGTTGCATGTGCCCCAAACGCAGCAACCCCAGTTGCACCAGCTGACTACCAAAGACCCCCCCAAAGAGGACTCACGGAGCAGGACCCGCCATGGTCTGGCACCCATCACCCCCAGAGCTGCATCAGCCCAGGCTGCCAGAAGGAAATCCCTCCTCCAGCCCCATGGAAAATATCCCCCCTGTGGGTCCCTCCCCTTTAAAGGCCCCCCACCCATCACTGCAATTAAAGGGCTGGGATGGGCTTACCTCCCCCCACACATTTGGGTGTTGCTGCACCAAAGAATTGAGCTCTTGGCTTCTTCCCACTTAAAATTTGCTCAGCAAAGAGAGAAAGGAAAGATGGGGTGTGCGGGTAACGGTGCCCCATCGGACACGTTTCCACCCTCGGGGTGATGGGTGTCCCAGGTGAGGGGCATCCTCAATCCCAAGCCCATCTCATGGTGCTGTAGGGTGAGGAGAGGCTGGATTCACAGCCCAGAGGCTGGATTCACAGGCCAGCAGCCATCAGCTTTGCTTTGACAAACCCCCGCAGCGGGTCCAAAAGCTGCTGGGGAGGAAACAGCCCCAACAGCACCGGGAGGGTTGATAATAACCAGCCTGAGATCTGATTTCGAGGGACCGGCCACATCCCAGTTCTGAGAATACACTTGCTGGGTGTGATGAAGGGAGTGCCGGGCTCGGCATGGGCAGGAGAAAGTTGGCTGTTCTGCTGCTTCCAGCCCGGCACGGCCGCGTGCGTGGGTCTGGCCCCAGCTCCCACAGCAGGATACGTGCAGAAGTGACGCTGGAAGACCCGGACATCCTCTGGTCCCAGCGATCGGGGTGCTCACCTCCTCGGGATGAGTCACGCTGCTGTGCCAGGGCGGTTCGTTAGGCAGTTTCCACCAGCACAGAGGAATGCATTGAACAAAGACCCAAAATCCCTGTTTGTTGTAGAGGGAAGAGTTAGTCATGCTTGTGCTCCACGCTGCTGAGTCACCCAGCAGCCACGGAGCCCTGGGATAAGGGACTGGAGAGGGTGGGAGCGACTGTTTACTGACTTTACATGTAAATCAATCAGGAGGTTGTGACGATGGATGCCATAAACCAAGACAGTCACACGCTGAGAGGGAAGAGGAATCGTTTGGCAGAGTTTATAGCTGTTAAAGAAAAGAAAAAAGGAACCACAGAGGCATGTTATTTGCAGGACCGGAGCTGGCTTTAAAAATTATAGGTAACATTATATTGCATTTTATATACCACCAGCAGACCCGAAAGCTCTTTTATATGCTGCAGCAGACGCGGCTCCTTCCTGCCTGATTCAGAGCAGCAGCTGGGCCACGGTTTCTGAAGGCATCAGCATCTCGGCTGGGGAAAGGCAGCTGTAACTGGGCAGCTGATGGCTCGAAAACCCACCGGGGCTGTCCCCGGAGCAACGCTGCTTCGGTGCGGCTAACGAGGCAGGATGCCATCGCCTCGTGGACCTTTTAAACCGGGACACAAAGCACGTTCGTGCTGGTAAAGCGGAGTTTTCTTTATCAGGGATACCAGCTTAACATCTAGCATTTAATTTTAACACCAAAGGCTCGAGTCTCCAGTGACTAATGTTTCCTTTGATCGAAATCAAGGCTCTGGCGAGCAAAATGCCCCGACGCTGCTGGGAGGGAGCGTGAGCAGCACGCAGCGCCCCAGCCCCGTGCAGGACACGTTTGCTGGAAATGCTGCCTTGGATTTCTCCGGTGGGGTCAGGCCATCCGTTGTCATTCCTCATCCTGGCTTGGAGCATCTCTGGGCTCTGCCAGCAGCGTGACAGGCTTTTCCCAGGCCTCTGCTGCTTCGCCCCATTGCATGAGCCCAAGGCATCCCTCCGGGAGGGCTATGGATGGGTTCAAACAGAAAATAGGGGTATCTCTAGGCTACGTCCACAAAGGGATTCGAATCATTCCTGACTGTAAAGCAGGAATTCTACCTGCTTGTAAAAGAAGCCCGTGCTCCTGTTGCGGATGAGGCAGGAGAACCGCTCAGCCCGTGACATGAGAATTTCCCACCCAGGGCTGTCTCGGCCCCTGGCCCCCAGAGCTTGAATCATTTCTCTCATTCGACACAGAAGTCGGAGGATTTCCTTGAAACAGAGTCTTTGTTTGGCGAGTATTTCTCCCGTCTGGTCTGGGGCTGTAAGCGCCCTTTGTTGATTAAATGACAATCTCTTTCTCAGCCGGCGTGATACCATCAGCAGAAGAGGGAGGACTTTTGAGGCCCGTCTGAATTACCAGGGAAGGGTCCATGCCTGTGCAGACGCCCTGCGCAGAGGAAGTGCTGTAGGTTTTAGAGAAACCAGTTTGTTTTTTTTTTTAAAAAAAATACCAGGCTACATCCTTAGCGGTTTCAAATTTGGGGCACAGGTTGTCGAGCTGTTCTGTGATTTTAGAGCACCTGAAATAATGGGATCTTAGGCTGGAGGCGATCTCCTAGAACCTCCCAGCCACCATCATAATACAAATGGGTCGTAATAAAAAATAAATTAGTATGAGTCCACAGAAGCCAGCGGAGCTCTATCCCTTTCACAGGCTGAGGATCCAGATGAATATTTCATTTAAAATATTCTATTACGTTGGCTCCTATCGTTGTAATATCTGAGCGTCTCACATTTGTAATGCTACTTTGCAACAGCTTTGTGAGACCTGGAAATCTCAGACTGAAAACGGTTTTCAGGATCTGGCCGTTTAGTCCGTGTTGGTGCGGCGTCTTGCACAAAGCAGCCCACGAGCGGGGCTTCGCGGCGCTACTGAAGACGCAGAAGCAGCAGAACGAGACCACGCAGCTCAGGCCGAAGTTGAAGCGAAGCACGGGGCGATGCAAGGAAATGGATTGAGCCTCCCGGTGCCGGCGTGGTCCCACCGCTCCATCCCATCTCCGCAGCCGCAGCAGTTCGAGCACTCCAGCGCCGGAGCGGCATCTTCTATCGGGACATGGGAAGACAACGAGGTTTGCGGAGGCTTTTCTGACTCGCGGGGTTTGTGAGCAGCCTGGCTTGCTCTAGCACCGCACCAGTGTTTGTAAACAGCCTTCTTAAAATACATCGAGCAGGATGTGGGAGCATCACGTGAATGCGCAGCTTCTTGTCAAGGCAACGGGGCCCGACTCTGCCCTCGAAGGGCAGAGCAGAATAACCCACCCAGCTCCTTTCCACCAGCCTGCCCGAGCATCGCCAAGGACAGCTCAGCGTAGGCCTCTCCGCTTCCCACCTACGCAGTGGGAGCAGCACTGGGACAAGGACCGCGCTGACCAGGGATGCTTGGATGCTGTGGAAAGGACTTGCTGCCTCTGCCAGACCTAATTTAGCAGACGACACCAGCTGCTTCCCAAAGAGGTGCGCATAACCCTGAAACAAGCTGCTGCGAAATGACTCAGCCAAGGCAAACCCTTCCTCCCAACACCTCCTTGTGCTGGTGTTTGACATACGACCTGGCAGAGGGAGATTGCTAATAATACCTACATTTTATATAGCGCTTTTCTTCGGGAAATCTCAGAGGTTTTACACAGAAGTCAAGTCTATTTGGAGCTCAAGGCTTCTAAGGATGTGTCAAGGACAGAGAGTTTTGGTACCCAGGAAGGCAACATGGGAAGGGTCTGTTGCCAGGACAGATCTACTAAACCAATCTCACAAGAAAGTAATGATGGCTGTGGTTAATTTGCCATTGTTAGGGGCCAGAGTAAACACCCCAGAGGTGATCAGGGAGTTCATCTCTTTCACAGCCACGGTTTCAGGGTTACCAGCAGAGGTTTAGGTGCTACAGCCCCATTTTGTGATGTGCCCCAGAGCGTGGCAGGAGCACGAGATGGCTGTGAGAGCATCTCATGCCGTGCCAGGCCGGGATGACAAAGCTCTGGCACTGCAGCCAAAGCAGGTGCCTGATCCTGGGTCAAGTCCGGGGAGGGAACCCATGAGGGCTGACGCGCTGGGGACCGCTCAGAAATAGCCCTGAGCTGCGCAGAGGAACGCCTGGGGAGAGCTGGTGCGTACACTGCAGGCTTTGTCTCGGGCAGGTCGGCTGGGTGTGTGCTTCCTGGCATACAATTCCCAGATTAGCAGGAGCCGGGCTGCCAGCAGCTCCTCCAGCCCGGCCGTGAATGAGGCGCTGGGGCTGGGAACTGCTGCCGAGGTCAGTGGTTCAAGCGCCCGGCCCTGCCCAACAGCTCAGGGCACAGGCAGGGGATGGGACGAGGCGAGGATGCGGGATGGGGCATCCCCTCCCCAAGGGAAAATGAAGGGGCACGGGGCACTTCTCCACCCCACGGGCACAGGATCCTCCGACCCCTCTCCGATACCTTTGTAAAAGGTTGGCTTTGCCTTTCAGGGGATGGAGGACCGCCACTGACCAAACCAATCTCTCCACTCCTTTCACAGCGGGTGGGGAACAGAGGCAGAGACCTATCTCTTCTTACCCTAAAATTAATAAATAAAAACCTTAAACGCCACAGAGAATAACTAATGTGGAGAACATGAGAAAGCGGGAGGGTGGAAGGGTTGGGAAAGGAGAAAAGTAATTCAAGACAGAACTGTTTAATAAGGGAAAGTGATAATGAGAGGGGGAAGTGAGAACAATTTATTCACACTAAATGCTTATCTAAAAAAAAAAAAAAAAAAATTCAAACCAAAGCCAGGCTGTGCCAGCCAGGGGAGTGAGACTCATGGGTCCTTCCCAAGGAATAGGAAAGGAGAAAGCAAAAAAGGAAACGTGGTACGTTCATTAAAGGGAAACGTGGGGGAGAGAAGAGGAAAAAGCTGGAGCCGAGGACCTCCTTAGGACAGGGCTAAGCCTGGTGGGTACCGGGGTGGGGGCCAGAGCAGAAGAGTCACTCTCTCCTCCAGGAGGGCTGCCGATGCAGGGTGGCCCATCAGGGGCTGCTCCCGACCTTTCCCTGGAGCTGGATCTAGGGAGGGAAAAGGATGGACCTCAGGGACTGAAGAGGCCAATGCAGAGCGGCAGTGCCTCCCACCAGCCCTGCCACCCGCTCCCACCGTCTGACGGGGCACCCGGTGCTGCCCCAGGCACCAAAACGGGCTCTTCCCTCCCATCACCTGCAGCCACTGGGCAGCATGGGGCTCTGGGCACCTCCAGCATCCCTCACCACGAGAGCTGGACCCGTGCCGGCACGTTGCAACCATCAGCATGAAGCAAGGCGGCTCCAGCACCCCACTGGCATCCGGCCGCTTGCACCCCTCCAGCCTCCAGCCCCATTTACAGCCTCAGAGAAGCTGGACACCAGCAATTCCCCACCGAGTGCTCCGGGAGCCATGCCAGGAATGCCCCTGCCTTTATCTGCCCATGCAGACCGTGCTTATGAATCGGCGTCTGTTTGCAGACACCCCCTCAGAGGCTGAAAGGAGCCACTGTGCCGGCTCCTGGGATCAGACCATGGCAGATGGGTTCAGCCGGAGAAGCATCCCTGTTAAACCCTGGGAGCTTTCCTAAACGCTCAAAGTCTGCGCCTGCCCACACACTGCAGAGGGAGGCAGCTGCAGAGAGAGCCGAGCGCGGAAGAAAAAATAAAATAACCAAGCTAACAACCCGGTAAAACTCCTGGCCCACATGGCGTGAGACAAAGAAACCGCCTCCACGCTCTGTTTTTCCAACGCTATTTGGGAGTTTCCCATCCCCCTGTTGCAGCTACTCAAGCCAAGACAACACATCTGGTCTCTGCAGAGGGGAGGGGATGGGGTGCTGTGAGGTGACCCCCACATACCGGTGGGCAGCGAGGCCAGGCAGCCCCCCAGCACCCCCTCCCCACCTCCCAGATGTCTTCTTCCTGTGCGTGGAGTGAAGGAAGCTGCTTTTTCCTCTCTCCCGGGCTGTCCCTGCCTTCGGGAGGAGCGTGCTGCCATTCTGCTGTCCTCGGCTCGCACCGGTGAGGGGTGAGAACCAGCGCGCGGATCTGCCTTCGCAGAGCCAGGCGTGGAAACTCCCCGCCTTTCCTCCACACGGGGACAGAGGGTTTCCGTAACCAGTCGTCCAGTACTGCCCGGAGCCCTTGGCAGCCCAGATTTCGGAGGCATTTAGAAATACAGCACTCATCCACGAGGTGCTTTGGAGGGGAGGAGTTGGGATGCAACCCCTAGTATGAAAGGGGAAACTGAGGCAGGGAGTGCAGAGCCAGTCTTCTCAAAGGGGAGACTTAAACTAGGCTCATTTAATAAATAACCTCACTGGAAGGTGCCCTTTTTCTTTTATAGAAACCACTAGCTCTTCTAAATGAATTTATAGACCTGACACTATGCAATTTTAAGCGTACTGGCACAAGAGCCCTGCTCGTGGTCCCACAACGGCTTAGTGAAGGAGGCAGAAATACAGCTGCGGCCACAGAGCACCATGGTGGCACGTGGTGCTGGGAGAGATGTGCCATCCCAGTGCACCGATGGCTTTTTCTCTTCTAGACTGACCTCAGACTTTTCCAGGGGCTCCTCCTCCACCTGCTTCCAGCTGTACCCAGCTTCTCCCAAAGCAGCCAAGGGTTCCTCCTGCTCTGTCTTCTGAAAACCTCGGGTAGAGTAAGAAATATGTTGGAGACAGACACCCTGAAGTACTGCAGCAAATTGGAATAACACTCTGAACTTGTCCTCGCAGCCAGGAGCTGACCCCAGCCGCTGCCTGCTTGGAGACCTGCAAGACCTTTTAAGCAGGTTGTCCCCAGCTTCTTGCCCGCGGAGAGCTCTGCTGCCACACTTGAGCCCTCTCGGTGCTGACGTGCCAAGGATCTGAGTCTCCTCAGGGTGCTCGCAGGAGCCCCCTGCTTCAGGACTCGTGCCCAGGACTCAGGTGATGGGTTAGCTTTCTTACCTGATGAGGAAAAATCCCCGGGAGACCATGGCGTGCCTCCCCAAGGGAAGAGATGGGAGCTCTGTTATTTTGGAATATTTCAAATCTAACGGGCAAAGTTGGAGGGAATGGTCTGGACAGAACAATTCTGCGCTGGGGACAAAGGTGGAAAGGAGGGAGGTCTGGGAGTCCCTTCTCTCCCCTCTTGCTGGGAGGGATGACACTCAGCCCCCACAGGGATTTATCAGCCCTCCGATAGATACACGCAGTCACAGGAATCCCCCCCCTCTTCCCATATTTGTACAGCAGATTATCAGAAGGTTGTATTTATAAGTTATTTTGTCCTAAACAGATTATAGCTTGACAGCTCTTCCAATGCCTGAAAAACACAAGCTGGCTTATGCTGGTTTCTCTGGACACGGCAAACAGACGGTTTGATTAACATCCAACATGCTCCAATAGCTATTATAGGAACAAGGCCTGGATCTGTTGGGGTTTTTTTTAATCAATTTGATAAATCTGCTGCATGCGAGAAGCGCTTTGCCTGAAGCCTCATATTCTCTCTTCATCCAGAGCCCAGAGACAGCAGAGCCGTGATAAACTCACCGTGGAGACACCCGTGGTCTTGGCCCGGTGGCTGTGCTCTGCGGGGAGCTGGGGCATCGCAGCTCCGACCTCGGCCCCTGGGTGCTTGGTGCTGCCACCATCCTCATCCTCCCACCCTGCCCCCCTGGGAAAGGCACCTTGCCTTCCCCAGCAACCCCCGAGGGAACCAGGAGGAGATTCTGTGGATAAAACCTGATGAACAGCAGGGGGTTTGGCTGTTCCTTTTCACAGTTGCAATTGCTCTCCGCACCGCAGCATCCCTGGAGAGCCATCCCACCCCGCTGAGCTGGGTGCTGCAGAGCCAGGCGAGCTGGCCCAGCTCCCTCCTGCTGGGGACCAGCAGGGTGGCCCAGCTCCAGAGCAGCCCAGGGAGCAGAGAGCAACTTGCCCTTAGTCACATCCTCCAGACAGTTTAGCAATGCTGGGGTGAGCCAGAGTGAGCCATGGGCTCGTGGTCGGACCGCGCAACCCATGGCCACCGGCGCTGCAGCAGCCTCGGGGCAGGGGTTGGAGTCCTGGTTTTGCCAAGGGTTTGCAGGAGGCGAATCTGCCCACCCCTGCGTGAGGTCACCAGACCTGGATCACAGAATCACGGAATGGCAGGGGTTGGAAGGGACCGCTGGAGATCATCCAGTCCAACCCCCTGCCAAAGCTGGGTCACCCAGAGCAGGTTGCACAGGAATGTGTCCAGGTGGGGTTTGAATGTCTCCAGAGAAAGGGACTCCACAGTCTCTCTAGGCAGCCTGTTGCAGTGCTCTGGCACCCTCAAAGTAAAGAAGTTTTTCCTTATGTTCTGGTGGAATTTCCCATGTTCCAGTTTGTGCCTGTTGCCCCTTGTCCCTTGTCATCACTGAAAAGAGCCTGCCCCCATCCTCTTGCCACCCCCCCTTTACGTATTGATCAGCATCAATGAGATCCCCTCTCAGCCTTCTCCTCTCCAGGCTAAACAGCCCCAGGGCTCTGTATGTTAATGGAAAACCTCTTCGGCCCCTGCAGAGATGGTCCCTTGATGCGCCCCATCCTCCTGTCCCCGCTGTCCCCTGCTCCCCGCAGCCTGGACCCGGGTGGCCCCGCAGACACCCAGGGGTGTCCCTGTCCCCCAGCTGGGTTAGCCCGGCTCGGCTCAGCTCGGTTGGAAGTCGGAGAGTGCCACCTGGTGCTCCGAGGAAATGTCTGTCCCCGGCAGGTTGCCGCAGCTCTGCCGAAGGGCTGGGGGCTGCCAGCGGGGGGTCGCTCCCAGCCCGGGCAGGGGAGAGCCCCGGAGCTCACCTCGCCGCCGCCGCCACAGCAGAGGGGGTCGGAGCCCGGGGGGTCGGAGCCGGTGTCGCAGGTCTATTCGCAGCCGCATTCAAAAGCGGCTCCTCTTCGCTTTCCAGCTCCATCAAGCTTCCCAGTGCATGGGGCTGCACCGGGGAAAAAGAAAAAAAAAAAAAACCAAACAAAAAAAACCGAAAGAAGAGTGTACAGAGACATTTTGTCAACTCTGACAACAGCTTGATCCTGATGTAATGCTAATTTCGGTAGGCAATCTTGAAAATAAAACCAAATTCAACCTCT
This sequence comes from Alca torda, assembly GCA_008658365.1. Lineage (NCBI taxonomy): Eukaryota > Metazoa > Chordata > Aves > Charadriiformes > Alcidae > Alca > Alca torda. Next base: position 3,572,572 of record CM018095.1, read on the forward strand.
CCCCCCGCCCCCAATGCCAAGTTAGAATCGTCAAGGTTGGAAGGGACCTTTCAGATCATCGAGTCCAACCATTAACGTTACACTGACAAAACCATCACCAAACCATGTCCCTCAGCACTACGTCTACCCATCTTTTAAATACCTCCAGGGATGGTGACTCAACCACTTTGCTGGGCAGCCTGTTCCAACGTCTGATAACTCTTTCTGTGAATAAATTTTTCCTAATATCCAGTCTAAACCTTGAGGCCAGTTCCTCATGTCCTATTGCCTGTTACTTGGGAGAAGAGACCAATCCCCCCTCACTACAACGTCCTTTCAGGAGAGCGATAAGGTCTCCCCTGTCACCCAGAGACCACAGAGTGCTTCATGCAACTGAGTAGATGTCTCCGGGCACAGATGGGAAACTGAGGCAAGTAGGGAAAAAGGTTGTCCCAGGGTCACGTAGGGAAGGAGTGAGAAAACCCAGCAGACATCTGGTCTCCAGGCTCCCACGCCCTGACTGCTAACTTGGCTCCTGTCTCCTGCATTTTGCCAGGCAGTGGCCGTATCGAAAAGACATCTATTAAAAACCCCAACTTTTTAACAGCTTCAGGCAGCTCCCCAAGACTACTTTTAAAACACTGCCCTGGAGTTCCCCTTCACTGTCTGGAATAAAACATCGACCATTTCTCAAAGAGCTGATTTAATGTGCTGCACCATCCAGCAGAGAGGGGGCCTAATTTGTCTCGTATCTACATGCTGCACCATTCACACCCCACACCCACGCTCCGGCGGAACGGCTTTATTAAACCACCAACCCACCCGCCACCCCAGCTGCTTCCTGCAGCTCTACCAGGTCCTGCATCTTTTTCAGCGCCTCTCAGAGCCCTGAGCGAGCAGCTGGAGTCTCTGCTCTGCTGCAGATTTGTTTCTCTGCTTCAAACCTGCCCTGTTTATTTTGCCTGGATTGGAGACTCCATCCTGGGCCATCCGTGGCCTCCTACGGGCTTGTTTACACCGTCTTGGGGACAATCACCAGCATCCCTGACCTGACCCTCATCTCAGATGAAGACCCAGTCTGCAGGGTCATCCCTTGTTCTACTTTGGATCGATGTTTTAGGGAGATCGAGGAGCTATTACAACAGGATTGTTAGGGATGGCAAGATAATTTTGCATGTACAGCTTGTTTCAGGGCGGGTGGGTAACAAGTTACGCCAATTAAACAACCATAGTCACAGCGTGGGTCTGTAAGAAGACCAGGAAGGGAATCCCAAAGGCCTGGCTCTATCCCTATTTCACTCCCATCCATCCCATCTCAGCAAACATCCCAAACCCATGTGTTGCCCATCACTGACCTGCAGCATCTTGAGACCGTTCCCTGCTCAGCTGGAAAGGACCATGGAGGTACAGAAGAACTTCAAAGACACCCCTGAAAGTCCACAGCCTCTGACACGGTAGTGCCAGGGCTCAGTTTTAGCATCCCCCATGCTGACCTAGCCCTATGCCTTCTCTAAGGCCTGAAGGCACTTAGATCTGCCTGCACGTAGAGCCTTCTCAGGCTTCTCCACCTTAGCCCCATGCTCCATGTCCTTCCACCAACCTTATGTGAAGTCTGTCGATGTTTGTTCGTGCTGAAGAGCATGTTCCACTGGGACAGCTCTGCTGTCGGGGATCCTGCCCCCTCATCTGCTGTTTAAAACAAACCCGGAGAAAACAGTGACTCCCCGGAGCTGGCACATCCCTTCCTTCATGCTGTCCTCGCACAGCAATCAACCGTGTCCCCGGCGGCGCGTCTGAAAGAGGATATTGTGCCAGGTCCAGATCCTCTAGTAGAGCAAAGCAAACGGACTTACTGCCAGGCATCAGGCACTGCATTCAGCAGTCAACTGGCTGAAGTGCCCCAGCCCCTCGCATCCCCTGGGCCATTTTCAGTGCCCTCTGCCCTGACCCTTGGGTACTCTCCCAAATTATGATACTCCCTGGGCAATCCCCCTGGCTGGTCTTCTCCAAGACGCAGCTTTGATGCCAACGGTTAGCCAGCAGAGACGATGCAGCACTAGCCCTGAGGCCCGTACACAAAAGGCAGCACACAGGCTGGGAGAAGGGCTACCAGTCATTCCTCAGGACTTCTCCCACCAACCAGCTGCCCCAGGCAGCCCTCGAGTCCTCAGGGATGAGGGGGGATCTCCTTCACCACCGAGCCGTCCTCTCACCTTTCAGGAGCTGCTCTTTCTCACATTCAGCATCAAAGTCCACAGAAAACACTGGCTCAGGGCTTGCACCACAGGTAACATCTTCACCATCAGCACCCAGACCTTGGAGGAGCCAATCCCTGGCAGCAAAGCACAGTTAGGTGTGTTCAAACGGAGCCCAGCAGCACCAGCATGGCGATCCCTGACCCTCTAGCAGCAGCCCTAACACAACCGGATCCAGTTGCATCCCTGTCAGCAGCCTGGAGAGGCCAGAGACTGCAAAGGGCTGTACATCGGGTTCCTGATGGGTGCCACACTCCATACGGGGCCACCTGGGGACCTCTGGGGAGGTAAGAGCGGCACGGGCAGCGGTGGGGATGGAGCCTGCCCGCTGTGAGTACAGGATGCCCCGAAGCTATGCAGGTTCTGGAAGCCAACTGTGGCCTTAGGAAACACTGGGCTCATTTCAACGTTTTAGGGAAGTAGGAGGAAAACTGGATTTTATAATACCCAAATGAGAAGCTCTTTATAAAATCCAAACGAGCAGCCTTCTGGAAAACCCCATCTGCTTGGGATCTGACAAGACCCACAGCCAAGCGGGCTTCTCCCTGTCCCTCTGGGGCATCCATGTCTACGAGGACGTGGTCCCTTGATAGGGGCACGGGAGCGAGCCAGGCCTTTGGCCCCATGTCACCCCCTGCCCTAACACTTACGTCTCCAGAGCTTTGTCACCGAAACCTTCTGGCATGGCCGTCCCCTCCTGGCTGGCCACCCTGCGGCCTGCGTGTTGCTGGGCTGGGCTACTGGCAGGAGTGTCCGCCACCTCACAAACCAGCTCCGTGTCGCTGGTGCTCCCCGTCAGGCAGCTCCCGCTCCTGCTGCTCCCCAGGGAGCCGGCCAGGCTGAGTCCCTCCAGCTCCCCCAGCAGCGGCTCCGTGCTCTCCCCCTCGGCACCCTCCCAGGGCTCCCAGTATGGGTGCTGCTGGCCTGCCAGCCACCCCCCATAGCTGCCGCTGTCCCCAACGGCGCCCAGCTCTTCCCCCTCCACCCCGGGCTCCTGTGTCCCTCGCACGTTTCGCAGGAGCCCGAAGAAGCTGCGGAGGAGCTGGAGCAGGGAGGAACGGCGGGGAGCCCGGGTGGCCGTCAGGGCCTCCATCGTGGCCACGGGGGCGGCCGATGCCTCAACGGCTCAGAACTGGGTTTAAACCAAACGGCCCCCAACCGCCCGGAACCCGGAGACACCAAGACAGAGACAGGGGTCTGAAATAGGGCTGAGGTGGGACAAATAGCACCCAGGGGGGAAAATGGTGCCTGTGGGGCAAAGGATGGAGAACCCAGGGCTGGAGGGGGGGGATACAGACCAAGCACAGCCCAGAGCTGGGGGAGAAGAGGGGCCCCCAAAGGTGAAGCCTTCCTTCCACCCGCGGTGACTCATCCGTGCAGCATTCCTGCCTCTGCCGCACTTTGGCCTAGCCCGGAAATTTCACGCATGAACTCCTCCGGCAGTGCAGTACCACGGGCAAAGAGAGAAAGATAAAAAATTACCACTTCTGCCAGCCGCAGCGGAGCAAACAGCTTTTAAAAGCAATGTTTGCCATCGCAGTGCAACGCATTCGTGACAATAACGGCAGGAACCGAAACAGCAGCAAACGCCAGGACCCGTTTCTCCCTCAGCCACTCAGGCACGTTCCCGACGGGTGTTTTCCTGGGATCCCAGTCTCAGGCAGGGGCATGATGTTCCCTGCAATGTTCCTGCGCTCAACAGAGCCGTCGCTGCAGTAACACTCGCCTAAAGCTGCTTGGGCTGATGTCACGTATCCCTCAGACAGCCGCTGGTAGGACTTCAGCTTTGCTCCTGCCCTCGGAGTCTCTTCTGGCTGTCCCTGCCTTGGCTGTCCCTGCCCACCCTCGGCTCAGCTAGCCCACAAGCTGCTGGCTGCAAGGAGGGCTTTTTTTCCCTTTAAAAAACCCCAGAACCCTCATCTAAAAGTGCCATGTCATCATGACTGGTTGAAACCGAGATTCTCCCACCCTCCAGCTGCACCCTCCTGTTTCCTTTCCTCTGCCACCGCCGGGCACGGCTCCCGCAAAGCACAGCCCGCGGCCCTCCTCGCTGCAAAAAGGGGGTTTTCACGTCAGTCCCTTGCTCTTGCTGGCACAAGAGGGCCGGGGATGCACAGAGGAGTGCAGCCCCCCTGTCCTCCAGCAGCAGATTTAGGCTACATCAACCAGTTGGTGAAACCACATCCTAAACCACTACGTGAATCCTGAAAGCAGAGGCTCCTTCTCTGCCTCTGCCATGAATCTCTTATTTACACCAGCAAATATATCTCCTTATTTACACCAGCAAATACATGTCTTTATTTACACCAGTAAAAGGGGATACCAGTGGAAGCAGGGAACGTTTCCCAGTAGCATCAGCAATCCTAAAGCCAGTGCAGGAATTTTTTCCCTATTGCCTCAACATCTTAAAGCCGCTGCAATAGCAAAGCAGGCTGTCTCTGCACCAGCAGAGCCACACGTGGGATTTAGACCACTCATCAAATGATCTCCTGAAGACTTGCTTGCCACCTGCCATCATTTCCTGATGTCCATGTTGGCCATTCCCATGACAGAGCTGGTGCTTTCAAACTCATTTCCCTCTACCCCTGATATCTTCCCCCTCTTTAAGACTCTCCAGCAGCCAGCAGCGTGCCCAGGTGGCCAAGAAAGCCAATGGAATCCTGGCTTGTATTAGGAATAGTGTGACCAGCAGAAGGAGGGAGGTGATTGTCCCCCTGTGCTCAGCACTGGTGAGGCCACACCTCGAGTATTGTGTCCAGTTTTGGGCACCTCAATACGAGAGAGATCTCGAGGTGCTGGAGCGAGGGCAGAGGAGGGCAACGGAGCTGGGGAAGGGCCTGGAGAATAAATCTGATGAGGAGCGATTGAAGGAGCTGGGACTGTTTAGTGTGAGGAAGAGGAGGCTGAGGGGAGACCTCATCACTCTCTACAACTACTTGAAAGGACATTGTAGAGAGGTTGGTGCTGGTCTCTTCTCACAGGTAATTAGCGACAGAACAAGAGGGAATGGGTTCAAGCTCCAGCAGGGGAGGTTTAGGCTGGACATTAGGAAAAAATTCTTCCCAGAAAGAGTGGTCAGACACTGGAATAGGCTGCGCAGGAAGGTGGTGGAGTCACCATCCCTGGATGTGTTTCAGACTCGTTTAGATGTTGGTGTTGGGGGATGTGGTGTAAAGGAGAACTTTGTAGAGTGGGGTTGATGGTTGGACTCGATGATCCCAAGGGTCTTTTCTAACCTAAATGATTCTGTGATTGATTCCCCGCTGCCCACCCACAGCTCGGTCCCCACAAGCTCTTTGTTGCGGACACAGGGGAGTTGTCCAATCCTCCTGCTTATTTTCCACAACTTTTGCTGCTCGATGTGATTAGAAGCAGCTGTGAATACCATACACCTGATGCTCACCTACCACCACCTTCCCAGCTGTTTTTCTACAGCCGTGCCACAGAGGTGCTGTGCGATGTATTTGAGGTGGAAGTGGTTTGCAAAAAGGAAGGAGGATTTTAGATGAGAATTGCTTTTGCAGAAGCTCTCACCCGTGCTGCCGCCCAATGAGGTGATACTCAGGGATGCTAAATCTGAAATGGTGGCGAGACTCAGGAACAGCCCAGGTTGATGTAATGCGGTGAAGAGAAGCACAGGATTCACCCTGCAGCAGTCAGCACATCCCCACGTGCCTGTGCTGGTATTCAGCCTAAAACCCGGCCACCCGTCACACTGGCTGTGCACAAGAGTGGCCACCACCAGCACGGATGGACAGGGGCACCGGGATAACCCAGAGGCAGGGACATTCAGACCCAAACAGCCTCCATTGCAGCATTCACCACCAAAACTCCTCCCAAAGCTCAGTGCAGAATTAAGGGTCATGGTGAGACCTCGAGCCTCCCCCCAGGACTAGGAATTTCTCTGCGAGCGCACGCTGGGAGGAAGGCAGACCCCTTGCTACCAGGCTGATGGGGGCAGTCCCCCTTAGCTGATTCCTCATCTCCCTCTGCTCCATGACTAGTCTTACCCCACCAAAGGCCAGGGCACATCTCTCCTGGCCCCTGGCCCCCGCAGTCACTGCGGCCATCCTTTGCTTCACCCTCCACAAACGTCCTGGTTTGAGGTAGAACAGAACCAAACCACGGCAACAACTTGCTTTTCACTGGTGTCGATGCAGCTACCACCCTCAGAAAGGTCTGCCAAGGCCACGTCCCCGGCAGCCCCCGCCTCCAAGGGGAGAAGGCATCTCTGGAGCCAGAGCAGGGCCCTCTGCACCTGGGGCCCATTTTCCCCAGAAAAGCCCAGCCAAGTAAGTCAAGGATTCAAAAAAATCTTTCTGTTTGGCTCTGGGGTAGGGAGCATCCCACAGGGCAACGTCGTTCCAGGGCATGAGCAGCGCTCCTACCACTGGACAGACAGGTAATTTGATAATTAGCAGTCAGGCATTTATGCTGGCCCCAAACCTCTGCTTATCTGGCATTTTTCGGCACCAACAGTGAAGTCCCTGGCAGCCTCCCAAGGAGCAAGGAGAGGAAAAGCAGCCAGGGCAGCTTGCTGAGCTGAGAGCCACCTCCAGCAAAGAAGCCATCTCTCTTCTCTCCAGGGTGAATCACACCCTTTCCTCCAGCCACTCTGATTTTTTTTTTTTTTTTTTCTTATCTCAGTGGGTTTCAACTTTCCTAAATCACTTGGTGTGAACCACCTCCGCCACCAGTGACTCTTTTTTGCTGGTGGATCAACACAGAAGGTCCCTAGTAGAAACTTCTGATATGCTCTAATAATGACTGTAACAGGGCTCCTGGCCCAACCTGCTGGGGATCCCAACAGAGGGCAAACCGGCCATGCCACGGTGCTGCAGCCTTAACAGCAAGGTCAGAGAATGGAGCCGAGTGGCATTCCTCAGGGGTCGGTATTGGGACTGCCTCTAACATCTTTGTCGGCGACATGGACAGTGGCATTGAGTGCACCCTCTGCAAGTTTGCTGGCAACACCAAGCTGTGTGGCGTGGGCGACATACTGGAGGGAAGGGCTGCCATCCAGAGGGACCTGGACAGGCTTGAGAGGCGGGCTCATGCAAAGCTCATGAAGTTCAACAAGGCCAAGTGCAAGGTCCTGCACGAGGCTCGGGGCAATCCCAAGCACAAATCCAGGCTGGGCGGAGAATGGATGGAGAGCAGCCCTGACGAGAAGGATTTGGGGGTGCTGGTGGATGAGAAGACCCACATGAGCCAGCAATGTGTGCTGGCAGCCCAGAAAGCCCCCCGCACCCTGGGCTGCATCCCCAGCAGCGTGGGCAGCAGGGCGAGGGGGGGGGAATTCTGCCCCTCTGGGGAAACCCCCCTGCAGTGCTGCCTCCAGCTCTGGGGCCACCAACAGCAGAAGGACACGGAGCTGTTGGAGCGGGGCCAGAGGAGGCCCCGGAGATGCTGGGAGGGCTGGAGCCCCTCTGCTGTGGGGACAGGCTGAGAGAGCTGGGGGGGTTCAGCCTGGAGAAGAGAAGGCTCCGGGGAGACCTTCCAGCCCCTTCCAGTCCCTAAAGGGGCTCCAGGAAAGCTGGGGAGGGACTCTGGATCAGGGAGGGGAGCCATGGGACGAGGGGGGACGGTTTTACACTGGAAGAGGGGAGATTTAGGTGAGATCTCAGGGAGAAATTCTTTGCTGTGAGGGGGGTGAGCCCCTGGCCCAGGTTGCCCAGAGAAGCTGTGGCTGCCCCATCCCTGGAGGGGTTCAAGGCCAGGTTGGACGGGGCTTGGAGCAACGTGGTCTGGTGGGAGGTGTCCCTGCCCAGGGCAGGGGATGGCACTGGGTGGGCTTTAAAGTCCCTTCCAACCAGAACCATTCTATGATTCTCTGAAATCACTGGAGAATCCAGGGAGAAGCCAAAGAAAGACTCCTGGGGAATCGTGGTGAGCAGGGTGCCGGGATGGGATGGGACGGGACATGCCGTTCCTGCAGCGCTGGGCTTGGCAGAGCAGCCCCAACCCTGCTCCCAGCAAAACCGCAGCCAGGCGATGCCCCAGCCTCACCCCCAACCCCGGAGCCCCCCGAGGAGCCCCGCTGCCCCCCGCCACCGCTGTCCCCGGCCCCGCCGCGCTGCTCGGCGCTGCGCAGAACCGCAGCCGCTTTCCCACGCTCCGGCCGGAGAAGGTGCCTCTAGAGGGAGCTGAGCCCTGCCCGGCTCCGCATCTATGGTCTGGGGTTGGGTTTCTATTTTTTTTTTTTTCTCTCTCTCTCTTCTTCTTTTCCCTCCTCCTCCTCGGCCCTGCTCGCTTCCTTCCCCCGCGCCGCGCTCCGGGGAGGAGGCAGGAAGGGAGGCGGCGGGGATGGAGCAGCTCCCCGCCGGGATGCGTTAGCTCCGCGGGACACGGTAAGTAGCAGGGGGACACCCCCCCACCCCCCATCCCTTCCCCCGAGCCGGGCTATCGCTATTCACCGGGCCCGGCCGGGCGGTGCCGCCGCTGCCGGGAGCCGAGGGAGGGATGGACGGACCGGGAGCCCCGGGGTGCCGGTGGGCTCCGGGGGACCCCGGGAAGGCGGGAGGGGTGGGCAGAGCCGCAGGGCCTCATCCTGCACCGCCCGGTGAACAAGGTTAAAGTACGCAAGTGTACCTCAGCCAGCAGCGCTCCGGTGCGTGCAATAGCTGGTCTCGCTCCCAGCTGATCGGTGCCCCAAAGAGTGGATATTGCCTCTTTTAATAATATTTCCTCCAAATGGGATTTTTTTCTTCCCACTTGCAAGGTCGCGGCGGTGACAGCCACACCCGGCACCCCCCCTTGCCCAGTTCAGGGTAGCCAGGGTTGCGTGAGCTGTCGGTGGGAAGCGTTGTGCCATGCTGAGGACTGGGGTGACATCCATGTCACCCCACTCTGGGCTGTGGCTTCAGCCACGGGCACAGCACGTGTGGCTTTGCAGGCTCGCCTGCACGGCTTCCCGCCCAGTGGCCGGGGACCGCCAGGATGCAGAGCACAGGACTGTGGGGGGGACCCTGGCTGCAATGCCTGTGGCTACTGGGGCCTGTGGGCCAGCTGGACCCTGGTACCATGCTGGGTGGGTAGACGCCAAACTGGGCAAACTCACCTGTTTGCTCCTCCCGGGCAGGCTGGGAGGAATGGGGCTGATCCCGCGCTGTCGGTGCAGGGGTGGCAGCAGGGCACAGGGGTCCTGGGGGATCTCTGTCCTGCTGGGGGTTAGCTGCCCCGAACGATGGAATGGCTCCCATGCGCGGGCCCAGGGCCAGACCTGTGAAATGCTCGTCCCAGAGGATGCTCTGCTCATTTCCTGGAACAGGATCTTTGCAACATGTCGGAGGGTGACTTCAGAGCCCCATAGCCAGGCTTGTTCATAGGGATTATGGCTGCTCCTGCAGATCCTCTCCCCTCCTGCAGCTTGTAGTTCTGCCTCCCTCTCTGGGCCAGTCCCACCGTCTTCCCTGCACCCAGCTGCTTTCCTGGGGAGAAAAGTTGGGAGAAGTGGTGAGCATGTCATGAGGGCTCACAAGAAACGTGTCAGAGACCTTTGAAGGAAAGGAGATGAGGGTGAACTGAGAAACAGGTGAGGCAAAGGTCTTTCTTTTTTTATTAGGGAAGGCTGGCAAGTTCCAGGAAGGCTGATTCTTTGCATGGCATGTGCTCGTTAATAAAGATAAGACTCCTGTGCCACCTTGGAGGTGTTGCTGAATCAACATCCTACAGGTGCTGTCTGCTTCTTTTAACCCTTTGAGGCCTCCTACAAGAGCAAAAAATCAGGGTACAGCTGAATCTTTTAGCAGCTGCTGAGAATGAGGGGCTGCTCCCAGTAACCAGCTTCCCCCAAACCCTCCCTTGAGCCCTATCCCACGTTCTGGAGAGCCTTCATTTTCTGCTGCCTTGGGCTGTCTTTAAGTATATGGGCGTCATATCTTCCTTCACGCTGCTTTCTTCTCATAAAAAGGGGGAATGGGGCAAATCAAAGGGGCACTGGGCTGGGAAGCGGGAGGAATGAGGGCGGCAGCAATCTTGATCCTGGAGAGGATGGTCTGAGGCGCTTTGCCCGGCAGCAGAGGCTGGCCGTAAGATATCCTGGGCGTTCACTTGGTTTGCAGAAGTGGGAGTTGAGGGTCCTCCCTGGGGAGCAGGTTGCGGACCGGCAGCATGCTGACGGGGATGTGGCTGCTGGTCCCAGATGTGCGTGTGCGCAAAAGGGCTGCGGTGTCCCGTGTTGCAAGAGAACAAAGCGCTGCAAGAAACTATATTGAGAGGGAAACTGAAAATGAAAGTTCCTCTTAAATGACGGCCACGGTCGCAGCCTGCCGCTTCCTCAGGGTTTGCCAGACAGCAAACGTGAAGAATCACGAGTCAGCTGCTTCTCAGACTCCTGCACTCACCGGCCATTCTTCGCACTGAGCAGTCGGGTCTGCATCAGAAATTGCCTGTTACTCCTGGCTGAGGCCTGGGTCAGAGGCAGTGGGGTGATGTGAAACACAGCCGGTTGCACCCATAGACCAAACTGTAAAAGCTCCAGAGGCAGCTGAACTCTTTGCCTGGATGCGCCCCCATCCTCCCCAGCGCTCAGTGCATCCTTGGGTTGTAGCACTGCAAAGTACGGTAGGAATTCACTTACCCACGAACTCCAGAGAGCTGCTGCGAGCCTTGCTTCCCCTTGACAGGCACCGAGTCCTTCCTATGCAAGGTGGGCTGGAGCTGGAGCCTTGCTCAGCGCCCGAGGAAGAGCTGGGGATGGCAGCGGAGGAAGCACAGGAGGGTTTCTCCTGCAGAGGAGGGGATGGGGGCATGAGCATCTGCTCCAAGCACTCCCTGAGCTGCCTCCATCATGTCCCAGAGCAGAGAAGAACAAGGAGAGGAGCAGCTCTGGAACCCGGATCTCTGTTGTTCTGGGCAAGTGGGAGCCAGTTCTCCTCCCTGCTTTACCCTCAGTCCCAGCTGCTGATCCTCATCGCATTTTCAGCTTTTCCTTGGATGGGGATGTTTGAGGTTGGGGAGGAAAAGGGAAATCCTGTCCTCGGAGGCACGTAGGAAAAAACAGCATCTCCATCTGTGTGTCGCTGCGGCTCGGGCTCGCTGAATGCAGCTATGCAAATACACCGTGGCTTTCTAAGCCAGGCTGATAAGCCTTGCGTTTCATAGAACATAGGGTCGGAAGGGACCTCTGGAGATCACCCAGTCCAACCCCCTGCCAGAGCAGGGTCACCCAGAGCAGGTGGCACAGGAACGCGTCCAGGCGGGGTTGGGATGTCTCCAGAGACGGAGACTCCCCCACCTCTCTGGGCAGCCTGTGCCAGGGCTCTGCCACCCTCAGGGTAAAGAAGTTCCTCCTCGTGTTGAGATGGAACTTCCCATGGTCAAGTTTGTGCCCGTTACCCCTTGTCCTGTCCCCAGGCACCACTGAGAAGAGCCTGGCCCCATCCTCCTGACACCCCCCCTTGAAGTATTTCTAAGTGTTGATAAGATCCCCCCTCAGTTGTCTTTTTTCCAGACTGAAGAGACCCAAATCCCTCAGCCTTTCTCCATAAGAGAGGTGTTCCCTCAGCATCTTTGTAGCTCTCTGCTGCACCCTCTCCAGCAGTTCCCTGTCCCTCTTGAACCAGGGAGCCCAGAAGCCCCCCATCCAGCCCCCCATCCCCACCTTGACTGCAGACTGTACTTTACATTACCGGTTATGGTCTCAATTTATTTTTTCTCCTGAATAGCCTTCAGTGCGAAGATACAAGCTTGGACCAAGTGTTGCACTTCTAATCCTGACACAAGTGGTTATTTATCCATAACCAGCGCTTTTCTTTTATTTTTTGCCGGAGATACAATTTAAATTTCTGGCTGTGAATGTGTCTTGATGAATTTGAACCTGGTGCAAATCAGAAACCCCACCAGTTTAGCCCTGTAGAAGCCTGGCCCGAGGACATGTACTGGCATGCCAACGGGAGGCCAGGAGCTGCAGAGATCTCTCTCTAACCCTGACGGTGGCTGCGTGGCCTCGCTTCCTCCTCTGCAAAAACCAGGGCTGAGGTCAGTGCGACGAGCAGAGGGGTAAAGGACCTGAGGACTGCGACGAGCCCTAAGTTTTAGGATCCCTGTGAAGTTCAGGGGCAGTAGGAGCTGCGCGTCTGGTTCTCACTTAATTTTCTTACTCTGAGAGGAGCTCAGAAGAAAGAACAGGGGGAATTAGATATAGGGAAACAGAGCGCTCATCTCTTGTAGAAGTTGGGGAAAACAAGTAGGAGGTGCTTGCAAGGAGAAGTGGGCGCCGCGGCTGCAGGTCCGCGCGGGAACCACGGCAGCTCGGCGCGGTTGCGGGTTGGTTTCCTCTTGCCGTGCTCTGAACCCTCGTGGCCGCAGCCTTTTGGAGCCCCACGGCTCAGTTCCCAGCCGCCTTTTCCGGGTGCAGCTGGGGAGTCATCCGAGCCCTTTGTGCTGAGATTTTTTTTGCTTTCATCCCAGCGTGAAGCCACTGCAGATGCTGCCGTTGTCTGGGCTGAGTAAGGACCCAGCCCCTGGCACTTGCCGAGCAGGTCAGGGGGTGGCCGGCTGGTTTCCAGCACGGGCAGGGAGGTGGTGAAGGCGGGTGGGGAGCTGGGTGACTTTCCTCCTCTGGCATACGACTGTCTGCAAACACGCCACCGAGAAGAGTCAGGAAGAGAGGAGAAATCTAGCTAAGGGACTTGGTGTGGCCAGGAATGGGGGAAAGGGAGGAGCCAGGTCGCTGGCAGAGATAAAAGCAGGCGGCATCGCTCCTGAGCGCTTGGCTCGGCCAAAGGGGCTTCCTAAGGCTGGCCTGGGAGGTGAGAGAGGGAGCAAGGGGCGGCGAGGCTCCAGTGTCCCCGCTAGCTGCTCACAACCTGGGTCACTTACTGTCTCTCATCATTCCAGGTAAAGCTGATACTCCTGAGCATCTCTCTGCAATGGCCTCAGGGAACGACGGTGACCCACCAAGGGCCCACGGACGCCGGGGAAGCAATGGGCGCAGACTGTCACAAGAGCCCAACTCAGGTAAAAAAGCTCGCTGTGATATTCAGGGTGGGGAAGCATTTTCAATGCTTTTTTTAATTTTTATTTTTCCCCTGCTGCGTTTCGTTGAGAAGATGGTGGGTTTTCCATACCTCCAGGGCCCTTTGCAAGACTGGGGTAGCAAATCAGTTCCGTAAAGCTATGCCGGATTGAACCGGGAGGGTGCACACTCCGTGCTTTTGGGAGATCCTTGGCACGGGGTTGGCGCGGTGGGCAGCAAGGGGGGCTCAAAAGGCACAGAAAAAATAATGCGCAGGGAGCTGCTGGACTGGGGTGCACTGGCTGCTCTGTGCAGGCTGAGGGGGGCACAGTGCTCGGGGCAGCTCCCCCCGGCTGGCTATGGGATGTACGGCTGGTGCCTGGTGTCATTTATTTCCCTTCCCTAAGAAGAAGAGAATGAAAAATGCTCGATGTTTAAAACACCCAGAGAAACAGCCCTTGGTGAGCAGCGCCTGGTCTCAGGCGGTTGGTTTCGGTCGTGCTGCATCGGCTGCTGGATGAAATCAGGTCTCTGGTGGCGCCTTGACATAACAGCGGTGAAAAATTACGGCTCACGATCATTCGGAAGCGGTTCAGTCCATTTCTCGTGTGTGCCGAGCCCAGCAGACTGTGTAATTGCGTTTCACACTAATGGGTGAAACTGGGAACGGGGCCGAAAGGAACCTGGGAAAAAACCTCAGCTCCTGTTTCATCCCAAAATGATAAAATGCTGCTGCACAGAAAGCTGTTAAAGGCAGGTGACTTCTTAGCCTGTTTTGCAGGTGGACTTGTAATTAAGACTGAGTCACTGCGACTCTGTCAATAATGGAGATTAGAAGCTATACCTAACTGTCTATGTATTTGAGCTCGGATCCAGCTCAGAGCTGTTTTATTGGCCTGACAATGTTATTTAGACTCTGGCATTGCCTGGGCTCCTCTCCGCCTCCGAGTACCATTTGTGCTAGATTCTGCATGAGTACATTGGAAGAAAAAATACCTTGTCCTTCCCTTACCAGAGTCTACAAGGTATGAAAATAAATAAATAAGAGCAGTTGTTTACATATGCTGATTTCCTGTTGAGGCCAATGAGATGCTGATGTGAAAACCAGTGAGAGGATCGGGCCCTGAACCCTAACCACACTGTTTTACAGTCACGCTTCCTGTGTGCCTGCAAACACTTACGGGCAGTACCGGCATCCTGCCGCTTCCCAAAACTCAGGGGGGCTCTGTGTGGAATTTGGAGGTGGGATCTCTGCATGCCTCTTAGGGAGAAGCCTCATGGATTCCCGCAGAAGCAGAAACGTGCAGCTTCCACCAACACGTGCTGTGGGATTACGGGGCCGAAGAAGGCTTTTGTCAACAGGTATTAAGGCTGGTTTTCATTTAGGGCTCGCTTGCTCTGTTTGTTTATCTTTGGACATGGTAGGGAGTGAAGAGAGTGATCTGCTACTCAAGGGCTTGCTTGAGCATCGTTCTGAGTCCTTGTCCTACCAGCCCTTGCTTTGGGCACGGACAAGATGCTGCGGTGTCTGTCTAGGTCGGGTGGCCGCTTGCACTTGTGGCGTTTTTAGGGCATTGTAAATAAGGGCAGGAGCTTCATACTCTTGGCTGTACGTGATGAAGAGGAGGAGCAACTTAGCTCATGCAAAGGGGAGCACACGTTGCCGAAGAAGGAGGTGGGCGGCCCAGCACCAAGGGTGTTGAGCTGAGCTCAGGGAACGGGGCTCATACTTGAGAAAATTAACCTTGCCCTCCCTGAGTTCTCAGCTGTAGCGGGGGGGTGGCAGTGCCTCCCTGTTCAGACACGCCACCAGGGTACGCGCACAGCTACGGGAACGGTTCGGGTAATTCCATGGAGACTCGGATCTGGGGGACAAGCCATGGACGCGGCTGTCCTCACACCTGCAGGTACCTGTGCCAAATGCAGCTCAGCTCCCCTACGCCGCAGAGGTCTTTGGGATGAAAATATTGTTTGCGTGGTCACACTTTCCTCCTGTGTGGACCATGTTAGCTGGAATCCCAAAGCACTTTGTTGAGAAGGGTGATGTATCGCTATATCCGCTCATTACTGCTAGGGAAAGGGAGAGAGATTTGATGCCCGAGGTGTCGGGGTTGTGCACAGAGAGCCCAACCACCCTGAATCACAGCGTCAGACTGCCCGCGGTTCTCTTCCTCAGGTTACCTGGGCTGCCTCATCTCTGCGTGTGTTTAACACTGACGTAACATACCTAGAGAGGTGTCAGATTTGAGCCTTGGTTGTTTATCTTAGCTCTGGACTTCATGTTGCACGCGAAGCAAGTCCTGAACGGGTAAATAGTTGCTTAGGGATGGCAGTCATGCACCTGTGAGCACCTCCATGTCTTCACCGCCAAGACCACCTGCAAAAGGAATAGGAAAAATGTGAGCTGCCTGTTTAAGCCTGGGTCTTCATACATTCTGTAGGGCAACCAAAACCATTTAAACATACTTTTCTCTTGTCTGGTGCCCACGCAGTTCCTATCTCCAGTACAGACACAGAGTACTGGCCTTCCCGTTGAACCACATCTCCCATCAATACGTGGCTTCAATTATTAAAAGGAAAAAAAAAAAAAAGTCATCCTTCTAATGGCTGTACTGGGAAATAACTGGTATGGAATTGCCTCATGACTCCGTTGTTCTGGCCTGCAAAGGATGCCCCAAAAATCTTTTATGAAAAGCTTGATGGGGCAAAAGGAGATGCATGGCCAGAGCTGAGATGCCCACCCACCTCGGGCATCCACAGAGCACTGGGACCAGCCTCCCTTTCCAGTTTGGTAAGTTAGCAAATATGGGAGAGGTCTCAGCTTGGGCAGCAAAATACCAGAGCAAAACCTTCCTGTAGCCCCCAGCCCCTGCTGCGAGCCTATAACCCTGGGTGCGCTGGTGGGACACCATTGAACATAAGAATTAAAGCAGGTTTCTTGAGTCCACTCCAGAATCTGGACCAGAGAATCTCCCTTATTGACAGATGAATTTCTGTCTTAAAACCAAGGGCGTTTGCCCGTTTAGCTCTGCAGGGAGGCTGTTGGAGGGTATTGCTCCTCTTTGGGCTGGGATGGCAGGTTTCCCTTTCCCCGTTTAGAAGCTCTGCTCCTGGGTGCAAGCTGTGCAGGATGATGCCAGCACGACGCGGTGTCAGGTTGATGAGCCTTTGATGATCCTGGATTGCTGTTGACAGGCCATAGGTCCTCAACAAGGAGCTGCTTTCACCAGTGGAACCCAACCCAAATCCATTAACACAGATACTGCTCATCCCACACTTGAATTGCAACTGCCGTGAGTTAAGCTTCCCCTCGAGGCAGAACTCGCCAGAGACCGTTCTTGGTTCCCTGGAGCCGCCTTCTCCCTTCGGAGCCTGTTTCCAGGCTGGATATTTCCCCTCTGTGCAAACAGATGCACCTCTCAGTGTAGTTACCGCTTGTCTCCTGAGCTCGAAGGGGGTGCTGCCAGGTTGCATCTGTCGTTATTGCAGCCTGTAGCAGGGCTATTGAGTTGTGACAAGGTCTGACGGATAACTTTGGGGAGACCTTCCAGTTTTTCCCGTAGCGCAGCTGCTCTGCGGGAGACGGGAACAGGGAGAAATCGAGGATCTTGCAGAGAAATGAGGATGTTGCGTGTTTGGGAATGGCTGGGGTCCGGTCAGTGTTGTCTACGGCGCGGATCCAGGCAAGAGGCTGGTTTTGGGGTAGGTCTGGTCTAGATGCTGATGGCGAGCTGGGGACCGAGGACGACAGCGTCGCTGCTCCACGAAGCAAAAGCGGAGCAGGTCCTCCCTTGCAGTGTCGGGGGTTCACAGCAGCTTGTGACCCCCCCCCCCAACACAGCCCCGACGATCCCACACGGAGCCCAAAGATCCCAGAGGAGCTCCAAACCGCTCTCCCTCTCTCCGCTGCTGGTACTGGGAGTCCACAAGGCAAATCTTCATCCAGATCCTCTTCCTTTGAGTGGGAGAGACCCAGAGATGGTCCCGGTGGGTTAGCACCTCGGGTTGGGGGGGAAAAGATGCACGTCCTCCTGTTCTTGTGTTACTAAAAATAGTGCCTGGGGTAATTAAAACCAGGGAATTTTTTGGTACACTTATTTCCTCTTTTGTCCTCGCGGTGTGTTTACCCGGCCTCTCACTGAAACTGTGAGTCAGTCGGTTTCGTTTTCTGGCTCTCGGTGGAGCGGTCACTGGCTGCCCCGGCTCCTCCACGAGCTGGGATCTGTTTACCGCCAAATAAACCCGTTCCTGCAAAACAAAAAAACAATCCCTTGAAAACACAGCGACCGGGGCTTGTCGTTTCCCTTCACCTTTATTTACCCAGCCCGAACTCAGTGTAACCTGAGTCTCTGCACGACAGGTCCTCTCCCTTCCCTGCACCCATCCAGGCCTGGGCCCATCTCCCCGGAGCCGCACGTGGGCCATGTCGATGTGACCATCTAGAAAAATGCTGTGACGAGTGGTGTGGCATGTTTTGGAGACTTGGATGCGGGGTTTTACGGAGTAGTGGTGCCGGGACAGCTGTGTCCACCAGGCCAGGTCCTCACATCTCAGCCCTGGGACATTCTTGGAGCATCTCTGCATTGGAAATGCAATTTCCAGTGGCCAGAGAACATCATAGACAGGGAACAGCATCCACCACCATGGTGGGTGGATATACTGGGAAATGGTTTTAGCTGGGTTGGCTGCAGTGAGCTGCATTGCTGCTAGAGAGTGTTGCTGGTGCAGATGTGCCGATGCGCTGCGGGTCACCATACTCCTTGCAGGACCATCACCTAAAGCCACGGGTCTGCGGGGTCCTGCGCTTCTGACATCCCCAAGTAGCTCATTTACCTGGGCTTTGCGCCTCGTTTCACGTCTGTGAATCTCCACCCTGAACGGTGATACCCTGTCAAAGGAGCAGGGCTCTGATCTGTCCATACCATTTCTGTCCTCTACCTTAGAAAAGAAACGGGGAAGAATGTTACTGGGACCTCAGGGCCGGCCCCCCCCCCCGAGCCCTGCGGGGTGGCTTAGCTGGGCTGCTGGGGACTGGTGCTCTAGCCCAGATTGCTCCCAGCCAGCTGAAACCGTGCTCTTATCAGAGACACCCCGTGACAGACCGGGTGCTTTCCCCAGGAGCAATGCAGCGTGCGTGATAAGGTATCGGTCACCATGGGACCCGCGGGACTGAAACGCCTCACCGGGGGCTCCCTGCTCCCGAGGGGGCAGGTCCTGGCCATGTCCAGACCCTTGCTCGTCCCCAAGGGGTCGGGGGGACACGCGTGCGGGTCTGGAGCCGAGCCGTTCGCAGCCAGGGACACGCTTGTCACGCAGGTTGTTCCTGACTCACTTCCTGCCCGCCCGGAGCCGGGTTGGTTTTCGCGCGCTGTCGGGGCCGCGTGACGTTACTGCCCGGATGCGTTCCCCTGCTGAACCCCGAATACCTGCCGTGCCGAGCCCTGCGTGTTTACGAGAGCAGGGGAAGGAAGCTGTGGCACCCAAAACCAGCCCCAGCCTCCCCCCACGACAGCCTCCCGCTCACCGTGCGACGGGCTTGTTGCTTCCACGGGGATTTGTGAGCGGGGGATTTGGGTGTCTGCTCCCACGCAGTGGCAATGGGTGTGCTGGAGCAGGCGTTCAGTTCGGACTTACCGCCTGGCTCTTTATCTACTTTCAAGTGCAGGACGGGGAGTCACCAATCCGGGTTATGGTTTGTGAGTTATTCAAAAGCTCTTCTCCTTTCTGTTCCTGCCAGCAGCCCGCGCAGAAGCTGCAAACCCTGCCCTGCCGTTGCCGGGCTGATGGGTGTACACGAGACCAGCGACGTGCGATTGATTCAACAAGGAATTATACTAAAATGACCAATTTAACTTTTGCTCACCACGGCATTGCCGGTGCCAAACCGAGATCGTTTGCTGAGGGTTGACAGGCAGCGCTAGACGGAGCTTTGCCTCCAGTTTGGGTTTGGATCTGAGATTCCTGAACTCGTTTGCGCTGAGCAATGCCCTTAGTGAGAGGGGCCGGTACGCGGAGCGCGCTGCCGAGCACAGGCACTTGAACATCTGGTTTGTGTTGTGACAGTCCTGTAGCTGTCTCTTGCCAGAAATGGATTCAAAAGGTGGGCCTGTGCCCCCAGGAACAAAGCCTGGCTTCAAAATTAACTATTTTTTGTTGGATTCTTTTTGTTTTACTGCAAAAGGCCGGTGTTAATACAGCACAAATTTGGGCTGAAAATGAAGGAATGGTCTCTTTCCAACTTGGGAAAGGGGGGAGACGAGCTGCTCCCTTGACTTTTCTTCCTCTTGTCTCTCGCAGAAAACCAGGTGGTGGAGGAGACGGAAGAGGTGTTTCGGAGCTATGCCTTCCACCGCTACCAACAGGAGAGAGAGGAGAGAGGGGAGGAAGTGCCCATGGACCCAGAGATTGTGGCGATCGAGCAGGATCTGGGCAGGTAAAACTCTGATAACCAACCGTATGCACGTCCCTCAACCCCATCCCGAGCCAGGCTCCGTTACAGACCCACCCCTCGGTCCTGCTGACCTGTCCATAATGCCGTCTTCCCTCTCAGCAACACTGGGACCCAGGTGGGAAGGCGCCTGGCCATCATCGGTGATGACATTAACGAGCGGTACGACGCGGAGTTTCGCAACATGCTGAAATCCTTGCAGCCCACCAAGGAGAACGCCTATGAGTACTTCACCAAAATAGCCTCCAGGTAAGGCCACCGGCCCCCTCAGCGTGGGCTGGATGCCTTCTCCTGGAGAAGACCAGGGAAGGACAGGTCAGATGGGTGCAATGCAGTTGGTTAAACCCTTGCCCTCACCCCGGAGCAGCCGTCTCCACGGCTCTGCCCCAGCACACAGACCCTGTCCATCCAACCTTCACCCACCGTCCCTGGGTTGAGCTCCCAACAAGCTCACCGTGATGGTTCCTGTGTTTTCTGCCTGTCTGCTCTTCTTCCTGCACATTGTCTGGACAGTCTTCACCTGATGATCATCTCGTGGTCCTTGCACGAGCTGACCGGGGTCAGAAAGTCTGGGGGACGTGCCTGGGAAGCCAAGTGAATGTCCCAGCTCCCTTCCAGGGGTCCGACCAGCCCTGGACCAAGGCAGACCTGCTGCTGGTCCCACTGCTGCTTGCTTGGTAGCTGGGAAGTCCCCATGAGTCAGGCTTTCAGAGGCACAGAGCAAACGCAGCTGCAGGATGTGGGGATGGGCAAGTACTCGCTGCCCTTGGCATGGTCCACAAGGAACAGGATGGGACTAACGCAGGATGGGGCACGCTCCACAGGCTCGCAAAGCCTGCAGGTGCTGCACGCCCAACTCAAAGCACAGCAACAGGGTGAAGAGTGAAGGCAAACACGCGGGCAACTTAGTGCCCTGAGGTACAGGCTTGGATCAAGGTGGCCATCAAGGGGTTCAGCCCTCACCCCTCTCTGTCTGTAGGGAAACCAAGACACTATGCCCAGGGTCATGCAGAAAACCTCTGGCAGGGCCAGGAGAGAAGCTGGGATTCCCAGGCTCCCATTGATCCTCCAACCGTGCCTGGCTCCGGCACAGCCCCGTCGGTCCCCACGCACCCTTCACTCGGTGTTTGTTGTCTAACTGCTTCTCTTCTGTCCTCTTCCTGCTCCCCTCTCCTTGGGAAGCCACGCTGCGCTGTTTTCACGGCTTTGCCAGCCTGAGGCGGTTAACGCGCCGCAAACAGGTAAATTAACCTCTGTCCCTCTCTTCGTGCTACCTGTTTCTCTGTTGTTCCTTCCCGGGCTCTAACTTCCCTCTCCTTCTGCCACCCGCATGGTGGCAGCTCCACGTCAAGGTTCTACGGAGAAGACAGTTCCCTCCGGCTGGGCAGACAGGGACTGCCAGGAACAGGGCACAAGATTAAAACACAGGGCCTTAGTCTACTCTTTTTATTTTTTATCCCTTTTTTTCCTTTTTACTTGCCCTGCTGGAAACCAGAAAAAAACCCACCTTCAAAAGCCAGTCTAGATGAATCAGTGGCAAACCCGCAGACAGTGATGCAGTTTGTGCCCACAGCAACCAAAACCTGGATGGGAGCAGTAGGCATTGACCAGGCACATTTTGGAGCCCCCTCAGCCCTTGGGAGTATCAGTCTAAGGCAAGATCAGATCAGGTTTTGGTCTTGGAGGGGTTTGTCTATGCAGGAAAAGGGAAAATCCTGTTCTAACATGCTTTGTCCTTAGATACATTTAAAGTTCCTTACCTCCAGGCACAAGCAAGGGATGCTTTGGGACAGGTGGGTGGTAGTTCCTGCTCCTGGCAGCACATGTAGAGCTTGCTACAGCCTGATGGCTTCAACCACCACCGATTCCACCTTACCTTGTTCAATCACCTTGTCCATGAAAGCACAGGACCTCCAGGCAGCTGATGTGGAGGACCGGTGCAGCATCCCCATCCCTGCTCTGCTCGGGAGCCCGTGGCCCAGGATGCAGAGACTAGGGAGGTCTCTGCCATGCAGTGATTTAACCAGACCATCGGCTTCATTTCAGCTTGTTCGAGAGCGGCATTAACTGGGGCCGGGTGATCGCACTGCTGGACTTTGGCTACCGCATGGCCATCTATGTCTACCAGCACGGCATCACGGGTTTCCTCCGCCGCATCGGTCTCTACGTTGCCGAGTTCATGCTCCGGAACCGCATCGCCCAGTGGATCGCCCAGCAGGGAGGATGGGTGAGCCAGCGGGAGCGCGGGGCTGTCCCGGGGGGATTTGGGGGTGAGGGGAGGCAGATGTGCTCCAACCAGTGGAAGCTGCAGCCTGGGGACAATGGCACTGCTGAGGCTGGTGGGGCCACCCGGCTGCAGGCAGAGCAGCAGCCCGGCCCAGGCAGATCTAACGTGCTCTGGTTATTCTCTGTTTCCCGTTAGGTGGCTGCACTCGATCTGGACAATGTTTACATGAAGTACATGCTGGTGGTGGTGGTCCTGGTCATGGTGGGGCATTTAGTGGTACGACGCTTCTTCAGGCCCTGACTGACATGGGGGCAGAGGCTGGGGGGGTCCGGCCAAGCTCTCTCTCAAATCTCTGCTGTGCATTGACGTCTCCCAAGAGAGGGGGGATTCAAGGAACCTCCGAGAGAGAGAGCAGCTTAGACCCGTGACCCTCCCGCTACAGGGGTCCCAGGTCTCTGCCGTCTATGGAGACACCACCAGGAGCTATGGAGAGAAGCAGTCGGGGGTGGGAGGGGTTAGAAGGTTCAACTTTGTCTGTTTTATGCCTCGCTCAGCTGCTGAGGACAGAACGCTGCTGTGACAGCCCTGGCATGCAGCAGTGAGGCAGGAGAACAGGCTCCTCTGGAGTCAAGAGTCTGGAGGAACAAACGCGTTGTTGTAATAACGCCTGTGCGTGCATGTGTGTGTGTGTGTGTGTGAGTGTGGGTCTTGTCCCTCCTTGGGGCAGGTGCAGAGCTCCCCGTTTGCTAATGGCTCTAGCCCAGGCCGTGCCTGCGTTTGAGGAGGGATTGCAGCCTTGGTTGCTGCGATTGTTTGTAAGCCACTGGAGGGACAAGCCAGCATCAGAAAGCCCATGTGGGGCTTGCTTTCACCTTCCCTCTGCTCCTGAACCCAAGTACTTGAGCCTTCTCTTCCCTTTTAACAAGCATCCTTACCCCTTTGGAAAGAAACACGCCAACTCCCTGTCACCTGGCCGCGGATGGTGACACCTGGCAGCGCTGGCAGACGGGTTTTCCCTGCCGCAGCCCGAAACCTGGGGACCTGCAGCTCTCCCGGGGCTGATGTGGGTGCTGGGGTGCAGCCTCACAACCCTCCGTCAGCACAAAGCCTGCGTGCCGGCAGACCTCGGGAGCACCGGCAGCTTTCCAAACACTAAAAAGCTGTGGGGTGAGCAGTGGTCGGTGTGGGCAGCCTGCCTGCCCGCCCTCCGGTTCTGCTGGGGCTTCCATTCAGTAGACTCGGATGCTGGCAAAGGAGCAGCCCAGGTGAGACCAGTTGGTCTCCCTTGCTCTCAGTGGGAGGCACTGGAGTTGCATCCCACCCCTGCACCAGCTCTTTGCCTCCTGGGCTCAGCTGGGCAGGATGGTGGCCTGGCGAAGCCCAGGGCTGCAGTGGTTTAGAGCTGCCGGGACAGAGGGGGGCAGCCTCTTCTGGGCACAGTGTCTTTGGGAAGTGACTTTACCTTCTTCTCTTCATGACTTCAGCATGATTGTGGGGGAGGGAGGGAAGCAGGTTGCGCTCTCCCATCCCAAATCTTTCTGACTTTTGCAAAACAGGGGGAGAGTCCCAGCGTGGACCGCAGGGTTTAGCTTTTTACTCCAGGTGACTCTGTAAGGCTTGAAACTGTGACCGTCCCTGTCTGAGCCAAACTCACCCTACTCCAGCATCACCCATCTCAGGCCAGTCAGCTGGGGGAGAGAGCCAGAGGGACCTCGGAGGTTGGGAGTGAGCGGTGGTCCTATGTCTGGGCTCCTCTCCTAACACAGGGAGAGCCCTTCTGGGCTGGAGCCTGGGACAACGGGAACAGCAAGAAGCTGAGCCCTCCTGCCCTCTGGGGTCCTTCCATGATGGCTGGACCAGGGAACTCGCCTGGTGTTGGGCTGGGCGACAACTGACAGCGCTCTGACTCGTCTCTGTGGGACGTGGATCGCCAAAGCGGGGCAGAGCCCAGCTCGCCCGCAGCCCTGCCTGGTGTCACCTCCTGCAGCCGCCGCTGGCACAGCCCCCGGAGGGTCAGAGGGCTTGAGAGCAGCCCGGCTGCCCCTCTGTGACAAAGGCATTCCCCACAGACATCCGTCTAACCTGTTTTTAAAATCCTCCGGTATTGCCTCCCCATATCACTGATTCTTACCTTAATTTTACCTTCGCATAGATTCTTTTTTCCCCCTCAATGCCTATCCCTTGCTGCAGTTTAAGCGGGATGCTACCCGTCCTGTCCCAGCACAGAGACAGGACCCCTTACATCCTTTCTCCTTGCAGCTGCAGAGGCTTAGCAGGACCAGCCCTAGTTTTTGTAACACTTGTGTCCCTCGCGTTCCTGCCCCTTGTAACGTAATAGCAAACCTTTCAGCTTATTTCCACAGCAGGGTCTTCCTGTGCTTACCGTTTGGACCCTGGCTGTTTCTGCGGTATCCCTTTCCCTGGTGGAGTGCCCTGGACTATGCTTAATAGAAAAGCATTAAAATATTTGCTGTAATAATATTCCTCTTCTATATAGCTCTGGTTTGGTTGCTTTACTTGTTTTGTCTGTGCCGAGGGGCACAAAGCGCCAGGCTTTGCGGCCGTGCTGGCCCTTTGAGCAGCTGAATGCCCACCTGAGCTCATTTGTCCCCTTACAGGTGTATTTCTTTGCATTTATCCACACGCAACTTCGTTTACCATCGTGCCACCCGTTCGCTGTCTTGAGCGGATCTTGACATCTCAAGACTCTTTCTCCCACGTGAACCAGTCTAACCCATTTAGTATCGTCCGCCGTTTCCCACCCCCACGCCCCACCTTCTTTTCTGGGTGAAAACACCACCAGATGGAGCCTTTTTGCCACGCCGAAAATGAACTGCTCATTTTTCTTTTCCTTTTCTCTTAATCGGCCACACTATTGACAGGTCACTCTCCTCTAGGCTCGTTGTCTGGCTTGCTCGTGTCTCCAGCAGGACTTTTTCCAGAGGGCCCTGGAAAGAAAACAGTACGTCAGCTTTTATCCACTACTTCCCCAACACACTCCAAGAACTCTAACCAATTAGAGAGAACTTTTGCTTGTGGAAAAAGCCATGCTGCTTGTAATTTATTCTCATCTTCCAGACAAGGTGTTTCACCTTGCGAACCAAATTCGGCTGCAAGGCCAGCAGACTTCAAGTAAAGAACATTTTTCAGCTTTATGGTAGATGATCAAGCCTTAGTAAAATCTGTGATACCAGGACAGAGAAGGGAACTTTTAAAACAGGTGCTGTAGCAAAGGCAAGTTTCCATTTTGTCTGTTTTCTCAGGGGATTCGCGGGAAGGATTGTCTCAGGATATGGTCTCGCTCTGCTCTGGCCTCTCCCAGCCTTCCCGATACCGGTTACTACATGGAATAAAAGCTTGAACTGGGAGGGCGAATGGGTGACTGGTCTGTAGTACTGTGTCCTGTCACTGGATGGCAACAGCATCGCAGGCACAGCCACCTGGGTGCTGGCTCCGGGGGCAGAGAGGGGCTGAGCACCCATGGAAGGGGAAAAGCCACCTTCCAGGTCCCCCCCGCCTTTGTCCAGGCGACCTCGGTATCCATCAGCCATGGTCTGCACACCCAGAGCTGTGGGCGCTCTGCCCCATGGCAAGGGCTTTGTCACTGGTTTGTACTGGACGGCTGCTGGGGAAAGCGTGAGTGCTTTTTGGGGGCAGGAACAGGCCACGGCAGGGCTGGGTTTGCTGGGCTCGGAGCAGACCAAGGTGAGGTGGGTTGTCCCTCCCCAGGAGCTGATGCTCTTCGTAGGGTTGGTGGCCCCTCTCTGGAGAGCCACGGCAGGTATCTACCTCGAAGCCCCACTCGGCAGAGTTTGGGCAGGGGGCCTGGACACGGTACCACCGGCCACCTTGACTAAGCGCAGAAGGCTTTTGCTCTGGGACTGGCAGTGCCAGGAGCCTTTTTTTTTTTTTTTTTTTTTTACAAAAAAAAGTACATCTCTGCTCTAGAAAATAAGAGCTCTAGATAAAACTACATTCTTAGAATAACGTCAAACTTCCCTTACATTTGTTAATCAGCCCCTTTATTCCGCAGGGATAAAATCCTGAGCAACTACAACTTTTTTTTTTTTTTTAAATCAGATTAAACTTAGTTTAACCACCAACCCAGTCCCATATTGTAGCCTGTACGAAAGCGAGCCCATCTGATGCACTGAAGAGCAGGTCCTCCCTGCTGCTACCTTCCTAGCCACCATGGTGCTACTGGGGAGGACGGCTCCCAGGGCTTGGGCTTCTTCCCCTGCTGAGCAAGGGAAAGAGAGGTGGGAAGCCCTCAATGGGAAAATGAAGGTAGAAGATGAGGAGAAGGCTGGTCACGAGGAGAGGGTTGTTCACCGAGTCATTTGGGGTGGAAGGAAAGGTTCACCCCCCACTCAAAGCAAGGCTACCGAAAACCACTGCGGGGTTTGGTGGGGAGCTGCTGGGCAAGCGTGCCGTTTTTCTCACATCAGAGGCGGGATCGGCTCGCTCCGGTGCTTACAGCTGAGCTGCACCCACTGGTGCCAGCGCCTGCCTGGTCTGCCCTCTCCTAGACTGGGTAGGGAGAGGACCCAAAGAAAGGCTTGTGCTATTTCCCTTCTCCACCCAGCCCCAAGGTCAACAGATGGGATGGTTTCAGCATCACGGTGCTCAGCGAAAGCCGAGATGCACCCCAGAAGTAGCAGAGAGGGGTGCGGGCTGCCCAGGTACTGGTGCCAGTCCCCAGGGCTGGAGGAACCTTACGTGGATGCGCATCAGGGCTGACCGCAGCCCCGCTGGAGGCCACGAGCTCCGCTCCGTGGTTCCTTGTGCGTCTCCGCTGGCTCCCGACACGTCAAGGGGTGCAGAGAGGAGAGAGGGGTTCCTTTTAGTGAAGATTTCTTCACGCAAGAGGCTGCCCCAGGAGAGGTGTTAAGGGAATGTAGCACAAGGAATAGTCCGGGCAGGAAACTCTTGGTTCAAGCAGAAGCACGCGTGTTTGGAAGGGCGGGCAGAGGAATTTCATTCAGAAGGTTATAACGGGGGCATAAAAGGGGTGAGAGGCTGAAGGCAAAGTCTCATTTACTGAGCCTCTTTGAGAGCAGTTTTTACTGCCACCCTCTCCCAGCCCTTTCCTTCTGGATGCAGGAACCTGCCTGAGCTATTGGTTCACTTGTCAGAGGCACCTCTCCCGTCATTCCTCATGCTGCGAGCTGATCCCGGAGCCATCCCTGCCGAACCTCAAGCGCCGCAGGGTCCGGGCTGGCAGGGGCCAGCGCTCCCCAGAGAGACCAGTCTCTTCATGGTCAGACTGGTGGCAGCCTTTGTGAAGCTCTGTGTGATGGGTTTTACACGTATACTTGAAGCCACACTGTCACTGCTCGTTCTGGTTCTTCCTTGCCTTTTTCCCCAGGATCAAGGCACACGGAGTTTCGCGCAGCTCCTTCCCCAGTTCCTCTCCCTATCCCTCCAGGAAGCCCCAGTCTCTCCCAGCACTGAAGGAAGGGGACGGGGTACATGATGGAGCAATAAAACACGCTTTGCACTGACTCTGGAGGGGAGGGACTGGCAAACACCTTTTCTTTCTGGAGGGGAGGAGAGGAAGATCACAGGTTGTCCCAGGAGGGAGATAGGGAACAAGCTTTGCCTGCAGACCAGCTTTTCCCCAGTGCAGGCAAAGGGTTGCTTTTACCAAAAAAAAAAAAAACAACACACAAAACATTTCTTTCACAAATATTCTGTTTTAAAATGATGTAAAATATATATATATGAAAATAAAAAATGGTACTTGCAATGTAAACTCTTTTCCTGGCTGTGTTGAGGGCTTTCTTCCAGAAGTTGTACTCCCTGGCGGGGTGCTTTGGGTTTCTCTTGGGGGCATTATAGGTTCCCCTGCACAAACTCGCACAAGCTGTTTAGTCTCAGCTGCCCCATTAGTTTAAGGATACCAGGCCTTCTTGTGCTTTTTCTAGCCTGAAGAGCTAGAAAATAGGAGAGAAAGCCACTGCTGAAGCTTGCTTTGCCATGCCCGAGAAATAGTGCCTTAGCAAATACCGCGGGGCTGAAGAAGAACGACCGCTGTAATCTGCTGCCTGATCAGCTGCTCAACCTGCCCAGAGTTAAGGATCTTATCTCTGATGTGTCTGCACCTCCCTAGCAGGAAACAATAAGGATAGGAAATTGCAAAGAGAAAAAAAAAAACCATTACAGAGGAGTGTAACAAGGTTCCCAGCTGCCATAAAACACTCCAGCAAGTGAAAGGGAAATGTGTGTTCTTATCAGAAAAGCCCTACGCGGACAAGATGGGGAGATGCTGGGGGATGACAGAACACCTCCTGCTAGCCAACAGCTCCGGCCGACTGCACGGAGAACTCGCGTTGCCAACCAGAGCCAGGGCTGGCACAAAGATGGGAAACTGGGGCTCCTGCAAGAGCTGTTGCCCTGGGCCGCCTCTCCTAAACACCGGCCCAGATCCCCGGGCTACAGCACTTTCAGCTGTGCTTTTTTCACACACCAAGACAGGACACAACCTTATACCAAGCCGCCCTCCCTTTCCAGCACTGCTCGCCTTTGCTCAGAGACAAACCTTGCTGCTTACCTGGCTTCTCACCCCCGCGGGACCAGTCTGGATACAGGCTTCCCCCAGCCGTTCCTTACTGGTGCTGCAGGGCTCCAGCCGTCTGTGATGGGTAAAGCAACAGGTGATGGTGAGGGACAGGCTGCTTTAATACCACTGCCTGGGGTGTGACAGCTGGGACTGGGTGCCTTGTTAATGAGCACGTCTCACTAATAGGCAGGCACAAACCCCACCTGTGCTAATGGCCCCCAAGCCATCCCCACCTGCAGCTGCTTTTGCTGATGCCGTCCCACCTCCATCGCTGGTCACCACAGCCCTCGCTTTTGGGGCTGGGGGAATATCCCCTTGGAGCCCCAGGCTCTTGGTCACTGGTTGTGGTGGGGCAGGGGAGATGTTGTCTCCATCAGTCCTTGCTGATGGACGTGGAGCATCCTTCCAATTTCCCTGTCCCCACCCTCGATATATTGCTGCTGTTCTGGCTGAGAAAAGGAGGGGACGGGCAGCGCAGGGTTTATGGTTACTGCAGGACTCTGCGGTGTAACGGGTGGCTTTAAAACAGGGGTGGCTTTACAACGGGGGTGGCTCTGCCTTGCCAGCCTGCAGAGCAGCGCGGCTGTCATCGCTCAGCCAGCTTTGCGACGAATCCGAGTGACTCCACAGCTCCCAGCCGTGGCTCCGTCCCGTCCCACGTCACGGCAAACACGTCTGTCGTTCCAACGGAGCAGTGACGGCTTCGTGCCGTTGCCCTGCCTGGATCTGCAACTGCTACCTCTGAATGGCAGTCGGTGAAAATGAGGGGGGAGAGATGGAGGGAAGGATGCTCTGGGACCAGAAGGTGCCGGAGGGTCTGAACCCAGGCCATTCCTGTTTTCTGCGTAATTAATCCTGGGGAATGTGTATGGGAGAAGGAGAGGAGCTGAAGGCTCTGGTTATAAATTGCTGTAGAAGGAACCGGGGTGGCGGGGGGGCTCAGGCTTTCCACACAATGAGCCAGTAGCAGATTAAGCGTCGGAATTTAAATAAATATTTACCCTCCGGTTCCTGGTCTCTATAAATAGCCGTATGACACAGTTGCCAGTTGGTACTTTGGGATCGCTGCAGTGAGATTCGAGTCAGAGGAGAACATTCCCGGTCCCACCATCTCCACAGTTTCCACACAGCTGGCCGACCTGACACGGCACCGGGAGCCCCCCTGCCGAGCTCCGTCCCTCGTGTCACCCCCTCCCTGGGCAAGTAAAAGTTAAATTGTAACAGAAGATAAATGGCCCTAATTAAAGAGCCAGCTGCTCCTGTAATCCACTTTGTGTCCTGCCCCAAAACCAGATCAAGCTCCTAATTAAATTACCCAAAAAAATAATATATATAAAAATTAAGGCCACAATATTATTGAAGTATTTGCCTTTGGCCATTCAAATAGAATTGACCCTAAACCAGAACCCAAGGACTGGTAGCAACCTAGACCTTGATCTGGTATTTGAGACAAGTACCTTATCTCTAAAACTGGGTCAAACTCTGAACCACCCTGACTTTTGTGGAAATAAATGTTTTTCTAGCTAATTTCCAGGCTACGAAATGAGAGTGGGCAGGAGCTGGGAAATCACACTTGGGTTTTTTTTATCATCTTAATTTTTTCAATAAAAACCCTCCGCTCCCAGGCAGGTTTGCCTTCATTCGGCGTGTGTTTGAAGATTGGCAGCCCCTGGCTAAGACTCAGCACGCTGTCATTGCAATGTCAGGGCCACGCGTCCTCCCAAGGGCTTGTTCCCATCCATTCATCTCACGCACCGTTCCCATCGCTGATATCTGGGATTCCACATGCGACCTGGCTGCATTGGCGCAGACGAATTGAAGGAAGCAGACTTTGATCTCCCAGCTGAAAGGGGAACACGTGCAGCAATAAAACCCCGTGACTGACGTGAACTGGCACCGGCACCTCCGACAGCAGGAGCGCCGCCGTGACAATAGCTTGCAGCAAACAGTTTGCTAAGCCACTGTTTTTCTTCCATTCTGTGAATTGGCAGCCAGAGACGTGGATTCTTCTCCAATTTATTCCTTATTCCCAGATCTCCCCGACTTTCCCTGAATGGTGGTGGTTTGGGCAAATTCCGTCTATCCGTTAGAGCACGGGGCGAGGTGAGCTTCTTCCAGCAGACGTGACCGTTCCGGCACGGGTGAAGTTGAGCTCTGCTTTCCTGGCAGTCGCACAGCTTTCTGGATCAAAGCTGGAGTCCATCCAGATGTCAGGAGCTCTGGCAGAGCAATTTCATGCCTGCACTCAACATACCATTCAGACGTACCCCTACCCTCAGGTGCCTGTGGGGAGTACGGCAGTAATTCAATGCCCTCGGACGGATCTCTGTTCTAAAGCAGGAACCTCTTCTATTACCGTTAGAAGACCTGATTCAGCACAAAGCAAGCAATAAATTCAGTTTTCCACTTACACCAGTCATTCGAGGAGACCAAACCATAACCCTGTCTTTCTATAGGAGTCGCGTTTCTAACTCAGAGCTCCCTCTCTCCAAAAATGCCCTCACCTTTGCCTGAACTGTGGCTCTGCCCATCAACGTGCTCACCAGAATAGTCCAGGGAAGCACCCTGGCCTTTACCATGTGCTGATTGGGCTCCTCTGGGGGGATTTACACCCGGGATTTAGGTTGGGGTTGTTCTACACTTACTCTGCAGAGCCTGGACCAAAGGTCGGAATGCTGAAACTGGATGAGGTCTCGGTGGCTCAGGTGACACCCGCTTTGCACTCCAGGGCAGCGCAAGACGTTTCACAGCCCTTTTTTCCCTGCGATCTTCTTGCAAAAATCCGCAGCTAAACAATGACGCAGCGACCACGGCTCGGCTGCATTTCCTTAAAAATAAAGCAATCCTACCATCAAAGCACCAAGCAGCAAGGCTTTGCCAAGGCAGCTTTCTAAGAAAAAAAAATGAGTCATTTTTAGCCGCTGGCACACGCGACTGAGGGAAAGGCAGACCCATAAAGACAGGAAAATTCTGGCACTCTGGAGCTTGTTCAGACTTCGAGCCTTGCCTTTACAGCAATTCGTAGCTGCTCATTTTGTTATTTACTCCTGCTGCATCCCCATCCTCGTTACTCCCTGACGCAGGTGTTGTCAGGGGAGAACTGAGCATCGTTCCCAGCACAAGCGTGGAGCTCCATCCCTTCTAGACTTCGCAGCCGGCAACTCCTCTGCTGCTGGATGGAAAAAAACGTGCTCCCGCAGAGGATTCTGCTGTGGCAAGTCCGTGTGGACCATCGTGCCAAGGGTAAAGGCACCGCAGTAAGAACCACTCCACTTGCTGAGGAACTCACGTGAAAAGCCACCGGAGAAGGACATCACGAATGGACCCCATCTCATGGAAAAACTGGCTGCTCATGGCCTGGATGAGCATATGATCTGCTGGATCAAGCACTGGCTGGATGGACGGTCCCAAAGAGTGGTGGTCAATGGAGTTAAATCCAGCTGGCGGCCGGTCACAAGTGGTGTCCCTCAGGGCTCGGTGTTGGGACCATTTCTGTTTAACATATTTATTGATGATCTTGATAAGGGCATGGAGTGTATCATCAGTAAGTTTGCAGATGACACCAAGTTAAGCGGGAGTGTTGACCTACATGAGGACAGGGAGGGTCTACAGAGAGAGTTGGATAGGTTGGATCGATGGGCCAACGCTAACGGTATGAGCTTCAACAAGGCCAAGTGCCGGGTCCTGCACTTGGGCCACAACAACCCCATGCATCGCTCCAGGCCTGGGGCAGTGTGGCTGGAGAGCTGCCCGGCAGAAAAGGACCTGGGGGTTCTCATTGACAAGCGGCTGAACACGAGCCAGCAGTGTGCCCAGGTGGCCGAGAAAGCCAACGGCATCCTGGCTTGTGTTAGGAATAGTGTGACCAGCGGAAGGAGGGAGGTGATTGTCCCCCTGTGCTCAGCACTGGTGAGGCCACACCTGGAGTATTGTGGCCAGTTTTGGGCACCTCAATACGAGAGAGATCTCGAGGTGCTGGAGCGAGGGCAGAGGAGGGCAACGGAGCTGGGGAAGGGCCTGGAGAATAAATCTGATGAGGAGCCATTGAAGGAGCTGGGACTGTTTAGTTTGAGGAAGAGGAGGCTGAGGGGAGACCTCGTCACTCTCTACAACCACTTGAAAGGACATTGTAGAGAGGTTGGTGTTGGTCTCTTCTCACAGGTAATTAGCGATAGAACAAGAGGGAATGGGTTAAAGCTGCAGCAGGGGAGGTTTAG
The DNA here is from genome assembly GCA_008658365.1 of Alca torda. Classification (NCBI taxonomy): domain Eukaryota; kingdom Metazoa; phylum Chordata; class Aves; order Charadriiformes; family Alcidae; genus Alca; species Alca torda. The sequence goes on from CM018095.1 coordinate 3,605,220, forward strand.
GCTGGACATTAGGAAAAAATTCTTCCCAGAAAGAGTGGTCAGACACTGGAATAGGCTGCCCAGGGAGGTGGTGGAGTCACCATCCCTGAATGTGTTTCAGACTCATTTAGATGTTGGTGTTGGGGGATATGGTGTAGGGGAGAACTTTATAGAGTGGAGTTGATGGTTGGACTCGATGATCCCAAGGGTCTCTTCCAACCTAAATGATTCTATGATTCTATTCTATGAATGGACGCCGCATTTCTCCTGGGACCCACTTGGTGGCCCTACCTGGAAGGGGCTCAGATGTGAAGCATCTGCTCTCCATCACACCTGGAGAGGGTGCTGCAAGAGGCAATGGTCACTTGACTCACACATCTCTACAACTGGGGAAAAAAAATAAAGAAAAAAAGACAGGCTTGTAAGGACTCACTCACAAAATACCCAACAGAGGTCTTAAATAACACCAAGGTTAGAGCTGATAACACAAGAAAAGGATGTGCGCTTCAGATCAAATAACAAAAAAAAACCCCCACATTTGTCACATCTTCCAAATGTTGTGGTTTCTCTTCCTTTAATAAAGCCTTGGCTTTCTGCGGAATCTTTACCTTTATTTTTTCTTTGCTAGGAATTCCCTCTGGTCCCTGTGTTCTTTCACCTTTTCATTTTCTATTTCTGCTACGACTGAAGAAACACGGAAGACAAGCATAGTTTTTCTCCTCACCAAAACCTCTCAAAGCATTGTTTTGATGCATTTTGACAGGTTCTCAGCAAAACTATTTAGACCAAAAAGAAGCAGTCACTGAAGTTTCCCCTGCTAGTAAAAAGGGCATTTCCATTAAAAGAAACACAAAAAAACCTTTGATATAAGTTTCTCAGCCAATCTAATCTTGGACTGAACTGGAAGAAGAGTCAATAAATGGCGATGTAGAGGTAACGTTTCTTCCCAGGCCATGTGGAAGCCTTGAATTAATAAATTAGGGCCGAAGACCCCCCACACACACACTGAAAATCCAAGAAAATGGGTCCCTTTCTTCTTCATAATCACCAGCAATAAAAACGTTGCAGGTTGATCAATGCCTTCCCTAATCTCAAGATGAGTCTTGTTCCCAGGTTTTGTGCTTCCTGAGCCCTGGGCGAGCCAAGGGCTTGACAGACCCCCCAAACTTGGAAGATCCCTTGGGAAGGAGCCTGCCCTCCTCTGGCTGCAGTGGCAGGAGGGGAAGGCAGGTCCCAAATGATCAGTGATGCTGGGAGGGCTGGAGCCCCTCTGCTGTGGGGACAGGCTGAGAGAGCTGGGGGGGTTCAGCCTGGAGAAGAGAAGGCTCCGGGGAGACCTTCCAGCCCCTTCCAGTCCCCAAAGGGCCTCCAGGAAAGCTGGGGAGGGACTCTGGATCAGGGAGGGGAGCCATGGGACGAGGGGGAATGGTTTCAAACTGGAAGAGGGGAGATTTAGATGGGATCTGGGGAAGAAATTCTTGGCTGTGAGGGGGGTGAGCCCCTGGCCCAGGGTGCCCAGAGAAGCTGTGGCTGCCCCATCCCTGGAGGGGTTCAAGGCCAGGTTGGACGGGGCTTGGAGCAACCTGGGCTGGTGGGAGGTGTCCCTGCCCAGGGCAGGGGGTGGCACTGGGTGGGCTTTGAGGTCCCTTCCAACCCAAACCTCTCTGTGATTCTCTGAAATGCCAGGCAGGAGGCTGAGCTTGCTGGAGGGGTGCAGGAAAGGGCTGCACCGTCCTGCTCCAGGAATAAGAGGCATCCAGTCTACCGGAGTTCACCATTCGATGCCTGTTGCTGGTGCTTGCCTTCCTTTCCCACTTCACTACCTGAATGTGCTGCGTGGGGAAATATCCGAGAACTTTTCCTACAGTCGCAAAAAAACACAGCTAAAGGTTACCCGCTGCTTTTTTAAGACCTCAGGGAGGTACGTGCTGCCCCTTCAGTTTCTGGCTTTTCTCTGAAAGAACCAGCACGAAAAACCTCTCCCCAGTTTTTTCGTGACTGGTGAACATCAGGCCCCGACTACAAAGCCTTTCCCGGCTGGAAATCCGCACCACTGTAATTTAGGGCACATCAGCACATGAAAGTGAACTTGATTTAAGTGAGAGCATCACTTGAAACTGCAATAGCCTTTCTCAATTAGCTCTGCATGTAGGAAAGACCTTGAAACGCATTTTAAACTGCTATATTAAGGCATTATAAAATCCTTCGTGAACACTATTATTCTGGCTCACTTTAAACCCGATCCCCCAATCTGACATTAATACAAGGGTTGCAACCGTGACTTGGTAAGGCAGACGCAGCTGAGTTGTGATAACAACGAACCCGCTGCAATACAACACCCTGCCAGCGACTTGGTACCACTTTTGGGTCCTGTTTTTTTTGTTTTCTGAGGCAAGGGCTAAGTCCTCAGACAAAAAGCCAGTCCCCAGCACATCCCCAGGGACCAACCCGGCAGCGCCAGGAGCCCAGCATCCCGCCGGGCACTGGGCAATATGAGGGGACAACATGGCACAGTGAGGTCAGGGACACCAGAGCCACTTGTCCTCGTGGATTTGACTGCTGCGGGTCAACACGAGCACTACCCAGTGCCCCAGTAAAGCAGGTATTGCTGGTCACGGTAGTTGAAGGCAAGATATTTTATGTCACATTAGTGCTGGGCTGGGTCTGTGCTCGCGGTTAATTAAAAGAGGCTCAGCTAGAGAGCGGTAATTTGTTAAGCTGCATAACTTAATTGCTTGCAATCATCTGCCTATCCCCACGCTAAGCTGCTCCGAACATGAAAGAGAAGGCGCTGAACTGTGTCCGTTAAAATTCATTCTTTTGGCTACCGAGGTGCAACTTCTGCCGGCAGATAAGACCCAACCATTGCCCCCGGGGTTATCGCAGGCGGGCAGCTCCGTACGCCAGCTCTGCTGCTGACAAACAAGCGCTGCTATGAGAGGCTCCAAAATTCAAAATTTACCTGGAAATTCAGCCTGGCCACAAACAGAGCCCAGTGGGATACGGAGAGCCCCGGCAGGGAGCGCGGGGAGAGCCCCGGGGCAGCAGCAGGGAGCTGGGGTGCGCGTGGTCCCCCCCAGAGAGAGAGAAATCAAAGGCTGAGCCCTGAAAAATTTAAGAGCCTTTTCTGCTGTTCATCTCCCGTGAGTTATTATAGCCATCAGCTGCAGTGATCTGAGGGCTGGAGCCCCTCTGCTGTGGGAACAGGCTGAGAGAGCTGGGGGGGTTCAGCCTGGAGAAGAGAAGGCTCCGGGGAGACCTTCCAGCCCCTTCCAGTCCCTAAAGGGGCTCCAGGAAAGCTGGGGAGGGACTCTGGAGCAGGGAGGGGAGCCATGGGATGAGGGGGAACGGTTCTAAACTGGAAGAGGGGAGATTTAGATGAGATCTGGGGAAGAAATTCTTGGCTGTGAGGGGGGTGAGCCCCTGGCCCAGGTTGCCCAGAGAAGCTGTGGCTGCCCCATCCCTGGAGGGGTTCAAGGCCAGGTTGGACGGGGCTTGGAGCAACCTGGGCTGGTGGGAGGTGTCCCTGCCCAGGGCGGGGGGTGGCACTGGGTGGGCTTTAAGGTCCCTTCCAACCCCAACCATTCTGTGATTCTATGAAACCAGCCAGGAGTGGGAAAGAGTTTGTGCCGTAGAGAAGGGCCAGTGGCCCTGTGCATCCAGGTACAGCAGCGTCCTGCAGGCATTATTTTTTAACACCCTGAAAAGTGGATTTTAATCCTAAGAAAGGCCTTTTTTAAAATTCCCTCTAGTGGAGAGAGGATGGAAATTCAAGCTACAGGGCTCAGCTCACCGAGCAATCCGCAGCTGAATTTTGAGGGGCCGCGAGCTCCTGCGCTGGCCCACTCGGGGCCACCTCACCCACCATGGGAAACAACCAAGTGACCAGCTGGAAATTCCTGTATCACTTCATGTTATCCGGAATTTTTATTTCAACATAGCTGCAGACTCATAAAAACAAGCTTTTATTCATTAGAAATAAACCTAGGGGATTTTATTTTATTTTATTTTATTTTTTAATGGCTTTTAATACTGGAAAATGCAATGTTTTATTCTGCGGTGCCGAGGCTGGCGGGTTTGAGCCGCTCAGAGGATGGCGATTGCCATGCCGGTTCCTGCCCGGCCACCGCCGCGTCCTTGGTGGCAGCGGGGCGAGCACGCCGGCGCTCTCAGCACTGCCAGACAAACCAGGACGACTTTATTGCCTGTGTAAATCAGAGAAGCTCCGCTGGCTTCCGAGGAACACTGCAGATTTATGCCCGGAGCTGACCCGGCGTCTCTATTTTCAAAACTAGGGCAGATTGAAATATGCTGTTTTTCAATAATATATTCAGGTTAACAGGGCTTTTATATTTGGGCAATTAATCTTGCAGAGACTGAGAACCTCTTGGGACAACGTGCAAAGGTTGCTAAGAAGAGGAAAACAAACAGAGTTGTGTAACTCGGTTCTCCCGTGTCTTTTCTTTCATAAAAACACATCGCAGCGGTCCGAAGCCCGGCAGCTATAGCACTTGAATAATCAGAAGCATACCGAGACGTAGTATAGAGACGATTTCACTAAGAGGCAGTATTACCTCATCTGGTATTGCTGTAAAATGATTCAAACCAGAAATATAGAGATAGAAATCTGTGGTAGCAGAGGAAAACCAATATTGTGGTGGAGAAAGTCTCTCTGTTCCGTTGCAAGGCTGGTCCCCGCCGTGGGGTGGGCTCACGTACAGAGGGGGAGCCCAGGGGCATCCCACACCCTTCTCTCGGTCTCTCCATCCACATACATATTATCCCATTTTTCCAGGTACCTCCGTGTCTTCACTTATCCCTCTCCTGGCTCTAAAGCTCCAGTAGGACTGATTATAGGATTTTTAGGCCTGCAATGGCCTTTGCTATTTTTTTGCCTCTTTGCATTTGCTGTTCCCCACTCACGCAGCATCATCCCCGGCTTCACGGATTTACCAAGATCTTTGTGATTTGACCCTTAGCTTTTAATTCTTCCAGCATATTAGGCCCTTAGTTTTTGATTCTTCCAACTTATTAGACTCTAAAATAGCCTGGGAATACAACGCCTACACGCCAAGCAAACCAGCAATCATGGGTTTGCGTTCAAGCCCAGGGAAGGAAATACTACCAGCCAAAAACCCTTGGACTACCTGCTTTCTGCCCAGGTTGCCAAAGCCTGGTGAAGGCAATGGGACCCAGCGATCGGCACGATGACCGCTTCCGCAGAGAAGTGGGGCTGCCGGCGATGGAAACCATTCCATCACGCGTCGGCAGCCGCATCGTTGCCCGACAGAAGTTTCCACTCGCAAATAACCCCAGACTCCGAAAGGAGATGCAGGTGGCTACCGCTCGATTAACGTGTGCTGCATCCGTTATTCCGAAGTGGCAATTACACTATACAAACGCACCAGGCTGCAAGGGCAGGGCGCTGATTTATGCTAGCTGAAAATCCGCCCCCTTGCGCCGCTTGTTTTTTTTCTTTCTTTCTCCTCCCACAAAACCATACTTTCCTTCTGAGCCCAATAAAACCGAAGATCTCGTCGGTTCTACGTTATAACAGTAATACGGCATTCTGCTAGCAACCAGCAATTCTGCCTCCGGCCATGAAATTCAGGTAATGACCCATAACTGAAGTAAATTAGTGTTTAATTTCCCATCCCTTGCAGACAGCTTACTAATGGAAATTGATTTCTAGCTTTTTTCTTTTTCATTTAACATGCTTGTGTAACGTCTTTATTTTAGATTCGAGTGGTTTCCGGTGAATTTTAGCCAAAAGGCTGGTGTACAGGTGACCACCGAAAGCACTCGGTGAATCATAGAGTGCTTTGTGTTGGAAGGGACCTTAAAGATCATCTAGTTCCAACCCCCCTGCCCTGGGCAGGGACACCTCCCACTGGATCAGGTTGCTCAGAGCCCCGTCCAGCCTGGCCTTAAAAACTTCCAGGGATGGGGCTTCCACCACCTCTCTGGGCAACCTGTGCCAGTGTCTCACCACCCTCATGGTGAAGAACTTCTTCCTAACGTCCCGTCTGAATCGACCCATCTCTAGTTTTAATCCATTCCCTCTAGTCCTACCGTTACTCGACATCCTAAAAAGTCCCTCCCCAGCTTTCCTGTAGGCCCCCTTAAGATACTGGTAGGCCACTCTAAGGTCTCCTCGGAGCCTTCTTTTCTCCAGACTGAACAACCCCAACTCTCTCAGTCTGTCCTCATAGGAGAGGTGCTCCAGCCCTCTGACCATCCTCGTGGCCCTTCTCTGGACACGTTCCAGCACGTCCATATCTCTCTTGTAGTACGGGCTCCAGAATTGGACGCAGTGCTCCAGGTGGGGTCTCATGAGAGTGGAGTAGAGGGGGAGAATCACCTCCCTCGACCTGCTGGCCACGCTTCTCCTCATGCAGCCCAGGATACGCTTGGCCTTCTGGGCTGCAAGTGCCCACTGACGGCTCACGTTGAGCCTCTCGTCCCACAGCACCCCCAAGTCCTTTTCTTCAGGGCTGCTCTCAAGCCAGTCACTGCCCAGCCTATATCGGTGCTTGGGATTGCCCCGATCCAGATGGAGGACCTTGCACTTGGTCTTGTTGAACTTCATGAGGTTGGCCTGGGCCCACCTCTCCAGCCTGTCAACCGATGCTGTGCTAAATGGTGCCTGGGTACCAGCAGGGCAGGGACACCCTCGTGGGCACAGCGGGCTCCTCCTGTCCCACACAACACCCACGGACACGCTTTGGGATGGATCCCCAGGTGGAGCAACCCAGCAGAGCTCCCAGCCATGCCACACACAGAACTCCTACTGTTACGGGCCTGATCCCTTACGCACAAGCTCTTATATATTTATACTTTCGCACGCCCGACGCACTGCCAGCCCCATCAAAGGCTGTTTCCCTGTCCCGTGCGGCCACCCGCTGACCCCCAGGCGAGATGCTGGTCCTCAGACCCAGTCGAGAGCCGCAGATGTCCCGTCCCGGTGGCGCCTGGAGCCAGAAGCCGGTCCTGCCCTCCCCGGGGCTGCTCAGCCACCACCGAGTCCCCCGTAATTCCTGCAAACGTGGGTTCTCTTCTGTAATCTGATCCAGCCACCGGCGCACGCACACACACACACACCCCCCCCACACCCTTTTTTTCTGCTATTTAGGTAAAACTCAGCCAACCACTTCTTCATTGTGGAGCAGCGCCGGCCTCAGAGACAGAAGCTGGCCTTGGATGTCCAGCCCTTTTTCTTTGCGAGGGAGAGAAAGGCAGGAAGAGACGGTAAGGTTTTTACAGCTCCTACCCCATTAACTTACAACAGCTGTGAGACAAAATAAGGGTTTATAACAGTGTTGTGTTATTTTCAACCCTCAGTTACTTCTGCGGTCTATCGGGTTCGCCTGGCACCTACAAAGGAGTTGGGAGGAGGGAAAAAGAATCTGCTTTTCCCATTTTACTTTTCTGAAGTGCTACGGAGGAACCAGAACCCAGCTGGTGCCGCTTTCTACTTTAAAAGCAGGACTAACGGCTATTATTTTTCTCAGTGTTCGGTAGAGTTTCTGGTTCCGTAGACACTTTAATAGAGCCGTAAATTGTCTGGTAAAGGAATTGTTAGTTAGAGACGGTGTCTGGGGTATTTGTTCCTTATTGATGTGTAAATTGGCTTGTACTTGCTGGCGTGTGTTCCCAAAGATGAATGTTTTGTAGCACGATGATAATAATAACAATTAGCATAGGATATAGCAAAGTGTTAATTGCGAATTAAAATCCCAAGCGGAGGTGGCTGTGAAGATGAGCCCTCTCCTCGTGCTCCCTCTTTCCCTGCCCAGTGCTCAGACATTTCCCCGCAAGAGGGAATTTTCTGCGCCCGCTTCTCTCTTCTGGCATTGCTGAAACCAATCTTTGCCGAGTGCGTTTTGCATCGGTGCTGATGACAGCACAAAACCGCTCCGCTCCTGGCGAGTCCTACGTGTTATCCCTGACGAATGCTAATTCGGGTTTCGTTCCTTAATGGACCAAAATGGACACAGACGGAAGGCAGGAGGAGAGCAAACCAGCAGGGGCCGAGAATAACGGCAGGTGAAGATACGGGACAGGGAATGAAATGCTGGATGTTGTCCTTATCCCACTGTCTGGTGTGGGACTGTAATGTAGCTATTAAAGTAAATGGTCCTTTCTTTTATGCAAGAGGCAGACCATGAGGAAATTAAGAAACTGCTCCTGTGCCTCAGCACACCTGCTTACAGAGGTGAGAATCCATCTCTGCCTGCCAGGGCTGCAGGGAGGATTAAACAAGGCTCATTGAGGGCTTAAAATGTGCTGTGAGAGTGTTATCACAGAATCACGGAATGGTTCAGGTCAGAAGGGACCTTAAAGCCCCCCCAGTGTCACCCCCTGCCCTGGGCAGGGACACCTCCCACCAGCCCAGGTTGCTCCAAGCCCCGTCCAACCTGGCCTTGAACCCCTCCAGGGATGGGGCAGCCACAGCTTCTCTGGGGTTGTCTTGTCACAGACCTCATTGGAAATATGAATCCACGGTGAAAAATTAGAAGGAAGTGAGAATGGACGGGGGTTTCTGGGCATGATCTGCCCGGGTTCTCGTATTCAGGACGGCATGGAGAGGAGAGATAATGTTCTCTGGGATGCGCAGCCCCCGTGAACATCCATTACGGTTTGATGCCGTCTGACTGGGGCATCCGGAGGAGGAATGATAAAAGTAACTGCAGCCTTGTCTTCTAAGAGCATAACCACCTTAGCTGAACCCTGCCACACGGATGTTGTAAGAAGCCGTGAAATAGCAGCGGGGAGCCACTCTGCTGGGTAGATCAAGGGGAAAAATGTAACCGTGACAGAAATAATTACCCTTATTTCAGCCATGGGGAGATGGGCAGAGGGCAGGCAGCAGCTGAGCTGGATGCAGTATTAAATGCTTGCCTTCTGCCTTAGAGACTGGAGTGGAATATGGGCAATTAGACAAAAAGCTTGGAAGATCAAAGTAGGAAAAAATGTCCTTTTACAGTGATAATCAACTATTGTTTTTAACTTACTGCAGGCAAGAGACTACTTCAAGCCACCAAGGAAGGATGTGGGCTTATACCGTGGGTTTTACTGTCCTGCCTCATGTTGGGGGGTTCCTTGGCTGGTTCATGAATCGAAAAGAAATACCTGTTTGGTATGAGAAGCTGAAAAAGCCTTCGTGGTGTCCCTCCTGCAAAATATTTCCTGTTGCTTGGACTGTCCTGTACACTGGCATGGGGTAAGCTCCGCATCCCCCTCCCTCTCTCGTCTTCCTGTTTCTGATACGGGGAAGAACAGACATTTCACGCTCTTCCATTTGCTTTTGGGATATCCCTTGCCCCCGCATCAGCGGGGCACGCCGGGTACGCTCGTTCCCAGCAGATGAAGCACAGCCTGAGCCAAATCCTGGGCTGGGTCCCTCAGATTCACGCCGCAGGCAATGCTTTTGGCCAGGGACGCAGCCCGGCTCGGCTTCGGAAAGAGGCGCTAAAAGCAGGCGCTGCCCTGGGGAAACTGCGTGAGCCACGGCGGTGTGACACGGGCGGTGGGCTCGGGACCCCGCGGGACGGGGACGCAGCAAACACCGCTGTCCCCCCCACGGGCGTGAAACCATTTTACGTGAAATGAGTTTGTACCGGGGGGGGGGGTTTGCTCGCTGCAAAACACTCGCCTGTGTTTCCCTCCTGACAGCTACGCCTCCTACCTGATATGGAACGACCTGGGTGGCTGCAGCAGCAAAGCCGTCGTCCCGCTCGGCCTCTACGGGGCTCAGCTGGCCTTAAACTGGGCTTGGCCTCCCTTCTTCTTCGGGGCCCGTAACATGAAGCTGGTAACGTGTCCCGCCACCCGTTCGTCTGCCGGAGGCTCGTTTGCTGGTCTCCCTGCCACACGTTTTGGGGTTGTTCGGAGGTTTTCTAACTAGCCTTTTGCAATTGTAAGGAAAGCTGCAGGAAGAGCTTTAGCTCAGATACGGGTCCCGCTGCACCTGGTTGCAGACAATGGTATCAGCCCCTTCCACCCCTCACTCTGCTCCTGCCGTGCCGATAGCCGGCCCCGCCAGCGCGGGGTGGGCGATCGGGGACTCAATGGTCCGGCTGCTGCATCTCTGAGTTAAGGATCCGGGGTTAGAGATAAGCCCTTCTGGGAGTCACACCCAGCACGGTTAGTGTCCCCGGCGGGCACACGAGCCGCGCGCGGCTTATCGAGCAATACAATGCCCTGTGCATGGCAGAGCCCCCGAGGAGGCTGCGCGCGAAGGCACGGCCACGCCGGGCTCGTGCTGTGTTCAGAAAGCACTTACCTCAGGTGCCACGGGCCGGGGGGGACGGAGACACAGACTGGGATTTATGTTTCCACCTGAATTTTGTCACTCTGCGGATGGAAGGTACAGTTAGAAAGTTTGTTAAGTGATAATAGCCATGGGTACTAACATAAGCACGTTTCTGATCTGCCTGGACAGGCATTATCAGCCGAAGGGGACACTGATCATCATAAAGAGCGTATTAATGTCTGGAACTTGATAATGAACCAAAATAATCAATATCAGCCTTGGCTGCTGGCGTGATACATTCAGATCTCACTGATTACAGCTCAGAGCCAAGGTCCTGGGGTTTAGGATCACTCTTAGGGGAGTTTTAGCGCTAAATCTGCCCAGTTCCGCCTTTGGTGGGATGGTTTCTGGTCGTGCCGGGGAAGACGGCTGCGTGTTCCCAAGTGCGAGCAGCCGGGTCATTGTCTTCTCTCTGCTCCAGGCGCTGATTGACATCCTGTGCCTGGACGGCCTGGCGATAGGCACCATGTGCTCCTGGTACCGCATTAACAAGGTGGCAGCGCTGCTGCTGGTGCCCTACCTGGGCTGGTTGGCCATGGCGACTTGTCTCACCATCCGCATCTGGAAGGACAACCCTGAGCAAAAACCAGGAAAGAGTGAATAAGAGCGGGACGGCAATGAAGGCATTTTGTGAAACTAAGCTATGCTGATGTGAACCAAGATCGCATAATTTGGGGGTATCGGTTTTGGGACAGGCGTGAGAACATGCCTCCTCCTCCTCCTCCTCCCACCTTCATCATGGTTGTGTAAAAGAAAGGTTTGCCCCGTGCTCCTGTGTGGTCCTTTAAAGTAACTGTGCATCCTTAACCTGGGAACTATTTTCTCCGGCGCTGTTGAGATTTGGGGGCTACAGCTGTATGGTCACCTTAACGTTATCAGGTCAAATTCCAATAGCCAAATTAGGATCTCGTGATACCAGGATAATTCAGAGTAGCAATCCTGGATACCTCTAGAACCGCCACCGTTCCCCCAGAGAGCAGAACTTGTTCACACACGTGGTAAATCCCATCTCCTCGTCTGGGACCAAACAAAAATGCCCTTCACTCGTGCACACCAATTTTTAAGAACATACTTGATTTTTTTTGCTACTTGTGCTGTTGCTTCATTTTCATGTATCACACCTGGTTTGTGCTTCATACCATTAACTTTTTATCTGCCAGCTACTGAGCAAGCAGCAATCTGTCTTGTTCTGCTCGGGAAAGGAGAGCGGGCACTTCGACTTCTATTTGCGGAGTATCACACTTCTTGAGTTTCATGCTCCAAGATAAAGCAGCAATGATTAGAATGCAAACGCTTCTCCCAAGAGGAAATTTCTCTCTTCCGCCTCTGCCTGCTATTCCCCATCAGAAAAGAAAAACTAACATCAGTGCCTTTGAAGAAAATACTTAAAATGTTGTGTTTTGGTTTGTTTTTAAGTACAGAAACACAAGAGCCTTTGTAAAATTTGCGAATTGCTCACACTGCCTCGAAGGTTGTAATTCCATGATTGGCAAAACCCCCCACGCCAAGTCTGTCAGGTGCAGTTTAGGTATCTCATCCCAAAGTCTTTCCATTCGGGAATAGCACTGATCAGGACAGGTTAAAATACAAGCAGTTGTAGAGAAATGGGACCAAGCCATGACAGAATCAGCCACAAAACGCGCATAGATGAGCCCTTGTCCATCGTTTACTCTGTCTTTGTCTTTGATAAACCTGAACCTTAGATTTTGGTGTCTACAGAGAATATTTACTATTATTTTTCAATTGATAGAAGCAATGTATGCGAAAAAAAGTGGTAGGTGGATCTTCTTCCTGGCAGCTGACCGTAGATCAAGGTGCGTGGGTACACTTGCAAAGGGTGGGGGGAGGAGGGCTTAGCTGAGGATGTAAAATAAATTGTACTTGCTTTTAATAAAAACAAGCCACTTTTGTTTGGAGAATAAATAAATCCAAGTTATTCTTGTTTTGCTGGTTTGGCGCTAGGTTTGCAGCAGCTCGGGGGATCCTGTCTGGAGTCCCTGCCTTGTGCTCTGGCTCCAAAGGGAAGGGGACCGGCAGCTGGACCTACTCCTGGGTGTATGTTCGGAATAAATGGGCTGGGGGGGGGCTTCAAGCCTAAAGGTCCCACAGGTTCCTTCAGCTGGGACCCCTGCGCGGTGGGGACCTGCTCGCCTGGGGATGGATCCCCGTGACGGGGTCCTGCGTTGTGCTTCACCCACAGCTTCAAGGTAAGAAGCTAATCCTTGGGTTCGGGGTCCTTCCCGAGCCACGTCAAACCTGATTTTTAGAGATGCTGAACGTCGGCGGGGTCCGGCTCGTGCAAATGGCAGAGCTGGGTGCTCAGCACGACTGAAGGTCAGGGCTGAGAGAAACAAACCCCCGTAGCCGAGAGCAGCTGAAATCTGAAGTGCCTGTTCAAAATCTGGTCGTAGATCTTGTTCTGTCATTTTGAGCCCATCCGTTATTTTTCCCTTCTAGCTCCTGAAGGCCTTTGCACGGGACTGCTGCTGCCAGCGGATTGCTGTCACCTCCCGAGCGAGAGCTGCAGGAGAACAGGCCTTGGAGTAGATGCGGCTGCAACCAGGAGCAGGACTACAAAGCACGAGCACTGCAAGCAGCACTAGAAAGATCATAAGCTACTTTAAAAACAAACAAACAAACAAAATATACATATATTTCAGGGCTTTGTATAACTGTATGTTACCACTGAGCTTATTTACAGTAACACCTCACCTGGGTCTTCCAGAAAGCCACATGCCAAAGGACAAGAAGACATAAATTATTTCTTCCTAAAAAAAAAAAAAAAAAAGCTAATATCTGGGCTGGAGATTCAATTCAGCGGAGTTAGGAATGATTTAGGGCGCCTGAACGTCATTATGCCTGTCCTTTCCCAGTTAGCATGGCAAAGTCACCGGGAATAGCGACGCGCAGAGCCACCTAGTGCGGCCGGGGGGGATAAAGCCAGTCCTTACAGGGATCTCTGCTTGTGCAAAGGGGAAAAGCATTATTTAAATCACATTTAAATTGGTAAGTGACTCTAGATCTGGTTCAAATCTGCAACGTTTTAAATTAAGTTTCCAAATATGTATATATATTTGGATACATATGTGATCAGCTGTCATAAATTAGTCCTCTTTCCCCTTCCCACCATTTTTTTTTTCTGCAGGCAAAGGAAAAGCTAGAATTAAGAGTAACAGATTTTTTTTGACCTTTTCACGTTTTCCCTCCCCATTTCCCCAAGCTGACTTGTTCCTGCCTTCATTTCAGTTCCTCTTCCTTCCAGTCCACCTATAAATGCACCAACAGCTGTGCTTTGCCACTTGCATTTTCTTGCAGGCAGCAAAAACAGCAAACGTTGCCCCATGTAACACACAGAATAGCTTGAAATCAATTGCCAAAGTTAAATTCAGCAAAGCAGCCTCTTGTATTAATATTTAAAGCATCATTTGGTATATTCGCTATTTGAACAGACACGCTAAACCCCCTTCGCATAAAAATAACTTTAATGACATTTCAAAGGCAGCCATCTAGAAAATGGCTTAGTTATACCGTGCAGCGCGGGCCAAAATCAGCCCCTGGGAAGCTGGAGGGTCCCTGGTTCCCATCGGTGCCGCGGGACGGGGCTCCTGCCCCTGGTCATGCCACAGCTGGAAGCAGCACGTGGATGCGCAGCCCTTGCCTGGAGCCGGCCCTGTGTTACGGAGCAAAGGGAAGAGGAAATAAAAAAACTAAAACACAGAGATGGTCGAAATCCAAAGCACAGTTAGGAGCCTGGCTTGCTAAAATCAGTGAAATTTTGCCTCCGAGCGAGAATGGGGATCTGAGGTGCGTGAGCTCTCCTCCCTGCTCTCCACCTTCCCGAGGGAGCCTTTTTCCCGGGGGATGCAAAAGGAGCCCTGGGAAGTTTTGTTCCTGCCAGCATTAACCAGCGACAGCCAGGCTGGATCACCCTTGCAGGCATGCAAGGGGTTTGTCCACCCACCCCTCCAAATCAGCTTATGGAATGGATCCCAGGTCCCACCTGGGAACATTCATAACCCACGAGGGGACACGTCGCGCTCCACATGATCCCAGCAGTGACTCAGACAAAGGCCGAGCGCTCGTGACAGCTCTCGCGGGGTCGTGGCATTTAGAGAGAAGGGCCACCCCTCAGATCACCATGTCTAATGATGATCCCTCTCTTCAAACTTCAGCCAGTCTTTCCAGAAAGACATATTTGATATTAAACTGATCGTTACACTTGATCTTGGCCCAAAGGGCACATCCCCCGGCTGCTGGATACACAATATTTGCGCGTAAACAAAATCTTTCTGCCTTTCCGTCCAGCCTCTTTTCCTAAGCCTTGTCTCGTTCAATAATTTACCAGCTGTTCCAGAAAACGCTCTGGCTTCGGTAGTGAGGGACTTTAATTGATTTGCTGATTGTCTGGAGCTATCTTAAAATATAGAGTGAAATGCTAGCGGAGATTTGCCGCTGTGTGCACGTAAACTTCAGAGAGCCGACCACGGGCCAGCAGCTCTCCCCACTGCCCCTTCCTCAGCAGAATATAAATTCCTGCGGCTTTGAGCACCTGCAGCACGGCGGGGGCTGACCTTCCCCCTCGAACTGCTCCCAGGAAAACCGCAGCAGGAACCCAGCAGGAGGGAGGTCGCGCTGCTTGGAGCTGTCATGAACTTCCAGTCGGGCTTTGAATCCCTGGGACAGCTCGCCAACGGAACAGACGCCTGTGCGGCACCGCGGCAAGGGCTGTGTGAGAGGTGAGCACCAGGGAGAAGATAAGGCAGGCGAGGAGGTGAGAGCATCGCTTATCTCCGCCTGCACCCCGGCTCACATCGGCTCCGGTGTGGTTTCCCAGGGAGCTGACACCCCGCACGGAGGGACACGGGCACCCTCCAGGACAAACCCCGCAGCGGCCGACACCGGTGTTCCCTGCTCTTTCTTTTAGATCTTGGCATTGAGGTCCTGCAGTGGGAGGAGAGGGACAGGTGAGAGCCCCCAGGGGCCGAGGGAAGGAAAGCTGCCTCTGCACATCACTGTCAGCGTGTTTATTTATTTACCACGTAACGGTAGTTACAGCTGGAAAAAGCAGGAGGGGGACTGCTGCCAGACAATGTATCTAGGGAGATGTTTTGTTAGTGCCACCAGCTGTCCCCTTGGAATAGAGAGCACGGCTGAGCCATGACTCACGCTGCCAGTGTCTTATTTCACTCTCGCATCTATCCAAAAATGTTCCTCCAGCCCGAGAATGCAATAAAAGCCTCCTTTTCCTGGCAAGGACTTTTGCAGCCAGGTCTCTTCTCCTGCCCCTTTGTGATCGGGAAACGGTAACAGCATTTTAACTTCAGGACAGTAACTCCTGCTGCAATTAGAGGAAGAGCAGCCAACCTGCCTGGGAGACGGGTCAGGGGAATGCAGTGCTCTGTGCGAGATACTTATTTAAGATGGGGGAAACATTGTCAAATTGTTCAGAGATGCCTCTAAAGTCAGTGGAGAAACTCTTCTAGACTTGGATGGATGTAGGATCAGACCTTCACACCCAATACTCCAGCAAAGCCAGAAACCTTCTCCCAGAACGGGTTGTTACCTTATCTTTGCCTTGTTAGCAGTCGCCTTTGCTGGCGGCGTCTGCGTGCAGACAGGTCTTCAAATCTTACTGCAGCTTCGGCGGCTCTGAGGTTCTGCTCCTCCCCATCGCTTCGTCTGTCTCCGTTCGGGCATTCTGGCCTCCATGCCCCGACACACTGAAGCCAGACCTTTGAAAACAGAGGGAGACAGGCCGCCAGATGTTGCAGGACACATCTGGCACGGGAGGGTGGAGAGCGGGTTTGGGCAGGAGAGCACAGCTTGGGCATGTGCCACCGACACGGAGCCGGCTCAGCGGCCGACCCCGCGGCCGCGGCGCAGGGTTGTGGTGGCCCCGTTGGTGTTTCCCCCGTACGAGGCGCAGCTGCCGGAGAGGATTATCTACGGCGGGGAGAGTCTGCACCCGCCGGCGGCACCCAGTGCGCTGGGTGCGGGGAGAGGCCACGGGGCTCTGCTGGAAACCAGCACGGCTTAGCCCTTGCCATGGGGAGAGGGAGTGGGGAGAGGCAACGGGCCGAGTCTCATTCTCCCGGCACAAGAGCTGATCCCTTGTGGCTCTTCGGCGGCTGAGCAGCGATTCCGCTGTGCAGGGCTCTCCGAGCAGAACGAAATTAATAGACAACTAAATAAATCAGCAGGGAGAGGGGCAGGGTGGAGGGAAGCCTCAATAAAAATGCTGGTTGGCAAGCGCAATGATTTTAGTCAACCCAAGTGCCATCGGGAGGTCCCTACGTGAGGCTAGCC
This sequence comes from Alca torda, assembly GCA_008658365.1. Lineage (NCBI taxonomy): Eukaryota > Metazoa > Chordata > Aves > Charadriiformes > Alcidae > Alca > Alca torda. Next base: position 3,621,820 of record CM018095.1, read on the forward strand.
GCATCCCTGGCACCTCTGGGCACCCGTGCCCCGGCTCCGACCCTGAACTAGCTGACGGAAAAAACCATCACTGGCTTCAGTCATTAGGGCCCATGCACTGACACAGGCGCGCGCTGCGGGGGAACCGGGGTCACTCAAAATGAACCAACCAAAACTGATCAGAGCTTTCATTCCTATGGCTCTAATGCAAAATGTCAGACTGACAGCCGCTCGGTGGCGTCCCTTTATATTTTTGGCGCAGGCAGATGCTGCAGGGGGGTGGCTCATGAGTATTTAGTGCACTGCCCTAGATGGAGCTGCGAAGCAGCTGGGGAATAGAGGTAGAGACTCGGTGCCACATTCCCGAGATTAGATTAGAGCTCAGCCCTGAGCCCTGCGGAGGGGCCAGGCCAGCGAAAGCTACGGGCTGCAGGGAAGATGGGACCCTAGTCGCCAAGAGCTTCCAAAAATAAAGAAAAGTGGGTCAGAGGGACTGAAGAGGGGCTGGAACGCTTCTTTAAAGCATAAGGGTAAGAAGGAAACAAGCTGTCAGTCATTAAGAGAGGATTCCCATCCCCAAAAACGCCGCCTGAAATGTCAAAGGTGAGAGTGATTGGACAGGGGAGCTGGAATTTGAGCATAGTTACCATGCAAGAGGAAAAACACTACCCCTGCCCGCCAGGAAAGTATTTTAAGCTTAAAAATAAATAAAATTCTGCACCGTGAAAATGAAAGATATGTGTTCCACGGATAGGATGTCTTGGAACTTGTCAAATCCTTGATTGCGCTGTTGTCACAATACTCTCCGTGCCAGCGGTGTCAGTCATCAAATAAACAACTTCTCATCACTAGCAAACAGTGTGGGAGCAAACGGGGGGGGGGGGGGGGGGGCTCTGTCCCCAGAACAACTGCATTTCTGCGACGTTACTAATGAAACGCTACAAAGGATATTGGAGCACAGAAAGGCAAGCTGTTGTTAGCAAGGGGGCCTGAAAGAGTAGCCAGAATGAATTATCTATGAGAATATATTATTTATTATCTATGATAATAAATTATCTTCCCAATGGTATAAATTTATTTCACTCTGCAACAGCGCAGACCTCTCTGAAGTCTCTAAAGAGCTGACTACAACAGTATCACAGAGACTGAGTTTGGCCTGAAAGCAGGTATTCACACCTATTTGATTCCTACAGAATGCAGTTTATGCTCCTCAAACTAAGAGCAGGTTTTCCACTCGGTACAGACTGAATACTCCATCAAATATAGCTTAATATTTTGCATTTACCCAAATCTCGACGGCCACGGGTTCCGAACTAAGTGCAGAACCCAGGATACTGGATTTCCAATATGCCTCGGCTGAAGCGCGAGTTCTGCACAGCTACGCGTTTTCCATTTACTGTCAGCCTCGTGGCACAGCAGGATTAGTCTCCGAGAAAAATCTTACTCGGGTTTTCATTAGGCTTGGCTCACGTGGGATTTATACAAACTTTAAATGATTTAAGTTTAGAGTGAGAAACTGGAAGAATTTCACATAATCCTGAAGCGGAGCCGGGGGGGGGGGAAGAGACAATCTCCTGCACCCAAATATATAGAACTCTTTTTAGAGCTCATGTGAAAGCTACATCACTTTCCAGCATCCCTCTAAGTTACCACAGCCTCCTCGGGAAGCCTGCTTGATACAGAGCCCAGCAAACCAAACATCCCAAACTCGTGTCCATAAAATCTTTATAGTCCTTCTCATTTCTCTTTGCATGAAAGGCGGATTCCACACCCGCGCTCGTGCAGGCGAATCCCAATTAAGTACCTTTCCAGGATGCCTCTGGTACTGCATCCTCGGCACGCCGTTGACACCAGTCCCGGTTACTAGCGCAGAACGGCACACACCTCGCCTCTCATCACACCTCGCCTCTCATCACACCTCCACGACTCTTTGGCCCCAGTGCAGTCGCCCGTTCAACATCCGCATCCTCTGCGGCAGCAAAACTGATAGAAACAAGGAATTACCACAGGAACCACTAAGCCCAGCAGTTTTCAACTGCTTGCTCTCACCTAGCTACGTTATCGCTCCCGGTATGCTGGGTGCTTCTCCAACATTCAGAAAACAGAGAGGAAAAAAATACAAAATGATGGGCAGATGCTCAGCACGTGCACTTGGAATTGCCCTGCACCAGACACCCTGCCCCGCTGGGAATTATAAAATCGACTTTAAAATATCTGGGAGAAGGTTCTGGCTCGCATTTACACCAGTACGATCTGACACCAACGTCAAGAAGGAAGATTTCACCCTGTTCAGCTCCCGGTTTCATTGTCCCTGCATGGACAAACAGGGTGGAAGGAAAGGCAGGTCTCCTGCTCCCCTGAGCACCCCTGCCTTGATGCTCCAGGTGGCCCGTGAGGCCAAATCCATCAACAATGGGGATTTTTCCGCAAACCACAAGGGGACTGCCCCTCTTCCCTCTTGCCTGAGCCAAAACAGTGGTCCTTCAAGGTCAGCAATGTAATAACCTGGCAGAAGAGGGTAGGTGGAGAAGCTGCCAGCTCTGTATCTTGCCAGCTATCTGTCAGGCTAATGGATAAATAGATCCTTAGGCTTCCAGGATTTTCCATCCATTGCTTAACCCGCCCACAGCAAAGTCGTCACTTAATTTTAAATTAAAAGGGGAGCAAGAGGGATTGTTAAAAAGACTTAGAGAAAGGAAGGGAAGGAGGCAACATCTGAGAGCCCTGGGTCATCCTACCCCGTCCAGCCTCTATCCTTGCTGCTTTGTTCCATATTTAGCTCCTGACAACTGTGCCTAGTGCAGGAACTCCCAGATCTGTTTTTCCCTCCTCCCGCTTGCTGCCTCCTCTCCCTTGGAGCTCTCAGAAATTGCTCTTTCTTTTTCCCAGTGGCCATAACTTCATACCCCTATACCCGAGAAGATGGCAGAAAAGCAGGAGGAGCCCAGCAACACCCAGAACGGCGAACCTGAGAACGCAGAAGAGGGCGAGGAAAAAAAGAAGAAGAAGTTGAAGCGGGAAGACCTGCCACCATTTGAAATTGTGACCGGGTAAGAGGTTTAGATATAAATACGCGGGTGCGAGAGAGCGAAGTGGGGATGTTCAAAGGTCTTAGCTCTTACGTTGGGTAATTAAAGACAGCGTCTTCAGCCAGTGCACTTCTGAGTACTCTTAAACAATCTAAATATGGCTTGCATTACTGGGGGATATTGTTAAGTTTCGGCGAGTTTTACAGAGGATGGATTCACAGCAGGCAGGCAGACAAATCTGTTTGTTTTATAGAAGAAGGTCTGTTTCTATAGCCTTGACCGAGTCCCTTGCAGTGAAGTAGTCCCACCGACTGCCATGGATCACTTGCCTGACGATACCGGGATGGAAGGTATCGGCCCTTGATGAGCACTGAATATTGATTTCTCGGTGTGATCAATGGCTCTTGTCTGAAAGTTTCTCTATCTGCGGGTTAGGAAAAACACCCCTGCTACGGCTGATTTGCTTTATAGACCTAAGGGACAGGGTTTTTTCAAGAGAGCTAAAAGTCCACATTTTCAAGGGCTCCACACCCACAGCTGGAAACAGACTTTGAAAAAAGCCCAACTCGCCGAAAGGCACCAAAACAATAGGCAGTTTTCAAGACAGCAAAGCAGCAAGCGGCTCCTTTTGCTCCGGTGAGCCTGGCCTTTGAAAAAGGCAGATGTAACAGAGATCTACGGGAAGCTGGACTCTGCCAGGCATGACTGACAGCCGCAACTAGGAAAAAAACCCACCTCTGTAATCTGCTATCTCTAAGCATTTCAAAGCGCTCATTGCAGTAGTAGCAAGATGCCCTGTGTCACTCTTCCCTCTGGTCACCGAGGCAGCGTTCCCAGCGCGTAAACCAAAACCGTGATTTCTTCCAGCTGCTTGAACGTAAAGCTCAGGCCAGACTCTAAAATCCCACTTGGAACCCTCCTGCCTGTGACGTGGTCACTGGTAAGAAAGATTAAAAAAAAAAAAAAAAAAAAAAAAAAAAAAAAAAGTGGAAAAAAAATTGGCTGGAATTTTCTGAAAACAATGCGTTAGGCCGGACGGCACCTATGTCTGATCTCACACAATTGGGTCACATTCCTGCACAGGGGTGAAAAAAACCCAAACATTTTCTTCTTAAAATGCGTCTGCTCCGACAAATCCCTCGTGGGGTGGGGCTGCTCACAGCCTTCGGCCTCCGTCAAACACAATCACAGCGGTAACACACCTCTGCTAGAGCAGTGACTCAAGAAAATCACAGCCCTCTGCTATGAACAGAGCTGAGACACCAAAAATTGGTTATCTAAGCCGTTGGATTAATGACACGTACGGGGACAACTTCTAGGCACTTGGGACATGTACTGAAATGAATCTCAATAAGGAAGTTAGATTTTTCAGCCTTAGAATGCTCACCTTGCAATTAGAAATCCTAAGGAATTAGGCAGCATCCTCAAACCTTGCTAACCCCAGTGACCTGGATAGGAACTGGTGTGCTAATCATGGATGAAAAATACTTTCTTAGTGTCATCCTGCAATGAAATTATTTGTTGAAATGACCAGAGTGGTGCAGAATTTGACAGAACTTTCCACTTTGGAAAGGCGGCCGCGAGAATGCGAGGGATGACGTGTCGTTAGGTTTGAGGCGTTGAGAAAATCCCCCAAAGATCACCGTTTGATTATGATCTTCGGGGAAGCGGGGGAGTGAAGATTTCAAATTTTAGCTTCCCCGCACGCCGCAGGTGAGCTGCGTGACGTTCCCACCGGACGATCTTTAAGGCACACAGCTCCAGCAGCGCAGCTCGCTCCTCGGCCTCCTCAGCTTTAGTTTTCCTGTTGTCACCCCTCTCCGCAAGCACAAGTCTTGGAACCACCGAGGGGTTAGAGTCGGAAGCGGGTAACACTTTTCCAGGGATGAGTTAAACTCCGCGCTATGGCATCTACATACGTTAAGCTGGTACCAGCCGAGTCTCACATTCTCTACCCTGATACCAAGCAAGACAGGAGTTTTAAGTTTCTGAAATGAAAGAACTCAGGCATTCGGTGAGGGCTCGCGGAGCTGTCAGTATGTATTTATACCGTCCTCATCACCATACTATTTGGAAAGTGCTTATAAATATCTGGTGAATTCCTGCAGGAATCACGACCAAGTCTCCTCTCATTATTAGTTTATTACTAATATCCTGGCTATTAAAGGCGAGACTAAGGAAGTAAAGCAGAAATCCTAAAGGAGCCTGAAAGAGGTACAGAAAAATCCAGCAATTTTTACTTTCATTTTAAGAAATATGCTGCGAGTTCAGACTGCGCCGCGACCTGGTATGACCACTGGATTTTTCTAACTATATACAAATTTGCAGCCAATAAAGCCGGTTATGTGAATTATGAGAAACCCCATAACCGCAACTGTGGAAGCGCTTACATCCAATTACACCGCATTTCAGTTTCAGCCCTTGGATTCGGGGCATCTATGACACACAGCCAAATTTTCAAGCTGTTGCTTATAGCTCTAAGCAGCCTGGCTTACAAGAAAAATACTGAGAACCTAATCACTCTGTTTAAGAATATTAACCCCCTTTTTGTCAACATTTGGCTCAACACAGCCCTGGATAAATGTAAGCCCCATCTGTGTACGTTTCATGACATTTAAGTAGACGCATTTATTTACGCTTTCCCCAGGGTGTAAATGAGGCTCCTTCTAGCAGTGATAAATCCTTGGTTCCTCTTACGGTTGATCATTACGGGCTTTCTGTAATCGATGAGCCCAGCATGAATGTGTTTTTGTGAAGAGTTTTCAAAGAACAAGCAAAAGGACACTGTTTTATTGGCTCAAATAACCACAGTATAATCGTCATTGAACAAATATTTAAATCTAAGGAATATGTCCTACTAGTTAAGAGTATGTTTGAGATAATCCCATGTTTTTATTCCCTCATTAGAAGTTCTCATCCTCTTCCCCTGCCCAGCACGCAGGAGTGCCGGGGTGGCGCTGGGCCGCTGTATTCCTCCAGCCTGCCTTATCTCAGCAAGCCTAAAAGCACATCTTCTCTTCAGTCCAGTACCAATTGGTACAGAGTGAGGCTTCTGCCTCAAAATTTCAACCTTTTTCATCTTAATATGATCCCAGAGATGAAAAACACTTTGCTACCCAGGGCAAACACCTGGCTAAATTAGGTTTGAGGCATTTAGAAAATCCCTGAAGATCCCCATTTAATGATGATCTTCAGAGAAGTAGGAGAATGAAGATTTCAGCTTCTACCTTCTCTACACCGCGAGTGAGCTGTGTGACCCTCTGCATCCTACTGTTGGAGCAGGTGATTATTAAGAGCATTGTGACAGTTCGGTGCCTGTAAAAATTTTTAAAAGAACTTTCCACATAGGAAAAACTTACCTCCAAGTCTTACACTGAATATGATGGCTTTACGGGAGAGGGAAATGGCAAGAAAATGTCACTAATTGCAAGAAAAAAAAAACAAAAGCAGAAAAGCAATTAGCCCAGTCACTGAAATATCTGATATTTGTATAATTTAATAGATTGCAAAGTCACGTGCAAGATGACACAATTTTTATGTTTAACATTTATAGCAGTATACAGCTCCCAGTATAAGAAAATAGGAGAATGGAACTCACATCTCCTAGGCACGTTTTGTTAGCATTATCACTCCTCGATGTTGGAACAAAAAAAAAAAATAAATGGGTAAAATAGAGATAATATTAACATTTGTACACCACCTGTCATTCGAACATGGATAAATAGGATTGCCAAGAATTGGTCACTTACAGAGAAACAGCCTGCTCAAACATAAACTTGAGTTTCCAAAGAAGTTGGCTTAGCTTGTAGAAGTTGACACAGCGATTTCAGGGAGGTATTTTGATGCTCAGTTGTTTGCAAAGAGTTTTAATGTACCCAAATAGACAATGCAATTGCGATACTTCCCTTTGCAGTAAGTTCTGAGGGTCGTCTGCCAAGATGCTATAACTCACAGGTGAGGTTACGCAGCATACGACGTTTAAATACGTATGCAGTCTTGCAGAACATGTGGCTGCTTCCTGCCCGTTCTTTCACTGCTGAATCGCTCGCTGCAGGGTTTTCCAGTTACTCCCAGGACCGGGGCCACCTTGCCCAAATCCCCACTGCCGGGAAGAGTCACATAGCAAGGGCTCAGCTAAACCCTGGCAGGACAGAAGTTTACAGTTCACACTTGTGATGAAACATCCCCCCTGCTCCGGTTTACCCGGGATTAAGCAGATTCTCGCTAACGAGCACACACAGCTCATTGGTTGCCTTACGCGTCCGTGACCAGCACATTTTCCAAGCTGTCAGCCAACTGTTGTAGACTGGGAAAATGCCCTTAGCGTTGTTTATATTCTTTATCGGAAACATTAATTGAGCTGATGCACATTCCATGTTGCTAGGAGGGCAGATTTAGGTGAACATCCCAGATAATCTTAGACAGACGCCGAGATGATAAGCAATAAAATCTCTCTAGAAGGCCTGACTAAATACACCTCTGAGTCAATACATCCTGGAACAGATCACTGCAGCTCACCAAAACACGCGGGCCCCATCTCATCACTGATGTAACCGCTTTGCAGTCAAGAGATGTAAATCAGGAATGAGCTTCCATGTGACTCTGATGTGCTACACTTAAATACATGATGATGTTATTTTAAAACAACTTTTTGTAGCCTTACAAACTTAGCTCTGAAACAAGGCAATGGGTGGCTTATGTCAGACGCAACATCCTCGGACTTTAAAGAAATCATTAATTAAAGAATCATTAAGTCATTAACCAAAGAATCATTCATTACTTAGGATATAAAGCAGGAAAAACGCTATTCTCAGAAGGATGGGGGTGGGAGTGCCTCAAAGAACAAGAGAAAGGCCTTTGGGGAATAGGAGACGCTATATTAAATTAGAGATTGGTAACACTCTCTAATAAAATCAGTGGAAGTCTTGCAATTCATCTTAAAGAAACTGAGACTCACTCTGACAGGTAACTTTAGGTCATCTAACGTAAGGGATGTCAAAACGCCAAGAAAAGGATGCTAAAGTGGTCTTTCTGGGTAGCTTAGAAATTGTGCGAGCCAGGGCAAGCTTCTCGTATCTAGGCTCGTGCAAACTGTCAGCGCAAACCAGAGAACCATAAACTAAATCATAAAAAGCAGCATGATTTATTTGCTCCTTAATAAAAATAAAAATCTGTCTCCACACTACTGCTTCTCATCCCTTATTAATACACTGCCAGCTAAAACAGTAATAACACGGAAAGCTCCCAAACAGGCTTTTCTATTGTTTAAATCCTGTCTTGCACAGATCTCATCTAAGCAGAACTGAACAACGTAAGGGTTTAATTATATCGTTTAAGAAGCAGCTGAAAACCTGCTTTTATACGATTTCTAAAGCCAAACTTGTTCTCTAAACTTCCCCTGTCATGAATCAATGATACGTGAAGAGAATTACGGTGGTCCTTGACTGACAGCAACAGTAGATATTCCCAGTGTAGATGCAATTTTATGAACAAAACTGTTTCGACTTGTACATCTTGTTGCATTTGGAAGAGTAATGGTCTTCCTGTCGCAGTACAAAATATAACTGTGCCAACCTAACCACATCAGCTCTCACACCATTTGGCTGGTACAGTACACTGATATTCCAAGTGAAGTTGTTCATCTGTAAAATCACACCGCTGGGGAATCCAAAACAGAAGTGGGAACTGTAACTCCAGGCCTTTTACTGCGAATCTGTGTAGCAGGACCAAACGGACTCTAGATACTACTGTAGTATCATAAAAAAAATTAAATGGAGAGGGTGCTCTCTTATGTTTTAACTTTCTCAAAAGCCCAAAATGCCACAGGCCTTTGGCAGCAAGAAAATTCCTGGCTGCATTAAGAGAAGTACAGAATATGCACATACTGAAGAGAAACTTCTGAAACTTTGTAAGTAGAATTAAACATTTATGGAAAATTGTATTTCGACTTTTAAAATAACGCCGCCAAAGAAGCTTGACAACAGCTATCATTTACTCTGAGTTACGTATTTAGACAGCACGCTATTTCCAATTCTTTTCTAAGCAAAAAGCCATTTGCTTGCAGTACGTAATGTAATATTTGCAGCCAGGTATTATGTACAGAACTCTTAAGTGCCTGTTCCCTGGTCTTTCTGCTCAGACGTTCCCGTTTCAGTCCCTCTCACTCGCACAGAATATCATGCTATTTGGGGCTTTTCATGCAGTTCTAGCAAAGCCCTATCCAACGCACTCTATGGGAAGACATCCACCAATTTTAAAAGGCATCGGACCCAGCTCTTCATGAACAGCCCTTACTCCTGACCTGCAACCATCCCACATTTTCAGTGGCCCACACTGGCATGTCCCATTGACAGTGAGCTGACAGCACATCCGCTCATCCTTCCCACATCACTAAGCCAGCGTAACATCCCGATTTTGATTCTCTTCACTCTTTTTCATACCATTCACTTCCACTCTCTCTGGAGACATCCTCTGAGATGCTGCATCACAAATTGTTCTTCCCTCTCAGCAGCACGACGCTTTGCCACTTACTCCTGCAGCCTCGTTGCTCTCCCCAATTAAAATTTCCGAGTCTGAGAATCTCTCCTGACCTTTGCTCAGTGTACCCCCTGGAGGGGCCTGACATTATAATCTGACTATAGATGAGACAGGGATGAATAAGACACTTACTGTTTTACAAAGATTCATTATTGCCTCACTGGGAATATCAAGGTTATAGGTCCACCTAAAGCTCAGATGAGAGGAGTACAACATGCCAGAAGATTACTAGTGTGCAATAAATGAAATGTTGTGGTACTACTTTTCATTATTTCACTTGGGCTACTCTGCGCAGTCTTCACTCCCGTCCTTTGTGGCATTTAGCAGGTGACAAGGCATGTTGTCAGCAATACCTTTTCCATCTTTCCCCCTAACACCCTTCAAGCAGCAGTTCTTGCTCTGATGTATGTACTCCACCGTAGGTGCCACAGGGAGCCATCAGGAAAGCCGGGTACTCTGTTAGAAAGGAACAGGCACTGTGAGACGATGCAGCTTTTCTTTTTCACCTCTTCAATCAGCAATGCATAAAAGCTATACACCGTGTTTTAAGGGACTCATTTTAACTTCCTTAAATAACAAGGGACTACCTTGTTTGGGGGAGAGAGGGCTGCAAACACATTACTCACCGCGATGATTCACTTTGGGTTATGCTCATTTAGAAACTCAGAATGGAGGAGGTGCACAATAAATTAAAAAAAAAAAGAATCTGAAACTTATAAGTAGTATCCACGAGACAGCTATCAAGTTTCAGTGGGAAATACGCTTTTTCACAGCAAAGTTAGATTTGAGCTCAGATATTTCATTAAACCAAAGTCAGAACATAATCCTACCGAATATTAATATTCAACTGATACTGGAAGAGTAAAACTAGAACACGTTAAAACTGCAACTAGTCAGTCCCGCTTGCCTCTACTCAGAGGAAATCCAGACTGCATAAGCACTGGGGGTAAAACATTAATTAGCAACGCCAGAGTTATCATCCCAACAATTTAGGACAACAGATTGCAAGACCACCCTGAAAGAACTATGTTAGTGGCCTAGAAAACAGTGTAACAGTTCAGTCTATGGGTGAATTAAGACTGGGAAAATGCCAATTGCTGTCCCTGCTTACCAACAATAAATATCGATCTCAAGAAATACATTTCAGAAGCAAGCTGCTCTTCAAATACCTCAAAGCAGATACCAGGATTTCCTAGCACGAGTTTGTTAAAATTAAGTGAGAAAGACTAGGTAGCGAGAACAGGCCTGGAAGCCTCACCACACAGCAAAACTAGTGGAATATCTTATAATTTTTAATGTACTTTTATCCTCCTATTGAAAGGCATCTCCTTTTAATACATGGAGAAATACAGCCATTGTAGATGCAGCAACTTGTCCAAGATCACACACAGGAACTAAACCCTATATATATATGTATATATATATATAACCCTCTATTATCTGCCTCTGAGATGCTTCTCTCCTCTCCACTCTCTATAGGGAGCGCCTCCCAGCCATATTTTTCAAATTCCAGTTCAGGAACGTGGAATACAGCTCAGGCAGGAACAAAACCTTCCTGTGTTATGTTCTCGAGACCCAAGGCAAAGAGTCAGTGACTTCTCGGGGTTACCTGGAAGACGAGCATGCGGCCGCCCATGCAGAAATGGCTTTCTTCAACACAATTTTACCAAATTGTGAATCAAGCCTCCGCTACAACCTCACCTGGTACGTCTCCTCCAGTCCCTGCGTGACCTGTGCGGATCGGATAACCGAGACCCTCAAGAAGAACAAGAACCTGCGGCTGACAATCATGGTAGGGCGCCTCTTCATGTGGGAAGAGCCAGAAATGCAGGCTGCCCTGAAAAAAATGAAGTCAGCTGGCTGCAAGCTGAGGATTATGAAGCCTCAAGACTTTGAGTATGTCTGGCAGAACTTTGTGGAACAGGAGGAAGGAGAGGAAGCAAAGGCTTTCGTACCATGGGAGGACATTCAAGAGAACTTCCAGTATTATGAGGAAAAGTTGGCTGAGATTTTGCACTGAAGCTCACGTGAGTGAGGATTTCCACTCGGTCACCTATCTACCCATATTAGTATTATAGACTCCTCTTTTTTTCTTCAGGTTGTTAAAGGTGTAACCCAGAGCCAGTTTCAGTTCCTGTTACTCTCACATGTACCTGGCTGGGTTTGCCTGTACCTGAATATTGAAAATAATCCTAGGTAGCACCTTACCCCTCCAAGGGTAGTAACACTACAGGGGGCTCCTCCACAGCAGACACATAACAGATACAGAGCTTTTTTTTCCTGTCTCTTCAGAGTAAACATCTCCAGAAATAAAGAATGAAAAGGTACTAGGCTCACTAAGTACAAGAATACCTCATTGTTCGCCACATGCATGATATTCAGGAGACATGTGGAAACAGTGGAGGAATGTAGAGAAAAAGGGATTTCCTCCACCCCCCAAAGTCTAACCCTTTAGAAAAAAGAAGTAACAACCAGTAAAGGAAATCAGTTATCAATGCAGAATTCCTTTTTTTTTTTTTTTAAAAAAGAGGTACTCAAAAGTCACCTATTTAAGCCATAAAACATGAAAGCATTTGAACCTTCTAACATGTCTCTTTTTCCTTCTCCAGGACCAATTCAGAAAAGATCTATTGAGAGAGACGCAACAGACTCGGACATCTGGGACACTCCTGCCTTCCAAAGCTTTGATTCCAGAAGGACGGAACACCAACTTCTGGAAGACTCGGCCCTGATGGACTACAAATACATATACAACACAGATCTGTGGTGTTTGGGAATGTTTTGGTTTATTTTGTTCCTTCCTCCCCACCCCAAACAAACCCATGTTGCCTCTGCTGATAGGAAAAGAGAAGGCAAGGTACAGTGTGGTTAAAGCCTTGAGTGAGAAGGATTGCAGTGGGCCTACAGGAAAGACTGGGAAAGCTTTACAAGAAAA